>JBBPCY010000001.1:36376590-36414470 GCA_037974405.1 Brachyalestes nurse
AGAGTGTGTGTTTACTGGTTAATACACTGCTGTTTATTTAAAATAAATGAAAACAAACCAAGCCTCATTCTTTAGAATTTTTTGTTACTTAACTTCGCTGTATCATGAGCCGCACCGAACCGTGATGTCAGAACTGTAGTGTGAACCGAACCGTGACCTTTCTGTACAATTACACCCCTCACATATATATATATATATACATACATCATATAGACATCATATATACATCAAAACAAAGTTTTATCTTGGTAGTAACACATATTTAGTTTTAATTTTTCATCATCCTCATTACTGCTTGCCATCCTGCTGCCACTGTTTCCTCAGCTCTCTCCTTATGCTCCCTCTTATGTGGTTCACTTTGTTCACGGTCACTTTCTCATCTGTCAAACTCTCTCTCTCTCTCTTGTCCTAATGGTCACTTTCCTTCTGGTCACCGGAACTTGAAGCTGAAGTTATTGGTTGTTTCAAAGAAGGAAAAAATAAATGAGTAAAACCAAGGCTGCATTAAAGTGATTTTTTTCTTCTTTGGTGCTGCTGATTTAATTTAATGTGAGTGTTCTGGCATGACAGCGTGGGTTCCTCGTTATGTAGCCTCATGTTACTGGACCCCAAAGCTTGTTACAATGCCCTCCACAATTATTGGCACCCCTTGTAAAGATTAGTAAAAAGGGTTGGAAAAAATCCACCTTTTTGCGAAATAGCTTTATCTCACACTGAAACAATGAGACAAATCTGACCTTTTTGCAAGAAAAACAAATCCCTCATCAAGAAATAATTGTTTTCCACAAAATCACATTATTATGGGCTCCCCTGGAAATTGTAGTGAGCACAATGTAACCATAGCATGATTGGCATTTAAATGGAACATTTTTGAGTTTATTGGATTGTGTAGGAACTTTCAAGTTGTAATCTATGACTTCCTGATTAACTGGGGTACAAATATGAGGTGACACAGAGGCCAAATCCATGAGAAACAAGAGAACAAACAGACCAAACCGTGTTGACCATCATTAAGTCAGGAAATGGTCATAAAAAACCCCAAAAAAAGGCTACTTGCCTGAAAATGCCCAGTTCTAATGCTAGTGCAACAATAAAAAAGTGAATATCAATTGGAACTGTTACAGACTTGCCTGGAAGAAGACGCAAGTTTATTTTGCCCCAACATGCAGTGAGGAGAATGTTAAGAAAGTGGGAAAAATTGCCAAGGATCACTGCTAGAATTAAAATCTTTGGTTTACCAAGTCTCCAAAATCACCATCAGGCTCCACCTTCATGCCAACAGATTGTCTGGAAGGCTTTTCTAAATTTGTTTTTTTTTTTTCTGAATAATTTCATTTCAGGTTGGATTATTTTTTTCAGTGTGAGATGAAGCTGCTTCACTAACAGATGGATTTTTGTTTTTTACTGATCCTTACAAATGTTTTATTTATTTTACAATAAATATGCTATACTCTGATTGACTAAGAGTTCATTTATGATCAGTTCATTTAGTATTTCTACAGTTATTGTATTAGAGATTGGTCAACAATTCTTAAACCAACACAAAAAGCTGTTTAGACTGTCTTTCATGTATCCAAGTGCCATCCAAGTTCACATGTTTAACACAATATTTCAATACATCCAGCTCAAACTAATATCTAAGTTTGTAGAAGACCTATTGAGTGTCTTTTAAGGACCCAGAAATTATAAGGACAGTTATAGCCAACTGCAATTAAACACAATACAACTAAATGACTAGACTAGAAGATCCCAGTGTGAACCTGAGATCTGAATTTAGCATATTCAGCACAAAAACAATGCGAGAAATTAAACACTGCTTCTAAAAGCCGGGCTTGGTTGAGGCCTATTCGAATAGAGGAAACACTGAATGGGCCCTCCCCCTCCTGCCTCTGCCTCTGTCTTGATTAATCGAACCACCCAATGAAGCACTCGATATAACACTATGACTGGTAGAAAGAGGACACGGTTGGTGTAATATCAGTATTGCAAAGGTCAATATCACAATAATGATTAACAAGCAATATATCATGTAATCCAAGCTGGCACTTCCTTGTATGTTTATCCCTCTCTCTCTTTGTGTGTGTGTTTGTGTGTGTGTGTGTGTGTGTGTGTACTGTGCGTCACTATGAGCAGTCCACGGGGAAAGGGTGCTGGATGTCCCATTAAAAGGTCAGCACTATTTTCACAGTGATTAGTGGGAGGAGGTAGACTTGACTATTAATCATCCGGCAGCTGCATGTCTCTGAAACAAAAAAAGCTGCAGATTCGTTTCAGCCTTGCCGAAGATACGCGCACACACACACACACACACACACACACACACACACAGAATGCAATCCGTGTAAACGGGCTGCAACCCGACCCCTTCTGAAAAGGCTTTCATCCGCAGTCAAAGGCCTGTTAGCAGCAACTGGATTGACTGGGATAAGGCGAAGAAAATGAAAACGTTTAGAATGAATCACATACTACACACTCACTATGCTTATAAAGGGCCTGAGGGCCCGACCTATCCGGGGGGTCAATGAGTGCACACAGTCTTAGACTACACTCAGCTTCATGCTCGCTTTAATGAATCGCTCAGAAACCGCTGGTGTAGGGATCCTATCAAGGAATATGAGACCCACGTTCTTTGCAAGGGGCATTTTTCAACCCATCTGCCGCCTCTGTGGTGCGCATTCAATCACCGCCGACAAGAATTTCCACACATTTTCTGTGTGCTTAGGAAAGAGCTGAAAGCCCGTTCTTCTAAAAGTCATGTAGAATTGAAACGATTGGGCTGTTGCTTTATTGCATGGGTAAATAGTTGAAATACATGACTATGTGGCATGAAACTTCAACCACTGATCTCTAACAATACAGCTCTTAGGATGTGAATTTTGAAGAACCTGCCAAGCCAATGAGCTAAAAGTTTCCACTTTCTTTGGATATCCCTAAGGTTTGCAGATCTTCATCCACATCAATATACAGGAAATGTATCACCATTAATTCCTTCCATGAGAAAACTAGTCCCGTCTCGAAAAGAACGAATTGTACAGATTCATTTGACACAATGTATGAGAGACAATTCAAGGTTCGTCAGTAAAAATAATATTAAAAATACTAAGTGCAGAGAGTATGCTTTTACTTATAAAGTCATTATGACATTTCCATACAGGCAGCCATGGAACCTTTTAACCATTTTCCACGCTCAGATAAAGATCTGGCTGCACATTAACACGAAATATATTAATCAAATATAAAATCATTCGTCTTTTCTATTTTTTTCCGCCCCGTTGCACAGACACATTTAGCTATGAAGATGATATTCTGTCAAATTAAACGATATGATGAGGACTAAGTGAAATCATTTAAGCCTCCGAGGGCCAGTTACACCAATAGGTTTTAACTGAAATGGCATTAAGTGTTAAGTCAGCCGTAGCTAAGGTCATTTTTCAGGGACAACTTGGACCAACCCAAATTTCACCTAGGAGCAGCTACGATTAGAGTAAATGTACGGCGTGTTCCTACTGCTGACAACTTGCCAATTGATGCTAAAGTAAAAGTAAGCAGAAGTAACTCGCAAATTGATTAAATTATAGAGCCTGCTGAAAGCCACACTGATGGATAAAAACAACAGCTGAAAAAAAGAAGAAAGCGCTCAGTATGAATGGGTTTGGGAGGAGAGTACGCAGCAGAATAGCACTTCTCAACTTTTGCAAGCAGTTTGAAGCTAGTAACACCCTCCCTCTCGACCATTGCTCAGGAGATACGGACTTTAGTTCTGGAAGACTGTCTCAGCAGTCTGCTGCGAACTATAATGCTCCCTCTGCTTCTTGTGGTGTGCAAGACAAGGCCTTTATCTCACTACACAGCTACCGAAAATGTTTTTGTTCAAAATGAACTAAAACAACTGCTATCCAATTGAGTTTTTTAAATGAATGGGAATACTGAAATATTTTCATTATGTATACACGTAAGTTAAAGGGATTTTAGCTGCTACTAGCAGAAGAAGTACCAAGGAACTTGCATAGAGGCCTACAATTTGACATCCCACCTGCTCCCAGATAGGTGTTAAAATGCCTTATCTTAGTGATGGCCAGCACCATAACATCCAAAATCTTACAGCCAGCTTAGCTTATGACCAGCTGTACATCTTGTTAATAGAAATGGCCCAAAGTTTTGATTTTTTGCATCCGTTCAGCATTGATAATTTATCATTTTCCTTAGCAGAGTGCATTAAGCATACGTCCAACTGACATACTGATATTAGCAGGCCTAATCTTCATAACAGCCAGTTTTGCAAATATTCCACCTGGTAATGTTTCCAACCCCATCCAAGTAGGGTGTATTTCTGCTTTTCGCCCTATGACCACTGCCACAGACTCTAGCATCTTCCACAACCCTGGTTAAGGATAAGCTGCTCAGATCATGGATGGATGGATGAATTATGGATGGATGGATAGATGGATGGATTAATGGATGGAGGGAATGATGGATGGATAGATGGATGGATGAATGGATGGATCAATGGATGGACGGATGGATGGATGGTTGGATGGATGGATGGATGGATGGATGGATGGATGGGTGGGTGGATGGATGGATGGATGGATGGGTGGATGGATAGATGGATGGTAGATGGATGGATGGTTGGATGCTTGGGTGAAAGGATGGATGAATGAATGATGGGGTTAGATTTCACTGTTATTTGGCACCAAAATGTAAATGCGTAAGGATTTGAATAAAAATAATACATTAATTAAACTAAATTCAAAGAAACATACATTTTCCATTCACTGATGACGTCTATTAAAAATGAAGAAGTTTTCTGGTCTTCTCCAGCGGTTCACAGTAATCATCCGCAAAAGCACTGGGGTATTCCAAGTTGTAGTACGAGTGAATGAACCGAACAAATGGATGAATGAGTGAGCAAGTGTGTGTCTCCCTCCCCTTCACAGCATGGCCTTTCTAAAGCTCTTTCACACTCTGCCGTCTATATGATCCATAGTGTGCAGTGTGTTCCTGACCAGGAGATAACGCGGACCACTGAGGTGTGTGTGCTGCGTGTCGTGCGCCAGGGAAATAAAACAACAGAGGGAGCGACCAGCAGCCAAGAACCAATAGCTCCTGACACATCTCCCCCAGAGATCTTCACACGTTCTTAGCCTCCGCTGTCTCATTATAGCATCTCCACTAATTCGCTTTCGACGTGTGTGTGTGTGAGTGTTTGGCAGCGGCAAAAAGTCAAGGATGACTGCATGTTTGCAGCTAATTTGCGTGCACCCACTGGGCCCATGTATGTGCATTTGTGCATCGTTTAGCATGTGTTTAGAATATTGGCTGCTGATTGCTGATGCTTGTGACGCTGGTGTGTAAAATCAAGCGCTGCTCCACAGCTCAGTGGGTTTTTAAAGAACACTGGACTTTTTTAGCAGTGTTGGTTGTTGCGTTTTTAAATAACAGTGGCTTAAACAGAGAGAATTATGCATTTATGTCACATCCATGCAACCGGAAGACACAAAAAAGCTGCATTTCTTCCATATCTGTGTAACAGCTACATGTGCCTGACTAGGGTTGCAAGATTTACCTTTGAACCAGAGAGTCCAGTTTTGAGCTCTGTTGTCCAGGGTGTGCTCGACACTGCTGACCGCACGTTAAAATGTCCAGTTAAGTCTCACTTAAAAAGGTATTCGATTTCTTGAAGAAGATAAAGTGCCTTTCTAGCCCTTTCTTGCCCTTTCTAGCCTCTGGGAATGCAGCACTGATCTCTGTTAGATCAGAGATCTCTGCAGTGAAGCAAAAGTTTTTTCAGCGTCAAGGAGGTGTTTTAGCATATAAAAATCGTTAGACCAGCTAGACCCTGTTATGATGTATTGTAAATGGGAGTGGTTTTGGTGAGAGACTGACCTCAATGTGGTATGTAATTATAGTCATTTGAAGTGTTGAAGGTTAAACGTTTCACTGTTAAATGCTATTTGACAGAATGTACTTGGAGAAGTCTAGCTGTGGATAGTGTAGGGATGGTAATGAACCCCTTTAGAGACAGTTGGAGGAGCTAGTGGGATGGTGTCTGGACCTGACCTGGAGAGGGGGAAGCGCACAGCTGGATGGGGTTTGATGCTTGCTAATGCTGTCTGAATGTGGAGCAAAACACACTCAGGGGAAAGTCAAAGACAGCCTGCCTTGTAGCATGTCTTGTTCATTTGTTCATGCCAATAGTAATCCACTCCCTTCATTCTGCTACTGTGTGTTGAGGTGTATGTGTGTGAGCATGTGTGCGTGTGTGTGTATGAGAGAGAGAGAGAGAGAGAGAGAGAGAGATAGAGAGAAGGTGCAAGACTCTTTCCTCCCAGAGTTGCACACAGGCACACACACACACACACACACACACACACGCCCTCTTTCTCTTATCACAGTTCAAAGGAGGCTGGTACAGTATTGTCTCAACATCAATTAATAGTGTTGCCCAACATTACTTCTGCTCATTAGTACACATCTCTGTGTGTGTATGTGTGTGTGCGTGTGTATGGGTTTACATACATTTATTTTGGTCTATGTAGGAAAACAGGAAAAACACAGCTAATCTACAGTGTATTCAAATGATCCTGAGGAGCGGTTTATAGCTGCAGACGTAGTTGATCATCCACCCATTGATTCAGTTAAGAACTGGAGCTATGAGGCTACACACTAGAAGTCAAAAGTCATATAAGCCCAGGCCTTTACAGATCTCACTCAAACAGCATTCATTCCTTTATTAAGGAATGCTTGTCTATGTGGTTTAGGACACAGTATGACTTACTGTGAGCTATAAGAAGAAAACAATGGCAACACCAAGACTGGTATGCATGAAGGAGAATGGTGGTGAATGGCACAAGAACTGATTCTGGATTAGCAGTCCTGGTCCATGGGAGTAGAAGTGCTGATCTAGAATCCAGATATATATGTACAGATATGTAGATACACACACACACACACACACACACACACACACACACATATATATATATATATATATAAAGTCTTCATGTCTTCATGTTACATGCCTTTATAGGATATGAAAACAAGCTTGTGTTTGTGTGCTTGTGATCAAAGGCTTCACTCAAAACAAATCATTGAGGTTTGTCACCTGGTCCAAACAGTGTCAGAGCATATGTGCACTTCTGGCCTTAGAGGGCAGGCACAACAGCATGTGAATGTGTGAACACCAGAAGGTGCTTTGACCTGGCACAGAGCGAGAGGATGCAGGCAAGGGGGAGCAGTTCTGTGTGTTTGTGCACGTGTATGTGTGTGTGTGTGTGTATGTCTGTGTGTCTGTTTGGCATGGCCCTTTTGGACCCTCCGATCATCTGAGTGAAGGCCCAAAGTGGTCCTTGTGCCCTCTGCCACGGACACATGACCGCTCCCTGTGGCGCCAATCTCCATGCCAACCTCAGTGTCCATGCGCTCGGCGGGATGCTCACTAGGGCGCAGGCGAAATGGCATTCATGGCAGCTGCCTGGCCTCCCTAAGGGAGGCTAAACATTTTCACTGGACACAAAGGTGTAGAGGTCAGCTGGGCTATTTAAATCACTTGCAGCAATGTAGCACTAGGCCAGCAGAGCGCAAGTGTTGAGCACCTGGGTAATTCGGTGCATGAGACCAAAAATTCACTTTTTTTACAAATGTTTTGTATAAAAATATTGAATTCTGCAACTTCAAATCATTATTCATTATTAATGATCGTTAATTAAATAAAGTTGTTTTTTTATTTATTTATTTTTATTATTATTAGTAGTAGTAGTAGTAGTATATATGACAATTTGAAGGCTCTTTACACATGTTCTTGGGAGTCTTGAGGCATTATAAAACAAATGGAAAAAAGATGACATGACTATTAATATGAAATTAATGATGAAAGTCCAGGTGAGGGTGAGGTTGTGATTGTGACCTGTTCTGTGGTCTGTTTACTCAGGTCTTTGGTCAGTAAAATATTTATCATTTGTTAATTGCCTGCAGCTTGTAAAAACATGATTCATGTTTGATTCATACATTGTCCACTGTTTAGTGATTCATCTTTGTGGTTTAACCATAAGTCACTTAATATTTGACCCCCTGGCCCACACAGCAATTAAGCAGTTCAGTATCACACACTCAGTCAGTTGCTTTTATTTTTAAAAAGCAAGATAACACATTATTTCACCAAGCCTTAGCTGTTTTTCCTTTTGGCTTTTTGTTCTGTTCTTTCATCTCCCTGTTTTCTAGTCTAAGTTGTTGTTTACATTCTCCATGTGGGTATGTGTTTTGGTCTTAGCTTTGTCTCTTGTTATCCTGTTCACCTGTGTCTAGTTCCAGTCTCTGCCCCTGCCCAGGTGTTCTCATTTCCTTAATTAGTATAAATACACCTGTGTTTCATTCTGTGTTTCTGGATTCTTTGTAAAACCTCTTCTCTTTGTAAAACTTGCCTTTATAAGTTATGGTAATTTCTAGTTGTGCTGGTTTTCTTATGGTTTTGTTAAATATACATTTTTCCACTTTGTTTCTGCGGCACTGCCCTAAAACCTTCTGGATGCATCCTGCTTGCCTCGAACCCTCATATCATATATTGAGGTGCATTGTGGCTAGGCCTGCCTGACTGGGAAAACCCTTATTCCCCAGCTATTCCCCAGTGACAGCCACACTTTCTTCTGCTGAAAATGTGTAACCGCTCTCCTTTGAACCTCTTTGATCACTTTGGTGCCATGATTATGCCACTTTCCTCCCCGCTGCAGTGAAAGGCTTCACCTGGGTGCTCCAGAGTTTTTAATGAGTAGTTTGCCTTCACTTCCTTGTCAAACTCAAATCAAAATCAAATGACTCATAATTAGCTTCATGACTGCCAGGTTCCCCCCAGGTGGGCACTGCTCACTCGGTGTTCTGAACTTGTGAACGTTATTGTATCACGCTCCTATATCTATAACATCTTGCATGTCTAAATGCCTACACTCACTTGCATTTACCAGCAAATTCATAAGCGAACATCCATTTGTTTCAGTGGGATTCCTCTCAATGAATATATGAGCATGTTTTTAGGTAAAAATAGCAAACTTCAACAGCCCATTAAAGTTTTAAACTGATCAATTCCATGTCTGGGAGAAAAAAAAAGGCTTCATCAGAACAGGTAACTGGCACAATTCATATATTTATTCAGGCATTTTGAATGTTCTATTTATTAAATAGCCCAGTGGCACAGTGGGTAATACTGTCGTCTCACAACAAAAAGGTCCTGGGTTTGATTCCCGCCTATGTGTTTGATGGTAGTGTCTGTGTAGACCATTTTATAAACTCACAATCAGACCCACGCATTACATAATACATTACTAATCTACATTATTAATCTGTGAACTCAAGGACACGCCCATTTATATTCCATTGATTGACTCGAAGATACACCCAACATTCTGCAAATGTCACTGGAAATTACACATCAAGTTTAATTTTGGTGAACTATGACTTGCAAATTGGAATCTTGTGTTGCTGCTTTGGCTGAATTGACCTGTATGAGCATGATAGAATATCCAAAAAAGGAAAAATGACATTTCATCCCCACTAACTATCAATAAACACATGAGGAGAGACTGTATGATGCACATTCAGCAAGCAAGCTGTATTACTATATTGAGTTAAGCTGACTTTACAGCATAGCAGCCCAGGTTTTGTGGTTGAATGGTGGGTCACTTCTGGTAGTGGTGGTTTAAAGGTAGATGAGATCATGACCGGGTTCTGGCAATCACACCTAGTCTTGTTCTGCATCATCATTCCACACAGTGTGTGGGCTGCGGGTAAATGTGACCCAGGTTCAGGCTATATTTGTACTCTTCGATAGGCGGGTTATCCGACTTGCCTACCTCTGTTAGCTCATTAGCTAACCAGCACACTGAATAACCTGCACATCAGGTTGTTATATACTAAAGGCACTTTTCCATGGGCATACAGGAACCCAGCTGCACCTAAACTTGCAGCACACTTTGATTTTCCAGTGTATCTCAGTCTGATAACGGTGCTTCTGACACATCAGCAGGGCTCCACAGTTTATGATCGGTCGCTGTACCAAAAACGTGTTCATGGAGTGGAACTAGCGGAAGGTTGCTTTTGATATTGGGGTCTTTTGTTATTTGTAGCCTTGCATGAATTTTTTTTCATCCTTTTGTGTGCTGAAAAACCTAACCCATCTAACGTTCACATTTCTCACAAAGTTAAAGGAACATTTTTTTAGAATCATGGAAAACTCTAGCTGAAGTTTATCTTCAGCCCAAATAGAAAGTTGTGCTTGTACTTCATCGCCTTCCCAGTTGTACGTTTGTTTCTCCATTGTTGTTTTTCTGTGTGCACAGTAAAAAAAAAAAACAATGGACTCTTTCCATGTTTTGATAACATTTTGTTCAGTCAGAAAGCTGCTTAGCAGGACAAGTACTGCTCGCTTTATTTATAATGGTACACCAAAATTCCTTGTGCAAGTGAAAAAGTGCCATAAGCATGCACCCTGACTACAGAATTATCTGGTCTCATTGTATCAAGTCATTGTTGCTTAAAAATGAAACAATAAACACGATTTTTTTTGTCCCTAATTGTCGGACCACCCTCTGTCATGCCCATTTAACATGGATCACTGGCATATCTCACACATCTTCCCTCTGAAAGATCTGAGTGCCTCATATGGTGTGTTTTATTGCCACTGTTGCCCTTGACTTGCTCATTATGATACTGGACCCAGATATCTACAAAGCTGCTTTGTAACAGTCACCATTGTATAAAGTGCTCAACCAAGGAATTGTGATTCAGTTCTATTGAATTAAAGGATTACTTGTTTTTTTTGCCACAGAATTCCTCTGCTATGAAAACATCTGTGTCTACCAGGTAAAATAAGGTTGTATGTGAGAGTGTGCTCATGCAGCCCCAACCAGAATATAAGAAACTGTACGTTCACCAGAAGATCTGCAAAGTGAAGCCGTCCAACCCATTCGGATTAATGACAGTTCACTTGTGAAGTCTGACTGGCACAAAAGTGTAATTAGGTCTGTCTTCATAGACAAGTTTAAATGTACAGCCCTCTTATATTGTATTTGCTCTGCAGTTTCAGTCTGGCATCCTATTGTATTTAGACCTTCCCAGGGTCCCTGATGAAATATGGGGGAGCAGTTCAGCTGATAAGAACATGCACAGCAATGCTGGCCACAGCATCCATGGGGAATATCCACTGGGATACACCAATCTTCCAGACCAAAACAGAGTAAATCAAAACGAGTTTGTGAGCTTCGGGATTGGCTTGGTCTTCTCTTTAATACAGCTGGTCTCTAGCCCACTCTTCACTCATGCTTAGTTCTGCGGCTCATATAAATCTCACAGGCGCTGGGAGTCATAAAAGCAATGATCATAGCATTAGCTCGCTCTAATAAACCAAGCACAGAGCTTTCAGTGGCCAGCCAGCGGGCCGAACATTGTGGCCGAGGCGAATGCCCAAGAATCGCAGGAGGTTAAATGGCAAATTCATCTGACGTTCCATTCGCTCAATGGTTGACATAACAAAGCTGTGAATCAAATGTCAAGCAAAATAAAAACAGAACAATGCCTTGTGGTTATACACAAGAGATCGTATAGGTACAGGATACTACTTTTGTAAGTCAGGCAGTGGCTTGCCCTTCTTGAATTGAGTGTAAATGATGTTCTTTTGTGGCCACGCATTGCGTGGGAATGCGGCGTGGAGGTATTTGTCCGTGGGTGAGCTTTTAAAAACAGTTAAGCTCCCCTTTGCTAAGTAATCAATTCAGCCATGTCAGTCTCTGAAATATACCGCTCTGTCTTCATCTCGAATATTCATGCATTCACTTATCTCCCCTCCGCTCGGGGGCCTCAAGCGTGACATCACCGTGCGACAGTCAATTGTGTCATTATCCACAAGCCAAGAAAAGGCAATTGCATCACACACAGGCTCTGTGCGGCTCAGATAATCGGCGCCTTTCTCGCTAGTGGCGTGCTCTTCCAAGTTCTAAAAAGCATTTAAGCGTCTGGAAATTCAAGAACAGGAAGGTCTATATGTGTATAGAACAAATCCCCACAAAGCACACGATTGCAGTGCTGTCCGTACTAATATACGTTTAAGGCTGAGCTGGATTTCTGCTGTTATTAAGAAGCAGATAATAGAATGGAAATGGAAAATTGCATTAGACAGCGGGGGTTAAATAGTTTCTACCTTCCATCCCTGTTCTTTGAGCTTAATTAGCCAGTAAAATGGAGAGAGGACAAAAAGTTGTATAAAAAGAGCAGAGGTGTCCAAGAAACTAATTAAGAGAGCAGGCAGCAAGTTTGATTGGATCAAATTGCAGCTCTAAAGGAATAGGAGCCAGTAAGATCAGTGGTTCCCCACCTTATCAATCGCTTATCGATTTATCAATAATGATCCATAATGGCTCACAAAATAAATGAATCCTCACATTTACAGCATTTATCAGACGCTTTTATCCAAGCGACTTCCATTTCCTAACTACAGGGGGCAGTCTCCATGGTGCAACTTGGGGTTAAGGGTCTTGCTCAGGGAACCAGTGGTGGGCTGCTGAAGGTAGGATTCGAACCCATGAGCTCTTGGTCCGGAGGCAAGTATCCTACCCACTGAGCTACTACCACCCCACTCACTTCACACCCTCACTAGGGTAGCAGGTACCCGGAGCCAGTGGGTGCAAGGCAGGGACTCCAGTCCACCACAAGGCACACACACCATTCACTCACAGACAATTTAGGAACCCCAAAGAAACCTTGACACACATGTCCTTGGACTGTGGGAGAAACCAGAGACCCCGGAGGAAACCCACACCACCACGAGGAGAACATGCAAACTCCACACACACAAGACCAGGACCCGAATTTAAACACCCAACCCTGGAGGTGTGAGACACAGCACTACCCACCGTGGGGAATTTATCTTTAATGGCTTTTCATTCTTTTCATTTGTTAGTGTTCCCTGATCCAAAACTCCAGTCCTGGCTTTGCTTCATTTAAGACACAGATACAGGTTGAAGGCTGTTGCCCAAATACTTGTGCCAGTTAATGAAAGTAGTTTGCTACATGTACATGGATTACAGAAAACTTAAAAAATTGTGTAGGTCACAAAAGGATGCTTGGTAAAGAAATATATGGGATGCAAAAGCCTGTTAGGAAAATAAAGTTGCTAGTTAAACACCTGAACAATGTTAAAGAAATAATCATGTAGTTATTAAGCAGTATTAGTAAAACACTTCTATTAGTAAAAACTTGTAACACTTACTTGTGGTATGGTAAAATATTACGTAGTTACAGAAGGCTGTAAGTTAGATAGTTATGTAGTCACTGAAATATTTAATTTAAATAATTATGTAGTTACAGAATCTTAAAAGAGATGTAATTTGTTAGGTTATTGAAGGCTTATATTTTATATTATGTAACTTTCAATGCTTTTAATATACATATAATTGATAAGATTTAATGCCCTAGCCACCCGATTCAAAACATTTGCAGGCTGTTTGAGCACGCTGCACAGTGCTGACGTCTCTTTCACTGCACTCAAATCTCAATCAACTCTTAAATCTCACATCAAACAGCACGTTCACGCTCTCTCTTTTAGGATGTAAACTAGAGGGGTTTCTCTCCTGTACTGCAGCTCTGGCCTCCCACCCACACACTCTCACAATGCAGCAGCCCAGTCATATTAACACACATACACATCTAATTACCTCCAAATGAAAGCTGGTGTGCTCCAATTACCCACAGCACCACACAAGATTGATTGGTTGATTTAGCCGAGATGTCTCGCACAACACCGAGAGCATTCAGGCACCGCAGAACAGCCTAAGGGACCTGCATTTGTCCTCCCTGTGCTCAGGAATGATTTAAAGAGGGTACACTGTTAATGAAGAACTGCATAATGGGTGAGCTTTGAGGCGCTGTTTTTGGGATGCACATCATATGAAAGTCAAGTATAAATAAAGGAAGGGAAAATGTACTTGAAGTCATTTGATATTGCAGGAATGCTACATACAGCCAGCATTTTGTGGCTCGTTGTGGAATGTGCTCCAGTGATCCAACAAACATCCACCAGCCTTCACTGTTATCACTGGTTAGCACACACAGATACACAACACCGACAGCAACACACAGGAGAAGACGTACACACATGCACAAGTATGCACACACACACACACAGAGTGACACACAAAGCACACCCGTGTGTGTGTGTGTGTGTGTGTGTAATATAATAGAAAATCATATTATATTATATTAAAAAATGACAACAGTTGCATTTGCAGCAGTTGCAACGGAAAAATGACATACACACAGTCATTCATACTTTAGCTTGAACACTGCATATAAATGAGTTTTTTTCCACCGGCCATAGCAGTATTAATTATTTTTTATATCCATCATAATCATATCAAGTACTACTCTGGCACTAGTGTCCTGGTAAGCCACTTTAGATAATATTTTCATTCTTTTTAATCTCTATACTGTGCATCGAACCATGTATATCACCACACATCGCCGGGCGATCGATGGGAGATTAACACCGACCCAACAGAAGTGCACGAAGGTGAAACCGTGACAAGTAAGATTTTCATTTGACATTCACGACCTGCTAGTGCCAAATTGAATTACCTCCAACTCGATTTCAATTAAATCAATTCAGCTGGTGTTTGTCAAATGAGAACACGCTCCACGCAGTGGTAATAATCACAGAAGGCTTCACTTCACTCATTATTCTGCGCTGCAAGAGTCGGAATGCAGAAAGTGGGGGGTATGGGGGGGGGGTCCTTGGTTTTAGTGCAGTTTAGTATGTAGTATTGGCATAACATTTCAGCTGGGGCTACAGACTCTGTGGCAAGCTTGAGGAAACTGATCAATCTCTACACAAACAAGCTGGCTAAGTCACCTTGTGAGGCCTTCAAGCACTCCAGCAAAAAGAAATACAAACAAAAATACCTGAAAAATAAGACTATACTTCTCATTGATGTGCACCACAAACAGTATAGGATTTTTTGGTTTGTTTGTTTTGAAAATGAACAAATGGGCTGAGTGTCTTATTCTGTTACTGTTGTTAAAGATTTGTGTTACCATTTCATCTCTTTTTCAAGTCATGAACAAGTTATATTTTCCTCCACTCACAAGACATTGTTACCTAGCATAAGATACACAAAATCAGTTTGTGTTGTTGGAAGGAAAAATGGAGCCAATGGGAAATGAATGCTTATACTGATTTAGACTGACTGTTAAATCTATCTGAATTATTCATGACATAGCGGTACATACAGGATAAAATGTATGCGTGGAATGTGTGGAAGGTCTCTATTATCTCACCTTAAGCTTTGTGGTCTAAGGGCCCTCCTAACCCCCTGGCAGCCAGAAGCCCCTGGGCAATCCATTTCCAGATATGATGCCTGACTATGTGTCATTTCACTTCTCATTGATGTCACGGCAGGTAAGTGCTAAAACTAGCGCTTTCTCCATCAGTGTTCATATCTGATTTACCACCCTTTCAGATTCCAATCAAATCAAGTGGTTCACACAAAGACTATTACACTATCAAAGCACTGGTTTCACTGGGAATGTGCCTGAAACGCAGCAAAACTCCTGAGGGTCTTCCTACATGCTTGCAGCACTGGCAGGAGCCCAACCAAAGACACATGTAGTAAAATATATTATCCATTTTTGTTCCATGTGAACAGCACAGCACACAGTGTGAACAATGTGAAATTCTTTCTCCACATTAATCCATTCACCCAAGTGACGAAGTGGGCAGCCAACCTTGTGCAAGGTTACCTCAGTGATACCACTGGCAGTCCTGGGATTCAAACCCTCCGACCTACCGACCACAGGGGCAACTCCCCAACCACCAAGCCATATAAGCATGCAGCCGAACAGCCGGTATGCTCTCTCTCTCTCTCTGTTTATGTAAATGCGGCATATTCATTTCTCTACATCTGACCACCTGGGACATGACGAGAACTAGCGGATCTCAGCTGTTGCTCTGCGACGCCTAAGCAAGTCTCCATGAGCCAGTTGAAATTCGGCAAGGTTGAATCATGAGCTCACCAAAATAGAAGCTGCACAATTTGTGGAGATGAAATTACACACAGTGATGTGCGATCAGATATCGGGATGGAGGTTTCTGACTGCGCGGCATGTTTCACCGCAGTTGGTTTTCGTTGATTTCGCACCGGGGCCTGGGACTGCAATATCGCCACTTCAAACTGGCTCTATCAATTCTGATGAAAGTGTCTCCTGTGCAAAGTCTAGCATTGCTCTCCATGTTTGCAGTAATAACAGATGTATCATTATGCACATAACTTTGGGGCTGCAGCGTTATGCAATATGCCTGCCTGAAAGAAACGGCTGCGCTTAGGCTACTTTCAGGCGGCGGAGATTCAGTTGTGACAAGCCGCGGTCGAGGTGCCGGATCCAGTGATGTATTTTTCATGAGACGTTCCATTCGGCGTCTGCACCGTCCCGGTGAAATGAGACGTGTCTCCAGCCTGACGTCTACATTAATGTGACATTGGCCCTTTTGCTGCTTTCAGAGAGCCAGAGCCAGGACCTTGTGTCAACATACAGCCAAGGCACAATCCACGACTACGGCTTAGCCACTCCGATTTGCTCTGTTTCCTTTCTGAAGACAGCTTAGAAAAAAATAAAAAATAACACAACAGACAAACGTCGATGAGCACCATTTCCCAGAACTCTGCTGTCATATCCAAAAATAAACCCCGACTGAATGAGTGACATCATGGGCGTGCGGCGGTGGCCGACGGGGACTTGGACAGGGGGAGGGTTTAATTTCCTATTAGAGGCAATGATGGATGACATTTACACATGAGAACACTAGGAGACCCTACACTCCCTGATTACCCTGCCACATCATGCCAGAGAGAGCGGGACGCGCACAAAAGACAGCTCGGGTGAGCTTTGTATAGAAAAATGGCATTGAATGAATTGAAATTACTCAAAGGGGTCAAAGGGGCTACTTATGCGCGTCGTGTACAGGGCTGCCAGTGAGAGGTTTAAAAAAAAAAAGCAGTCCTCTTATGTCTAAAAACTTGATGAAAATGAGAGGTTAAGCTGCACTTTGAATTTTCAGGAATATTATGACATGGTCCTTCTCTCCTACCGCTTTTCAAACTGGCCTGACTGATTTATCAGTCGAACGATATAATCACGCAATACTGAAGCATGAATCTGAATGTTTTTGAGCTCTTATGCCTGTGGAAGGACCATTCAAGTGGGATTATTTTACTTGGGATGGTGGGACAATGTAATTAATCCTAGTATCTCTCAGCAATTTTAGTCCTGTCAGAATATGCCTATTCAGTCCATTTTAGTTACTGTGCAGTCCTCCATCTGTAAAGATTTTGTTGATTTTTATTGGCTGTGAATTGAACCAACCCCACACTGTATCAAGGTTATATGAATGGCACTAAACATTCCATTATATTATGTAGAAAGGATTATTCTTGTAGCCCTGCATAGAGGCACATTTACTTGTTTTCTTTAAGGGCCAAATATTCTGTCTGACCTCATGTGGGCACCTTGGAGCATTAAAACATACAATAGAAAAAAAATATATGATTTTGTTCCCCGTTAATGACGGGAATAATGCATTCACTGAAAGGCACAGTTTGGAAAAATATCTCATTTACAGATTTTTCCACTTACCCCAGATGTAGTCAATCAGTCAAGGCACTGTTAATGTCCTTCTTAGGTTTAAAACTGTGGCAGATAACAAACAGTAGTCCCCATGATTTCATGTCATGGTTGGAAAGTAGTTTAAAATGAATTTTGACTATTTAAAATTGTTTATAGCATTATTATTGAATGTAGTTTTTTTTAACACAAGCGGCATGGATCAGTACAGGTAGCACAGCAAATGGTAAATGACCATCAAATGGAGAAAAAATTCTTTATATGATGCTCAAAGTGTCAGACGTCATGTTGAGCTTTGGTGTTGCTATGTCATGTAGAAAGTTATTATAAATAAGAAAACTTTCAACTACTGTGGTTTTAAAAATGGTGTCACACATTATTGCCCATAAAAGACAAAAAAACCCAAATTAATTTTATCTTAGGTCTTAGAAACAAACATAAACAACGCAAGATCTGTGAACCCCGGAGAACTTTCAGGATAGTCTCCACCCACAGGTTGTAGGAAGAAATTTGCAAAGGGAGGAGCTCCGGGAAGTGAAAGAGCAGCAAACGGCGAGCACAGAGGAGAACGAACAATGAATTTTAGCTGCTTTACATTGTTTTTATTTGTAAAAATCAGATTTTACTAATACTTTCTGAGTTCTAAGTGTTAATTTTCACACCAGCTTTGCCCTAGTTTGTACTCTGACACAGCACAGCCTTACATGACAGCAAATAGTTTTACAGCGCTGGCTATTGGGGAAGCTTCCATTGATTTCCCTGTCACACGGCTCAAAAGCATGTTCTGCCGAATCCATTCCCCCCTGTTATTTCGTGTTACTTTAACACCATCTCCGGTCAGTGGGGAGGGTAGGATTCCCAATCCAGTGGCTGTCTGGTTGCACAGCGTCGGGCTGATGCTAAGCGCTGAAATCCGGCGGATTTGGCTAGAGATTTGTGCCTTTCGCGCTAAGCCGGACTGTTCCGTCGCAGACCTCTGAGCCCGGTGCAGGTGTCGGGACCCAGTGGAGGGTAATTAAAACTCGGGTGAAACGCTCACCACAACAAATCCTCCTTGTGTGAGTTCATCAGCAGCCCCTGACCTGAACCGAAACACTGCTGTTAATGACTGGGAGTAATAAGGAGCTTTCATCTGGGCCTCGGCAAGCGGGAAAAGGAGCTAGAAGGGTAAAGGAGAAGACCTTGAGTGGAGGCAATAGAAGACATCAGCATGCTGCTGTGGCATTTCACCCCTCTCAACTTGTTTTGTGGAATATTAGGGTAAAAAGGAGCATTATCTGGCAGCATGTCTTGGGCCTCAAAATTAACGTAATTTCAATTAGTCTATGAGGCAAATTAAATTACTCCTGCTGGTAAATAATAGACTTCCCTGGGAGAAAACCACAGACTCACAATGAGAAGAAAAGACACAAAAGGCATAGCTGACAGAATGAGCATGTCTTATTTAGAAGGCTGAGTATAAACCAATGGGTGCCTGAACAATGGGGTGGTAAATAGAGCACCTGCACCCTGTCTGACTGGTGGGACACTCTTCAAAAATAGGACTCTGAAACTGTGAATCACACTGTGAGTCATGCTTTCCACAAATCAGAATCAGAAATCAACAATCAGAAATCACCACTGTTACTACCTGTTGGTGGTGTAAAAATACATTGAAAAGTCATGATATTTCAATACCAAAATGTCAATATGCATCGTGGAGAATATGCATTCTATTAATTATGAGATCTGATGTAACTGCAATGTTTATGGTGCCAATCAACAACCCAGTCCATACATGTCATACTTAACCCTTACTCCATATTCCAGGTCTATTTTAATTAGTAAATGGCACCAAAACTTAATATAAGCATAATTTTTCTTTGTTCAGATTTTGTTCTAAATATTGTGAGAATATTGAATTGTTTTCAGTCTAATGCTGTTAAATATATCAAGCGTGTATCGAACCGTGAACCCTGAAGCATATCATACCGAATCGTGAGCTGACTGTATCGATACACCCCTAATCTCCATAGTGAGTAAAACAGCCAAAGCCGATAAATGTTGCTGTGTGAACATTTGACATTTTCCTCCAGATTGTGGCATTGACTACACTGTGGGTAGAACTGTCGAACCATCATCACAAAGCAAGGAGGTCCTGGGTTTTCCCACATGGACTGACAATCTTCAGAAGCCTACTGACGCTCAGTGTAAATAATCAGTGTAAATGAAAAAAAGTGTGTGTGTGTGTGTATATATATATATATGTGTGTGTGTGTGTGTGTTTGAGGGCAGCATGGTGGCACAGGGGTTAGCGCTGTTGCTGGTCCTGGGTTCGACTCCCTGGTTGGTACATGTTCTGTGTACATGTTCTCTCCGTGACCGCGTTGGTCTCCTCTAGGAGCTCTGGTTTCCTCCCACCACCAAAAACATGCCTGCATTGAGGATAGGCCAACTGAGCACTCTAAATTGCCTCTAGGTGTGAATGGTTGTCTGTCTCTGCATGTGGCCCTGCGACATGCTGGTGACTGTCCAGGGTGTTCCCTGCCTTCGCCCCTAGCAGCTGGGGTAGGCTCCAGCCCCCCCTGACCCTGAGTGTGGGACAAAGGGGTAGATGATGGCTGGATGGATGTGTTTGAATATAAATCTCTAGAAATAATTCTCTTGTTGTTGGGTCATCAGCAAATAACTACTTCTAGAAATACTGGCACACAGAAGGAAGAAGGCAGGAGAAAGAGATTTACAGCTTGGGGGAACAATTCCTCAACCTTATTTACATGATTGACACTCAGAGTGATTACGAGTCAGGGGTGTTCATAATGTGTGCGCACGTGTATACGTGTGCGCACGCGTGTGTGTGTGTGTGTGTGAGTATATGTGCATGAGTTATGACATCCCGTCCATGGCGCGGTGAGATACGTCACAGACCCAAATAGAAAATCCATAAAATGGAATGGATGCATGGGCAGCGTGAGGTGTTATTGCTGGATTCACTCTTCCCCAAGCGAAAGACCTGTTAGATGAGGGAATCTGGATGAGAAGATGTGATGGCAGATAAAGCCAATCTGACATTTCAATCAGAACAGATAAATGAAGGATGAGGAGGCTCTCTACAGGCTAGAGGCTTTAACTTAAGAAAAAAATAAATAAAAACCCAACAAAAAAAAGCGTGCCATTCATCTCCCCCTACTTTACGAAGGGCAAACATAAAACAATCTCTTCCATTTCCTGCCGTGGACTAGAGAAACAGTGTGAGGAAGAGGGTGGAAAAAGCTATTCTCATTTCTGCCTGGAATTGATTACCTCTCTGCGAGCACAGGATGGCAGAAACAATATGGAGGCTGAGCTGGATAAAAAAGGCTGTCATCTGTGCAAGAAGCCACTCTATTTCCAAACTAGTGCCAGAGGATTATGATACAGAAGAATGTTGCAGTGTACCCACAAGATGCTAGCGTGGAGCAAATGAGGTGATTAGTGGGAAGATAGACTTGGTTATCCGTTCCAAATGTGAGTCACCTCCTGGATTTAGATGCTATTCCTTATGGTGCGGCTTTGAGCATGTTATTGGTACTGAAAAAGGCCTAGACTGGGTCTGATAAACACACTGTGAGAAAAGAAATGATGTAGCAGATAGGGATGGGTATCGAGAACTAGTCAGGACTGGAATATCGATAAGCCCCTGGACAAACGCTGTTGCTATCGGTGTTTATGCAGCTTTAATGCATTCTAAAATATCTGCCACTTTTAAATGTGAGATTGGATCAGTAGGAGGGATGGAAGCAGCATTTGTAGCAGTGGCTCCTCCCTCATTATATGCAGAGCTCAGCACCAAGACTGAAAGCGGGACTGGTTTCTGATTGGTCAAAATGTTGTCATTACAACATGGAAAGAGGTCATGGGCAAAAAAAACTACAGTGGAGATATAAACTAACAAACCCGGGAAGTCGACGAAGTACAAGCACGACTGTTTGTTTGGGCTGAAGATAAATTTCAGTGGGAGTTTTCTATGACGACAACAAATTTTTCTTTACCACGACATCAGTTGGGTTAGGTATTCTTTGCACGGCTAAAGAATGTCAGGAAAAAAAAACATGAAAAAGACAAGTAGCTCTAACAGAAAAAAAACTTTGAGATACTTTGGAAAATCATAGCAAAGTTTCGTACCATCGCAGTACACTCTAGGTACAGCATGGTTGCTATATGCCTTTAGTTTCTTATACCTCACATACTCTAATCATTCTAAAGCAGGACAAAACTGTTAACTTGAGATCAAATCACCAGGTAATGCAAATATATTCTATAGAACAACGGTAACAATAAAATATTCATATATCCAAAAGGGCTCGTTAGAATTAAATAATAATAATAATAATAATATTTTATTTATATAGCACTTTTAATGTTCTGAAAAAAATCTCAAAGTGCTTACACAGAAAGTAACAGAAAGTAAGTAACAAAATAGTATAATAATAGGACGTCCACGACAAGAACTCCGTGCGTGATACACGAAGCATTGGGGACCACAAACGCAGCCCCTTTTCGTATCATGAATTCTTTTTTTATTAACAGTTAATATTTCTGGCATTGAATAATGAGGATATTAAGGAATAATAAGGAAAATGTACATATCAGGAAAGCTAGTTTCAGTTCTTACCAATTTAGCAGTGAGAACAGAAGCTGTATTCCAGTGAGGATCGAGAGGGTGGGTAAGTCACGTACACTCATCCCTGCACGGCCTACACATGCTCACAACGCCCAGGCCTGCAAAGGACTGATCCTGGATCAGTTCTGATCTTGTGGAGAATGGGCACGGGCGGAGCCAAGCTGGCCCTAGGTCTGTCCTCCTACACTTAACAAAAGCCATGTGGCTGCGATCAGAAATCACCAGGAAAACAGTCGCCCTGTTCTGAGAACAGTAGTGTTTCAGCGCACGTGGAATGCGATGAGCAAGCACTGATCCCAAACCGGCACTCCTACTCTCCGGAAGCGGCTGCATCGAGCGTATTGGCATGGTCTTGGAGCCCCCTGATATGACTAATGCACATGCTCCGCGCTCAGAGCCAGCAATAGCTCGAAAGGAGCTTTGCATGATATTGGCATATTTGAATGTTTTAGAAGCATGGGGGTTAGGTAATAACAGCGCTTTATTCGCTAAGCAATGATAGCCTCGCATATTCACGGGGGACCCGGGCTGTTTTGTGAATATGTAATACGGCTGGAGGAGCGGAGAATTTATGCACAGTTTAAGCAATGAGAAATGATGCATTGTTTTTTTTTTTTTTTTTTTTGCCAAATGTGATCTCGTGGCTTTTGCATGAAGTGTGTCTAATCGTGATATCTAATTATGAATAAAATTTTGAAAAGCCATTAAAATATACATAAAAAAGGCATAACGGTGATGGATTGCCGCAATGCCTGTGTTGCCTGAAGGCCGAAATCACATCTGTTACAGTTGTGTCAGACCATTATCATTAACTTCAGAGGTTTATGCAAAGATCAGAGCAAACGTGCAGAGCATGAGAATCATCTCCAGATCCCAGGGTCAAGTCCAGTGTGCTGATACTGTTAGCAGAATCTCTCTCTCTCTCTCTCTCTCTCTCTCTCTTTCTTTGTCCTCTTCTTTTTCTCTTTCTCTCCCACTCTCCCTTTCTCATCATTCACAGATCTACATGTACTTGCACTCCATACACCACAATCCGGTGACATTCTGACAATCCAGCGCGGACAGTTTGCTTTTGTAATGCAAAAAAAATACAGTTACTGAGGTTAATGTTAGAATTTAGTGAAGGTGGTGTTTAAGGGCATTTAAATGGAGAGACCTTCATAAAAAGGCATTTGTGGAAGTGAGACGGAGAGAGAAAGAGAGAGGAGAGAGAGTGACAGAAAGAGAAGCGAGAAAGTGAGAGAAACAAGAGAGAGCACAAGAGGAAGAGCAGGGAGAGTGAGAGACAAAGAGAAATGAGAGCAAGAGAAAGAAAGGAGAGAAGAGGTAGAAAAGAGAGCAGGAGAAAAAAATGAGACAAAGAAAGAGAGGCGAGAGAAAGAGACAGATAAAAGAGCAAGAGAAAGAAATGAGAGAGAGTGAAAGAAGGAGGAGAGCGCAAGAGAAAGAGAAAGAGGAGAGAATGAGAGAACAGACAGTGAAAAAAGGAGAGAAAATGAGAGAAAAAAAGAAAGAGCAAGAGAAAGAGAAGAAACTGGAGAATGAGGAGGGGCGGCATTGAGAGTGAGAAAGGGAGAACAAGAAAGAGAAAGTGAAAGAGAGAGAGAAACAAGAGGTAGAGTGAGAATGAGCGAGGGAAAGCGAGGGAAAACAAGAGGTAGAGTGAGAATGAGAGAGGGAAAGCGAGGGAAAACAAGAGGGAGAGTGAGAATAAGAGGAAATGAGGGAGAAAGAGAGCAAGAGTGAGACTGGTATAAGAGAAGGAAAATGAGAGAGGGAAAATGAGAGAGAGAGAATAAATAGGGAAACGGTGAGAATGAGAGAGGGAGAACGAGAAATAGAGTAAGAATGAATGAAAGAAGGAGAGAGAACAGGGAAGAGAGCATGAGGGAGAGAACATGATTTAAAGAATTAGAGAAGAGGCAGAACGCCGGAGTGGCAGAGTGTTTATAAGAAGTGTGATAATTCAGCTGGATTACTGCACTGGTTTAAAGCTGCAGGCTCCGCTGGCAGGGCTGGACTTCACACACCGTTCACTTTCCCACTCTGTGTTTAGAAATGCAGCCACTGGCAAATATCTCCCATGTTTGTGAGGCTGAAACATAATTTAGTAACTCACCATCCCTCTCGCCATCAGCCATGCTGTTTAATGCATGAGCCATTACAAGCCAGTCAATCTGTTTGCCATATTTTGTATGATTGCAATTCAAATGAGGACTTTTATTGTAGATATGATATTTTTGTGTTATATTTGCCTGAAATAATGACTGATCAACTCAGTGTTTGACTTCACATCAGGTGGTAAGTTGAGGGCAAATTTATTAGCATGGAAACGTCCCTATATTTAAACATTTTGTGTGTTTTGCATGAACAGGTTGTTCATATGTATGAATAAAAGAAAAGCACATGAACAAATCTGGCAATATTTTGGATGGTTTTGAATTTTTGGTGACTTAATAACAAACTTAGAATGGCGAAATTAGAATCTATGCACTCTTGTGCATTCTCTCCCTCTTTCCCTCTCTCTCTCTCCCTCTCTTTCTCTCTGTCACTCTCTCTCTCTCTCCCTCTTTCTCTCTCTGTAACTGTCTCTCTCTCTCTCCTGATCGAGCATGCGCACTCTCTACTGCACTGTTTTTCAAATGTTAGCTGGAATTATAGACTTGCTGTAGTTAGTTTGGAATAAATCTGGAGCTTGATGAGTGGGTAAATGTGCCCAAATGACAATTGATAAAATAAGAGGCAAAACAATGGAAATAGACAGAATTTCCCTTCAATTCAGTCCCAGTACACATCCCTGTAGTTGTTACTGTAGTTACACCCTGCAGTTACACTCTGTCATGTTTAAATGAAATGACAGCAATTGTTGACATAAGTGATGCCAGATATCAGAAAATGAAAGTTGATGGAAGGTACAAGAGCATAATATATGAACATACCACAACGATTAATATAGATCACTTGTACATGTGATGCATATGTATTTGCAAGACAGAGCACTTGCAACTATTTTTGAAAGACTAAAATCTTTGTCTCATGCATGACGTCATGCTATTTCCGTTCGAGTGTCTCCATCTTGGGTGAATGAGTTAAATGGAGAAGACAAATTTGAGACCGGTTACACTGTGTTCTATGCTGTGGTGTGTTCACATATGAAAAATGGTTCACTTTCACTTCTCGCAGGTGTTTTCATGACCAAACAAGTTTGGAAAAAGACTGGTCGGAGATTCCTCCTGGTGATAGACTCCTGGTGTAACAACAGAGTAGGATTAAATCAGGATTTATTTACTTTAAGTAGAGCCTACTCACTCGATTACCTCACCGACATTGAGTCTGTGGCCGAAATGAAAATGATGTGTGGATGCATCATGCTCAGAACCTTTTGGTAGGCATACGATAGCCTTTCTGGCGGCTGATGATAATACCTTTTCTTTGAAATAATTAAAATACAAGCGCTTGTTTTCTGAACAAGCTCGCTGAAGTAATGATTCTGTCGGCTATTACAGTTGGTTTTGTTTTGTTAATGGGACGAAGAGTCATTTTGTCAGCAGTGGCAGGCGCTTTCATTTTGTTGAGGGTGCTTTTGTTTTGTTGTGTGTGCTTTTATTTTGTTGCAGGTACTTCATATACTTAGTGCAGGTACTATACTTAGTGCTTTCATTTTGTTGTGGATGCTTTAAATTTGTAATGAGTGCTTTCATTTTGTTGCAGGTGCTTTTGGTTTGTCGTAGGTGCTTTAGATTTGTTGTGTGTCCTTTTGTTTTGTATATTCACTATGAACGCAGTGTTTTTGTCATGGTGAGCCACCACAGAGAAATATTACTTAAAGAAACAATTTAAAGGCCCCTGGATGAGACGAACTAGAATATTTGGTGAAACCAAGTCCGAGACAAATCCGAGTCCAAATGCCAGTGAGTCCAAGGCAGGTCCGGGACAGCAGAAAGAGCACCTCGGTTCCACACCTGGATCAGCCCTGGATCTGACCACTTTGAAAGTCACCCAGAGTCTCACTGTCCACGTATATTTAAAACCTTTGTCGCAGAATTTAAATGGAACGAGCAGCAGTACACAGGGACACAGAAATAGAGAGGGAGAGAGAGAGAGACATAGAGAGAGAAAGAGAGAAATAGAGAGAGAGACAGACAGAAATACAGAGAGAGAGACAGACAGAGAGACAGAGAGAGACTAGCGAGAGTGGAGAGGATATGAAAGCCGATCAGATCTTTAAAGAGAATAAACTGTCACACTGATCTAAAAGATTGTTATCTAGGCATAAGAGAAAGAGAAAGGGCAGATGCTGCAATCTCAAAGGAGAAGAAAACAAAAGGATGGAGACAGAAAAAAGTATTCATCAAAAACACAATGAGTACGAAGGACTATGGACAAAGATGGTCAAACTGACAAAGCAAGTGTGGACTTGCAACATGAAATTCATTCATGACAAATGTTAACTAAATGTAATTTCAAAGAAAAACTACAGTAAAATCTTTACTCAGGTTCATGCATGGGTGAAAACAATCAGAGAATTAAGGGTTATTTTTAGAGTCTATTTTCATCTGCATCTATTCAAAGTCATCTCTCAGCCTCTTCTTATTTACTGCTCTCATTCCTGTTATGCCTGTAAAGGTCATTGTGGTCATCTAATTACTGTTTGCCAGTTTGTTGCTTTGCCACTTGCGTTCATCCTGGGTTTGTTATATACAGAGCGTGTTTTTTTATTTGATTTTTCATCTCTTTTGATCTAGCTGAGCTTTATTTGTGTATGTGTGTGAAATATCTCCACCTACAACCTGGCCATTCCATTGGGATTGCCCTTATTTATCTATGATATTTATACAAATACAGGAACCTTGCTGCAGGTATGCCCTTGAATCAACACATTTAATATTTTATGACCATGCACACACATTTTAGCAATTCTGCACCCAATTTTGTACAAGCTTTTTATAGGTTTACAATCACTGAATGTAGCCCATGTGTTGCATCATTAACAGCCTCCCCACCTACCTTGTCCTTTAATGGAAAGAGACCACAATAGGCCTACCCCTGACCACATGAAGTGAAAGTGAAGTGACCATTCTGTCATACGTGAACTCACCACAGCATTACATTTTTCCTCTCCATTTAACCCATTCACCAAGTGAAGCAGTGGGCAGCCAAGCACAGCACCCAAGGAGCAGTATGTGGGGATGGTACCTTACTCAGGGTACCTCAGAGGTGCTTAGCATTCTTTGGAATTGAACCCAAGACTTCCTGATCGCCGGGGCGAATGTCCTAACCACTAGGCCACCAGCCGCCCCATTACTTGGGCAGTGGTCTCAACAGTGTCAATAGTCCATCAGAGAAACGATATTCAGAGCACAGTTGTCCTGTGGTCACACACTAATCACTGATGAAGGGCTAGAGGAGGATTTATGCACACTGTGCTTTGAAAAAGACTGTAAACAAGCTCACAATTTGGCAGGATCTGGCGTTTTAATGGTAGTGCCACGTCAACAAAGACCTGATGAAATTTAACATTCTGCCTGAGAAAGAAACAAGATACGTTCAGCAACTAGCAAGATTTGAGATCTATGGATTATAAAGGGATTATAAATGATTTGTAATTGCTAATTAGGTTATAGACAATTCATTAATCATTAATAATCATTAATAATCTGAGATCTTGCCAAATAGTGAGTCTGCAGCAATGTACGACAACGGTTATAACCTGTTTATAACTGCTTATTAATGATTTGTAAATTGTATACAGCCTAACTAACAACCTGATTATAAATTATTTATGAACCCTGTCAAGTCGTACCCTAATACATTGATCAACACCCCCCCCCCACCCCACCTAGCGCACATACACACACATACTGAACTGTGACCTCTTGCACCTTTGCAGCTTGCATGTTACTCTTTTATGGCCCAGCCACAAGCAAGCAAAAACACATCAGTGTTACACATGTTCTCGGATACAGTCTCTAAGTTTCTGTATTTTCATAGATTGCCTGTATTTTTATATTGAACTCCTGTTAATCATTTGCACGTATAAAGCACAGAATTAGTCCTTTATTGTCCTGTTATTGTTATCGCCTTCCTAATGACTGCAGATGCAACATCTGCACAATTTTATGAATGTTAAAAAATTACCATTGTACTAAACTGTTCAGTTTACAGTATTGCCATCTTGTCTCACTGTGTGTATATATATATATATATATATTTAGCTGCTATGGCAATAAAATTTACTTTGATTTTGACATTATCTTTTGTCTTGGTTTGTATGTAATAAAATATGTGAATATATGCCAATATGTGTTCAAAATAAAATCATTTTGGGGCTCCAAAGTGGTGCAAGTGTGTAAATGTTTGTATTGTGAGATTACAGACTTACTTCCCAGTGATGCCAAAGCTCAACAAAGATCAAAGCTTTTTTTCTCAACAATTTGTCCAGTTCCACCAGCTAGATAGGACTCTCTAGGGTGAAAGCTAGCACATACTTTCTATATATCACATGAAGCATCACTGCACCTTTTCAAACTGCCACTATTGCTACATCACTGGAGAATGCTGTGGCACCTTCAGGGATCAAACCTGGACAGCTGGACCACTCAGGAGCCCCTGATGTAAAAGAATTATTACTTACATTGCTGGCAGTGCAGAAAGATGGACAGCTTCATAGAGGAAACTTATGCTAGCCTCCATCGTCCCAGCATTGGTTGTGTGTTGTAATTAGAAGGGTCCTAGCTAGTAGGTAGAACTGGACATAATGTGTTGGGGGAAAAATTGGGAAAAATAAAAAACTATGCTTGTTGCGATGCTGAGAATGGTTAACATCCCAAACAGTATCAGCAGTGGTCCACTTGGCTACAGTCAGTAATTCTAAACCTACAACATGCATGGTGGAAATACATTGACTGTAGGTAGATGGTTAGTTTCCTCTCACAAAAACAGCCCTAGGGCGAGTAGAAAGTGTGGCAGCTCTATTTGTGCGGCTCATGTGCCATATTGTTGTGTTATCGTTGTTATTATATTAAGATGCAGTAGGAGAGCAAGAGAAGCTCCAAAAGCTCCTCATCGATCCCTCCCCTCCCCCAATAACTAAAGCTCCCGAGTCGATAGCCCCTCATAATGACTATCCACACTCCACCAGCAGATATAACTACATCGTCGATGTGGCCACCTCTGATGCACACACACACACACACACACTCATATCACATTCGATTAATATAGACCTAAAACTGTTGCAAAGAGCTCACGGACTGCAAAACATACACATGCCCACACACACCTTGCACTCTTATTAACAGCAATAAGCAAAGTTTACACACTTAAGCTGCTAAACAAACAACATTATTGGTACTGAATAAATTATCGAGCCAATCAATTGTTCCTTCAAGTAGTTTTGCTTTGCTCTGACAAAATGGGCTACAGAGGAACAGTTGTAAAGGTATTCAGTGGCAGGACTCAGGGGGACCTGAGAGGATAATACCCTCACACCAGAAATCTAATAGGCCACTACAAACCCACTGAATCCTGGGTAAGCTTGTGGATTAGTGGATAGGGAGTTGGTCCTGAGATCAGAAGGTTGTGGGTTCAGGTCCCGTGACTGCTAGTGACACCACTGAAGTATCATTGAGCAAGGTACCCCACACATTGCTCCCCGGGCACCCCTCATTGGTGGAACCCCCCTGCTTCACTAGGTAAATGGTTTAAACAGTGAGAAATAAGTTCACACTGTGTGCTGTGCTGTGCCATGGTGTGTTCACGCATGACTTTAAGGGGCCACTTTACTTTTTAGGCTTTGTCTGTTGCTTCTTTAACAAACAGGAAAAAGTTGGGTCCCAGTGTGGTTTTTATTTCTTTATTTTTTTTTGTGAGTGCATTGTGTTTTTCTTTCATTTTTGCTACTTCTGGCTGTGCATCTTCCTGTTGCTAAGTAACAGACTGTCAATCACTTATGCTCCTTAGCTGTTGTTTTGACATCTATAGGCAGAAAGTTCTGTTACTTGCCCTTTCAGAAAGTGACCTGCTCTCAACCAGTTCCTGTGGTGCTTTGCACGTGTTCCTAATGAATAATGCTTGCGCTAAGCACAAAAACAGATCAACAGTGGAAGACCACCCTGCATCCAGGCCCTGCAATTTAGCTCATGAAATGTTGTTGTTTTACTGAGTAAATATCACATCTAAACTATATCTCCTCATTTTTTCAGTTTTTGCTCTATAACTCACTAAAACTCACTAAAACTTTCTACAATACTCTACAACTCTCTACGACTTTCTACAACTCTCCAGACTCCTCTGTAACTTTCTCAAATGCTTTTTAATGCTCTATAACTCCCTGTGACTTTCTATAACTGTCTATAACATAGTCTACAGTTGTTTTTAAAGCTACATAACTTTCTATAAATACTTTATAATGTGCTATTGCTTCCTATAAAATTCTATAATGCTCTATAACTCTCTCTGACACTCTGTAATGCTATAACTCTGTAGCGCTCTATAAACTACTTCTAATCATATGACCGTAAAATCATACTATGAACCCCAAGCTTCACCTCCTCATCAGATCCCGAGGCCCACAATGACCCCCTGGAGAACTGGTCTGGTCAAGGACATAATGGAAGAAAGTCGACAGGAAAAATAACATACCGAGATAATTATTACTCAACTCTGAAAATCCTCCTCCAAAGCACCATTTTGGTCACCGGTCTCAAGTGGCGCATGCGAAATGAGGGGTTCTACTGATTGCCTACTGCTTCACTCGAGTCATCTTGGAATCAGAGGAATTAAAGCTTTAAACTAGTAAAACCCATCACCGACTGACATTTTATGACATCTCTGGTAAGTTTAAAGACTGTAATTCCAAGATAACTCCAATGCGACATTTAGGCTGTCATCACACAAAGGTGCACTTTGAGGCTATTTAACATTGAAGAAGCAATGCTGCCGCTCAATTAGTGACAAATGTGGAGGAAAGGGCAGCAGGTGCAGGCCGATGTGAAGTAGAAGTACAAGAACTAGATAATCTGAAGATATGTTCTATTTTATTCTTGTTTCAAGTGCCTGGTTGACCTTGTAAACAATACAGGAAAAAACTCTCATATAAGACCCATTATCAAGTAATAAAGCTGTGCTGAGCTTTGAGGCACTGAGGACGTTGCCTTGAAATGAAGCTGTAGATTAAGTGCATGTTGAAGGTAAGTTGCAGAGCAATCATGATCTTGTTGAAAATCTGGGGATCATCTATGAGACATTTTGGGCTGAATGTGGGTGGAAACATCTTATGTTAGTCCATGGATGTAACATAAATAGCATGGCTGAAAAGCCCCCTCCAAAATAGCCCATTTAAACAAACAGATGTATGAGGCCTGCTGTACTTTTGACTACATGATAGCTGGAGGCCAAACTTAATGATGGGGTTTCCAGAGGTATGCCGCTTTTTGCTTTAATGCAAGGCAACTCAATAAAGGAATGTAGGGGCATGTCCCCAAACGTGCAATCTTATGCAGAAGATTTCACCCAGTCCCAGCATCATTTGTCCCACTCAAGTCTGCACTCCCATAAAGCCTCACTGACATCAAATATTTGACATAGTTGATTAACATGTCAGTGACGGCCTTCAGGCCTATTTAACTTCACTGTGAAGTCCCATCAGCATTTTATTGGTATAGTGGTTTCACTGAAATTCTAAAGTAAAGTTAAGGGACCCCTTATAGTCACACCACAGCACAGCACACAGTGTGAACAGTATGACAGGCTTTCTCTGCATTTAACCCATTCATCAAGTGAAGCAGGGGGCTGCCACCAATGAGGGGTGCCCGGGGAGCAGCGTGTGAAAGTGGTACCTTGCTCAAGGGTATCTAGGTGATGACACTGGGATTCAAACCCACAACCTTCTGATTACAGGGGCCACCAGCTACTCTGGGATATGTTTTGCAACATACTAAAATGCACTGGTGAATCAGTGATGTACCTTCTTTTGCTGGATCATATAAATACATGTGTCTTGTTTATCGAAAGACCTGTAGAAACACATCTGGAAATGCTCTTGAACTATCCAAGCTGTACAGAACAATGGCAAACATCCCATTAAACCCGATAAAATTAGACTGAAGTTTAGATTTGCTGTACAACATTAAGTTTCCAGTTTAAAATGCTGCACTACCAAACTGAACCATGTTATAATTTGAAACAAATATCAAGAAAATCACAGCATGTGGTTGCATAGAAAGCTCTTTTGCATTTCTGCATTGTAAAAACAATATATTGTATGGTCAAACACGGACTATATATGACAGATGATTGGGAAAATAGCCTCTGCTGCTCAGGAGACAGGAAAAACAGCAGACCCAAGTCCCTATAGACTGATCTCTAGCAAATTATACAGAATCACTGCACACACACTGACTCAGCCAGCATAGCCATAATGCAGAAACTGCACCCCGTGACTGGGCGCATATGGTATAAGCCAAGCACAGAACCTTAGGAACCATTAGTGTCGACTCTAAACAGCTTGACTGTAAATATTAAAAATATGAACCTGAAAATGGTGAACATGTGTGACCTGATGATCATTAACCCAAAACTGCAAAATACAAAGACTTGGCAACTGAAATGATCAGAAATTCATTGTTTTTTTACATTCACCAGTTTATTTTATTTTAGGCAACTATCCATCTTTCCTTAAACTGTTCATTTTCAGTTTATTTTTCTAGTCTTTTTTATTTATTTATATATATATATATATGTATGTTAATGCTGGCCAACAATTAAAAAAATATATTGCGATTAATCACATGATTTTCTGCAATTAATCCCATTGTTAGAAGCAAAATTAAATAATTAATTTAAAAGTAGTGTATTGCACACTTTTATTTTAAAAGTACTGCTATATGTACAATAACATTTGTTTTGAAAACACGTTAAACAAATAAGGAGCTTTTTATCAGACAGTCACACAGCTGCAGTTCAAATACTTCGTCTAAATCTCAACTTAAACATTAATGTAATCAAATCAAATATAAAACCAAAGCTATTTGCCACTGCAGGGCATTCACATTTTATCTAGTTTATTATAGAAAAAGTTACCCTCTGAGTCCAGAGCATGGAGGCGGAACCATTATAGCAGCTGCAAAGAGGGACCAACTCCATATGAAAGTATTATTAAAGTCACATTAGGTGTAATGGTCAGGCGTCTTATATGGACAAAAGTAATGGGAGCGGTGTACGTGTCGGCTGGTTTTCGCGGGGGTCAGGTGTCCCCCTTACTTTTGTCCATAATAAATAGCTCAGCACTCGCATTACTTCGGTGAAAGCAGCGAACTTTCAAAATAAAAGGATTTTTAAAAACCTGCGTCAACGCACGATAAAATGATTTTTTTTTGGCATTAAGTAAATAATAACTCGGTAACTTTCCCAGCCCTAATTTAGACATTTTGCTTGACATATTACAGTCATATTGTAACATAACATTGGAAAAGGAAGTATGGTCCACTGTCTGAGAGCCACAAAAGATTTGCAAGCAGTTGTTTTGTAAGTTAACAGTCATATGCATCATTTACGCTAGAATTCCCGAATCACCTGCCACATATGTGTTTGGACTGCGGGAGAAATCCCATGCCACCATGAGGAGGACATGCAAACTCCGCTCACACTAGGCCAGTGTTGATTTCAGGTTGACTAGATGAATGATTTTCCCTCCTTTATGAAGGTTTTGGTGACCTTTGGTGACCAACTCCCTGGAGATTGTCCACTGTCCACTATCCCAACAAACCTGATCCAACTAAACAGCTCATTAACAACCCCTTACAAAGCTGTGGGTGTGTTAAAGCAGGGTAAGCACTAAAATGCCTCCAGGCCCACTGATTTAGACTTTGACATGGACCATATGGACCATAATGCCCACTAATTGATAAAACAGTTTAGTACAAGCTTGACAGCACACTAGTGCATAAGGTAAGCTAACATAGCATAAATGAAGCTAGTTTAAGCTTTGTCCAAAAGTCTGAAACTCCTGTTTATGATCTTAGCTAGGAACACAAAGTTTTTTAACTATGAAAAGCAATGGGTCTTCAGAAATAAATGTGATGGTTTTCTTGTCAACAAAAGCTAGTAAGAAAGGAAGCGAGAGTGACAAGAGAGACAGGAGAGACAGAGTGAGTGTGGGGGGGAGCTAAAAGGAGAATATGCTGAACACAAAGACGCAGGCCTTTTTAATCCAGTTGCCAGGGAAACCGCTGGTGTCTGAAGATTGGGGGTTCTTCCAGAGTGGGATGGGAATGATTTGGGGATGAGTGATTTTACCTAGGCTATCCTATTTGCGAACAGACAGACAGACACAAATACGCACACGCACAGGATTGTCATTTATTAACAAAATGAGACAGGCGATGAGTGATAAATTACATATTAGAACAAATTTCAAACTTTGACATTTCAGTTAAAAACAGTATGATGGGTGGGTCTTGCTCACTAATTGTTCGCTCTCTCTCTCCCTAACTCCCTGATAAGACTTATTTCACTCTACCCAGGTGTGTACTTCTGATTCTGCAGAGGACAAGCAGGGGTGGGGGTCCCTCCCCTCATTAATTCCACCCTATTTTCACAATCCTTTCATTAGTAAAAATCAACCATCTGCACCAGTCGTGTCATCTAGGATGACTTAACAATTGGAAGGGACTGCTTCAACTGGGAATCACCTGGTGAGGTAACATCTCTGAGCGGACGTGTGTATTCAGCGCATGGAGGGGGACAAGGAGTGCGCACATATACCTTTATTCATTGGTATAATGTGAACAGTTATTAACCTCTGGCTGCTTCCTCTGCTCTCATCTCACTGTGTCTGATGCCTCACCTCCATTAAACGAATCAGTGGCTTCAGATCAGATGGCAGACGGCCCTTGCCACATGGTTTCTCTGGAAAAAGTAATGTGGTCTGAGTGACCAAACACACAGAAAATAAACAAAAACAAAGAAAGTATGAGAGAGCGCAGTACTGAGCCTACCATCTGCAGCGCCATCTTGAAACGGTGTATCCCCTTCCTGGCTTAAAACCTGTGCTGATCAGCTGGCTCCCATCTTCACCCACATCTTCAGTAGATCCCTAGAGCTGTGTGAAGGCCATTCCTGCTTCAAACGCTCTACCATCATCCCGGTCCCAAAGAAACATACCATCCCAGGACTGAATGACTACAGACCTGTCGCCTTGACATCTGTGATAATTAAATCCTTTTAATGGCCAGTTTCAGCCCATGAACCCCCTGCAGTTTGCCTACCGGGCAAATAGGTTGGTGGATGATACAGTGAATACGGGGCTGCATTAAATCCTGCAACTTCTTGACCGTCCGGGAACCTATGCTAGGCTCCTGTTTGTGTACTTTAGCTCGGCTCAACACCATTGTGCCTAAACTCCTCTCCTCCAAACTCTCCCAGCTCAACGTATCACCTGCTCCTTGTCAATGGATCACCAGCTTCCTGACAGGAAACAGCAGGTGAAGCTGGAGGAGATCACTTCTGAATCATCAAGGATGTGTCCTCTCCCCACTGCTCTTCTCCCTCTACACCAATGACTGCACCTCCAAAGACTCAGCTGTTAAACTCCTGAAGTTTGCAGATGACACCAGCATCATTGGACTCATTCAGGATGGTGATGGGTCTGCATACCGACAGGACGTTGAGCAGCTGGTGCTCTGGTGCAGTCAGCACAACCTGGAGCTGACAGCGGACTTCAGGAGACATCCCTCAACACTGCTCTCCCTCACCATATCAGACAGCCCGGTGTGTACTGTGGAGACCTTCAAGTTCCTAGCTACCACCATTTCCCAGGACTTGAAGTGAGAGACCAACATCCTCAAAAAGTCCCAGCAGAGGATGTACTTCCTGAGACAACTGGGGAAGTATGGTCTTCCACAGGAGCTGCAGATCCAGTTCTACACTGCAGTCATTGAGTCTGTCCTGTGCTCCTCCATCAGACTGCAGCGGACTGTACAGCAGCAGAAAAGATAATCGGTGCCCCCCTGCCCTCCATCCAGGACCTATACACCTCAAGAACCAGGTAACAGGCAGGGAAAATCATCACAGATCCCTCACAACCTGGACACAGACCTTTTGAACTGCTGCCCTCTGGCAGGCAATATAGAAGTCTGCAGACTAGGACCAGCCGACACTGGAACAGTTTCTTCCCCTTGCCATCACCCTCTTAAACTGCTGATCTGTGACACTGCAGCGTCTCACGTGTTTCACTCATACAAATCACTGACTGGATAAATGGGGGGACGAAACTAATGATTTTTAAAAGTTGCCCTCTAATATAATGCTTCCAATGCCCATACAATGCACCTTAAGCCTGGGATCAGGGGCTGTGCTGGCTTGGACGGCAGGGCTAGCTACCAAATGCTCTGCGTTGAGGTGATATTTTAGACGTGATGTATTCCGATCATACAAATATTTCTAATTGCAGATAACGATCCTCCTATCAACCGTTCCATCTGTTCATTTTTAAATATAAACCTGTCATTCACTGGGCCAAGTAACAAGTTCTTGTCTCCTCCTTCGTTTTACCGAGCACCTGTGGCCAGAAAGGTGCCGGGTGCGCAAAGTAACCATGTCATGCGATTAATCAGTGTATATTTTGAACGCATTTTTTTCTATTATTTTTTCTTTATATATATTTATGCAGGACAATACTTAACATTTTAATCGCGATGGTTTTCTGCAATTAATTGCGAATCATCACATTGTTATGCGCAAAATTAAATAATTCAAAAGTAGTGTATTTTTAAAGAACTGTTATATGAACAGAAGTGCAATAACATGGTTTGCAAACACTTTCAATAAATAAATGTGTCCTTTAACACAGTTGCAGTAACAATGTTTCTTGTAAATCTCAACTTAAACATCAATGTAATCAAATCAAATATTATCTAGTTTGTAATAGAAAAACAAGTTTCCCTCAAGAGTCCAGAGCATGGGGGATGGAACCATTATAGCAGCTGCAAAGGTGAAAGTCTACGTATCTGAATGCAGTATCATTAAAGTCCCTGTTGGTGTAATGGTCAGGTGTCCCATTACTTTTGTCAATATAATACGGGACGCCTGACCCCTGCGAAAACCAGCCGAGACCTAGAGCGCTGCATGCTGCCTGCACCCACGAGCACAAAAAAGTAAAACGTTCAAAATGAAAGAATAAAAAAAAAAACCTGCGTTAATGCGCAATTAAACATTGTCGGCGTTAAGTAAATAAAGTGCTAACGCGTTACATGTGTGTTCCAAGAGCACCCGCAAATTATGAATAACCATTCATTTGTGATGTGGTAAAAACAGGCTAAAAATGCCTATTTTTATAGTGTAAAATATGCCAAATATGCTCCCAAAACACTTTCATTTCATTTAAAACACAGCTTAATACATAACCCTTAAAAAATGTAAAGGCATGATTTTTTTTGAGAACCGAACTCAAAATTTTACACGGAAATCCACACAATAACGTGTAAACTGCAAATATCCTCGGCCTGTTTTTGCTTTTTTGTGGCAATAAATATATTTTTTCTGGATGTTTTCACACAAGGGGACCCGTTCACCTCGCCGCGGT
>JBBPCY010000001.1:36430479-36447316 GCA_037974405.1 Brachyalestes nurse
TAGAAAGGTACAGTAGCAGCCTGTTTAATTCTAAGAGATACAGAAGGTCAGAAATTAATTCGGACTGTTTTTGGTACATCAGTGTACACAAATGTTATAATTCTAATCATAGAATATTAGAAAATGTAGAACATGGGGATGTAGAATATCTTTAAATTTGCATTAAAGAGCCCACATCAACGGAAAAAGAGTTTCAATAAAAGTATCATGTGAATACATTTCATACTTTCAGAACACACCCTCCCCAGTCTGTATGTCTCAGTTTGGAAATTAAGCTGCATTTAAATAAATAATTTAATGTCATGAAAACCAATTCATTTGCATATATTCAGCCTCCTGTAGTTCTCATTTTCACTGCTGGGTGAAGAGTACCAAATATCCAGTCACAGAAACTGACCCCTGCAGGCTCAGAAACGGAACCCCCCCCCCTCGAGGACTATAGAATAACACTAACTCTGCACTTAAAAATTAGCTATAGTCTGTAACTGGCAGCAAAGTAGGCGTTTCTGATAAAGTGACAGTAAGTTCACATTGAACCATAGTTGAATCACCATCCAAATAATGGGTGGGGGTCCTATGAAAGTCCTTTTCCAGTGACTTTGGGGGGTGTTGAGGCTGGTAATTTGTGCAGCAACTGGTGAGACACAGTCACTGAAAACCTAAAGGGACACCCATATGGTATGTGTCTCTGTTAAAATGGCCAAGTAGTGTACTTACAAGGTAGGTGTCATGCATTTAACTAAAAAGCACCAAACAGTTGGGTGAATGTTATAAACATTTGAGGCAACAGGAGACATGTTTATGATTAGCAAAGGAACATTTCAGTTTCACTACAAGCACTATCTGCTGTCCATTAGAATGAGAAAACACGGACAGAAGCTGTGGCTGCTCAGCAGGTGGAGAGGCACCAGTGGGGAACATCACTGAAATGCTTCACACAAGACAAGAGGGACCAGCACGACCAAATGACTCAATGCTTCAACCTAGCTTTATCTTCACAGAACACACATTCTTATTCCTCTGAGAGAGCATTTTGAGCATGTGTGTGTGTGTGTGTGTGTGTGTGTGTGTGTGTGTGTGTGTGTGTGTGTGTGACAGAGTGTGCTTGTATGTGTGAGAGAGAGAAGTAGAGGGAGAGAAAGAGAAAGATCCAGCTAGAGAAACTAGACTGTCAACAACAATAATTTTGCCTGGCAGGAAAGAAACCTTATTCAAACCCAGAGAAAACCTGAGCAGCCGTTCCACTGAGATACAATGACCCCAGGAACATGTTTCCCCAGCACTTTACCACAACACTGACACCCGAACTTTATGAAAAGGAGCTCACTGTATCGAGTAACTGTTCAGCCAAAATGATAAAGCAAAACGGTTCAGTTAATTGATTGCTGGAGATCGATGGCTTACCTTCCTGCACTGCCTGGAAGGGGTTGTTGGGTTCGATCAGTTTGATAGAATGGGTGATCCGCTCGCTCTGCAGGATGTCGTCGTTCAAACTCAGGTCCGAAATAGCCAGCTGAAACACTTCATCATCCCGGATTGCGTTTTGCTCAAAAATGGCACCTGTTGGACCAGAGGGGAGAGAAAATCAATAGCCAATAAAACAGCTGACACTTTTCCCCTCAGTGGAATTGTGTTCAAATTATTCAGCATGCCTCTACACAGTCATCTTGTTTATGGCTATTATGCACGTTGCAGAGCATGTACACAATTTGCCAAAAGCTTTGCCACCATTTCAGATCCTGAGAACAAAGGAAACATTCATTTTATTCGTGTTTATCAACTTTCAGGGACTTTCAGGGCCTTCTAGGATTTCAGACTTCTTGGCAGAATGATTTCTGGAAAATAAAAGAATCATCATATCATTAAGCTTGCTGTATTAACTCTCAGCCAGTGTTATACTCTTATCTCGTTAAACTTTGGAAGGAAACACAAGTGAATATGAGTAGTCTGTCCAGGTTTTAGGCAGTTAGATATGGAAAGAAGTGACAGCAGCTCTTTATTAGAAGAGTCACTGTAAAACTACAACATACAAGGTTGATAAATGGTGTTTGAATATGTCTGTCACAAGCATGGAAATAAAGCGAGGAATGTCCATGGGTAATCTCAAAGAGCCAAACAATGTTTAAGTTCACTGTTGTTAGCTTAAACACACCATTTCAATCTCATGCGAGAGCCAGATTGACACTACAATAGTTAGGGAGGGCAAAATAAGACAGCGAATTCATCACTGGCCACTCTGCCCAGGCTCATTGGATTGTTAGTGGTACTGCCATGTACAGCTGGCAGAGGGACGTTAAAACTGATGTACCAAGAGCTAACAAAAAGGCCAATCTTCAGGACAATTACTTAATAGTAGTTGATGAAAACACTGACGAATTAATGTGAACAGATTAACAAATTTGTAAAAAGTGCTTACGATTTTAAAGGAAATCTCATTGTGAGCTGTTTTATTATTTCCATTTTGAAAGGGTATTGACATTTATGGCTTGAAGGCCTAGCTCTGCTAGTCATGGTTTGGTAAAAAAAAAAAATGTTATACCTGCAAAATTGTTTTCTGCAACATTTAACCACATTAGCTAGTTCAGTGAATCTCAATCCCAGCTAGGGGAATCCTAAAGATTTGCACATTTATGCATTCCTTGATCTTAGAAGCTTACTGGACTCGTGAAGCCTTTGACGAGTCATCCAGTGGGTTTAATCAGATGTAAGAGTAGGGAAACCTCAAAAAAAATCACTGAAAGTCTCTGGGACCAAAACTGAGAACTCCTTGATTAATCCAAGCAGAAAAATTGCCTTTCTATGAGCCGCCAGCATGTTTGTAATATACTTCAGGACCATGGAGAGCGGCATTGTTGGGAAAAGGGCCTTGAGTTCATCTATATTCTATGCATGCCTCTAATTTGTTAAGGGCTTTTCACAGTTTATGGATGCTCAGTGGGTTGTAATCCTTTGGGACAATCTCTTATGTCGAGAGCAAAGGACAGGAAACAGGCATGTCAAACAAAGCTTTGCCCACTGTAAAACTTCATATTGTTCTTCAAGAGATGCAGCATATAGTCTTAGCCATGGAACATACAATGTATTGCAGAACACAGTTTTCTTACTTAGATAGTTTATTCTCACAAGACCAAGCCAGCTAGTGCCTACAATCAGAACCAAACACAGCCAAGTAGCATTTTGAGCATCTGATCTGTGCCCCAAAGAACCATGTTTGAAAGTGTGATTTGTGAATGTGAGGAGTCTTTTAAAGGTTTAAAGAACCTTCACATCATATTAAGATTATACACTCCTAAAAACAAAGGGCCAAATGCATTTATTATATATAAACATTTTTTTAAATTATATGTGTGAATGTGAAGAACCGTTATAAAATTGAAAGAACCTGATGAAAAGATTCAAGGATTGGTGTGAACTGAAGCATGCCATAAGGGCTTCATTTAGCAATGCCATATAAGAACCAGATTTGGTCCCATGAAGAGCCACATTTAAATTAGAGATCCATGTATATGAATAAATATTTTAAAATGTGGATGTTCTTCACATAATGGCTTAACGTTAATGGCTTCTTCCGAGAACCTTTACAGTATGTGGCACTACATTTTACAATGGTTCTTTACACCCACACATAGTTTATAAAAAAACAGCTCTCTAAAGAACCATCCATTGAGAGGTTCTTTTGGGGAACCAGTCTTGCAACTATGGAATCAGGCAAGGAACCCTTACTGACACATTAGAGCAATAACCCCTTTCCATTGTGTGAACGTTCTGTAAATATTTGAAATATTTGCTCATCTTCAAATATGGCACTTTATGGAAGCAAATGTGGTTCTTCCATGGTGTCACTCAAAGAGTCATCTTTTTAAAGAGTGAAATGTAATCACTTTTCAATGTAAAACTTTCCTGCCTCTATTCTTTCCTTTTCTTAGCAAACGCACTGCATCTCTGTATTTTTATTATACTGTCCACACCTCTAGACTAGTGACTTCATACTTCTGAACTCTCTGGTGTGTATTTCTGTTTGTAATCAGGATCTTATGCTCTGCAAGCTGCTGTGCCCCCAATAATGGACCCTCTTTTAGTGCCACTTAGATATTTTCCTCTTTCCATCTTGATCTACAATCAAGGTGAAATGGACCTGCTCAGCATGGTTCTAAATGCCACCGAGAATGGCAGTGTGTTAAGTACTTGATCGCATGAAGCCGCACACCTTTGTTAAGGCTTTTCCTTTAATTTGTCGCCCATCTGAAAATATTCGTACCAACATGCTTGAAAGCACAACCCCAGGTCACGGAAAAGAAGCTCTTTTTAAAAAAACAAGTAGTTGAAAAAAAAGTGTTTTTGTTTTAATAAAAAAGATCACACTTGCAAAAGACAAGATTACGCAAGAGCTGCCTACATACTTTTCAGGAACCACAATTAACGTACTGTGGTGCAAATGTCACAGATGCTAACGAAATCAATATAATAGCAGCTCCAAAAGTAAAGCTCCAAATTTACGCAGTCGAGTACAAAAAGGAATCCCCAACACCTCCAAAACATACCACACTGCTGCCTGTTCAGGCCATGTAGTAAGAACCATGTAAAAGAATTATGGAGATGTTTAGCTTTTTGTTGTTCAAAATCTAAAGTATCGGTCTAGAATCAGAATCAGAACCAGAATCATTCCAGAGGAAACTCCTTATGTTATGATTGCAAAGACATGCAGAGACAAGGACAATATAACATATAAAGAACATACAACAAAACATCTGCAGAAAGAACTCAATATGAAATACACTATGCTATACACAAATGCTGCATATAAATTGTATGGATAAGTAAATCTAATGATTTCAGTTAATTAATGCAGCTTGATCCAGAAATCTACCTGTAACATCACTGTGCTACTTTGTGATGCTTTTTAATTGTAATGTAGTGAGACCATTAAGCCGAATCTCATTAGGTGGCAGAAGCCATTAAGCAAATTTCCATATGGGTTGTAATTCAGGTACATCACCAAAGGCTCGATATGTATGAGCTAATCTGCTGGCTGGCCAAGTCATCCACCTCTACACTTAAAAGGGAAGTCAGCTAGAAAGCAAAGGACCTATTGAGGTCATTTGAAAACCCCATTTCAATGTGCAGGAGCAGATAGCACAGATAAAACACATCATAATGCTGGACAGTTGGATGGCAGTTTTTATTAGTGATTTTCAGATCCTGTATTAAAAGTAGAATGGCCCATTATAGTCACGCATAAGCACACCACAGCACAGCACACTTGACTCTGCATTTAACCCATTTAACAAGTGCTCAAAGGTACCTCAGTAGTGCCACTAGCAGTTGTGGGATTTGAACCCACAACCTTTGATTGCAGGAGCAACTCCCTAACCAACAGACCACCAGCTGCCCAATTTATGTTCTGTGTTTCTGATCAGTGTTTTAAGCTAATAAGTCTCGAGTTTGGAAACCACAATGCTAAGTAGCTTAACACAATGTTGGTTATTTGTCATTTATTAATTTGCAAGGGCATGCATTTGTTTTTATGGGTTTCAACCAATTATTTTCAGCTATTTTTTTTTACTAAAATGTGGCTTAGATTTATGCTAGCTCATATTCCTGATCATATTTGTATAGTATAATGCTAATTGGTTGAATGCCTTTTATATAGCTGTGAGAACACATGGTTGTCTTCTTGTGTGTTTAGCCATTCTTTAATTTTTTTTAAGTTTGCATAAGCCTATGCTAGGTCATATCCCTGATCATATTTGGATAGCAAAGTGCTAGATGTATATAATGCTACAAAACAATATTGCTAGTTACTGATATAGTTGTGAGGACATGTGTATGTTATTATAACCAGTTTTAAGCTAAAAGTGTCTTTAACCTCTGTTTTAGTGGCCATAGTAAGCAATAGAAAGCCTGGACATGTATAGATAGTATGAAACTAGATACTAGATGTCATTTTAGGAACATATAATGCAAATAATTTACACAACTAGGCCATAAAACCTGGCTAACTAAATATTAGATAGATGAATAACAATATTTATAGACAAACTGTAGACTTGTGGTTTTTTTAAGATATTGTAAGCCAATAAGTTTTAGCAATGGCAGAAACTAATATTTTACAAACGTAAGCCATAAAGTAGGACCATGTCGGAATGTGATGAAGTTAAACAGTTGTCTTAAACCTCTATTGAAAGGACACAAATGGCATGATGGCAATAAACTAGCATAATGCTAGCTATTTACAAAAATAATAGGCAGCAGAATGACAATATTTATTAGTAATCTCCTGTGGATTGATGTGTTTACTCTTGTTTTCTGTTTTATGACCATCATTTAAAGCTGTTTTACACAACTGGTCATGAAGCACGACTAAGTTCCAAATGCTTGGGGGCATTCTACCTCCATTTCAAGTCAATTTGTTGACACAAAACAATCTTTCCTTTTGAAAATCAAAGGTTTTGTGCTAATGTGCTGGAGAAAACTAGCAAACCGTGTTTTTAAAGCTCTGAAAAGGATCAAACCAGAGGGGTATGCTTATGAACTCTAATGATTGACAAAATCATCTCCACACTAGATGCCCACTGCAACTGCTCACATTTTGTAAGAGCAGTTGAGATTCGCCTTATCACACTGATCCCCCTCAGAGGGGCTTTTTTATGTCTGCTAGTCTTCAAGAACCTCCCCTCTTCTTTACCCACTGCCCTCCCCTCCCCTCCCCTCAAAACCAAGGCAGTGCCATTCTTAATTCACCACACTGGGCTCGAATTTACAGCACAGCTGGAACCGAACGGACCTCAGTTGAGGCAGTGAGGTAATGAGGCAGTGAGGTAATGAGGCAGTGGGGTAATGCTACCTTGGCCACATTTCCATTCAACCAGGGTGCAGAAACAGCAGCCAAGGGTTTGCCACGCATTCTGCCGAGCAGCTTTAACATTTCAGTCACGTTCAGGAGAAAGTTAGGACTCTGTGCTTTCTTTTTTGAGTGGGGTGGGGGTGCAGGGGGCGGGATTTTGGGGGGGGGGCTGGAGTTAATCCCGCCACGTACACTCAGCTTTAGCCTGACAGTCCCTTTGAACAAGCAGTGAGTCGATGTGCGTTCAGAAGTAATAGCACCTTCACTGAGCCTTTCCTTTTATTTATTAACTTTTTTTTATGAATATGGTGATTGCATGCAGGCAACTATAGAAAGATCATAATCCCCTCACCACTGAATAAATCAAGATAAACAAGCATTGGAAAAAGGAGCAAACACTAAAACAATTTAGAAAATCATTAAAGCCTGTAAATCAAAGCAAAATAGTGATCAAAGTCTGCATTAGGATACTAAATAAATAAACATAATTATGTTAAACATAATTAAATTAAATAATGATAAAAGTCTACATTTAGATAAGTAACAGAATAAATATTGTTTAAATGGGCCAAAAGTCAGCATTAAAATACATTGTGAATGAAATAAAAAAACAAAGGGGTAAAAAAAACGCAAACAATCAACTTTTCGCTCTGCAAAAAAACAACACAACACCCCTCGTGCAGGTGAGACCCTCGCGACCCCCTGGAAACGCTCTACATGCGCTAAATGCTAAATGATTTGCGCGGCCAGGCAAGCAGAAGTATCTACACTGCAAGCGCCGCTTTGCCTTCACCCCTCCTGCTCCCGAGCTCTTACCGATGTGGATGATGGAGTCCGCCTGCGCTGCGTGCCACTGCAGGAGCCACAGACATAGGCTGATCACGAGCAACTCCATCTCCGCGTCTCACGCCGGTGTAGGCTCTCATCCAAATCCAGCTCCGCGAGACGCGGACGAGGAGAAAAGAATTAAAAAACAACAAAAAAGAGAGCGACCACAGGTAGCACACGCGCTTCTTCTGCAGCTGTAGCGTCCAGACAGTCTTCTGTTAGAAGAAAAAAAGAAAGAAAGAAACAAATAAACAAACAAACAGTGTATAATCTCCTGTAGTCTCGTGAGGAAGGACGGGAGGAAAAGCAGCACGAGCGACTGGAAATCAAGCAAGTGACGAGTCCTTCTTGCACGCGCCTCTCCACCTCTCTCTCTCTCTCTCTCTCTCTCTCTCTCTCTCTCAGTGTGGCTCGGATACAGCAAACTGCGGAGCAAAGAGGGGACCCCCCCACCCACCTTCTCTCTCTTCCTCTCTCTCTGTCTTTCTCTCTCTCTCCTTCTCCCTCCACTATCCACGAGCACGCAACAGGATGGGTTTTTGGGTGGGTTTTGGGGGGGTCTTCCTCCACTGTGTGATGTGGAGCCACAGGAACGGAGGCGTCCAGGGGAAACAGAAAGTGTCCAAGCCGGAGAGAGAGTGCCTAACGACGGGCAGAAGCTCGGACAGCCCTCGCTAATTCACTCCGGACCCCCCCAAATCATCTTCAGTCTTTAAGGCAACCCCCCTTTATTTTGGGGGGTGGTCCGAAGTGAATCAGCGTGTTCTGTCCGAGCTGCTGTTTAGAAAAGCAAGATGCGAAACCTTCGAGAAGAACTATAGGAGCAAAGGAAAAAAGTTCACCTGAAACGAGTCGTGCACTCTCACAAGTGGACCCCCAAGCGAAAGGAAAGGTGCTGGATATGGCAAAGAAAGAAGAAGAGTGAGAAAGTGATGCAACTGCTTGTTGAACCTCTGCGTTGAAGGAGCGAGAAGTGGTCTGTCTCCGAATGCAGGGTTTTTTTTCCTCACTTTAGACGATCAGACGAATGGATCTGCAGCAAGAGTGATGCCCTTCGCCTTACAATTAAAGGATATTTCTCGCGGCTACTCAAACGGAAATATCTCTTAATTGTCAGGTTAAGGCTGTCTGGGGCGTCTGATTTCAGCACCAGGACGGTGGACAGCTCCAGCCCTGCTGGGACTCAACAGGCAGCAGGGTTTCAGCGTGGGGGACGAAAGTCTGGAGGCTTTAGGCACAATGGCAAGACTGTTTTTGAATATTATTAAGGCTAAATGCACAAAATGCATTCATCATTTATCCCATTTACCAATACTTAAGAACCACTTTCACCTTTCATTGTAATTTTAATGTGATATTCTTGTTCTGTTCTTTAAAACGTGCTCCAGTGCATCTCTATCTCTCTCTCTCTCTCTCTCTCAATCCCTTAAATCTCTCTTTTTAAAATTCTTTTATTTGGAATACTGACAGTAGTGCTCTCCTCAGCCAGCTGAATTGCTGAATGCTTGTCCAGCTGTAATGGTTAACCTTCAGTTCCACAAGTGCTGGATGGCAGCAGCATTTAATATGAATAAAGCGCCACCTCTGGTCGCATCGTGCCATTACAACAATAGTACACCTGTCCAACTTCTATTTACATGAATGATATTTCTGAACAAAATCCTGTTCTGTGCTCAGCACCATTATTCATCCATCACTGGAAGGAAAATGCTGGTGCTTGGAATGTGCATGAGTAAATGTGTACAAAATAAGTTACACAAGACAATTAATGCTAGTAAAAAGCAAACTTAGAGATCGATACAAATTTCAGTGTTTTATTGGACTGGGTGTTGAGTGAGCTTGTTAAACCGGCTAAGAGGTTTGATTTAGAACAGTCTTTTACGTTATTTTAATTAAAGAGGACTGTCCTTGATAGATTTTCTGACACTTAAATGATGTGAGTTTTTACCACTGAGGCCAAATTAGCAGGCCTAAAGCCAGCCGGAAGCTGGAGCTTCCCAGCATTTTTTGCAGGTTTTATTTGTTTCAACTTATTAGTTCTTAGTTTTATTCATTCTCAGCAGTTAAAATTAAGTACATGTTTGGTTACAACGTGTTTAGTGTATAAGGCTATTTTGCGTTATGTAAGACTAATATTCTTAGAAGATTTTTTTTGTGTTATAAATAAATATGTGTTAGGTGTGCATTTATTTTATCTATGTTCTAAATACCAGAAGTTTGCATTTGGGTAGTATTTGAACTCGGTTGTCTATTTAACAGCGAAATAAACATTCACAAGAAAGGATTTTACAGAACAAATGACTGAAATCTCAATGTTTTCTGTTTGTTGAGAAAACACAATGCAATGTTATTATAATTGTATTTCAGGGCATTTTTTGTACAAAATCAAGCATAAATCCAAATCCTTCTATAAAGTCCTGCAGAACATGGTAAGAATGGGCCTCAGAAATTACAACAATATCATATCATAGTGAGATCTCAGAAGATATGCAGAAGACATACTTAGATATTGTAATTTGGTTCTACAGGAAAATTGGCCTTTCATATTTGGGGCTTTACAGTTAGATGCAAGTGGATGTGAATTAACTAAACGTAGTAAATTAAGTGCATTTCTGTTTGGTTTTAAAATTGTCCCAAATGCGGTTTAAGAGAAGACCTGTTACAAATGCAATAATGTCTTGTTTTTATGTGAAATGTTTGGTGTAAACAGTGATATGTCTATTAATGATGTGCACCTTTCGAAGTTTTCTGTCTACTTGAGACAATCACTAAATATCTAAAAGGTCACTGATATGATTTTGTAATTAAAGGTTTAATTGCGTTGACTAAGTGTGTTACTTTGCGTGTTAGGAATAAACATTTTGCTTCAACTCGAAAACTATTCACAAGGAAAATCAATCAAATTGTCAAAATTTCTGCATCAGTCAATTGACCTGTAAATAAAAGTAATAGAAGTGAAACATTCATATTTGATATATTTGAGTTAATATATTTTATGTATAGTATGTAGAGTATGGAAACATGCTATAGGTTTCTTTACAGGTTAGAAGAAAGTTATTAAGGAAAGTCAAACAAGTCAAATAAATGAGAATGAACTGTCCTTTTCCATTTCTCAAGGGATTTCATTAGACACATACCCAAATGAATGAAGTCTGTTGTATGTGAAAGAGAATATACAATACAGTATTACTCCTTAGCGTTTGTTAAGTCTTTTGCATTGGCTTCTGGCTCCATCTATTTGCATACTGGGCATCTTTCCTCTTGTTTTACTTTTTATCTCTGCCTTGTCTTTGCCCTGCCATTCCTTGGACGCGCCTTTAAATAATGTTGTGTGTTTTGGTTAATTGCCTTGCCTTGTTATTCTTGGCTGTAAGAGCGGAGTTCCTGTATTCTCCTGAGTGTTGCTCTAAACACTGAAATTACAGTGACCACTTTCAGCCCAACACCACTAAGATAAGTTGGCCCGAGGTAAGAAAAATTAGTTACAGTACATTAAGTACATTGAGTAGATTGAGTCCGTTTTTGTAATTTTGGAGCAAGCAAATTGCTTGACTTTGAAAGAAAGCCATTTAACAATTTGGGAATCTCTTCTATAATTCAACAAAGTTGGAGCAAAGACAGGGTTTTTGGAGTGTACACTAAATCATAATAATGTACTGAATCATAGTTCAAATCAGTTGATAAACTGTAACTCTTTAAATTAATTCAAAAAAGTGATGGAATTGTACAGTGTAGCAATTGTCTAGCTCTGTCATTTGTTTCTGGGTTCTGGGTACTTCAAGCTGTTGAAGCTGACAAACAGCGAAGAAATTATTGTCTAGCGATGGAATCCATGCTTCCAGAGGCCTGTATGCATGTTTGAAGAGTAAAATGAAAGTGTAACAGTAAAATGAGATGATTTCAGGAGCTCAGGAGCCATTCTGAGAGCTGTTTTGAAGTTCCTCTTCTCATACTTGGATCATATTTGAGTGCACTGCAATCAGACAGATGGGCATTTTACTTCTTGTCCTTTCAAGTATCTCAAGCACACAGAATGACGTCAGATGTGTTTTCACCTTCCTTGTTTCATCCAGTCGGGGACCACCCATTCGGTTATTGCCTTTCCAGTCAAAAAAGCTCTTGTGTACCATTAGTTCCTTGTTCAGCATTGGAAACATATAGTTAAAAGAAAATTACACAAAGGCCTCCAGCATATAAATACAGCATCAAATCTAGGACTTCTTACGCCTTTTTGTTCTTTTTAGGAATAAAGCATGGTTCTAACAGTTGTCACCACCATTATTACCAATAAACAATACTTAAAGGGCCAATATCATTCAAGCTTTTTCTGAAATCAAAGTATATGTGTATGTGAATTTTATATGTATGCAATTGTGGTATGTGAATACTGTAGAAGTGAAGTATTCAATCCCAGTCAAAATGTATTTTAAATCCACTGGTTTTGTGATGTCACAAAAACCAATATGTGTTTGCTATTTGGCCTCCCGCACCACCCATTAACTGTAAAGTCAAAAGAAGTGTTTTAGTTGAGACTACTTTTTAAAAGAGACACAATGCAGGGTGGGATAATCAAAACCCAGCTCATTTACTGTACATGCAGTGGCGGGCAAAAGTCAGAGAGCACTAGTAAATATGAGTACATATACATACATTTTAGAATGTAATATAGTAATGTAATGTAATGTAGTATGTCGCCATTTGCTGTAATGAAGTTGCTTGGACACAGGTTTCTGCAAGGATTGATGCTATCTCTTGCTTAATTGCACAATATTCATGACTGTTTGGCTGTCTCTGCCTTCAAGTGCCCCTATAAATGCTTGAATGGTCAGGTGATTGTGGAGAAGAGTCCATGAAAGTCATTGCTCCTTGATTGTTGGTCTTTAAGTAGTTGTTGCAAAGGTGTGGGGTGTGTTTTGAGTCATTGTCCTGCTGGAGTGTGAATCCACAAAGTTCCAAACCAGGGGCGATAACATGTCTCTGAAGAATGGAGTGGTAATTCTTTTTTGTCAGGGTGTTGTTCATTCTGTTCATTTACCCACCTCCAGAGTAGGCAAAACACTCCCAGGCTTGAATATTCCCAACACCATTCTTCACAATTGGTTTTATTCACTGTGGTATAAATCTCTCTTCTGTTCTTCTCTTTGCACAAACACCTCTGTTACTGCTATAAATCTCAAACTTGGACTCTTTAGTATGTTTAACTTTTTTCCCATTAATCTCCATTGAAATGAACATACACGAAATAGACATAGTATTAGTATTGGGACACACTTGTTTTCTTAGGATTTGGGCTGGGCCCCTTACTTACAGTGAAAGCTAATCTTAATGCTTCAACATACCAAGACATGTTGGACAACACCATGTTTCCAACTTTTCTATTCTAGCATGACAGTGCACAAAGCGAGCTCCATAAAGACACGGCTGAAGGAGTTCAGTGTGGAAGAACTTGACTGACTGCACAGAGCCCTGACCTCAACCCCATCCAGCACCTTTGGGATGAACTGGAACGGAGACTGCGAGCCAGGCTTTCTCAGTGCCTGACCTCATAAATGCTTTACAGAATGAATGGGCACAAACTCCCACAGAAACTCCAAAATCTTGTGGAAAGTCTTCCAAGACTAGAGGAAGCTGTTATAGCTACAAAGGGGGGGAGGGGTTTAACTACTTATTAAATGTGAATGTTATGTCATTAAAGTCCCTGTTTGTTTAACAGTCAGCCTTGCTAATACTTTTGTCCACATTGTCCATAGTGTATTTCCATGCCAAGCACTTAACCATATGTACCTTGTTGAGATGTTGTTGAGAAGTTGTTTCTGAGAAGGACTGCTACTTGTCTTTTGAGAGCACTAATATGTAGCCTTCGCTGTAGATCTGCAGATAGAGTGCCTCACTTTTTATTCTGTCTCAGTCTCTCAAAGCTTTATGTATCGATTTTTCAATGGTGTGGGCATTTTTGGTCTGTCTAATAATGGTCTGGGTACAAATAATTCAGTTTTGGCAAAGCGTTTGAAAATGTCATCTCTGCCCCCTTAGAAATCTTCACTTTAACCATGATTTGATGATGAGAAAGCCCCTCTTTGCGTAAAGGAATGAATGGTTATTATACTTTCACTTCATTCTTATGCTGTATTTCTCACTGTCACAATGCTACTTGGTATAACATGTTCTGCTGAAAACTCAGAGCAATGATACACTTGTAATAGCTGAACCACGGTCATTTTATTAACCTTTTAATTTTTTTCATTTCTAATGAATAGATCAGTTTTTTTTTACTGAGAATGTGTTTCAATGAAAATACATGTTCCAAACCCCTTCTCTGTGTATCACTCTCAGAGGCATAGTTACACACATAGGCAGTTTAATTCCAAGGGATAAAGAGAGGGGGGATCAGGTAAAAATGAATTATGACTGTGTTTGGTTTATAAAGTCACATAAACATCACAAGTGGACTGCAGGGAATAAAATTAAACGCAAGAAAAATGTAGGATATGGCCCTTTAAAGCTTTCATCTGTGAGAAAGCGGAGAAAATCAAACTTGATTCTTGCTTAAGGTCTGAAACAGTTCCAGGACTTTTCCAGTGTGAGAAGACGACGCAATACTGTGTATCTGAAAATATGTGTAGTTGGTCCATAAGCAGTTCTGGAGAAAAGAAAACGGGTTACCGCTTTACAATAAGAATACCTAATAAAGGGATTAAAAATGATTTATAATCAGGTTATTAATTAGGTTGTAGAGAGTTTATAAACCATTAATAAGCCATTATAAACAAGTTATAATTCTTGTCATACTCTGATGCAGGCTCAATATTTAGTAAGATCTAGTGTCGTGATGGTAGTAGCATGTTACCAAATACTTGATGAAGTTGAGAGTTCAACATTCTTCCTAAAAAGATAAGCTGAGCAGCTAGCAAGATGTGAGCTCTTGCCGAATAGTGAGCCTACATCAGTGTATGACAACTGTTATAACTAATTTATAACTGCTTATAAACTGTCTACAACCTAATGAATGTCCTGATTTTAAAATGTTTATAAACCTTTTATAATGGTAGTCTTGTTGTAAAACAGAACTGTAGAATCTTGCAGTGAGGTGACTTGCCACTTGATAAATGCTTTGACCTCTGTTTGAATCCTAGAGGGCACTCTTAAGCTAATCCAAAATGAATGGGCTCATATTGTGCACATTTGTAATTTGTAAATGATTGATTTTATGCAGACAAATGCACTCATTTGCCCAACACAGAACAGCACCTACAACTGTGAACTAAAGACTCCTGCCCTCCAGACCAGTTCTACCCCCATGAATCTTCTGCATGGGCTGCCCACCCTGTAACCATGTTACTACTTACAGAGACTACAACAGAAGTTACTGCTACAGCCTCTAATCAAACTTTGGCTACCCAGAAACCCTACAGCTCATCAGTTATCAAGTTAAAGTTTGCACACTTTTGCCTCTTATTGTTTGTCATCTCTAAAGCATTATCTTTATATCAGAATTGAATTCTTATGATTCCTAACCACTTTCTAAGAGAATTGAACTTGATTTGCTAATCATTATAAATCATGTAAATGATTCCGAGAATATAATTCCTATGTTATGCATGTTAATCCATTAAATTACTTTGTTTCTTATAAAGTCCTTACATGCGTTTTTTCACTCTGCACATTGTAGCCCAAACATTTACCTAAATCTGATTAAAACAGCATTTCCCAGAATTCCATGTAAAGTTCACAACCTAGGAAGAAGAATAATAGCCAGTTATGGCCTGTCCTCAAGGTCAGAGAGTTGGTGTTAATTACATTTTATGACTGTTTTCAGGGATGATCTTGAACTGTGTATGAACTCTACACTAACACTGAGATGTGGAATCCCTTTTAAACTGGAATTGGTTGAGAAAGCTGAACTTGCTGCGAAAACTTCTGAGAAGGATCATTTTTGAGAGCCAAATAATACAACTTTAGGAAACCAGCATCTTGGTTTATCTGTCCAGAGCAACTTCAAACTGTAAACAGCCTCTTCAGGTGTGTACCCATGCCTAGCCTTTACTCTACAGTTTTAAGTTTTTCTGGTGGATCTGTGAAAAGGAAAACCAGAATGTTTACAAACTGCAGTACATTGCAGTACAGAGTTCACACATCGTCTAAGACCATCACAATGTTGAATATGTTTTCTGTATTGCTGGCATGACATTTAAGCCTGAGAGATTCTATTTAATTTCCTTTTCCTCAAACATCAGTTGGTATCTGTAAGGTATGATAAATATTGAAAGGTTCAGTGTATGTCACTGCACATAATCTCAAGTGGATGCTCCAAAACAGCAAACAATGGAAGACAGAATCAGTTTCCTGTAGTTATTGTTCAGTTCCAGTTTGAATTTCATTTTCATGTTTGAATTAGCATTGCTGAGTTCATTCCTGGATTGACCCTAACCCTGCCTCATCAAGGTTTAGGGAGTTTTTCCTTGTCTTGTTGGTGAGGTAAACCCGGATGGTCCCAGTTCTGAATGCAGTAGGAAGCACCACAAGATAATATTGCATTTTGCATTCATTCAAATGCTTTTGATTTGGGTTTCCAGAAATAACCTTACTTGGGTCCCAAGAAACACCAAGTCCACCCCTTCAAATTGATTATGAAATGTACATTTACTGGCTTGTCTTACCTACTATCACAGCCACAGTCTGAAAAACTGGAAAATTCTAATTGAAACAGATGAATAGACCACCAGAATAGCAACAGTATATCAGCCTAGTGTTGTCAGGAAACATAAGTTAGATGCTAATGAGGAAATTCGAGTTTCCACCTGCTTGTAGCTTTATTACTTTGAGCATGTGCAGTCAGAATTTATGCTCCGACCAAGCACTTTATTTTGTGTTGCCACAGAGATTATCTACAGATGCTCAGTTTATAACAAACCTTCTGGCAAAAGTCACAAATGTTAGGGTCTGGATATTTAAGGGCAGATTTAGGTGCAAGTTATGGTTTAAGTTGATGGTTTAGTTGAGATTCAAAAGAATGAATTGTATTTAGTTAAATGTTCAGTTGGATTTCAGAGATATTTAGGTGAATGCATGGGTGCTGGACATAAACCCCCACACTTATCAAAAACATTCGTTTAGTCCCCCCACTTTTTGTTTCCTGGACATCGCCCCCCCCAACCCCCCCCCCCC
>JBBPCY010000001.1:36456185-36483610 GCA_037974405.1 Brachyalestes nurse
GTTGTTGCCAGATTAAATAACACCCCACCACCCATCCATACACTCACCTCTTTCCATACACTCACCTCTCCATACTCCCAGAAGCTTCACAAAGGTTTTGTTTACAGTTCACACGCTAAACTGTCAAACACAAACAAACCCAAACAGCCCCAGTAGCAGATGACTCAGTCAGCATTCTTACAGTCTCGACATGTCAGGCGTCTGTGACAAGTAGAAAAACAGTTTGTCAAAAAGAGATCTGCGCTACAAAACGATTCGCTGAAAACGACTGCCGCTATAGCGAGTAACAGGATTACTGTAATGGCATATTTGGAGTGTGAAATCCACACGGCAATTATTCAGATTATTACGAGGCGTGTAAAACATGTTATTCAGCTGATTTTACAATTGATTATAATAAGGTTTAAAAAGGCACCCAATACATAATGAATGCGGTCATGCAATCACAAATATAGTACTTTGAGGTGTATTCCAGTCATCAGTATTTCATTAACATGTGAACCATGTGGAATCACTGATAAGTCTGAGGTTTATACCCCTAATTATTAATAATTCATCTTAATTATACCATTCAGGCTCCTCCCTTCTCAAGACCACAAGAACCCACCAGTAACTGGCCAAAGTCTACCATAAAATAAATATCGGACCACTACGCTTAGAGAAGGCTCTAACACAGAATCGAGAGATATCTACTTGCTTGGCTTATCACGCACACCACTAACATTCTTCATGGAGGCCTGAACAGCCACTGGGAACTGATATCAACCCCTCGGATGGCAGACAGAGTAGTCAGCTACTGGGGGAGCCTACAGTTCATCTGATGGGTCCATCTAATAACCACTCAATCCAACACACTTCTAGTGCCTGCACATCAGAACGGAACTGGGGACCATCCCTTAAAAGCGATAAGGTGCTGGAAAGCAGTCAACATCTCGCTCTTGTGCCCTAAAGGCAGAAAAGCAGTCAACACTGTCTCTGTAGAGTGCCTTAAAGGCAGAATCATCATTAGAACCAGCGAGTGCTTATCAAACTGTACAGATAGTGTGGAGGGTAGGCCTCTGCAGACGGCTGCTTCTTAAATGCAGGTAGCTGTGCCACTGATGCAGGCCAGGAAAAGAATTATAGCCATACATGTGTTTGAATAAGACAGAGGCTTTTTAAACGTGATGCCCTTAGCAGTGATGCCCTTAACAGCAACCTCGGTGAAAATGACATGAAATGCTTCCAAATACACTACCTGACACCTGAAGTATTATTAAACCATGAGGTTATTGTTTAATACATATTTTCCAAAATTAACATAAGGAGAGATACATGCAGGGTGTGGAAAATGTCATGGCAGATTACGTCCAATAATATGTGTTTTCTTACCTTTACCTTTGTCATGACAGATACTACAGTTGTCACAACAGTTTGTCAAATGCTAATTCAAAGGTACATTTTATATTGAATGAAAATTACCAGTAATGATAATGTCATATTTACTATTTGACATTATTTGTGATTACAGCACTGTCATGTCCCTCGTCAGCGGCTGCTAGAGGTCGCCCTGTCCTGTCTTTTATTTTGCCCTCATTTGTGTACACAGGTTATTGTTTACAGCTGTCTGGTGTTTCTGTTTTAGTTATAGTCTGTTCCTATTGGTTCCTGTCATAATCCTGTGTGTATTTAGTGTCCCCCCGGTTGTAACCCAGGGTTGGTCTACCGTCGTCTACCCATCATTTATGTGTTGTTTATCTTTAGCCTATCTTCTGTTTAGAGTTTATCCCGTCGTACATGTGTTGTTAAGCATGTCTCCAGTGTTTTTGTTTACTTTGTATTTTGGCCCACGTTCCTTTTTTGTGTTTGTATTAAAGTTCATCTCATGGATCTCCGCATCTGCACCTCCCTCTCTCCCTGGAGCCACGGGCTGCTGACAAGCACTCATTAACATATTTAGTAATGGGTTACCAAGAATGGTTTATTTATATGCATTCATTCAAATAACAAATATATGCTCACTGTTCAGAAATCCATGGCTTCTTTAGTACTGCACTGTAGTGCTGTAAAGTACTGTATATTCAATTTATGACATACAGTATAGTACATAGTATGTTCTAGATTAAGTTTCGGATGGATGAGTTATAGGCACAGTTTGGGCTGAAGATTTTTGATGGACCTGGCAACCCTGGAATAAGTCTGCAAACTAATGACAGAGTATCTTAACTGTAGCACAACACACCATTTGCAGAGATTACATAAATGTTTCAGGCTTTAACAGATGTAGCCTATAAAGCACAATGTAATTTATATAACATGACCAGAGCCATTCTGCTTAGCTTGTGCAGCTGGTAAATCTGGCATGGACCATTGTTTTTTATTATCAGTATGCAAGAGTAACAGAAATTGTAATGGGCTATAATTAAATGCTAAATGGAACTTGTTTCTGATGATATTTTTTTTAATAACAGGAAAGTTTCCTGTCTGAAGCTTATACCAGCTATCCCCAAATTTGCATGGAGTAGATGGAGATCATGTTGCCGTGCTCTTGAAGCACACTTTAGAAATGTTCATTGCTATCTTTCAGACAAAAAAGAGCTAAAAGATTATCCTGTACTTTGCACCTGTTATTCGACTAATGAGCATTCACAGTCATCTACATGGTGTGTTAAAAGCACAGTGTCTCCTAACACGATGGGGGTCTGCAAGAGAAGAAATCACTGCTCCCATTTGCATTCAGAGTGCAGAAGTGCGCGTTCAAGTGATCAGATGTGGTAATACAGCGCCCCCTTCTGGACGCTGTGATTCAGACCTCGAATAAAAGCAGGTGAACCTCAAAACACACTGAAAGCAGTTACAGAAACCAAGGCTGTAGTAAATCGGGTAATGATGTCAATATACACTATATGGACACGCCTGACCGTTACACCAACAGGGACTTTAATGACATTGCATTCAAATACAAAGACTTTAATATTTAATATTTAATATTAATATATTCTCCTTGGAAGACTTTCCATAAGATTTTGGAGTTTCTGTGGGAATTTGTGCCCATTCATTCTGTAGAGCATTTATGAGATCGGGCACTGATGTTGGACAAGAAGGTCTGGCACATAATCTCCGTTCCAGTTCATCCCAAAGGTGTTGGATAGGGTTGAGGTCAGGTCTCTGTGTGGGCCAGTCATGTTTTTCCACACCGAACCCAACCATGTCTATGGAGCTTATGGAGCTTGCTTTATCGACTGGGGCACAGTCATGCTGGAACTGAAAATGGGCCTTCCCCAAACTGGGTCCAGTTAGAAGCATGGCGCTGTCCAAAATGTCTTGGTATGCTGAAGCATTAAGATTGCCCTTCACTGGAAGTAAGGGGCCACCTGAATTCAATAAATAAGAGGTGTGTCCCAATACTTTTGCCTATATACCATATTGGCTTGCTGATAATACACAGAAGCCAATGTTTTATTTAATTATTTAAAGGTGAATATTGTTTAATGTATTAGTCTATTATTAAGGCCTGATCAGTTCAAGTACATTTTTTAAACCAAAAAAAGATGTTTTTAAGGCAAAGGAACCTAAACATACTGCGAGTGTGTATATTAATCATTTTCTTTTAAGCACTGCCAGTAAAACTGAAAGGCGAACAAACTAGGACAAAATGTTCTAGACAGTCACTATGTTGTTCTATTTTTGTGCATTTTCATTATATTTAACATGCTGGTCGCGTAGCCAGAGCCTTTTTATAAGCAGTCTGGCCCCTTGCTATTCCACTCATTACACCAACACATTAAGGCATGTGGGCAGAAGTATTATAAGAGCTGAATACCTCATTGGCTGTTAGCGAACACTGATGTCATGTATGCATAAAGTCTCTGGGAGAAAGGCCTGTAACTGGAGCTGAATAGTGCTTTACACATGACTGGCCCACACAGAGTCCTGACCTCAACCCCATCCAACACCTTTGGGGTGAACTGGAACAGAGATTGTGCACAAGGCCTTCTTATCCATCATCAGTGTCTGACCTCATAAATGCTACATACAATGAATGGGCACAAATTACCACAGAAATTCCAAAATCTTGTGGAAAGCCTTCCAAGTAGAGTGGAAGCTGTTGTAGCTGCAAAGGGGGACCAACCCCACACTGAAGTCTATGTATTTGAATGCAGTGTCATTAAAGTGTAATGGTCAGGTGTCCCAATACATTTGTCCATATAGTGTATTTCAAGCTGGTCTGTGTTGTGTAAGACAGTGTCTCATTTACAGATTAGAATTTCGCACATAATTGGGCAGTTACTGCAGCTCAAATGACTGGATAATTGAAAGGTGTCAGAACATACAAAGCCTTGTAGCTGTCTGCGTACCTGCTGACCGGTCAGGTCACATTTTCTACATGCGCATCACTTACCTAGGGAAGAACGCAAGCCAGTGGAGGGGGAGTGATGCTCTAGACAATGATCTGCTGGGGAACCTTGGGTCCTAAAATTCATGTGGAAGGTGACACATACCACCCACTTAAACAGCTCTGCAAAACCCAACAAGGTAATGGCATTCCCTAATGGAAGTGGCCTCTTTCTGCAGGATAATGTACTCTGCCACACTGTAAAAATTGGAATGATTTGAGGAACCAGGCAGCTGGTGGCAATAAGATAAAAGAATTTTATCACTTATCGCGATCTTTTACCCAAATTTGCCACTGATTTAACTTCTGCAATGTCTTCCTTCTACAGAACCAAGTGTAAAGAATCGGCATCCAACTCTCGCAAGCTCTTTGCCACCTTTTCATTTAATCTCCATCTCTCAGATTTTCCAGCTCTCTCACCAGAAGACTACTTAATGTTCTTCGATGAGAAGATTGATCATCAAGCCGCCTGCCAGCCAGAGACCAGCCAATGCCCAGTTTCTTGGCTTCTCACCTGTCTCTCTCAAGGATGTGTCATTGCTCCAGATGTCCAGCAAACCCATCACGTCTCCGCTCGACCTTCTCCTGTCAAGTAACATTGTCAATGGCTCCTTAACAACTGACCATGTCCCATCTACTTTCAAGTCTGCAGTGGTCACAACAATTCTGAAGAAACCTATGCTGGACTCCTCAGATATCAACAACTACATATCGGTATCTCTTCTCTCCTTCCTTTCCAAATCCCTGGAATGTCCTGTTTATAACCAACTCAACATCTATCTTTCTCAAAGCAGGCTTCAAGACCCTCACCAGTCCGCTACGAGCCATCTCTGAAGATCTTCATGCAGCTAGATCAACCAACCTGTCTTCTGCTCTGATTCTTCTTGACCTTTCTGCAGCCTTCGACACAGCTAACCATCAGATCCTCCTGGCTACTCTCTCCAGCCTTGGGATATCAGGCATAGTCTGGCAATACCTTGATGTCCGGAAGTACCAGGTAGCATGGCGCGGCTCCCAGTCTGCCCCGCAAAAATTGTCCACTGGTGTTCCACAGGGCTCAGTCTATGGACTGCTTCTCTTTTCTTTATATACCGGTTCTCTTGGGCCTCACATGGCTTCTCCTATCAATTTTATGCAGATGACACAACTTATTCTCTCTTTCCCCTCTCAGACTGTCTGGCTGACATCATCTCTTGGATGGCATCCCAACACCTCAAGCTAAATTCCAGCAAAACTGAGCTTCTTTTCATCAAAGTCCTTCACCGAGCCACAACCTCACTGTTACTTTAGGAAACTCTATCATCCCTCAAAGAAGGTAAGAAATCTTGATGTCATGCTAGACGAAGAACTGTCATTCTTGTTGCACGCTGACCACCTCTCCAGGACATCCATATTCCTTTTTACAATATCAGAAGAATCTGAGACTTTCTCACAACTGAAGCTACAGTTACTCGTCCAGTCTCTGGTCATCTCTAAATTGTATTACTGCAACTCTCTACTGGCTGGACTGCCACTGAAGGTAATGAGACCACTTTAGCTGATTCAGAATGCAGGTTAGTCTTCAATGTTCCTAAATTCTCACATACCACACCTTTACTACGGAACCTTTACTGGCTCCCAGTGGCAACTCACATTAAGTTCAAAACCTTAACACTTGCCTTCCAGTCCAAGAACGGACTGGCACCTCATTACTTATCAGCACTGATTTAAAAACCTGTCAGTTCTTGCCCTCTCAGAGATTCAAGCACTGCTTGTCTTGAACCTCCGTTGCTCAAAAGAAGAGGAAGACATGCATCAAGACTCTTTTCAGTCTTGTCCCCCCAGTGGTGGAATGAACTCCCTCTTGCAATCAGATCTGCAGTCCCTTGTGGTCTTCAAGCGTCTTATGAAGACCCACCTCTTCAAGGAGCACCTTTTCCTTACCCCCTTAACTTTTTTCCTTTTTGACAGGGTTTGATAAACTGTGTAACTTAGCTGGCAGTAACTTGGTTAAAAGCTGATGTTGGTTAAGTTTAGCTTTACAGGTATGAAGAACAGATGTGGACTACTTAAGCACTGATCTACGTCGCTCCGGTTAAGAGCGTCTGCTAAATGCCGTAAACGTAAACATTGTGCTGTGTGTTCACACATGACACAATTCCAGGTTGCCCAGATCCAAAACCAACACAGCATCTATGGCAGTGATTGTCAACTGGCGGCCCGCGGGCCACATCCAGCCCCCCGATGGAAAATGAATGGACGTCTATGGAGCTAGATGGCTAAATTCTGCACTCGCCCACGGAAGTGTTCTGAGAGTGGGAATTCTCCTTATTAAGATTTCTCTGATATTACTGAATCAGGAATAGCCTGGTGAGTAGGGAAAGTATGTTCCTACATTTATTTATGGTTTTCTAAATCAAATGAAAAAAGCCTTCAGTCTGTCAGTAATCTGCCGGTCTCAGCGCGTGCACTCCCGGGTTCACTAGTGCAGCATGGAAATGACTTTCAGAGTTAAGACTGATATGTGTGTGTATATAAGGAAGCCGAAACGATGCTTCAGCACGAATCGTTGTTTATCTTTTCTGAGGACTAACCTGCCTTATTTTGAGTTTTTGATCATCCATGTATTTACCGTGAAATATCCAAGTTTGTTTCGACCAATTTCTAAGTTTCATGTTTTGCACTGTGTGGCTGCCAGTTTTGCTTTTACGGTGTTTTCATTAAAAGAAATATATTCTCAAAGAACGTGTTATCGGCGCATGTGACCTTCCCATCACACCAACCCACAGTACACAATCAAAAATGACGATAAACTCGTTGCTCTCATTCGACGTTCCTTTTATTTTATCTATATATATTACTTAAGATACAACATTAATTGTATTTTATTTTAGGAGAGCATCTGGCCCTCACAGTGTCTGCCGAGAAAAACTCTAGCCTTGGACAAATGTAGTTGACGACCCCTGATCTATGGCATGTACTGGCTGGTACAGGCCACCTCACAACTTATAGGGATGCAAAGATCTGATGCTGCACACCTTCAGAGGTCTTTTAGCATCTGTCTCGACAAAGTTGGCTCTTTTGGTTGCAAGAGTGAGCTATATAATATTAGGCAGGAGGTTTTAATGTTACGGCTAGGCAGTGTATGACAGTTTGGATGCTTAAAGGGTTCTTCCCCCCCCCAACGTAACTGATGGATGTGTTTCTTTAAAAAAACCTTTTAAATGGTTCTGTAGAACAAAAATGTTTTGCTATTGCTAGCACATACTACATTAAACCCTTTTTGCTGAGAGCAAAAAGCATATGCTTCCAAAAGCATCCCAGGTGGCTCCTCATGAAGCTGATGATAGAATCCCGAGATGGAGTAAAGATGTATCAAAGCAAATGGAGTCATGGTTGATGAGGTTTAAAAACTCCAACTCAAGATTACGTAAAGTAGCAATTCATTTATTAAAGGCAAAAATTATTTACAGGTAATCAAAGACAGTATCCTGGAAATTGGTAAAAATTGTTTATACATATATATAGATATTTATATATATATATTCCTGCAAATGTCTTATTCTGCATTTTTTCCCCAAATAAAGAAAAAAAAACCTGTATAAAAAATTCAATTCAGAAAAAGTACTCTAGCAGTCTAACATCCAGCACGCACTATTTACAGAAAATATTTACAGGTTCAAAACAAGCACTCAATTCAGACTCAAATTAACTTATCACAAAAAAAAACTTGGGTCACTGCAGCTTTACAAATCAGAGAAAATATAAATGGTTCTTTACTCAGTATGGCTCTGCTTTACCAAACGTCTGATAGAGACAGAAGACACTTAGCTTAGTTCAGTTGGGGAGAGGAGGTGGTTGTTCATGTCACCAAGCATTCTAAAGCTGCTCTACATCACCAAGCTGAGATCAAGGTACAGCTTAAGATATTTCCAACAGAGATGGAAAACGGTGCTCACAAAGTACTTATTTTTTTACTTAATTTCACACTAAAGAAAAAATCTAACTATTAAATTGAAAGAAAAAAAAACAAAACAAAACAGGACCTTTTCGATGAACTCATTCCGAAAGACCTCGATTGGAAATCTTGACAACTGTCAGGACACCTTTTTTTGGTATTGCAGCATGAGCAACAACACCTCATTCAATTCTTAGCAATATGTACATAAACTCAGAGCAAGTCCTTGCATAAAAACAAAAACAACAATCCACAGTTTTCAAGTCATCATCGTTCAAATGAAGAAACCCCAGTCCTGCTGATTTGATCCTTCTTTAAAGAAAAAAAAAAAAAAAAAAACTAAAAGCGAACAAAGATCAAATCAAAATGACTAACTACGCAACAGACTTTCATTGGTTTCCAAATGTATATTTTCTACATGATTGTTCTTTCAAACATATCCTTTGGAAGTGATACAGGTTTGAATAAAGGCAGAGAACTTGTGGTAATGATGCAGAATCTCTCATCCAAACAATTGGTCTTGATTAGCAACCAAATATAAGACATACTCCCTGAATTTCACAAGATGACACTTCGAACTCCAAGCAACAACATGCCAGGGACAGAAATAGTAATTTTTTTTTTAAAAATCGGTCAGAGCTGGTATGCCAGATGAGCTTGTATGCCACATTATCGCAATATTGGCTTTCAATATAATCGGCAGATGAGCTTCAACCAAAACAATCGGATGATCCAACATGGCCAATAAGTGTGCACGCCGATCTTTAGCCGCATCACATTAAGGATTCATGAATGTCTTTTTAATATATTCGAATATTGGTCATAATTGTAACATGTAGCAATTTATTAGCAATACAGAATTTCTTCCATAGCTTGCAGCCCTGAATGAGCCCTTCATTCCATTTGAACTATTCCATTCCTCTGCAACTACAACAATTGCAGAGGACATCAAAACTTCAAAAAATATAATGACAAGTGAAAACATCTTTATTTATATATATATTTATATAAAGGATTTCTCAGCATCAGAGTCTTGTGAGGACAACAGTATTCTAGATATTTTGACATGTTTTGGTCATCTCTTTTTCATGAGGTCTTATTTTCTTGGCAGATACTCTTGCATTTTACACGATTATCTGCCAGTAGATTAAGACTGCACCAGGTGAAGACTTAAAACAAGTAAAAACATCTAGAAAGAAGTTAAGCTTTTTCATAAGAAGGTTGAAAAAATGACCTATATTGACTGTAAGATGAATTCACTTGCCATCATTATTTTTGCAATGCATCCATAGTGATTAAATACATTATAGGACCCCCACCATTTCTCAAAATTCACACTCCAATCCAATTGAATAATTCATCGTCAGCTGTTCACAGTTCGTTATTGTTCTCAAATGCACATCTTTTAGTGAAATGATCCCGCACTGTTAAGAGAGTTCATCATCAAGTTGTGTGCGCACATTTCATTATATTTCAAATATTAGTCAGTATTAAACATAACAGTACAAGTTATGGCATTTGATTATAGTGGATCACCTTTAGAAAAGAGTAAAATCCTTGTTTAATCATCATATGGGTGCACATATTTGCTTTAACAGTCTGAGGGAAAGGGGTTATTATTTCCAAATATTCAATGCATATTCACCGGTGTGCTCGACTGTGTGCGCGCGCGCGTGTGTGTGTGTGTGTGAGAACATGTGAGAGAGACAGCATTTGAATAATGCCTGGAAAGACCCGTGAATGAAAGGAGCCTCTGCGGTGAACGCAGCCCCCAGCGGCGGTGACCAGAGCGAAGCTGAACGCCTCCCACCATAGGTCTATGTGCCTCCAGTGACGGGCTCCAGCAGGCTGCCAGGTCCTCTAAAATTCCACTAAACTGCCTCACCTTCGCTAACAGTGCTCCAGGTATTCAATCACCCGTGAGATGGACTTCTGGCCCGTGGTGCCAACAGAACACTAATAATAGAAAAAAAGGACAGAAAAGGGAAGAATGTTGATATTTATGACTAATGTGTATTAAAGAACAAATTCAAAATATCAGGAAAAAAGAAATATCCATGTAATGTAAAAAACTAAACTAGTCAAATTAAGCTCCATTGAGGGGCAAAAAACAGTTTAGAAGATGCTATAGTTTAAGCTTGTGCATTAAGAATCTATTAATAATTCAAACCAGGGGTGTTTTTTTGAAAGCAACAAGCAGCAAAGAGTATTCCTTGCTTGCTCTGAACTCTGAAGCTGATATTTAATCCGATACTGAAAAAAGTAAACCCCAATACAGCTGGCCTAACACAAACCATTTATTTCTTTGTTTATTTACGTATGAATGTATGTATGTACGTATATTGTTGTCCTCAGCCTACAGTTTTGCCCTGTCCACGGATGATAAAGTTAGTAGTAGTGTTTCAACCCTGACTGATTTAAATGAGGCACAATACAGGCCAGGCAATTAGAACACATTCACACACTTTAGTTTAAAATATACAGTAAGAAAAAGCCTGGATATAGAGATAAGAAACTGGATATGGGCCTTTTAAGGCTACTACAAATAACTAGACGAACTTAACAGCTGCTATGATAAGCCCAATTCTCAACGGTTTAAAACACCTTCCATTATTTGCTTATGTAAAACATAAACTGATTTCATAAAGACTTGTTCTTTTATGGCATGACACGTACAATGCTGGAGTCACCAAGATGCCTACGTGCACATTCTTGCAGACTACGGTGTCATTTTTAACCTCAATCTACTTTCAGATATTTTCAATTCTGTTGTATTTTACCGTCAGGTTCATGAAGTTGAGGAACTTCTTTAGCATCTCAGTCATAATAGAGAAATCTCCCTTAGGAAGGCTCTCTCTCACCGACTTGACATTCAGCTGAAACAGACACAGAGACACACCTTTACGTGTACATTCACATGTTCAACAACAAAGAATGGCATTTCTTTAACCAACAGAACAAACAGTACATTATTAATACAATAGTACTGTTTCAGCAAGTAAATAAAAAAAAATGCCCAACGGCTAGGCACTAACCGGACTGCCCTGACAGAGGCAGCCCAGCAGCAGGGCAGTGTAAGACGCTACAATACTGTCCTCCATGTGCTTCCCAGCATGCTGCAGTGCTGCAAAAGAGAATTCAAAGGGGCCACAAATCAGTGACATTAAATCTCATTTAAACAAGGAGAATGTGCGTGTGTGGAAAAGGTGTGTGGTTGTGTGGTTTGCCATACTAGGCTTCATCAGACATACTCCTTGAACACAGTGCCTGTATGATGCCCAAAATGAAAGCCTTGGTACCTTTATTGAGGTCCAGCTCCTCATCTTCTTCCTCTTTCTTTTCCTCCTTTTTGTCTTGTGCCTCATTGGTTTCCATGGCAACCCACTGAATCTCCCCAGAGGTCTCCTGCCACTCTCCACTCTGGTCAGCCTGAGACTTGGGTGCTTCGCTGATGAGGTCATCGGTCTGAGCCTCGGCCAGCACAGCTGCTCTCTCTCGCTCCAGGAACAGCTGTGCATGTGCACACAAACATAAACACACGCACACTGGCACTCTTAGAAAGCATTTTTAGGGATGCCATGGATATTCCACAAAATTCAATCACTTGGATCATGCAAATTAAATAATTTCTGTTTTTGCTCTTGAAATGAGGCATCAGAAACCTCAGCTTTAATGCGAGGTATAATCCAAATAGGTTTTGTAGATGGCAGGCTGGCTGTGCAGCATTTATTTCCAAGAACAAAGACCCAGTCACAATTGTGCCTGCCAGGGAAATCACATTCATTTCAATGGGATTCAGTGTGATGAGTGATCTTGCATCAGCTTATTCCAGAACAAATACATTTTAACAGCACTGTTGCTCTGGCAGTGTTGATTTCTGAGGGTAGCCTTCTCATACAACACAAATGGATCGCTAAATTTAGCATTTCCTCTATTCTGGACATTGTCTGCATCAACTGTAGCTTTAAAAAGTTGCTAAAATTGCACTATTCTCTTCTGCCTTCTTTTAAACATTTGCACTTCTATTGCACTTTCTATTTTCTTTTGTGTATTCTTTTATCTCTTTGACTTCCATTATTTTATTCCATTTTATTTTATATTGTATTTCTGTAAAGCACATTGAACAATTGTGAATGATAATGTGCTACATCAGTATACTTGATTTGACATTTTACCCAAACATTTCTAACCCAGCGGCATATAAAAAGGCAGTTGGGCTTGTTATCCAGCCGCGGATTCACTATCTACGGCAGGCAAGTGAGACAGCTTGCTAAGGCTATGTTAGCCATGTGGCTAACCGCAAGTGTACACACACAAACGCAACAAACCCACACTGCTGCTGGTTATCTACATTTGTTGCTCAAGGTCAGTACAAAGCACATTTGTGAGATAACAGTAATAAAAGTAAGTAAACTGTGTTTACATTTGCATCATTTTTGTTTCTGGTTAGTAAGTTAGCTAGACTACTAACTGCACCAACATGGAGGATTTTTGTTTTGTCACCAATATTCCAGTCCAAGTCTCATCTTTTTAACATTGGGAAGTGAAATGCAACTGTCTAGTGTTACTCCAGCTTCGGTAAAAATATCTTGCTATGGTTTCTTAACATGGCATCGAATGCATGCCTTAAGGTTCAGGCTGTACGTGTCACAGAACTGCAAACGGCATTAAACACACCTGGTTCAAGATCAGCCAAGACAAGCTTGGAGTCCAAATTTTGCTTTCTTACTTTAGAACTAAAGTTATGAGACTAACTATATCAATGCCAGGAGTTGATGGCCTTCATGAATTAAAGTCAGTGCTAATCTCCGCTGAATTGTGGCCGAGAAGGAAGCCAGTCTCTTATAGAGTATTCAGAAATTTGAGAGATTCAGACATTTGTCAGTAAGTGTATGGACCCAACTGTTAAATATTTAAGGTCTATACATACCTGCACCAGCGCAGCAAGAGCATTTGAGGACTTTAGTGTGCTTAATTTGTTCTCTTCTCCTTCCTTTTTGTTTTCTCCCTCCACCCCATCTTCTGTTTCTTTCTTCACATCTTTCTCTGGCTCTACCAGGCAACTGGTGTCCACCTCCATTTCCACAAGACAGTGCCGGTTTCTGGAGCTGTACTCAACCAGGTTTATCAACAGCCCCAGGCCCTGAATGCAAAACGCAAATATAAACAAAGTCATTTTCATAAAATATGCAGACACTGTTGGCCAAAATAAAACATCTGAAAAATACAAATGTAAATGCAAAACAGGAAGAAAAAGAACAATAGCATGAATAATTATTAGTAGTAGTATGAATGCATCACCCATCAAATTACAGCCTTTTTAAAAGATTTATTTTTATTTGTATTATTCCAACCGCTTTTGGCATACTGGCAACATTCCAACTCTGACACGTGCATCCTGATTTGAATCGGTGTGCTTGTTTGCTGCGGAGGATTAACAGTGTTTGAGCAGTGGTCATTGAAAGTCTGTGCTTTTCCTCATGAGAAATCTATTATGGAACATTCACATATTGTGGCATTACTCATTCTGCCAGTTTAAATAGGGCTAAATGTGAGTAAACCACCATTTATGTAACTTATCAGCCTGTCTCCTGCACACTCTACACAGACACCACACGGAGTACGTCCAGTAGGTGAGAACTCATCAAACTCAGAAAACCTCCTGCTGCGTGTCCTGTTGTGACACTGTTCAGATCTGACTATCCAGACATTATCTGGAGTACATAAGTGAAGACAGCCATGGCGAACAGAAGTTCTAATCTCATTCCACTCTCACTGTGCTCTACTCACTGTTCACACTTCTCATTTTCTTGCATAAATTCATCTCTAGTATACCCTAAACAGGCTGTTATCTGAATATGGACAGACAGGTCCCCAGTCTGAAAAGCCTGTCTGTCAGCCTCCACAGACAGCGAAGCACAGAGCAAACAGAGGCTTAAAAAATGTTAAAACAGCCGTATATCACATGCAGCCGACGCCAGTCAGTGCAGTAGACTTTAAAATGCAGACAAGATGAGTAAAGCTTAAAAAAAGTGGTGCGAATCCTTGTTTGTGAACATAAACGCTGTTCCGTACGACCAGGCTGCATGGACTGCTAATGCATGTAAACAATATTAAACAAATGAGAATGGAGACAAAGAAACAAGCTACACAAACAGCCGCTGTGGCTCTGCTGTTGCTAGTGAGATTTATTACTTGGTCCTTTGTCGCTGCCTTCTCTTAATGGTATGCTACCAGACCACACAACAGGGTAGTTTGACTAATCAAATTGCAACACCTTTTCAAGACACTTGATCTCGTTCACACCTGAGATTGGGTCGTCTACATTACATGTTAACGGCAGGTGGGAGCAGGGCCACTGTAGGCTGAGTAATGTATACCCATGTCCCTCACAGTTACAGTTATATACTTCATGACTTTATAAGCGAATTAAGAAGTTCATTAATACGCACAAGCACTCTGATGTCGAATCTCTGCTCTTGAGGTAGAAAACGAGGGACTTTGAGGACACAGTTCAGCGCTGTGATAATTAGCTGATCCTGTTCACCAGTCTTTGTGCTGCCCCACTCTATAGACAGGGATAGAGAAAGAAAGAACAAAAGAAGAGAGCAAACAAAGAGAACGGGGGAAAAAAAAAAAAAAAAGAGAAACACAATTATTTCCTAGCAGGTGGGTGTTGACCTTCTCTTAACTGTTAGCTGACATTTTATTGGTTAAAGGTAATCTTCACCTATCAAAGTTATACATACTGCTATTGTGTCCATTATTTAATTTGAAACAATATACAGTGTTTATTTTATTTGTCATTATTGTAGTTGACACATGATCAATAGATGAGTGATAAATTACATAAAATAGCAAATAAGTAGGGAAACCCGAGTGCAGATGCTCTCAAACAGGCAAAGTGCATGGTGGTTGATCGTCATAAAAATAAATGTTATTTATATGCAGTGGCCTTGATAATTATGTAATGTCAACCCATCTGATATATTTTGGAAGTAATATATTTCGTAAGAATGGTGTTCGACCCACCCAGTACTGTTTCAGAGAATCTGAGCCAAAGCACACTGAAGCCGTTTTCGCAGGTTGTGGTAGTCCAATACTGTAGGCATTTTATTTTAGTTTTGCCTTTGTCACTTTTGCCTTTGTCACCCAGGTTATTTTTATTGCTGCACTGTCAGGAAAAAGCACTGTCCTGGTAAATCTTTGCCCAAATAAAAATGTACCCTGAAAAGGTACAATCTGATACTTAACGTCCAATTTGTAACAACCGAGTTGGTACATAAATTACATTATAATCGTTTTCCCAGAGGAAAGAAGCGTAACAGATTATATGAAGTCAATGTAGTGGTACAACGATAATCCCCAAGTATAGGAACTGAACACGCACCCTTAAGAGCAATCAAAAGGTATTTCTTTCCCCCGACAGCATACTGCAAGTTTGTTTTCTTCAGTAATAACATATCTACTGCATGGGTTAATGTATGTGAACACCCATGGTTCATTTATCTTACCATTGTCATGTGTGAGGTTGAGAAGCACTCCTATCACTGCTCTCATGCAGTCCTCCACGGCCTTGCCTACATTACTATGGCTACAGTGAGGTAGGGCAGTGCCAGAGGACAAGAGGGAGCTGTTGACCTCACGGCTATACCGCTGAATCATCTCCTCACAATAGCGCAGGCCCCTACACATACACATACCCAGAATAATCAGCCATACTGTACCATTCTGGAACATGAAAACACTCACACAGTGGAGCTACCATACTCCTCATGTATCATGACCGTACACAGACACACCCCTCACCTGGCTGAGGACACTATTAACTGAGAGTCTTTGTAGGCAATCAGGTAAGCTTGGTTCTCTGGGTTATGGACCGTTACCTGAATTTGGGGAAAAGAAAAAAAAAAAAAAGACAAAAGATGAAATCTCTTACCTGATCATGCACACCTACATTCAGTCTATACACTGGCATATACTCACACTCTCTAGAACCCGTAAGCACCGCTCTGCCCCCCATAACGAGGCCACCAGCATCTCCTTATCCTCCTCTTGATCCAAGCTCTCCACACACTCTTTCACTGAGAGATAGGGAGAGAAATGGAAGAGAGAAAAATGTCACACTCACAATGTATGCTCTGGTGTAGTACACATAAAAACTAACTTAAACACTGATGAAATTCACTACCTGTTAAAATATCAGCACATTCTGTGATCATGATTGGCAATTCAAGATATGAAAAACACAAAGGTGAACCATTGATGTGCCATGATTTAAGACTTTAAACTTAAACTTGATACTGATCAAAATTATTTTCATGAACCTCAATGCTGTGATTCATCAAAAACTAAAAAATTGTATTAGATTCAGCTTTAAATAATGAATTACTTGAAAACTCATTTGCATAGTGCAGCCTTCTGCCGTAATGGGATTATAATATTGCTAATGCATGACTCGGGGGAGAGAAGGCCATACAAAGAGGGCGAAGCCAATAATGTGCTCTTAATATCCCAGACACAGATGGCTGGGAATCACCAGGGATGTAATTCATGACACACTATTCTTTAATATAACAATAATCTCGCTTACATCTGTCACGTATAGTAACAGTCAGCATTTCAGGCATTAGCCGTGTGTAATGGCAATTCTGAGGCTATTACAGAGTAATCCACACTACCTTTATCTACAATGTGATCCAGTCCACCCAATAACCGCAACTCCTCTTTAAACCAGTCCCCTGCTCTCTTAGATGTGAGAGAGAGAAGAGTCTCCATCGCTAGATGACCAGTCTGAAAACAGATAGACATGGTGTAGGTAAAAAAAAAAAATCCTATTTAAACTATTTATACAATTGCTTCTTTGTACTAGTATACACTATCCTAAGGTTACAAATAATTAAAAATGTGTTATTTAACAACCTTTTCTGCCAATGGGCCAATGTGGCCATAGGTTTTTACTAAAATGAAGCAGAAGCACCCGACTCTACATTTCAAACAACTGATTAGTTACTGAACTTCTGCTTGGTTGGAACTAAAACCTGCAGCCACACTGGCTCTTTAATTATTTATGAGAACAGGTATAAAATATGGAAGCAATTTGTACAACTCACAGTGATATTCTCCAGGTCCAGATGTTTATTGTGCACCGTTTCGCAGAGTTTGCGGATCTTCTCTTTGACCTTGTTGATCTCTTTAGCTGTGAGCTGGTCGGGCACTGAATTGTCCTGCTCCATTTCCAGCAGCCGGATCATCAGCTCTAAACAGGCCCGGTCCAAGTCCATATTCAGCCGATCCCGACTCAGAATATACATCAGAGAGGCGGTGCACAAGGCCAAATTCTGACAGAACAAGACAATGAAGAACAGAGAGTAACAATTACTAATTATGCTTTTTTAATAACTTTACATTTTAATAGCCTCTAGCCCTTCACAGTGGCCAGTTCACAGTAGCTTTGCTGACTGAATACTTTGATGAACTATTCTAAGTAGTGGGGTGTTTAAAGTCCCCTTCAACACTGTTGTACACTCATTTGAGAATAAAAAACATGAACAAGCTCTTAGTGAAAAGTGGATCGTTGATAGGCATGTATCAGTTCTCACCGGATGCTGTGGAGCGTCACTGAGCATCTTAAAGACCTGTGCCACCTTTCCCCGAGCCCTCAGGTGCATGCGGAAACTTGGCATGGCGCAGCGCGTGGCCAGACTAATTATACTATAAAACAAGAGAATGACAATCAGATAAAACATTCATATATGCTCAAAGAACAGCAAGCCCGAAGCAGAGTGAGTAAGCCTGAAGTAAATGCACAAAGATCAATCTGAAGGTGGCGATTCAACCACACATTAATCGTGGTAATATTTAATAACGCACATGCATAACACCATTAGAAACCATTTGTGGCAGTCACACAATTGTTCATTTAAGAAAAAAAATAGAATCAGAGATTGAAACCCCTAATTTGAAGTGTATGAGTAATTTTTCTGATTATACATAGTGTTAATGAGGTCATTGAATGCTCTGCAGTGAGCATAAATCCCCAGTGTGTATCTGAGTATTACCTAAGGCAGCGTGTGTTGAGAGGTTGAGTGCTCTTCAGGCCGGTCTCCAGATACTCAAAATCATCAGTGAACTCTTGATTCTCCCCGAACTCCACCACATCATTAAAGTGCTTCACATGCTGAACTACTGTATACAGCTACACACACAAACACACACATTTAAGTTTTACAACCAAATGAAGGAACAATCTGGGGAAAAAGCACAGCTCTATGGAGTATTTATTTCACTGGCTGATCAATCATTCTCTGTTTAATGAAAGGAAAGTATCAGATATTTTGATTATCTTTCCAGGGTGTATTTCTCACCTCCTTGTGCTCCTTGTTGCACTTGAGCGAAGTGACAATGTCCTGATAGGGCTCAGTTGGGACAGTCACTGTTTTGGTGACTTTCGGAGGAGGAGGAGGGGCTTTGAACACTCCATCATCTTTGTAGGAATTTGCATCTTTACTTCCACTTGACACACTTGGCTTCTAGGAACATAATTTACACAAATAAAAGTATGTGGGTTTTTTTTTTTAAGACGCCCCCCCCAAAAACAGGTTTTAATGGCTAATTTATCAAGAATAAATTTTATCAACACGTACAATAATCTTAGATTCATTCAAATAAAACAAAGTTACTGGTAACAAACAAGATCATCTTTACATGAAAGTCACAAATAAAAATATTTTGATCAGTTATTTGAAAAAGAGGGCATAGGTTTCGGAGTTTACATGATAGCTAAAAGTGGTGGTGTAAAGCGTTTTGTTCTAGATTTAGGTTTTAGGGCAGGCATGTCAAACTAGGTTAAACATGGGTCACAGCTCTTTATAGATTAGGCTTTTTTCATTTTTCCTCATTTAATTTTCTGAATTCAGCCCATGACAGTCTTGCTAATTAGCTAAAGAATTAAATAAGGCGCATTCAATGAGGCAGAAAGTCTGCTGTGGTGGCCCACCATGACACGCAATATAGCCATGTATATCGATCAATAATAATAATAGTAAAATAAATGAATAAAAACTACAAAACATGTATTAAATATATACAATGTCAAAAGTCAGTACGTACAGGTGCCACAACAGTGCGAGAGGGCACAGATGGGGGCACATCCTCCGGTTCAGGCTGGTTCCAATGACGGGCGTTATAAACGGCCTTAGCAGGAGACTGAGACACACACACACACACACACACACACAAAGACACACACATAATACTGCAGCAAATTAAACCATCAAATAAAATGGGATTTTGAAGCATCTCATTACTGCATTTCAAAACTATCCAAAGTAAGAGGTAATAAAAATGAAAAATATAGATAATAAAAATGAAAAATGATTCTAATAGTGGAGCAACCCTTTCATTTGGAATGAACTGGAGTTAACTTGGAGTCTGCAGGTAATTATTTTACAACTAGGTATAAACGATTTATTTTGTAGTCCAGAAACTGAGCTGAGAAATTTCACTCTGAACAAGTGACAAGTTAACATATGCAACCTTAAAACATTAAATAATAAAGTATATAAAACAGGGATTAAAACATGCTTGCATGGTTATACATTTGTGAAGATACAGGCTAGTTTTATTTAATTCTATTTTAGTGTTTGTAAACTACCATGTAGTTTAACTTTTTCTTTTTCTGTGTAACTTTCTGTGTAACCAGCCCTGGGTCTATATTATCCTATAAATGCAACTCCAGGGGGTCCTGAGGTTACAACAGTCTCGACATACGATGTTTCCAGTTTCCCACTCCCACCATCGTACTTACAGACTACGTGGGCAAACTAGTTTGGTTGCGCAAGGCAGAAGAATACGCAGCAACGCAATATGAGTTAGGGAGTTTCCCTTTTTCTGTGGCTTAGTTGTGTGTTTATGATTTTACAACTGTGGGCAGGTAAGTGACTTTTAACTAACACCACAATTCGGGTTACATCACTGTTGAAGGAACGGATCTGTGTCGTAACTCGAGGACCCTCTTTATAAAGAAAACTCATGTTCTCTTGTGTGCTTCAGGTGGCCATACCCTTTTAGGTCCGCTGAAGATTTTGCGACTGATTTCTTTTGATTTGGTCTGTTTGCCGGTTTGCTCTTTCTGCGAGTTTGAGCCCATGGAGCTGGACTCCTCTAGCCACTCCTGAGAATCTGAAAAAGAGGGAAAAGGAGTCATGTATGACCCTCCTGATCAACTCTCTGCCTTAAAGAACGGCACAGTGAAAAATAGTCATATAAATTACATCAGATGTAGTTCATCAGACAAGGTATGCTTGTCTCTCAAATCTGGTTTTGTGCAAGAGCTACAAAACTAATGTGCCAATAGTAGACATCATCCCTAACAACATAACCAAATGTTCATATATCTTCATACATATCCTCAATGCTGTTTTATTACAGTCCACAAGGATGCAACTATATTCTATTACTCTGGAGTACATGCGTACCTGTGTTGGTGCTTGTCTGACTCTCCTGTGAGTCACTTGTCTGAGGGCTGTCCACTCCAGTCATTGTGGCCTCCGACACAGCTTTCTTGGCCCTTTTCCTCCCCTTAGCTGCCGCGTCCTCCTCGTCTTCGCTGTCGCTCTCACTCAGATCGTCGAAACCAAAGTATTTGATCTTGTAGCTGGTGCTGCCAGACGCAACAGGCTCCCCATCTGCTTCCTGACCCTCATTCTCTTCAAATCCAAAAAACTCCAGTTTAGTCTCCTTCTTACTCTTTGTCTGAGTGGGCCGAAACCTGAAAAAGAGAGATACATGAGACATACTGTAGTTAAATTATTCCTAAAAATGTGTGAGTATTGTGATAGTACATTTAACCATAGTAACTCTTAGGGTGCATAGAAACAGAAAAGTCACTGCTTCACCTACTTTGTGTGTACATTCATTCCCTATTATCAGCTCCTCTTACCCCTGCCACTTATTAAGCAACTCATAAGAAAAGTCCCTGTGCCCAGAAAACGAATAGACTAATGAAAGACTAGAGATCAACACAAACTCTGCAGCATCAGAATAACCATCAATAACTTTACATCTGCAAGGTAGACTAATTGGTTCAGTGTGTCGAACAGAGCGGACAGTGTTTAAAGTATCAAGTAGTGCGTCACTACTATGCTGAGAATAATTCACAACCCAAATAACAGCTGCTGTCTTGTGGATCAATGAAGGGGGCTAACAAATGAGAAACAGAAGGACTACACTCTAACTGTAAACTATACAGTGAACCTATGTGATTGTAGGCACAAGGTAAGATTTTGCGAGTGTATATTTAGGTTATGTTGAAGTCAGAACAAAGCAGAAAATGACATTATTACCTTTTAGAGAAAAGTCACAACCGACCAGTCAGATTTTATGACCTACAAATATACCCACCAAACCATTCTATACTCCGGTTTAAATAGACTTCTGGGTTTTATGTATGCTTTGTGATAACCAAGAAGATAAAAAGCCAGGGGTGCCCTGAGGAGAGAAACTACTGAACAGTGTTGGGACACATGATTTGGGCACCTCTGATCCAAAGCAATAAGCTACGAGAGTGTACCACTTATAAAAACACAGCCAAGATGCATTAGAACAGATAAAAATCGAGATTGTTCAAAGCACCTAAGGAGACACATTAGAGCCACTTCAACATTGCTAACTTTAGCTAGCTTGAACGTGTACGTGCGTTACCTGGTAGGTTTGGTAGCTTGTGTGTCCGTTTTCCTCCGGAAGGTTCCAGCCTCTCCAAGATCTGCAGGTGCTGTGTTCACAAACTCATCCATGCTCCTGTCTAAGGAGTCCTGGATGGTGACGTTACACACAGACACACATGACGGATGAAGTACCGTGTAATCCCGAACCCTTCCCCGGCCTGTGGTAGCTTTGACCTCGGAACTGCCTGCAACTCCACTGCCGCTTCTACCTGGTAAAGCGGCTGGTTTACTCGCCCCACCCCCCGCCGAAGTCTCTGGCGTTCCACCACTGTCTAGTTGCTCTTTGTTCCTGGTGGGCCGTCGATAAACCCTATCACCTGACGGTTTGAGGAGAGGGAGCTGTTCAAAATCCACCGGCTCCTCCGGGGCAAACTCTGTCTCTCCAGGACCTTGCTCAGCCATTTTAAGGCCATCCGAGGTGACAGAACTGTCCCCGGTCGGAGATTCCTCCCCAGGCGAGTCCCAGTCGTCTGAGGAGTCTCTAGTAGATGTTTTCAAAATGTAGGACTGTGAGGTGGGTTTGCTCATTGCGCTTGATGACTTGTACCAGGCAGCTCCAGTGCTTGCATTTGAGGTCTGCAGAGGCTTGACTGCAGCTTGAAGGGGGAAAAAAAGTAATATTTTAAGTGTAGTTATTACTCGATTAATTTAAAAAGAAAATCTTAAAAAACAAAATAAAGTACCTTTCTAAATAATGGCATGCAATTTGCATTTTTATTAACATATATGTTCTACTAGTGCAGGAAACAGCCTAATGGATACAGTCCCTTGCACTCTGTTGGTTATTTTAGATATTTTTAACAAAGGCTATGTTGCTTGCATTCCTGTAACTTTCAGACGATCTCTGAAATGGTTTACTGTTGTTCATTAAAGTCTTTGGGCCTCTAATTACTCAATTAGACGGTAAAAAAATGCATTGCCCAAAAAGTACATTACCCAATTATATATTTGAAAGTAGGGACACAATACTATTTGCCTACCAAAAAACTTTTTGGTTTTGAGGGAAAAAAGAAAAACAGTCAAACATGTGGAGTGTCATAAAAGAGTAAAAATATGCCAACAACATGGTGTCAAGATCTAAGTCTTGGAGAAAATTTAATTAACAATGAAAATGAGAAGACTAAAACATTTTCCTTTGCTTTCTGCAAATGAGATGAGTTTCTTGCCCGCTAACTTCTTATATGAATTTTCTATACCACATTAAATCATGCAGGACATACATTTTGCCTATGTGCTCACTACATTGCAACTGCACCACTGAAGGTGGAACTGAAATCTTCAAATACAGAGTAAACTTCAGCCATGTTTGCTTTCACATGCTGGTCATCATTGGCACCTCTGGGCAGTTAATGTGGCTGCAAATTAACAGTGTTAATCTAGAAGTGTTTCACAGATTTTACAGTTACTTCATAACACATGACCAACATGTGGCACTAGGCAAACAATTGTTCTCTGCTGTCAAGCAAGGTTGATTGCGACATACTGTAGTCTGCACACTTATCATATTAGTAATTTTTGCTACGTTTGTTTTGATTTGGTTTATAAAACTGGCCCAGTGTGTGTCTTGAATTTCAGTTTGTGTCAAGAATTTTAATTTCTAATTTTTCATTACTATCCGACAGTGACCTGACTAATCATATTAAAATGTATTTGTTGAATGAGCACACTATTACAGAGCAGATTTAAAGAAATCTGAGTTCAACCCCCTAAAGACGGATGGACAGAATGGAAAAAAACTCTTAACATCTTGAGGAAGAAACAAGGAGAGGAACCAAGACTATAAACAAAATCCATCCTTCTCTTGGCTGCTCCATATAAAAGAATCACTTAAAAACAAAAGAGCTGTGAACAGAGGTACATTCCAAGTGTCTTAATGACTTCTTGTACAGTTGCTACATGCCAACAATGAAATTAAACCGCTCCTTTTTCACTCACAAAAGGTAAACAGCTTGCGGAGCGTCAAAATGGCATGTATAATAGTCTCCGCATCTAAATGCTACTGGATGAAGATTAGATTACATTTTAATGGTCCTGAGATGAAAGGCAATGTCTGAGTTCTAAGAATCCATCCTAAGGAACACTAACTCTGTAATAGCAAACATTAAGGATGCTAAAAACTCAATAGATAGGGGCGTTCTCTTATACTGATGTATGGACAATCTGCACAGCACAAACTGACAATAACCATTACAGAAAAAAAACAACAAATGGAAATACATGTTTTGCTATTTTGAACATACCCTGCAGATGATCTATTGAAAGAATAGCCTAGTATTTTTAATCTAAGCTCCATCTGCAGAATCTGATGGTTCACAATTCTGATGTTTCCTTTCTATAAAATCCTGTTGCCTCAAATAATAGAAGCTCTTGGCCAGATGCTGATGCTTCTGCCCACTGGCTCCCAATACAAATGTGTTTTCACAGCAGGCTCTAAATAATTAGGCCTATCTCTGGTAATCAACCGTATGGTACAAATGGAAGAGGCAGAGATTGGTTGAAAACCACTGAAAAATAAATTGAAATGCATTATTGGTTAGCCCTAACCTTAAGCTCACTCCCAACACCTAACCGTATGTACCTCGGTCTGATGCCTAAGACATAATTTTTTTTAGTTTTTGAGAATAGCTGTATAATAGTTCTAAGAACAGAACTATTTATACACCATTCATGGTGGAAAGGTACATGCAGGATGTTGTGAGACACATTAGCACGCAGGGAAATCAACTTTTTAAAGGACTTATATACAAGCCCCATCAACGTTAAATATAAACATGCAGGTTCACTGGTCATTTCAAATAAGCTCTGACACACAAATCAGAAAGAAAAGGCACACCCCTACCCCCTGAACCCAGAATACCAGGATTATTTTCATCTGAGTATAGGAATTCTGTGTTCAGAGCAGGCCTACTACTATGTATTGCATCTGTATTAGTGTGTATTACATAGGCAATACATAGTAGTAGGCCTGCTCTGAACACAGTTTACCAGGATTATCTAAATATAGGCAGTGTGTGTTCACAGCAGGCCTACTACTATGTATTGCATCTGCAATACACGGTAATACCATCACATTGTGGTGTTTAGCCTGAATAATTTGATAAAGCAAGTATGATATGGGTCTTACCTGTAGTTGTGCTATTCGAGCCCACAAGGCCCTTGTTCACATTGCTCCCCAAAGATGAAGTGCCCCTGCTGGCCACACTACCATCCTGTGTCTGTTTCATGACTTGGGGCTTGGGCTGCTCGTTCCCAGAGCTTATTTTTTCTGTGCCTGTGTCAGATTGAGGGGCCACTCTGGACTTGACAGTCTTGGATTCCTCGTCGCTGTCAAAGCCAAACGGGTCCTCTGAGCTGTCGTCATCCTCAAGGCGAGGTTTTTTGACCAGTTCCGGCAGGTCAGGTTTGTACGTGGGCCGCTTGGTCCCAAGCTGAGCCTTGTACGTGGTCTCTCCCCATTTTGTGCTGAGGGTCGCCTTCTTATTAGCGAACATCTCCTCAAACTTCGAGTTGGCCTCTCCGCCCTTCCGAGTGTAAGTTTTACTAAATCTGGATGTCATCTTGATGCAGATGTCACATATTCCCTGTGAGAAACAAGAAGAGCAGACTAAGAAAAAACCACATGCATACAAATACATCTGCCTGCACATCCAGAAAATGTTGCAAGTGCTTTTAAAAGCAGTTCAACTGCCTATTAAGCAATAAGCAGTGAGTAATCTGACTATGCATTGTTCAACCTATTCCACCAGAAGTCATTCATGCTGCAGTCACAGTGAATGGCTGCTTAGTCTGGGTCATACACTCTAAAGTATAATAAACTAGCCCCTTATAGTCACTCCTGAACAGCACATAGAGTGAGCAATGTGAATTTCTTTCCTTCCCTACATTTAACTCATTCATTAAGCGAAGCAGTGGGCAGCCAGTGACGCAGCACCCGGAGAGCAGTGTGTGGGGTCGGTACCTTGCTCAAGGGGTACCTCAGTGGTGCCACTGACACTCATGGAATTAGAACACACGACCTTCTAATCGCATGGGGCAACTCCCTAACCACCAGCCACCCCATTAGGAGTGTTTATAAGCAGCATTTCAGCACAGAATTTTGTCTGTATTTTTACCACATTCAAATCAGAAAGGACATAATTCAAACAACTGGCACAGTAAGAAACACTGGTTGTAAAGGCTTTCAGAATGGCCATGTAGAATTAACAATGACTGGTCTATAAAACCCAACTACGTAATAAAAGGGGCAACCCATTATAAGCAATGAAAACTTCCAGGCATCATTATTTGCATGATAAGCCCACTGTTACTAGTCAAGAAGCAGTTAAACTATGAACTTCCACAAACAACAGATGCACTAAGGTGTTAAAATAGCAGCAGGAGGGAACAGATGTATGAACAAATGGGCCAGGCTAGAGCTTAATTTTCTTGCTCTCTGCATTTTTTTACATTAAAGCTTCATTCAAATGACAGAACTGGATTCAGAAGAATACATGCATGAGTAACATACAATATACGTTTAATTTGTAATGTGGACGTGCTGCCAAGGGTAAGAAATCTCAATGTTGTGTCTCACAATGACAGTTGGGACCGGGCTAAACTAGCTTAGCCTGCGAGCTAACCGCTGTTTATCTGTCGCGTCGTCATGTTTACACAGCCACAGTCCTGTGTGTTTTTTGTGTTTTTTCCACTTTAAAGGCCTGCCCAGTCTGCCCGATGTGTCTTGAGGACAGGGCACTAATCTGAAAGGTCTCCGAGACTGAATTAGTGAGTTTTAAAAGGAGAAAGCACTCACCCAACTGCACTTCGATCCGACCTCCTCCTGTTGGCTAGCAGGCTAACTCCCGGCTAGGCCTCCCAGTTCAGGTCTGCAAGGAGACGGGCAGATTTGTTTATTAACCAAGCGCACAAGAGCACGGCTGAGGCGTACGTCAGCTTAATAAACCCGAGAACTCTCCAAGTCATCCCAAGTCCGAGTTATCATTTATTTCTGGCAGGCAGGACCAGTTCGATCATGATGCGCCATTAAAGTCTGCCCTCCTGCTCATCCAGCCTCTGTCTGTTAGGGTGACGTCACGCCCCGGCCCGGGCCTGGCCAATAAGGAGAACCCTTTAACCAACAAAGCCCCGCCCCCTTCGACTGGGGCCCGTCAAGAGGTAGTAACAGACCCAGCCATTGGTGGAGACCACAGCAAAGTGGGTTTCAAGCAGGAGAAAAAGGTGGGCTTCAGTCAGGAGCAGACCCCAGTTTGTCCAGGAGGCGATCGCTCTAAAAACTTTTGGGTATCGTGGGGGTGGGGAGCAGTGGGCCCATGACGCAGAGGAGGCCCAGTCTTAACTGGGCCTCATATAACCACTACATGGACAAAAGTATTGGGATGCCTGACCT
>JBBPCY010000001.1:36483710-36504927 GCA_037974405.1 Brachyalestes nurse
CCCAAGTTGCTCCAGGGAGACTGCCCCCTGTAGTTAGGGAATGGAAGTCACTTTGGATAAAAGTGTCTGCTAAATGCAAGTGAAACCGTTGGCTATTGATTCTATGACATACAAGCGCCACTTTTAAGATAATGCTAATTTCTCAAAGGGAAATTATTAAATCAATCTCTACATTTTGCTGAAATATCAAGTGAGTGGTGCCACTGATGACTGACTGAGATCTTCACATGGAACAAGTTATCCGCTCTGTAATGTCAGGTTCTTCTAGCACACACACACTCACACACACACACACACACACACACACACACACATAAACACACACCACGTCTGTCATAGTGCTCATGCTATAGTCATCTGGCACACATAATCTCATGCAATCCCCTCCACGCACATCCTTCACACCTCTCTCTTTTTCTTTCTCTCTCTTCCTGCCTCACATAACCCTGCAGCATGTTTCTGGGCTGGAAGCCACAGCGTCGGTCTTTCCTGCTTTTCCCTTTTCATGACTAATCAATGTTAGACCAGTGTGTGACAGTGAGAGTGTCTCACACACATTCACATACACGCTTTATCAACATGGGTTCAACAGATGATATTGAGAGAATGGCTGTGTGGATCTTGCAGCAGGATGTGAACAGAGACTTCACTAATTCACAGTGAAAGGAAGGATAGAGAGGGCAGGGTGGAGGAAAGACGTGACAGAGAAGACAGGAATAAACAGTACGAAATGGGTGGAGTGCATAGAAGCTTAATGAAGCATAGGTCAAAGTAAATCTCAGCCAGTGCTGTGCAGGTTTATCAGTGATGTAGAGACTTGTTGGTTTGAAACTAGACTATATGTGTAGTCAGACTTGAAGTGAGTTAAAGATTATCTTAAAAAAGATTTGTTACAGATTTCTTATAGTTGTGTGCTTTTATGCTTTTCTCCCCATGTTTCTGTTCCTCCCTACTTTCATAACCTTAAACAGTTTTAATTTGGCTTGCTGGAGTCTGATGTGTTTGTTGCTCACCGAGGCTTACTAATGGCCAGCATGCATGTAAAGTTTATCAGGACTTGTCAGGGATAGTTGAGTGTCAGGTCCGGACAGAATTCTGTGGTCTTGCAGATATATTCAGGTCCAGGAAGGGTACTGCTGGGCCACCCAAAGAATTTTGTTGAGCTACAGAGGTTTGGGACAGAATTTATTGGGTTACAGTCCATTTGGGACAGAATTTTGTTGGGCAACAGTCAGGCTGGAGCAGCATTTTGTTGGGCTACAGCTGGACTAGGACATCATTTTGTCAGGCTACAATTTGGTTGGGATAGACTTTTGTTGGGCTACAGTAGAGCTGGGTCAGAATTTTACTGGGGTAAAGCCGGGTTGGGGCATAATTTTGTTGGGCTACAGGCAAGTTAATACAGAATTTTGTTGAGCTACAATTCGTCTGGGACATAATTTCATTGGGCAACAGTCAGGCTGGGGCAGAATTTTGTTGGGCTACAGCTTTTATTGGGGTACAGTTGGGTTGGGGCATAAGTTTGTCAGGCCACAGTCGGGTTCAGACAGAATTTTGTTCACCTCCAGTTGAGCTTGGACCGAATTTTGTTGAGCAACAGACGGGTTGATACAGAATTTTGTTGGGCTGCCGCTGGGTTGGGACAGAACTGTATTGGGCTACAGTTAAAGAGGGCTGTAATTTTGTTGGGTTACAGTCAAGTTGGGACAGAATTTCGCTGGGATACAATTGGTGAATATACATATCTAGCTGAGGAGTATTTATTGATAGAACATGATTCTTTGTAATGCAGGACCTCAATTCTTTTCTTAGCAGAAAGACTGTAGAACAATCAGCTTACAAAAAACTGCATTTTACATTATATGTATAATTTAACATGAATGTGAGCAACATTGATTAAATATTATTGCATTTGATTTTATTTACTTATCAGTTGTGATTATGTTTCAACATTTACAGCCCAAAAGAAAGCCTAGACCTAATATTCACGAGTTGCACGGGCTATATAAATAATTCATAACATTTTATTTAATTGCAGCAACGTCACCAGAGTCCTAGGCTTCCATTGCCGTAAAATCTAGTTTAATGCATTTACTCACAGTATCATAAAAATTATTTTGCTAAATCTGACACGGCATAAATCTTAATATAGAAATGACCGCATGGAGCATTTAAGCCTGTGGGTTTAGAGGGCGTATGTTGAAAATGTAAGAATAATTTTTATTTCACATAAACCAGATCTTTAAGTAATCTCAACACCAGACCTGACCCGAATACATATGGCCTGGTTTGTAGAATGGCAGATTTCACCAGAAACAGTTACACTACATAAGGAGCTAATTAAATAGTGGCTATTATTGTGTGGGAATGGAGCACAGCAGGTAAGATCAGAGGGAAACAAGGCCAGAGTAAGAGTACAAAGCAATAGAGGCCCAGAGAGAGTAAGAGAGAGAGAGAGAGAGCTAAGAGGACTGAGGAGAAATATGTACTTCATCAGCGTTTAGTGAGGTCATGGCGGCCACTGAGCAAATCTGCAGCAAGAATCCAGTCCTCCAGACCACAGACGCTACAAAGAGCTGACAGAGCAAATAAACCCATCCATCAGTACCCTCAGCAATTGGTTCCAATAGGCATCCTACATCATCTCCCCATTAATAAAATATAACAAACACTTAATAATCAAAGAGTAAATAAACTGCAAGAAAATGTATGTAAATAACAAATTTGATTAATGTCCAAATGAATAAAATACTCAATTCATCATCATTATATTATAAACCATTTAGTCTTCTGATAATTTAGTGTCAGCCTTTAACACTGAAGCCCATGTGGGAGTAACAGTGCAGCAATAGCTTAAAGCTGAATAGCTTAATTTTTGTTAAACAAAAGAATATAAATGCGCAGTTTAGTAAAGGATCTTACATTTGGTCCACATCCAAGTCAAGTCCCCCCAAACAAATTTCCCACTTGTGGGACTAATAAAGGTTTATCTTATCTTATCTTATCTTATCTTAGCTGAAGGCATTTTGTTATACAAATGTAAACATGTCAGGTTTGATACAGCTTCAAGAAACAAACCTTTTATTATAGAAAATGCTTCAGTCTGGAGAACAGAACCTAAGTGCTACAAACGGTAAATGCAGCATTTGAAGGAAAGATATCTGGGAACGGGCAGGAAATCTGTAGTTTGTAGCAAGTAGCAAGTATGCTAGTATAGCTAGAGTGATAGCTAGTAATATAAACTTTAGTATGATTCCGAGTACAAGTATAAGTCTTGTTACTGACTTGACTCAAGTCCCCATTTCTGTCACACAAACTTTACTGTTCATGTTTGTTTTCCCTGAGACCTTGACATCTGTGGTTGATAAACCTTGTACCTTATTGTCCAAGGGTGTTTGGCCTACTTCAGTTGAACAAGAGCTAAGACATTCTGCGATACACCTATTAGTCATAAACTATTTCAGTACATATTTAAGATCCCTATTGTTCACTTCTGTTTTTACTATTTTGCACAATACATGATGTGACATAAAAAAAAGTGAAGGAATATCCCAGAATAATATGCCATTCATAATCGGTACCATAAGCATTTTATATACAGATCTGCCAATGATACAATGGCACACTGTGGCCTCTCAAGCTCATTCAACCAGCTCAGCTCAACAGCTGCATTTCTGGAATAATTTTGATAGTTACAATGAATGTTGAATATAATTGACCTACACATTTTAAAAGTTCAGTTGTGTTCACACGTAGGAGTGATGTGCTTTACCCCATATGAAACGAACCATGGTAAATGAGTTTTCACTGTCGCTTTGGTCTGTTAGGGTTAACTGTCACCAGACACAGGCCTATGCTCTTTTAAATTAAATTCAGTGCATTACTTCTTCCAGAAGGAGGAACACACATAGCCTACATAGCTTCAGACTACGTAAATGAAGGGACAGCTAATGAAAACCATACAAGAGAAATGCATCCACACAAAACAAAGCTGCCCAATTATGCTTTATGAGCCATTACTGCTCCAGGGTTAGCCAGAGGAAAACAAACCAATATTCTGTCACACACACACATACACACACACTTGAGAAAAATGACTTGAGCGAAGCAAATCTCAAACCCCACAATCATAAAACATAAGCACACACACACACTCTCATTTATTCTCTCTCACTGTCCCCTCAAACACATTCACATGCATACACAACTTTTGCCTGTGGTGCTGAGGGCAAGTTCAGGGGTGTGGTTGTGGTGTGTGTTTGGAACAATCAAAGGCAGTATCAAACCCATTCTCCTCCTCAGGGCAAAGCACTGTCGAGCTTTTCCCTGTCAACTCCAGAACATCTTGTACACACAGGAGAACTGTGTGTGAGAGAGCAACTCTCATGCAGGCAACACAGCAACACAAGTGATTTGCTCCCAGGCCCATAACGCACAGAATGATGGCTAAATTTGACCTAAATCTGACGCCAGCTAAAATAACAGTTCCAGATGAACATGACATCATACACAGTGTTGTTCAGTGTGGTTTCTCTTGGCCAGAGAAACCCAGAGACCCTCGTAGCCTGGCACTGAGCAAACACTCTCCATCAAGGCCAGCGTGGCCTTAGCTGGACTTGCGCTGCCTTCATGTGCTATTGGAATTATCATAAACATGAGTTCCCAGCCTAAACGTTGCCCTTGAATATCCTTTAAGCTATAAGTACAAGTGGAAACAATTTTGATAACTGACTTCCTGAGTTTTACACTTCAAAAGAGCAAAAGATGGCTAAAGCAATTGATGGGAGCTAAATAGTGGGCTGGTAGTTGCTTTCACATGGTCTAAATTGGTCTTTGGTGATCTAGGTTGTCTAGTAGCATGACCTGGTAAACAAGCATGACCAAAAATGACTATGCTAGTCTGCCAGCATGCTGGTCTACCAGCTTTGTCAGGATGGTTATGCTAGTACACCAGCCAAACCATCAAAACCTATTCTGGTCAAACAGCTAAACTGGTCTACCAGCATAACCAATTTGTGTTGGCCATGCTGTTTTTATTTCCAGCAAGAACAGACATTACCATACATTCACACATGTTGGTTGAATTTTGTACATAGGAAGACACTCAAGCAGATCAGACTAGCTAACCACAGCTAACCACGTCTCTGATTACAAAGTACTTTAGATAAAGCTATTACAGTGCTTTGTAATTATAAGGACAGACTGAGGAGCACAGGAAGGCAGAATGAGGACCGTGTAGACTGTGTTAGGGGCACATTTAATGAAACACAGACATCTGACTGGCCACAGAAACTATAATTACAAACCTGGCAAATTAGCCCTGTAATAGGCATGTATAGAAAAAACTCTCGTTTTCACACTCGCTCTTGTTCTCACACATGCGACTTGTGAAGTGATTCAGGCTCATATGTTCCACTGAAGGAAACAGTGTGTTTGTGCGTTTGTGTGTGAGAAAAACAGCTGGTGTGTGATCTTACTTGGCTGCCTTCCAGCGGTTATGGACCTCACAGGTGAATCTGTTGCTGACAGGTAGAGTGATGATTGCCGAGGGAATCTGGGGATTTCAGAAACTTACGCTAAATGCTATTTATTTGAGACACCTTTCATGTCTCTGCCAGCTTGCACATATTATATCGCTCTGTAAAAACCACTTAAACCACCAATCAGTACATGCCAAAGGGAGTCTTCATGGCTACACTGGGCTTGAATTTACTGAAAGAGATTCCTTTGGTGAATTTTCCGTTATCTATATTAGAAAAAAATGAATTGTATAGGTCAAATAGGCCTATATTCTGAACCTGTCATCAGCCTGGGCCCCACTACAGCATATTACAAATTCTAACCAATTATAAAAATGTGACAGATAACACACATAATCTCTCTTTTTCCCATTGATTTTTGTGCCCTTGGTCCTTGTTAGTCATTAGAATCCTCCACACTTCAGAATCCCCCTTGAATAAAACACCACACACTCTCAGATTATGCCCAAAATCCAAAGAGTTGTTCCAAATTCTTAAAACCTTGCAGTGGATTCCTTGTGAAGTAATTTGACTAAACAGACATGGTGAATGACAGTCTGTTTAGGACAACATAGCATTTCCTAATTGAGAATGAGAGTCCATCCCACACTGCAGGACACTGAGCCATAACCAATGAAAACGTTTAATATCTCCAGTTCACAATCAGGAAGGCCTTGACTTGAGTAGAAGAGAGGATTAAAGCCTGGGTAAGACACCCCACACCACATCAATAGTTTTTGATCATCAGGAAACATTTTGAGATGCATATCAGCTTTAAAATCAGCCTGATTGTGTGGGTCCTGCATAAGCCAACGTTTTGGTAACCTCAATTAATGTAACATGCCACTAAGTCAACTTGATCTTTCTTAATGAAATGTGTTAGAGCCATCTAGTGAATAACATCAGTGCAACATCAGTAACAAAAGTGCACCTCACTAACCATATCCTTTGCATGTGTGCCAAATTTCATGATATTTCTTTCATGGTGGTGCTGCAACTGGTACATATCAGTATGTTAAGATACGTCTGTGCTAATATCTTGTGATGTAATGGTTCAAAGCACAAAAATTCATACTCTGCATCATTACCACATTCTTTGGAAGCACACCAAATATAGTGAAATCTTGTGTATAGGAGGCACTGCAAATAACGTCTCAATATTTGAAGACATGCCTGGATCAGTATCATGTGTAAAGATTCAAACTTCACAAAAAATTACACACGCCAGTTTCATGATATTTCTGGCACACTTCAGTATCTTAGGAACTGCTTAAACAAAAAAAAATACATTTGGTATATACATACTTGGCTACAAATGCTGCATCATTTAGGTATCAGGAATGCAAGCTAAAGTTTTCAGATAATCAAGAATAAGTTAGATATCACCTTCATTTAAAACCTGCTAAAATAGTTGGACTGCTGTTTTGACTCTTATAAGCACCACATTTACTGCAAGTAACAGTTCTGTCTGGAAGCTTTTTCAATACTGAAAGGCTTGTAATTAGATGTTATGAAAAACCTGACATGTTTTCAGTAGAAGTTTACTTTGGTACAATGCAATGTCAGCAGCTTATAACGAGACTAAACTAAAATGCTCTACCACAGACAGGATTTGAGTCTTGGCTCACACTGGCTTGTAAATATTAAGGAATGAAAATCCATAATGATATTTGATATTTGTTTCTTTAACTTTGAAAGCTGAAAGCATATATTTGAAACCCTATTCAGTGATTCTTTACTTTGCAAAACTGTTCTTAAAAGAAACAGAATGTGTGTGTGTGTGTTATCAAGGCTGTGAGGTTCTTGATAACAATCTTGTTTATGTATTAGATGCACTAAGGTTGTCTTGAAGCCTCCACTGTTGAAGTGCTGAAAACTGGCCTCTAGCTGAGTCATGGAGACATATGGAGCGAGAAACCTGAGCTGCTTCACTCCAATTAATAATAATAACCAGTTCTTGTTCTTTTTAAGCTCCGTCCTCAGAGGCAAAATCCCATAATTACACAGCAAAAGATGCAGGCTGATGCAGCCATTAAGGATTCCACTACTTGAGAAAACACTCTATTTTTGGTCTACGTCTAATGACAAGGTCCAGAAGGCCTCAGCAGTGTGTGTTCCTGTACAACTGAGCAAGGGTTAAAGTAATGAGGTAAACTACTGCAGTCTGTTTCTGCAGTTTAGCGATCCTCTTTCAAATGGATTTCTCATAACTATTATATGAGCAATAAAAAGGAATTACACAGTGGATAAATAAGCCAGGTCTCTGTAATGAAACAACTTTAAGAATCTTTAAGTCTTTTTACATAAAAAAACCATAATGCTCCCTCATACAGGTGCTGTACAGAGTTTGATGTGAGTCAGTTTTGGTTCCCTATAGAATGGGAGGTTAGGTTTTTCAGTCAACTGTGTGAATGACATGTGGGAGTGTTGAAGAACCTTAGACACAGACTTTCGTCCACATTATTTAAGCTTTTCTCACCAATTAAAGGGGTTTTCCTAGAACTGCATTTCTACATTCAAGATAACAATTTACCAGCCTTTCCCTACAAACATAAAATCAAAATGGACCTTTCTGACATCGTAAATTTAAGTCTTTATTCATAGCAAGCACTTATAAAGAATAGTCATATTATACAATAACATTTAAAAGACAAAGTTCGGTCCTGTAGCCTTTGAATGCAGTAACCTCTGCTCTCCTGTAACATATTATTAACCAACAGCATCACTTTTCACCTCTTGATCCCACCACGCCTACCTATTATACTGAAAAAGTTAAGAGCTCAGAGACCTGGAAATATATTTGTGGTAAGAAAGGAAATTTTGGTATGACGGCCTATCCGTGTTTTAAACACACCACAGAACAGCACACAGTATTAAATTCTCCTCTGCATTTAACCCATTCACCCGAGCTCCAAGTGGGCAACCGCCACTGGCACCCAGGGGGCAGTGTGTGGGGATGTTATCTTGCTCAAGGGTACCGAACCCACAGCCTTTTGATCACAGGGGCAACTCCCTAACCACCAGGTCACCAGCTGCCCCAATTCTGACCTAAAACTGGCATTTCATTCGTTATTATCTTGAGTAATATTCTGTAGTCCAGCATTCTCATCTCTCTGCTTGATCATTTTGACAGAATTCACAAATTTGTATCCTTTCTGTGTTTTCGTTCATCAGGGTTCGCTTCCTACAATGCTTGGCATGTATTACGCACATAAAAGTCCCTTCACCACAAATCTCGACTCCTAGAACCCACTAAGGTAGAAGCTAATAAATACAGATTCACATCCCAGTCGTAACATTAGATAACTGGCTTTGTTCTGAATTAGCAAACTAGTGGGAAAAATAAAAACAGTCATGGACAGTTTTCAACCAAAGTGCCTACAGTTTTCCAAAGGTCCTCCCACTCTCAACATACATCATTAAAAAAGGGTTTTTCCAAGTGTTTAAACCGTAATATACTGCTATAGAGATGACTGTGACAACACAGTAGGTTGTGAGCAGAAAGCGCTTTTCCATGTTGGCTGGAATGTCCCTTTAAGTGTCAGATAAGTCCAATGACTGGAACACTGGGCTATGAGAAAACTACAAAGAGACACTCATATGACAAAGTGGAATCTGACAATGCTGGTGTGTTGTCCAGTTGTTCTGCCTGATAGTGTATTCTGCCATTACAGCTGTTATCAAGAAACAATGCAAAGAAACATGCTTAAAATGGGTGTATTGTTTAACAGATGATGAAAGACTGTGACTAAGGCACCAGAAGGGTGGAGATATCGTCTGAAAGTCAGCTGCCTGGACTACAAACACACACACACACACACACACACAAACACAAGTGTGCAGTGGTGTAGTCTAGTCTGTAGTACTGGGTATACAGTGACCAGCTCACTTTATTACCATTAGCAAGACTTTCCAAGAAGCTTTCACTACTAAAACACTAGATATATGAACAGCCATTACTCAATTACAATCATGGTATAATTTCACTATATAAATACAATCCTGAATGTTTTAATTTAGTATGACTAATCTGAGTAATAGGCCCTGCCCGCACTTGGCATTAACATGTGTCTGGGGTAGTCTGATAACAAGTGGACAGGCCTAAGTATGTCTGTTCACGTCTAAGATACAACTCAACATGACCAAGACACACTTGCGTGCTAAAAGAATGTCAGATCTCAATGTACTATCGGTGTTTACACCTGTACTTGTTTATGCCTGGTGTGAACAGGGCCTTAATGAGTGTATTATAATAGTGAAATCGTTACGAACTGAAAACACAAAAGTACAAATCCAACACATTTGTACTGAGTCACTGGAACTAGCCGCTATCCAGTTCTGCAAGTTTGTACTGCTGTCACTATGGTGTTTCCATTGCTTTCTGTATGACTGTATCTAAACACTGCAGCGTCTAGACCTTAACCTTAACCTCTGGAGCCAAAGTAAGAGCATTATTTTCCTCATGTCACCACAATGGCAAACTTTTCATGTTTTCCATCATCCTGGAGACACTTGGTCTCCAACAAAAGCTAAACACATGACAAAGACACACTCATGCTCACATACATACACATTCACCACTGGCTGAGGCATTCTGCCTTCACAAACAGATGTGGTTTCCAGAAAAACATCCAAGTGCTTTTAATGAAATGATCTTATTGCGCTCGCATATCTTTTTGTCCAGTTCAAGAGATAATGTTTGCAGAAAGTAAACTGCAGTAAGATCATTTTCTTGATAAGATCACTTTACACAAGCTCAGCTGTTTAGGAATAGATTGAAACATCATACAATAGTCCCACCATAACCGTACAATAATGAGAAACACTGGATGTGGTTTGTGTACCATTACTTGCTGGTTTTGAGTTTTGCTTTGCTGTCTACATAGTAAGGGTGTAACAATGCATCAAACTATCATCATATCCCCGTGCAAAAATGCATCCTGGAGATTAAGTGCAATATTAATTATGATATTAGATGTGGATACATTGTTTATAATGTTAAAACAGCGCCAGTCAAAAACCCAGTCCAGCTCTAGTCTTATTAGTAAGTTTGTTACGTCTCATCGCGCCCAGCACAGAGCCCGTCCCCAGAGTTTTGACCAGGTTACAGCCCGGGACACAGAGTGGTTACGTCATGTGTTGTTGCGTGCCTGGTCATCAGGAGCCTAGTCAGCTCAGGTGTGATCACTGAGCTGGGTGCTAGGCATCTAATGACATGTCCATGTGTTTCTTGTTTAAGTCAAGTGAAGCTAGTTTGTCTCATTCTTGTCGCATTGTGTGATTGGCTGTTGGTGTGTGGGTCCGGGTTTAAAAGCACAGCCAATCCGGAGGCTTGAAGGTCCTCCTGGAATCACCTAAGACTTGTGTTGACACTTATGTTTATGTTGGGAGCTCTGTGAGCTCAGTCTTTGTGTTTGGTTCAGTAAAAGTATTTTAAGAAACTAAAGCTGATTCCAGTGTACCTGGTATGACAGTGATGTTAGAATTCCAGTCGGACATAATTTTTCTTCATTCAATTTAAATATTCTTTGTTTAATTCTAAATATTGTGAGAATATTGAATTGTCCTAGTTTGTTGAAAATATCGTAAGCGTATCAAAGTGTCTGTCAGACTAAACTGTGACTGTTTTGTTACACCCCTACAACAAAGGCCTGTTCCAAACCATTGTTTCAACAAATAAACACATCAGCAATACCAATCTAAAACACATATCCCACCCTAGGGTCTCCTTAATGAACAATGAAGCAAGTGGTGTACCTGCACCCCAACGTTTATATAGAAACGAATGTGAAGTTTGCTAGTTTTGTCTTTAAAACGTTCCATTATTAGCTAGATATTGTAGTCAGCTAAGTAAAGGAATCATTCAACTACACATGCTAAAATCACAACAATGAATGCAGGCTGGAAGTCACCAGTCACCATGATCTCATTTCAATGTGCCTTACTGGGCTATAATGACTACAGTGCAGCTAAGTACATTGCATCCCCCAACTTCTTACCTTTGCTCCCCCATTCTGATTCAAGATAAATGATTCATAAATTCAGTGTCTTTTTATGTTGTTTCTCATGTAGACGGTATAATGTTGCATGTTTACCATTTACTAAAAGTTTAAGAGCTTAATTTAAATGTAATATGGTTTGCATGTTTAAATCTGAATAGAAGTTGCAGTTTTACAGACGAGCCTTGTCAGATCTTATAGTGAAAACAGTGGTTTTCAGCTTGCAGGCCGCGGCTCCCTAGTAGACCGCATTGGTACTACCAGAATATTTTGTAACCGCAAAAAATTACGATATAGACATTCAGACCACATAGATGGCAAAACAACATTAGTCAATTCACATTAGAAAAAAAATGAGGTCAGTAAAATGTTATGAATCTCTTGTTCTTAAGAGAGGGAGAGATGTTTTGAACAACAATTTAAGGAGTGCGTTATCACAAATAACATCATGGCTGTGATTTAAATGGAAAATCAAAGAACCACTGAATTTTGTGTCAAACTTTTTAGCGTTAATTTCAGTCATTTCTTCCAACAAAAAGGTAGAGGCTTTTGCTGTATGGACAGAAGCTTGAAATTGTCAAATTCATATAAAAAACAACATTTCTGTTTGTTTATTTTTTACATTTACCGCATTTAGCAGATGCTTTCATCTAAAGTGACTTCCATTCCCCAACTCCCTGGAGCAACTTGGGGTTAAAGGTCTTGCCCGGGAACCCAGTGGTGGTATACTGAAGGTAGGACTCGAACCCATGACCTCTTGGTCCAAAGGTAAGTATCCTACCCACTAGGCCACCACCACCCCATTTTAACCACATTTACCTGAATGTGTTTTTATTCCAATCAGATCATAAAGCTTTTCACAAATCCTGGTTTGTGAATTTGTTTTCTGATTGTTTATAGTGATTCTCCGCCCTCACAGATGCTCAGCAGGAATTTGGTGCAGGCTTTGCTGTCACATTCTTCCTCAGAATGACCATCAATGAGAAATATCATTACTTTTTAAGATGTTTTGTTTTTCAGAGGACAGTTAGAAGACCAGCTAGTTGTCACTTGGCAACCTGTGTTCAGTGGAATGATTTTAGAAAACAAAGTGCTGTCAGAACTAACTGCTGCATAATGGCTTAAATCAGGATACCCATGCTTACCCATGTCGAGTTGATCATGTTAAAAGTCCAGTTTATCACATTTTAAAAAGTCTAGCATTAAAAAAGTGCAGCTGATCACATTTTTTTTAATCTAGTTGATTGCATTAAAGTGTAGTTGATCACACTAACAAAGTCTAGCCATCAAATTTTTAAAAGCCTAGTTGATGACATTTTTAAAAGTTCAGTTAATCACATTAAAAGTCTAGCTGATCAAATGAAAAACAAGTATTGTTGATCACATGAATAGCTTGGTAGATCACATTTAAAAAGTCAGGTTGATCGCATTAAAAAGTCTAGCTGATCACATTAAAAGTCTAGTTGATCACATTAAAAGTCTAGTTAGTAGTAGGGAATGTTTGTAATGGTCAGATGTCAGCAGTACACTGTAACTCTTACCCTGGCCGCACGCGCCGCGCTGGACGAGCAGCACGGGCGGCTGCTGGAGTCTCTGCAAGCGCTCGCTGGAGCGCCTCAGCTCGCAGGCGCTCCTGTATGTCTGTCCGTCGCTGCCGCACACGGGGTCGCGGTCTCCGCTCTTGCAGACGCACACGCCGGTCTGGCCCCTGCGCCTCACCGTGGCCGTGTAGCCCACCCCGCCGCTCACGGAGCACTCCAGTCCCTCCGCGCATACCGGGTCCCCCAGCCTTCCCACGCCGCCGCACGCCTCGCCCTCTCCGGACGCGCACACGGGGCAGCAGCCACACGGGTCCAGCGCCTGGCCGGCGGCGCACATCCGGGGCTTGGTCGGACACATGCTGGGGTCGCAGTGGCTCGGGCAGCCGCCGATCACATAACGCTTACTGACGCGCGCCCCCGAGCTCTCCGAGGCGCACGCTGCGCACACGCACAGGAGCAACGCGACCCACATAGTCGAACAGTGGGGGAAAAGTTCGGTCCGCACCTGAACGGCTCTCTGTCCCCTATCGCTTCTACAGAGAGGCGCGTATACGCGGGCCACCGAGCGCGTTCCCGACTGTGATTTTTTGCTGGCGCAGCGTTTTTACACTTTCTGTCTCACACACACACACACTCTCACTCACTCTTCTCTGCTTCTCTCTCACTCACTCCTCTCTCTCTCTCTCTCTCTCTCTCTTTCTCTCACTCACTCTTCTCTGCTTCTCTCTCTCTCTCTCACACACACTCACTCCTCTCTCTCTCTCTCTCTCTCTCTCTCTCTTTCAAAGCGCAACAATAACAACAAACACGAGAGTGGTGCGCTTTGTCTGGCCAGCCTGGGTGATGAGCAGGGGTCTCTCACTGACGTAGCCTCAACAGCACCGCCCTCCACCAAGCATGCAGAAACTAAAACACGTAAAAATCATGGACTAACGCAGTTCAAATTATGTTATCTGTATTTATTTGATACAGACATTCTAGTAGATTTTATTGGCTTTCTATGCTGTGTTACAGAGAGAAGAAGCCCCCCAGTAGTCTCCCTCGACTCATATTTACTCATCTGATCAAATGAAATGGCCAAATATAATCTGGACACAGATGGGGTGTACACTTTTTCATCGTCGTCTTTTTATTAATTTTCTGTTTTGCAGTTTTCAAAATATGAACACCATTTTGACACCGGATTGTTCAGTCTGGTTGGGAATAGGAATCAGTTTGATTGGTCATGCAGTTTCCATGTCTGTTTGTAATGCATCAACCTAACAAAACCCTAACAATCACCTGGAACACCAACTTGCAACATCCTAGTCGAGTCAAGTAGGTTTTATTGTCATTTCGACTGTACACACACAGTACACAGTGAAATTAGATAATGTGCCTCCAGGACCATGGTGTAACACAAGAACAGAACAGATGAAGCAGCGGGCAGCCAGGAACACAGCAGGCGGGCAACAGTGTGTGGGGACAATATCTTGCTCAAGTGTACCTCAGAGGCACCACTAGCAATCCTGGGATTCAAACCCATGACCTTCTGAGCACAGGGGCAACTACCTAACCACTAAGCCACCAGCTGCCCCTAGTATGCACACTGTGGTCAACTGCAAAGGCCAATATTGCATTACACTTACACAGTATTATAGTGTGTAGTATCCAACCTGTACCCAGTTAAAACCCCTGTTAGCAATGGCACCGACCTCTGGCATAGCTGTCCCCAGACTGTTTACTAAAGTGGTAGCTTGCAAACTTCCTTTTTTAGTTTTAGGCCTGTATTCTTGTGTTATAGTGCAGCATGGTCACGGCTTTAAAAGGAAAACAGTCAGGAAATATAAAGCGGCACTGCCGCATGTAATTAACAATGAATCACAGATTTTTTAGCAAAACCTCAATTTCAATCATAACCGCCAGTGAAGCATCGTCCCATCCTGGAAACTGTTTTAAATGGAATTTCCCCATTTAAACTAGTAGTTCGGTCCAGATCCTTTAAGTTGTGAGGTGGATCAGACTAGTTTGTCCAGAACATCCCACAGATGCTAGATTGGATTAAGACAAGTGAACTTTGCAGGGCAGGTACTAACCACTGCATACCAGTACTAGCCCACTAGCCCACTGCTGTATTGGAGGGGCTCTGACAGTTGTACTGTCCACGCAAAAAACAACAAACTAACAACTAAGAAGTCAACGAAGTACAAGCACTACTATCTGTTTGGGCTGAAGATAAATTTTAGTGGAAGTTTTCTTTGATGCTGTCAAATTTATCTCTAACACTGTGAGAAACATGAAGGTGTACCAGGACATTACTAAGTTAGCTGGGTTATGTTTCCATCACACGGCTGAAGAATGGCGAGAAAAAAACTTCAAACAATAATAATTTTAAAATATGAAATAATAAAAGACCACAATAACAAAAGCAGCTTTGACACAAAAAAAAAAAACTTTCCGCTGGTTCGACTCCATGGAACCTGTTTTGGGACACGTCAGAAACTCCATTACCGGGCTGAGATACACTGGAAAATCAAAGTGTGCTGGAAGTTCTGTACCATCGCAGTACAGTTTAGATACTGCATGGCTCCTGTGTACCAGGAATTCTCAAAGTCCGGACCTCAGTCCGTATCTGGACCGAACTGCAAGTCATTCCGGAATCAGTCCACACGTCATATTAGGAATACATTGACACAATGCAATTAAGTGTATGTTTCAATAAATTATTCGTTTTGTTAAATCTAAAATATTTTAGATTTTGGTCTGAGATTAACCAAAGCAACATTGTCAGTCAGCGCACGTATGAACGCAAAGTTGGTGCACTTGCATCCACATTCACGTGCAGTTCTGTGAGCATGAATGAGTAAAATACCCGCGTCATTATAAGATTCACTGGTGAAGGAGGTGTTATGTTGCATTGCTACTTTATTTGTTGAGACATAAAAGTAATTAAGGTAATCAAGGTTATTGTTAAATCCTTTCATAAAACTATAGTGAGAGTGGATTAGGTTCACAAGCAAACAATTATAGGCAAACAGCGCCATTTCTTTTGATTGTATGTTGTGAGCAAATTTGATAAAAGGGATTTGCTTATCACTTGTCGTCCCGGACCTTTGACCGTATCTAGAAATTAGAGTTGGACCTTTGAATATAAAGTTTAAGAACCCCTGCTCAATGGAAAAGTGCCTAAAGTCGCTCAGATCCTTAGGCTTGCCCGTTTTTCCTAATTCCAAGACAGTCGACCTCAAGAACTGACTGTTCACTTGCTGCCTAATATATCCCACTCCTTGACAGCTGCCAATCAATGTTATTCACTTTTGTTAAACATTGTATAAACCAAATAATAGATAAATAGATAAACAAATAAATATAGACTATTTTTGTAACACATGGGTGTTGGTCCTGGTTGCGGCAATCCATTTTGTCTTAAAGGTGACATATTATACCTCTTTTTAAAGGGGACATATTATGCAAAACTCACTTTAGTTATAATAGCTCTATGGGCTATAAAACATGTTCATGAAGTTCTTTGCACAAAATCACTCTCAAATAAAGAGATCTCACCAGTTCTATTCTTGATAGTTTCAGTCCCTTTCAAAATGAGCCGTTTAAGGGCTCTGTCACTTTTATGCAAATAAGCTGTTGCTGGCCTTGCTCCACCCATCCCAGCTAAGGCTGCATTTACCACACATGAAAATGGCAGAAAACAGAGGCGCGATCCAACCCTATATGTTCGGCTGTAGCCATAGCGCTCTGCGTCTTACCTGCTTGTAAAACCAGCAGACAAAAATGGCGGATCTTCAACTAATCTAGTGGGTGCGGGCTGACAGATGGTTCTGGAGGGGTGGTTCTATGCAAATTTCTTTATCCTGACATCAGGATAAGGGAGCCGCCCTTAGCAAAAAGTAGTTTATTCAAGTGTACTACGAGTATACTTATTTTATACTAAAACTGAGGTAGTATACTTGAAGTTTACTTTTTATATACTATATTTTATATACTTAAGAACAGTATAGTGAAGTATACTTGACTTATACTGATAAGTATAAAGACAGTATATAAAGTATACTTTTGTAAACTTAAAATGACCTTATAAAGTATAAAGTATACTTTTGTAAACTTAAAATGACCTTATAAAGTATAAAGTATACTTTTTTAAACTTATAATTGTTCCAATTTAGTCCAAAGCAGTATTAAATTAGTATACTTTCTAGTACACTACAAGTACATGGTTCTTATACTTGCTATACTTATACTTAAGCATACTTAATAAAATGAACTTCAAGTATACTTCTTTTTGCTAAGGGTGTCCAAACGTCTCATAGAAGCATATGCTTCCTGACACCAAAATCTTTCAATTGACTCACAGAAAACGGATTGATGTGTTTTTTGGTGCTTGGAGTGTTTATAGGAGCAGTAGAGACGCAAATGGAAATACAAAAGGATGCAGAAAGTGAGTTTTGCATAATATGTCACCTTTAACTCTCCCGTCCACATGTAACATTGACTACAATTCAAACTACATTTGTTAAATGAATATCTAAGGAAGGACTGCAGGAGTTATTAAGAAAAAGGTAGAGTCATGGATGTGATGGAATTTGAAAGCTCGTTATGGAAAGCAAGACTGGACATGGCCTCTCTCCAAAGTTTCAGTTTGTACATGTGTCCATTCAGAGCATAATGAAGCAGGACAACATAAAACCCAAAACACTCATGAGGATATGTGTCTTTGGAGAGCAATAGTTAGTTGGAGACACACCAACCATTGTTATGAACGAGCCCATGTGAGGACTGGGCTGGGTTACTGATGCAGTATTTATGAGAGCACTGGGTATAGAAGAGGTCTTTAACGGAGGACTGTGAGGCTGGATTATTGCTTTGATTATGTGCGGGTAAAATATGACTTAAAGGAACAGTCCACTGAAAAGTCAACTCTCCCTAGTGATGCGCGGGTCGACCTGTGACGGTTGCGGGCGGTTTTAGGGCAGACATTTTTAAAATATCGTGGGTGCGGGCGGGCGAGGCAAAAATGTTACAAAATGCATTTCATTATCGATCAAAAACTGTTGTAAACGGGGTTGGAGATTTATTTTTTCCGTCGGGTTTCGTGTCTTTATACACGCGTATTTTTGTGGGTTGGGCGTGGCGGTTTGGATCTCCTGACGGGTCGGGTTGGGGCGGGTGTTAAAAAAAGCCGAAAAAAAGCCGCAACACTAACTCTCCCCCTTTTCCCAGACTGGTCGACTGGAAACATGATTGGTGTCTGAAGTTTGCTGCTTTAGTTTTGCACTGGAGATACCAGAGTAATATAATAGATGTCCATGTAAGCCTCAGAAAAGTACAGCATATACACTATATGGATAAAAGTATTGGGACACATAAACAGCACCAACACGGACTTTAATGACATTGCATTCAAATGCATATTCACTTTAATGTGAAGTTGGTCGGCCTTTGCAGTTATAACACCTTCTATTCTTCTTTGAAGGCTTTCCACAAGATTTTGGAGTTTCTGTGGGAAATTTTTTGCACATTCATTCTGTAGAGCATTTATGAGGTCAGACATTGATGTTGGATGGTGTTGAGGTCAGGGCTCTGTGTGGGCCAGTCAAGAGGCAAACTCTGGACACCAAGCATGTCTTGGAGGTTCAGTATGTCTGGGGTAAGAGAAAAATGATATTTTAAGGATTGGTCTGGAAATCCTTTATGGTTTCAAACATTAATTTGCTACCATTTTCTCTGAATTTCATGGTAAAGTGGCTTGTATATATACAATATAATTCCATTGTCAGAACAATATCATGTTTTTTTTCCTTTTTTGGGTATGGTCTTTTTTATATTTCGGATATATGAAAATATTGTCATTTACATTGTATCAAAAATGTCATGATGAATGGACCAAAACAACTGGGACAATTAATAATGAATTGTTACATTTACTTTCCAGTATAAGAATAATCCGTTCCCCTCACCACAAATATAAACCAAGACATGGTTTGCAGTTGCTTCAACTGCCTCCGCATATGCCCAGTGGCTTCTATTATTATTATTATTAAGTCTAAGGGTTTCTAATTTTTGAGTACAGTAAAATCCATAAAAATAGTTTCTACAGATATATCAGAAAAGGGCCAGGTTGAAAGACACTGAAACTCACACAGGATCAGGCCAAAGGCCACTGGCATTTCCCACATCACCCATAATGATGCTAGTACTGACCTTACACCAGCCATGACAACACTAATAATGATGAGTTGGGCTCCAAAACAACTAATGCATCAGTTCTGCAATGCACTGAATCCTTTTCTCAGGGTGTCTTAGAAGGAAGAGCGTAGTTGCCCAATAAAGTGTAGTAACAAATCACTACCACTGGAGGGCAGCAGGGTCTTTTTCATTACAGTACTCTCAAAATTTTCACTGCAAAAATGTTGTTTCTCAGGTTTTATCTTTTATAGGTGCGAGTAATGAACTGAATAGCTTTGCCTTAGTTGTAAAGAACTGCTCACAATGTTTCCCCTAATTTCCAAATAAAAATATTGTTCTTTAAAGCATTTTAAAGGAAATGACAATTCATCAAAATAAGAGATATTATGCAATATTTACATAACTTCAAAGAAAACAAACCTCTTGTTCACTCTTAAACATAAAGGCAATAATTACCAATAATTGCCATCCAACTGGTCTCATTGCAAGAGGAGAGTGTTGAATACAGCAGTGTTTTTATACTTTTTCTCATTAAATAAGATGTGATTCAGGTGATCACTAATCAGTACCTCATAAAGCAGAATGAGGTGCTTGTGTAGGAATTTAACACACTGACATGGAATGGCTATCATACTCAGAGATGCTGATATGAGATTTAATTGCAGTGAGCTCAATTTTTTCCTGGAGCTGTACCTGACCTTATGAGGGAGAATCCACCAATATTCAAAAAGAAATGATATGAAATGGTTTTTAATTAATTTGTTGTCTTGTGAAAATATACCTTCTCCGCTCTTTCTACCTCTTACGCTGTGCTGGTGTCATTCTTGATATTCCGTTTTTTCTTAAAAAAAAAAAACTATTCAGCAAAACGAAATGTTGAACTTTCTTTATTTACATGTCTGCATAATAAATAATACAAAAATAGGAGATATCAACAGTTACAGTCACGAAACAAAAGACAAAAAATGTGTTAATACAGAACATTACACAGGCACCCTTGGAGGACCTGGTAGGGCCTCAATAGCAGGAAATGTGACTCCAGTTTTAGGGACCCACTGCCCTGGATGTTTGCATTTTTCTTCCCTAATGCACTTCATTCAGGTGTATTAATGGTAGAGCTGCATGATGTTTTCCCCCTCAAATTTAGTCAGTCAATTCCACTTGCAAGCTAGGGCTCCCCCAATCACACAATGTTACTAAAGCTGGGACGGTGAAGTCTAGCACGTGCTTCACCCCCGAGTCTTGTGAAGCACAACAAAATCTCCACAGCTTAACACGCTTGGAGGAGAACACTAAATGCCAATTCTGTTAGGCCAAATAACGGATAAATTGTTCACTCCTGACTGATGACTGGGGGAAAAGTGGGCCAACTATGCTCTCCTGGACTCCCAGCCACAGACAGCTGTGGCATCAATGGAGATCAAACTTCATCTCTTGATAATGGTGACTTAGCTGGTCCTGCTTAGACCACTTGGGAGCCCAGGAGTCCGTATTTTGGTACACTTCTGATGAATCAAGACACTCACATTATAAAATAAATGTATATTTTCAGTAAAAAATAAATAAATACATAAAACAAAGCGGGACACCTCTTTAACTGGCCGATCACCGGTATGATTTTAAAAACACTGCAAGCCCGAATCGTAGCGCAGAATATTTACAGAGATGATATTTTCTCCCGATCCTGCAGCCCCAGCTGGTAAAGAAAACACTAAACTGTCCTGGCAGTGTGTCCAGAAGACTAGAGTCTAAAAAACCTCGCTAAACAATGGCAAATTGTAGTAGCAATCACATTGCAAAGAGACTCCCCAAATGATTTTGTTTTATACAAACAGGCACAGCAGTTATCTAAAGGACGTCTGCAAAGTACAGACCACAAATCAATATGAGCATGTGTAAGTACAAAGACACACACACACACACACACACACACACACACACACACACACACACACACACACACACACACACACACACA
>JBBPCY010000001.1:36505027-36515773 GCA_037974405.1 Brachyalestes nurse
CACACACACACACACACACACACACACACACACACACACACACACACACACACACACACACACACACACACACGTCTCATCTCAAGCAGGAACAGAAACAGTACATTGTGATTGATGGTTTGAGGGCAGGGATGACGTTAAAGCAATAATTCAGCGTTTCTGGGCCTAATGTCTGTCTGCTGCAAGTGTAGTGTAGTGTTCATTTTAACAGACAATCATTTTAACACGTTTCCCTAAACTTAAAATAGAACAGAAGACTGACTCGAAACTCATTTAGAACAGAAGTTGCTGAAGTCAATGAACGATAGTCCAGTTTTGCGGAACACCTTTTTGTACTTTATAAAAGTTGTACATTTGTATAATGTACTCCCTCAGAGATGGGGCTTTTTTTCTAGAGGGAAGAATTTATGGTAAAGTAAGTCAAGTGGCCCCTTGTAGTGTGAACCATAGCACAGAACAGTGTGCAATTCTTTCTCTCCAATTAACCCATTCACCAAGTGAAGGAGTGGGCTGCCCGGGTGTCCGGGGAGCAGTGTGTGGGGACAGTACCGTGCTCAAGGGCACCTCAGTGATGACACTAGCAGTTGGGATTCAAACCCACAACCTTCTGATTATAGGGGCAACACCCTAACCACTAGGCCACCCAAGGTTATCCAATGCTCGCACATGGATATTAGGAAACCTTGGGAAAGCGAAAGTAACCAACTATGTTTTTAAACTGTGCTGCTCCAGTGTTTAAGTTGAAAAAACATTGAATTAAGCAACTGTCCCTTCTATTATAAATGATTTTCAGGTAAATAGGATTTCTGTTCTAAGTACAGGTTAATGTGTCAAAATTACTGTTCATTTTAACAAGAAAGCTCAACAAGTTACACATTAGACTGAAAAACACTAAAACCCACAACGGTTTGTAACAAAGCACACTATTGGGCTAAAGGGACCATAATCTACGTTGTTCTTGTATTTTATTTCTGTTTGCTCTACTGTGCCATTAAGACTGATGTGTGTAAATAAGCTCTGTTCTGATTGGCTGCCTTGTATTGTGCCTCATTCAAAAACCGGCCAGGCCGAAAAGATCCTTTTAACTTCAACATGAATGGGCGGGGCTAAACTGCTGTAGGCTGAATAAACTGATATGTAAATGCATTGGTTTTCATGGCATTGCAAATTCAAAGCACTCATTTTAAAGCGACTTTTTTTTCCACGATATGAACGCTTCAAACCAATTAATAAATTCCAGATGCTAAAATTTTTGAAGCAGCTTCCAGCACCAGTGTTGTCTTGCTGTCTCTAGTTGTCCGCAATTCACAGTTCAACTCCCACATAAGCTGTTCTCTGCAGTACTATCAAACTCCACAGGATCACAAAAATCTCAGTAGGACGTCCTAGATGAGTAAAGCACAAATGAAGGTGATCCATATAAAGTTTCAGCCTAAATTGCTACAAAGTTTGATACCCATTCATTTTCACCATGCTTTCTGGGTCTATGTCCAAGCAACTAATATCCACTCTGTATCCCCTAGACTATCCACTTTCAGTCATCTACACTCAGATCCATTTTCTACCACTCGAGACGAAGTCATCAAAACAAACTGCTGAGGATATGGGCTGTAGAAGAACAAAAAAAACTTCAAAAAATATAGGTACCCTAAAACGAACTAGCAACTGCATCCTGTGAGTCAAGCACAAAACATCAGAGGTCATTAAATGAGCTCTAGTTAGTAGGGAGCTTTCTCCCTCCAGTGGTTAGCGTAGTTATATCATCACTCAAACAGACAGACACAAGCACATGAACGCAAGTCCTCTGTCAGTGCTCCGTTTAGTGTACATCCGTCCAAGTGAATGAAACTGTACAGCCAACAATTAGCTTTGTGCCAGTGACATGCTAAGTGGCTAACAGCTTCAACACTACCAATGTCATTCAACATTAGTCATGTGTTAGCATGTGTTGTCGAGTTATTCCTTAAATTATAAAAACAAATTAGACATTAACAGGCAATGAATGTATGAAAAAAAACGTTGCTATTATTTCTGCTTTTTCAGGATTCATCTTCTTTTCTCCCAACATCGCATTCAAGGATTAAAGTGAAAAAATGCAAGGAACCTGTAGTAATGGCACTACTCCATACATAAAAATATATATGTATATATATTTTATACATACATATGGTCCCACACTCTACATGGAGAGGACAAAAGCTGGCAAATGGTCATTTTCCAATCGCGTGTCCTTCGTCCATTTTCTCTCTGGCACAATCCTCTATGATTGACTTCTGCAAACCGGACTTTTCCTGGGCTCGTTTCAGGGTCTGAGATGGGCTTCGAAGGTTAGACCTCACTAACAGGTAGCTCGCCACTGTCCAAGTCGGGAGGAGGAGACGGAGCGTCGCACATCCCGAAACTGCTGCGCCGTCGCCATGGTGACTCGTGATTCACTTGGACAGGTGGGTCTCTTGTAGTGACAGGCGAGCGTGTTGCCGGGGCAGTGGTAGTAGACTCATGAAGTGCTCGCTGTCCCACGCCAGGCCGCGGGGCACTACGGCACTCTGGGTAGGCTGGCACGGCAGAGCTGGCCTTCCAGGGGAATGGGCCAAGCGGGGGTGGGCAGTAGAATGAGGAGGAGCCAACAGTGTGCCCCTGGAGAGATAGAGAGAGCGAGAGAGACAGAAAGAGAGAACGGGAGAGAGTGAGACAGACAGCAAATCACCCATCACATGTCACACCATAGCATTACTGTGGCAAAGACATCAGTGAAACATCTAGGGGGGGAAAAAGAGGTGTGCAAGCATAAACTTGAATTCATGCAGCAAAGACTAAAACCCTGGATTAGTTTGACTTGGGGAGACATGGCAATTTAAATGGGTTGCCAAAGGGATCTTTGAATACATTGCCAACGAATTCCATGAATTCCAAGAAAACCCAAACCCTGTCTAATGTGGCCTAGAAGGCCATTGTGAATCTGTTCTTTATGAATCAAAATATTGTATCTCAAAGGTAAATCATATGAATTCTCCCCTTGTAAACCCAATCCAGCTCTGGCAGTTGATGTTATTTTTCTAACATGTCACAAGTTGCACTGGCAGCAGTAGTGTTTTGGACGAGTATAAGCAGAGAAAGTGAGTGAGTACCAGAACCAGAGTGAGCAGTGCATCAGCTGAGGAATGTTAGCATGTCATAGCACCCATTGACTCCCTTTACTGCCCAGACAACATGGAAAGACGAGAGATGTGATAGAAGCTGGAGGCAGATTAAGAACAGTCCATGTTAATACAGAAATGAACACAGCATGTCACAATCTTCAGTATTTATGGAAAATAGTGGGAAAAGGGACTTTCTTCTAAAAAAAAAAAGCAATCATGACAATGTTAGGTATTAACAGGGCTAACTAAAGATGTTGGAGCTGATTTAAAGGTCATATTTATGACAACTCCCTCAGCTCTGAAAAACACAAATGCATTACAGCTGAAAAAATTACTTACTAAAATGAACAAAACATTTTGAGCGCAAAATCAGCTGATTAATTGTAGGTAAACTTTACTAAGGGTGCCAAGGTGGAGAACTCAAAATCTTAAAGCTTAAAGAAATTGCTCAAATGGTGCTAATGCTAAACACACCAGTCACTTTTGGGAAAATAAAAGTCTTAGAACAGTTTGTTTTTAAATGAATGGACTTTGGTTTGACATTTTGCTTATGACACTTTTTAAGTATAAGACATATGTCCAAATACTTCCAATATATATATTGTTGAGAATAATGTTTAACCTTACCTGGCCGACAGCGTTTTAAAAGCAAAAAGCACATTCCACTTTCTTGGAGTCATTGTTGTGGACCCACAAATAATTTTTGGGTGAAATAATATTTTCCTCAATAATTGAGCACTATGACTGATTTGTCTGTTTCTGAGATATATGACCACTTTGGGGGTTTTTTTTTAAATAACCTGGCATGAGTACCCACATTACATCCAAAATTTCATATATGACTAAACCAACTGCTTACTCCAACTACACCACAGCTACATGTTTGACTAATGTGTCGGAAGTGTTTGAAGATTTAAGCGTAGAGGTGAAAGGAACCCCTGTAGTATACACACAGAGTTATAAACAACACATTTGTGCGTGTATAATTGTGCCACTAGCTCTGCGTCCATGCTTCTACTGACAGTACCTTTACACTTTATGCACTTGTTAATCTTACTTAACGTCAATCATATCAATCTTTAATCGTAAAACTAATATGAGTGTTAGCAACACATTAAAAACAATGTACACTTATTGTCATTAAATCTATAACCAAGGAAAACATTACATCTCAACCCATGAATAATTTATTGCTTTTGAATAACAAAACAGTTATAAATGTATCCCTTAAACTCTAGCGTCCTACCTTTAAGTACAACTTTGGTTAAAGTGCTTCAGAATGAAACGGGGCATGACATCAAGGCATGACAGAGGGGAATAGGAAATGACTGCAGTGGTCTGGGCGCAAAGCTGACACGTGAAAACGAATGATTAGGTTGACATTAATCATAATTAATAATTCAAGATATTAATAATTTAAATAAGAAAACTTGTTGAGGAGCCACTTGGCAGCAAAGACAGAAGGAGAGGGAAGACAGAACTTAGCTTAAAAAATAGCTTTCAAGCTTATAATGTTGTGTGTATGTATTGGTTATTTGGTTAAACCATGGATATAGTGGGATAAGGGTGAAGGTGTGTATTAGGGCTGCACGATATGGATAATATACTAGCTAATATATATTTCTATTTACTGTGATTGTGTTATATTAAAAATACATTGATAAATACATCATCAATAATATGACATGGTTAAAACTGGCCTGACCTTATCTTATGCTGGCTTATCAAAACACCCACAGGAACACTCATCTGGAGCTGTGATTGTCAGGTTGCTAACAGCACACACTGTCATTGGTTAGAAAGCTCATTTGCATACTGCCTTCTCTTTACTAAAATGATATATTGTGCAGCCCTAGTGTGCAGCAGGTGCATATGCGCGTGTGCTCGAGCAGCTTCTCTTAAGCAAGACAGGGGTATAGGAAAGGGCTGGGGCAGAGGGGGGTGGAGCTCACATACGTGCTGCCTTGAGTGACACGTGGTGTGTACCTCTGAATACATGGGTTCGAATGCCTTCTGGCCTGACGCATCTGTAACAACACAGTGCACTCCATTAGAGAAAATGAGAGAGGGGAGAGAACACAGAGAAAGAGACAGAGATGGAGGAGGGACAAGAAGAGAATATGAGAGAGTCTGACACCATGAAATACGACTGTGGGCCCAAATCAAGTCAAGAATACCAAGTTCTGATCCATCTATTCAGTCCAAACCACTGCAGTCAGTTTTGACATCCATTCCTGGGTGTGTTTGTGTGCTCTGTATAATCCTTACCTGATCTGAAACCATTACCTCTCCGATAAGGGCAAACATAAAGAAGGAATAGTTTGGTGAAATTAAAAAAAAAAAAAAAATCAAATATACAATGTTTTTGCCCTTATCTCAAATGTAGTCAATTAGCCAAGACATGTCTGTTGCCTGAGGTTTGCTTCTCTACCTTTACACTAGAATTAAAAACCTAACATAGCTGAAAAGAAATGGAATCACAATTAGTATCACACAAACTGTGTGCCTAAATCATCAAACGTGCCTAAATCATCAAACTCTCAGACTTCCTTATGTGGGTTCGGACACTGCATGACATACTGTTATGCATCCAAATAGACAAAAGTACATTGCATAGCTAAAAACATAAGTAATCATCTTTAGGCCTGAATTTTAAGAGTACATAGATCCAGCGCAAGACTAAAGAACCAGACATCAGACTCCAAACCTGCCTCGGCTAATCAAGCACATTAAGAATGAAGGAAAAATCATGTAAACTTGATTTTTTTTGCCCAATCATTCCTTGAACAGAAGACAACATGCAGTGCAGAGGTCACAGTGGTGCCGACAGCCAACACCATGCATCGATTAAAGCATCCCAAGGTTTTGCAGAGGTGTCGTCAAATGTTTCACTGCAAAAATGTCTTGGCAAGTTAAAAAAAATCTTTAATCCAGCCAATATATCCAACATGTCTCACTTTGAGATTGTTATCAATCCATTATTCTATATTTTAAAGGTAATTTTATCTGGGGAAGTTAATCCACTGGCAGATAATTTGGCTTTTTACATGACACGATGCTTGCAATAATCCAATTTATCCTCCCCATAGAAGGTTTCACAAGACAAACTAACAAGTAATAAATAACCTTACACTATCCTCAACAATCTTAAAATGAAATAGAGATGATTTCTCTTGTCAAGATCATTTTATGCACTGCAGAATTAATAGTCCAGTAATGCTAGGCAATGCTAGGTATGTTTGTGGATACATACGGAAGCAGCAGATCTCCCAGGGCCCCTTTGTGCCACGATGGCTCCTGAGATTGCTTTAATCCAGCTGTGCATCTCCTCAGGACTGTCCGCCTGAGACAAAGAAAAAAAAAGGGGGGTGGAACAGAATAGAAACACATGGAGAAGCAAAATCATTTAATAGCATTATTCACTTTTTACTTAAAAAATGGAATGACCAAACATTCTAAAAGAATGATCGAGTACCTGAACATAGAATGTTCTTGATGTGGTGACCACTTCAAACAGATTGTCTCTCATCAAAATGTCACTGCCAAACAAAAAGAAAAAAAAAATTTTTTAAACATATAAAACAGAAGGAATCAGCCAAATCTCCCAAAACACTGGATTCATTTATAGGGGGGGGTGGAAAATCCCTCACAATAAAATTATAACAAGATGAGCGAGTTTCTAGTGAACTGTATCTTCACTGGTGACCAAACTTAATCTTAACACATCCAAGCAGTTGAACAGGCACTAGAGGAGAGGCACTAGCTAAATATAAAAGAAAATGATGCCTAAAAAAAACAAAAATGTGTATCAGGGTGCGGCCAAAATGATCAGATCACTGCTCTGAGTTTAATGTAAAACAGAAGGTTAACCTTCTCAGGGAACAAGGGAGGAAAACACTAATATGGCCATTCTGATCAGGAATAAAATTACACAGTAAAATTACACAGAATCAAACCATTACTGCACCATTACACCATACCTGTGTTTACACTCTTGAACTTTATGAACCTCCTTCAGGGGAATCATCCTTAAAGGCTCTTTATCCTGTAGAGGAAGAAGCGAGAAAAGAACACAAACTTCTCTATCTAGACTTCAAAGAAAGAATGCTTCAGGACACTATGTATATGTATGCATGTGCTGGCGTAGGGGTGCACGCTTCATAAATGACCCTCAGAGCGTGGGCATACAAGAACTGTAGCCATAATACTACAGATCACGAAAATGATGAAAATTAGCTTGTTTAATAGACGTGACTGAAAATAAACAGAACACCTTCAGTCAAAAGGTAGCTAAACCAGTTTGGAATGGCAGAGCATGTCATGATAACATCTCATTCTCCCCCAGACATAAATATACGTGTGCTCACACGAGCAGACAAACAAGAGCTTGTACTCACACACACAGATACAGAGAGAGGGCCGGAACGCCAGACAAACAGCGGTGTGCATGTTTGGGCAAAGTCCTTAAGTGTGTGTTCATAATCTCTGGATGTCTGTGCTGATCTACCATCAGATTTGTACAGTCATTCCCAAAAACAGACCCCAGTACGCCTGCTGTTTATTATTTTGTGTAGGTGATTAAAGTAATCGTTTGGCCAAAAATCAAATTTAAACAAAATTAACTCCAAACGCAGCTTATTAACGAAAATATGTCTGTTGTGCCAATTTAGTTTTGCACTGGTGAAGCTAATGCAGCCAACACGTTTGTCACCATTTAGCATCATGTAACCTTTATGTCTAAATACTGAATACAGAACACAAAATACAAAAAAAAAGTTTAAAGAAGTACATTTCTGATGAAAACATGTTTTGAGTAAATGACTTTAAAACAAGAAAATTCACCTCTCTGCAGCATTTGCTTTAGCTTTTAGTGTCCTTATATTATAAATTTCAAATGTATTTGAATATTTAGAGATCATCAGAACTAAAAATGTCATCAGAAGTAAAAATTCTCAGGTGTGACTCCACTCACGAGATCAGTTTTGAAGTAGCTCATGGAGTTCTCCTCCAAAATGAAGTATCTTCGTTTCCAGTTTTTCATCTGAAAAAAAGGCAGAGACAAAAAAAAAATAATGTAACCTATAATCCTATACACAGATAACCATAAGCCCATTACATATATTAAACTAGAGGTTTTTAGCTCCAGTCCTGCCCTGCTCTTCACAGCGAGTATTCCCAAGCTATACGTTCCATTTCGCTAACTTTCTAAGTTTCAGCTTGAAACTAAAATATTTATGAATCTTACTGTGCTAAAGGGGTGTCCCATCCTGGTCCTGGAAATATACTGTCCTGCAGAGTTTAACTCCAACCCTAATCTAACACACCAAATCCAAGTAATTAAGGTCTTTAGAGGCATCAGACTATTAGAGCCAGGTGTGATGCATGTGAACTTTCCAGGGTAAGACCTCCAAGATCAGGATTAGGCTTCCCTGTCCAACACTTTTCCCCATTTGTGTAAAAAGGACACTCTAGCAAAAATGAAAAAAAGTATTTCTGTAAACACACAGAGTTGCATCCTTCAGTGCCACAGTAGTCTCTAAAGCAAGATTTTCTAGTTTGAAAACCAGGAACTGTAGTGATGCATCCTAAATGCGGAAGGACCTGTGGCAAAACTAAAATTGCTTTGGGGGTGTTTTTTTAGAGAGGTTTTCATTCTTTATCTGAGCTGGCAGAAGCAAGGCAAATAGTTACTACTGAAAAGATAACATTTGTATCTGTAATGTAACTCAAGTAAACATGTACAAATATTCTTTAGACTAATTCTCATTTACTAGTCTATAGATCAGTGGCTCGACTAGCTGTCACAATTGGTTGAATCAACAAGAATTTCCAATGGTTGTGTGATGTATGATGCAAGCTGGGTATTATAGTGTGAAATACTGATGAACAAAACATGAAAACTACATACATGAATACATTGTTAAATCTGCATTACAGAATATTGCATAATTGGCATATTTCATAGTAAATTCTAGTTTTAGACTGGAATGCCCCTTTAAGTGATTTGTTATGACTATCCCTTGAGCTGCATAATATTCACTCTGCTTTGGGGAACCAAAAGCCAGACACAGCAAGTGTTAAACTTAAAGTCAAGGTCAGGAGCAGGTCAACCTAATATTGAATCGCCTGATAATCAAGCCATTTATAAACGGACTATATGTTAAGCCAGGGAAAACACTGCCTATTCCCCAGAACACCAAGACATACAGCGTTCCTAAACCTGGAATTGTTAAAGATGTCAAAGCTGCTGTACTCACCACAGCACCCTGTTTAACACAAAAGCCTGCCTTTATCACACTCTGCTCCTGTGCTGGTTTACACAAAAAGTAGGGAAGGTGGCTGTGAGGCCGCTTCAAGGCCTCCTTTTCTCTTCCGACAGCCTGTTCATCATTCCCCTCCTGCTGAGAGACAGAGAATGTGTATGTCCAAGGTATAAGTGTGCATTGTTAGAGCTTTAATATGATACTAATAGGCTTCAGGTTTGTTAGGCCTATTAGAAATACTAAAGCAGGGTTAAATGCAGGCCAAACCTGGAAACCCGAATGTAAAATCTCAACCTGACATAAGCCAAACAATTTTTTGAGAAACGATGTCCAATATTCTGCTCCTGTCAGGATGGACAGACATTTTAATGTGAACGTTATGCCTTTGTTTTAATATGTATAACCTGTGTCTGTGTGACGATAGGTACTCCTCCAATGATCTCTGTCCGATAGGAGACTTGCTTCTTGCTCCCTTTAATATCACACACTGCTCTCTGACTCTCAGAACAATGAACCACATCACATGACTTAGGTACCTAGAAACAGAGAGAGAGAGAAAGAGAGACAGAAAGGGAGAGAGAGATTAGAACAAATAAAGCAAGGAGAAAGCTTGTGTGTTTGTGTGTGAAAGCTTTGTTTTATTTAAATGTGTTGCTTCAAAGTCTCTCAATATTCCTCTATAAGACCGTCACTACAGAACACTATAAAAGACTGTACATCCTGTTTTCGCATGTGGGTATGCACTTACTGGTCATAGCAGTCCGCCAGGAAAGTGAAACACAGGGAAGGAGAAACTTAGGAAAATATGTGAATACAAAATGATGATGGATGATTGAGGGTGACTTGAACAATACAACATCCTGCTAGTCAGCCTGTGTGACTCACGCACATCAGAAATCATCGCTGTGAGAAATAATGCCATCACAGACTTTAGACCTTTCCCCAGGATTCCGTAGTCCAATGACCATGTGTGCACTGAACATAATGGCAGTGCAACAAACACTAACATACCACCAACATGTTGTTGAGCTGATATGGTTCAAGAATGCTTTTGCTCACAAGCTTATCAAGTATTAAATTAATTATCTCTCTAAAATAAAACTCTGATTGAGCTTACTGTGAAGGTTTTGTTACTGATCTGTTTATTATTTCCCATCCATATAAAACTTGACATGTATATATTTTTTTCTCTCATTCAGTGTTTCTTCTTTGTTTTTATTATTTTCTATTTTTTTTGTTTTTATTATTAATATTAAAAACAAACAAAATGATGGACTGTTGTTTCTTTTTACTTAGTTAAGTGGTTCTTGCCATAATGTGGAGTAGAACCGTAGTGGAATAGG
>JBBPCY010000001.1:36515873-36541165 GCA_037974405.1 Brachyalestes nurse
ACACACAAACCTTGGATGCAATTTATTACGTGTCAGGTTTATCATAACTGACAAACAGACCGGGGACAGTATGATTTCCTACAGAGTCTTTGGAACCTAAAGATATAGAAAGACTTAGAAGAACTCCTTCATAAATGTATTCTGACCTAACAAACGCTCTACAGAATGAATGGGCACAAATTCCCACAGAAACATCTTCAAAATCTTGTGGAAAGCCTTCCAAGAAGAGTGGAAGCTGTTATAGCTACAAAGGTAGGCCAACTCCATATTAAAGTCTATGTAGCTGAATACAATGTCAAGTCCCTGTTGGTTTAATTCTCAGGCGTATATGTCTAAAACAAATTTATAAAACACGCCATACATGTATAACGTATGTGATGGGCAAGGAACAGGATAGCAGGGGAGATTTTAGTCTTTTAGATTTGTACAGTTTATTTGAAGATCTCAATGAAACTGCATCTTGTTCGTTTTCTCCTGTAATGTAATGAGTATGAGAAGTATTTTGTTTCCTTTTCACTCCTTTATAGCGGCGCTGGAAAAGAAGCGGAACTAATTTCGGCATCACCATTTTCACCCGAGGCTGTTAGGCACACGGACATGTTTCCCTGCAGTTACCATAGAGACCGAGAGAACGGCACACGGGTTTTAAAACATTTCTTACAGAGTTTACAAAGTTAGAGTTTACAACGAACTGGTATAAAGTAGTCAAAGGTTTGATGTGAAAATGCTCGGTTTTAGAGAAACGTGATGAGACAGGATTGTTTACAGTATCGGTGAGTCTGTAGTGTCTCTATTACATGAACTGAAACCAGGGATTTTATCCTAAAATACACTATATGGACAAAGGTATTGGGACCACCATTCCTGAACAACAGGTACTTTAATTACATTACATTCAGATCCATAGATTTTAATAAGGGGTTGCTCCCCCTTTTGGAGCTGTAACAGCTCCCCAACTTCTTGGAAGGCTCTCCACAAGATTTTGGAGTTTCTGTGGGAGTTTCAATGTGCCCATTCATTCTGTACAGCATTTATGAGGTACTGATGTTGGACGTCAAGGCCTGGCTTGCAATCCCCATTCCAGTTCATCCCAAAGGTGTTGGATGGGTTTGAGGTCAAGGCTCTGTGCAGGCTAGTCAAGTTCTTCCACACCGAACTCATCAAACCATGTCTTTATGGAGTTTGCTTCGTGCAATGTGGCACAGTCATGCATGAAGTATAAAAGGGTCTTAACTGTGTCCACAAAGCATGATGTTGTCCAGAATGTATTGGTATGATGAAGCGTTAAGATTGCCATTCATTGGAAGTATGGAGCCATCTGAATTATATAATTAGGAGGTGCTTCCAATACTTATACAGTGTACATTTATAAGAATTTATAGAGGAGAGAAATGTGGCTAAATATTTCCAAAGAAAACATTTAACTTTTTTACCTTTATTATAAGTCTTGGAGGACAGTAGGCTCACTGGACAGTTGTATTTACGTAGAAGTTAGTGGAATTTCCCTTTATAAAACACAACCAACCAGGTTGTAATGGAGAAATAAACATTTTTGTTTACAGCCAATGGCTGTTGATTAACTTTATTTAATTTTAGTTGATATGTATTTATTTGTGGTAATATATTGCTATATTTTTTTGTATACTGTTTTCAAAATAGAGATACATTTCCAAAATAAAGTGTGATTGTGAGACTCGGTTGCTATGATGGTCGCTAGGGTGTTGCCATAGTTTTCTAGGTGGTTGCTAGAAAACGAAAGCAAAAATGTATGTTTTGACTTGCTTTTTATACTGATTTTTGCTTTTTGGGACTGAAAGTAATGATGATGTTAGCCACTAAATTTCATGCACACACACACACACACACACACACACACCACTCTGTGTCCACAGTCAAACGCCAAGAACGATTTGATGACTACTTGAACCAATTGCATTACTTTAAATAGCTGGATTGACTCATTTATGTTTCATAGTGTTTAATATTTAAACAGCAGGGAAGTTAGCTGAAGATCGCGTTGCCCCATTTGTGTCAGAGTGGTAGGGCCACCATTGAGGAGAGTGTGACAAATGAGCGGTTAGGCCGCGAGCTTTGTATCCACTACAGTGACACTTCTCCAGGCTGCAGTGTAATGAGAGTCCCCGTGTAACACACACCCAGGCTGCCCGCCTTTACGCTTCACATGATTGGGGAACAAGCCGAAGTACAGCCTGGCCTTCTGGAAACATCAACAAACAGTCTGTTAACGGCCTCAACATTGTTTTAGAGGGAAATTACGAGATATTAGGAGGTCCAATGTAAACAGAGTAAATGTGCCTTTCTACAGTATTTCATGATTTTGGGTGAAATCTTACTGAATTTAAATAAATGAACGCATCATCTGTAACCTAAAAATACAAATGACATCCTGACAACAGGGTTTTAAAAATGTATTCTGTAAAAGATTTATTAAAAATGTATTTTTATAATGTCTTTTATTTTTTATTTATATTTATTTATTTTACAGAAATAGACAAATAAGTAATCCTTGAAATCAGTTGTGATCAATGGAGGTGATCGATAAATGCAATTTTTGTAAAGCTTTTATTTACATTGCAGAAATGCCTAAATGTTTAAAAATGTTTACAAACCAGTTTTTTTCTTTTGAAGTCATTTAATGTCAGGTAGGCAAATTGTCCTGTTTTGTAAATGAACTAAGAACTGTCCTCCAGTTTGCGGTAGGGCCTCTAGATGGCACATAATATCAAGCTATGGATTTAACAGCATGGGCCTGCAGTGGAAACCCTTCTGTTAAACCTTTTAGACAAAAAATGATTTTAAAGGTATAGTCTGATACTAAAGTTTGAGTTTATTTCTTGTCAAAATTGTTGCCTGAACATCTAATGACACTGTCAAGTTTAATGTATATGATATTATCAGGTTTGTCTGTTTTGTAGTACTGCAAGAGGCCAAATTGATATTAGTTCAACCTGATTCCAAATGACAGGTCACTGGGAATATGAATAGGCTTAATATTTAATGGTATACCAGTGGAAAGGTGATGGGACATCATGTTTTGTGTTTTTGCAGGTTTCAGGTTACTGTTACTGGGAAAAACTCAGACATGACAGCCAGCCTGGTGGAGTTGAACTGCGACCCCTGAAGCAGTCAATTACAGCAGTCCCTAATGGCCTGTCAACACTAATGTTATTTTATAGCAATTTAATTATGCTCAGGTTTCCTGCAAAGCCACTTCCCTTTAAATAATTTAAGCAGGGGTGACAATAATTTGTCAGCTGAAAAAGATGAATTGGGTTTTCAAGTGGGGTCCTTTTGTTGGAAACTTATTGTTGTCAAAGCAGGAGTTCAGCATTACATGCAGCAAACACTGGCTGTCAAGACAATTAACAGTTATTTTACTCTCTGGTGGGCTTTTTTTTAACTAATCAATGATTTGACCTTAAAGGCTTATTGTTAAAGGTACAGCCTTTTGACCTAAAATGTGCTTATATATTTTTTTATTATTTAACTACACCTTTAGGAAAAAAGAAAAATTATACAAATTGGATTCAATGAAAAAATATATAATCACAGAATGTAATTTCATGGAACAAGAAGGGATCTGTTCCATGATTTTCTCCTCATAATTTACCATTTAAAATGAATGTACTTCATTATTAAAAGGAATTTAGTCCAGTTTCCATTGTATTTCCATGTAAAAGTAAAATATTCCATTGTGAAAGCAAATCACATTATGATCTTATGCTCCATTTATTTCCATGTAAAAGGATTATTTCCCACTCTGAAAAGAAATAATTCCAGGATTTTTTCGTCCCATGCTTTTCCATATAAAAGGAATGCATTCCATTGTAAAATGAATGTACCTCATGATTATCCATGAAGAAAGCATTCCATGGAGAAAGGAACATATACAACAATCTCCCATGTAAAAAGAATATTTTCTACTGTAAGAAAAATTGTGAAAGAAATGCTTTTCATGCTTTTTCCCAACTATCTTCCTTGTAAAAAGAATCTATTCTATGGAACATATTACATGACAACTACAGACACCATAATACAAATTGGCCCAATAATCATTCAGGCCTAATTAATGACCATAACTAGTCTAGACCTACTTATAAACCTTGCCTGAAGCCACTTTGTTGTTAAGTCTTACTTTTCATGTGAATGCATGGATTGTGTTAAACTGCTCGGTCTGAGTTGTGCTCATTTCATTTCATCTCTTCTCATTCAGCATCTGTCATGTCCGCCGCCCCGGCCCTCCAGCCTCCACCTGCTCACGGCTGTAAGTCAGCCGCACTTTCTTTCTCGCCTTAATTCACATTTAAAAGCTTCTAAATGAGCGAGCCCACCCCCACCCTCTCTTCTCCAAAGCGCTTGATTTATGTGCTGTTTGTGGTTTTATAGGAGGTGAAACAATTCGTTTCTGTCTGAAAAAAGAAAAGAAATTGGGTATTAATTTGCGTAACCCCCCCCCACCACCACCACCACACACACTTGAGCACTTTTCCCTGAAAACCTGCAGTCATATGCTGGAGCCTTTTAAATGGCTGACTATGACATTAGTTCTGAAGAAAGCCTTTTTTTTTAAAATCCAGCCTGAAAAGGGCAGCTATAGAAACGGCACATCATTACAGCTAAAGGCTGAAGTAGGTCCGGGGCAAGGATTTATTCTTTACACGCAAGACTATTTATTATTTGACATGCCCCCCCCCAGCACCACTCTTTCTCTTACTCTTTCTCTCTCTTTGCCACCCCCTACCACGGCTCAACGTGGGGCGTGTGGCAAAGGGACAAAGCGAGGCAAAGGAACAGGAGAAAGGAAGCACATTATTAAGCTTTTCATTCTCGCGCCACTTCATTTGCTCACCGCCGCTCACACGCCGCCCATGTAATGAATGTAATTGCTACCTTTTGATGAGAGCACTATTATGTGAATCACACTTTAAATGGGCAAACAACACACTCCTCCCTCATCCGCCCCCCACCACCGCTGCCCCCCCTCTCACACACGGCAGCTATGAGATACCCTCATTATGCCAGAGAGAACAAGTGGTGGGGCTTGTAAAAAAGCGAGGCATGATACATTCAGACAAAGGGACAGATTAGCAGTCCAACCGTGCACATGCGCTGAAAGATGATTCCATATTCATTACTGTCCCATGAATAAAAAAAAATCTAATGTTTTTAATGAAATGTAATAAAGTCTAGATTTTGTCGTTGATTAACTGGTATCCAAACAATAGCTAACATTCATTTCTAACAAAAAAGGAAGCATTGTTTATTTTGATAAATAAAAGTATGTCCGGTGAGCCATTTGTTGATTGTATGAAATGTCAGAAGACTGTAAAGTTATTTAAGAGGATTTCACAGTTTATCTCTACCCCCCGACCCCCCACACACGACTTGTCAGTATTACAATATTTGTGAGGACTGCCATTGTTTGACTAATGCTGTATTGGAGTAATACTACCATAGCATTAACCTCTGTGACCAAAAATCAGCCTTTGATTTTTTCTTAAAAAGAATAGTTCAACTGGTGGTGGAAACACAATTTCCAGCAAAATGTCTCTACTTCTTCAGAGAGGCAGAGAGAGAGAGAGAGACAAAAACACAGAAAAATGGAGAAGAAGGAGATACAACAGCGAAAAAGAGAGAGGCACATACAGATTCAGACACATACAGAAAAAGAAAGAGACAGATAGAGAGAGAGAATAGCTATAACTGTTTAATAAAAGTGTCGTGACGTGACTTTACGAGGCGATGCACGATAAAACCTCTGTCACCTTACGAAGCCTGAAACGCGCCCCTCAGCCTGCAGAGAAATTTGAACAGCGCAGGTGACAGCCCCCTTCCATTCACTTACTGCTCACAGATGCACAAAAAACTATAAAGCAACGTCAGCAATGATGAATTACACAATTACTCTTAAATGGCTGGCGTTTTCAGATCTATGCAAAGCCATTTGGCCCTTTTAATGTGAGTTATTATTCCTCAAAGCAAGCGATAGTTCAATGATAAAGTGATAATCAATTCCTCTGACTATGATGCCTAGCTGAGGCCTGAGGGGAACGCTACTGATCACTTCTATTGGCCTGCAACCGATGGTCCTCCCAGTGTGACCGATGCGCAGCAGCCGTGCTGTGTGACTCTAAAAAGGTTTATAACGTCTGAAACAGGCCGCCATCCGGGTCCAGTCTAGCGCTAGAGCAATGGCCCAATATTTCCCAGTGAAGTGGCATTTGCGCTGTATTTATCTGAGGGGCCCAAGCACCAAAACCAAAGGCCACTAATAAAGAAGATGCTATAATAGCTTTTGACTGGGTCCGCTCTCTCTGGACGGGGAATGAAGTGTCCATCGCTGAGTTATCGTGCCCAAACGCCATTTGTACAGCCTGAAAAGTGGAGGCATTTTTCGTGCCTGTCAACGCCGGGCCATAGCTCATCGTCTTGAATGATATCTCCCAACGCACAGTTGCCCCAGCACACGCATTTCATACTCACAGCCAAACAGGGCTAATGGATAGTACTGTCTGAGGGCGGACAATTTAGTGCATCCCATGTCGAATCTTTGGAGCGGCCCAGAGTAACACAGTGAAGGCAGCGAAGCGCATGCAGGATTCTCCAGTGCACATGTTGGAGGTGGCTTACTGTGATACCAATGCCTTGGTCCCTTATGACAATCCAGACTTAAAGCAATACTATAACATTATTCAACCAGACCCCTATGTGTGATGTATCTGTTGTATACAGTCCGTTAACATGGACACTAAATTCAGTGCATTTATCTGTTCTTCGGTTACATAAGTCTGATTTATAGACCCCACTGGTCACTAAACCCGATTTGTGTGGTCCAGCTGTAGTCACATGTGCTCATATATCTGTCATAGTTATAATGCACATGTAATTATGCTGACCAGGGAGAATTAGTCAAACTTATGAATTTAGATCTCGATGTGTGACAAATGATCCTGCTATGTTTCTCAACAAAATGTTGTAATCAAGGCAGAAATTGATTGTAGAATAACCGGGTCAGCTGGTAATACTACCTAACAGACTAATAGTCTCTGACATCAATGTTCAGAAATATGGTGTAATGTCAAATCGTTTGCTGAAAACACCATTCTGATGCCAAAGACTTCTAACTTGACTTGTCTGGCAGGGTCATACATCCAGAAAATCACATGTGAATCAGATAATGAAGATTAAATCCAAATGGAAAAGCCAGATATGCAAAAGGCCTTAGAGGAGAACAAAAAACAGTTGATCCAAGACACACTTCTAATACAAGCCAATGGGAAGTTGACAATGGAAGATGATTCTGTTAATTCTTTAATAATTCTTGAACGTGTTCTACAAGAAGTCTGTAAATATGGACAATTCACTCTTTTGGAGATGGGGCTAGTTTTCCTGAGGGGGTTTGGGATATTTTTTTAACAGGGTAAAGCAGAACTGCACTCCACCTGAACATGCATGTATACCAGAGAAAAGTGAAAAACTGGAACTGCTTGTCGCTCCAGTGTTCGTAGATTTATTAAGTTTTAATTAAACAGTCTCTGAGGACTTCCTTGTCTTAAGATATGTATTGGTAGAGTGTGACCATTATAGCTTCATATTTAGTCACACAGTCATATTTTTTAACTGAATTCAGGAGCTGCACTATGGCTCACATGATGTTCCATTCTTTCTGAAGTACACAGAAATGAGATGAAATTAAAAATACTGGAAGAATCTATTCACACAATCATCTGTGCTCCAAAGAGGTGATACAAAGAGAAAGTCTCACAGTAATGAGATCTAATGAGGGGATTGATCTGTGAATGTATTGATTATTGATAGTAGCCAATCAGAGGGAGATGATCTGCAGTTCATCCATCTATTCTAATCAGTAATAATGACTCTTTCACAAAGGAACTGGACAGAGACACCAGACTGGCAGTTCTGCATTCTAATTGTGTTGTTTTGTCTGCATATGTATATGTGTGTGTACTATGTTCTAAATCTTTTTGGCTCTAAAATCAAATGGGCTTCCACTATATTGTCACTGTATATCAATGGTGGTATTAAGCCAAGACTACTGAACGTTTGTGCTATAATTAACATTTTTTTCAAGATTCAAGTCTAGTTGCCATAAGATTATACCACAAGTCCATCAACCTCTCAACCTAAGTTTAAAATTATGCCAAAAGTCCACTTGTTTCAAGATGATATCAAAAGTCAAGCTATTTCAAAATTACATTACAAGTTCACATCATTTCAGAGTACACCCCAAACCCAGCTGTTTCCAAATTCTACCCCAAATTCAGATGCTTCAGGCTTCTACCATAACTCCAGCTGTTAGAGCACATCACAAATCTAGTTGTTTCTAGAATATACAACATTTAGGTGCTTTAAGATTATGGCACAAGTTCAGATGCTTGAAGAGTAACCCACATGTCCGGTGGTTTGAAAATTATACCACAAGTCCGGTTGTTATTCAATATACCACAAATCTAGTGGTTTCAAGATTATACCACAAATCTAGTGGTTTCGAAATTATACCACAAATCCAGTGATTTCAAGATTATACAACAGGTTTAATGGTTTCAAGATTATACAACATGTCTAGTGGTTTCAAGATTATACCACAAGTCCCATGATTTCGAAATTATACCACAATTCCAGTGGTTTCAAGATTTTACTACAAGTCCAGTGGTTTCAAGAACATATCTCAAGTCCAGGGGTTTCAAGATTATACTTGATTACACTAGATTAGTCTAGTGGTTTAGAGATCATACTTCTAATGAATTCAATTTTGTACCACATGTTGACATGCTTCTATATTATACTGGGAGTCTCGTTGGTTCAAGATTAATTGTGAGTTCTTTCAGGATGGATGGCTATTTAGGCAAACCTTTTAGTAACAATGTGTGTGGGTGTGAGGGACAGTACAAAGGTCCTAAAACTTCCACATAATGTAAAAGCTGTATATCAATTAAAGCTTTTTTTCTTGACAATAGGATATTAGCACCTGTATCTTTTTGACGGTGAGGATGATCTTAACACGATGACGTTGTTGTGTGCTTTTCACTCTCGCAAAGTACTCTGGCCTGTCCTGCTTCTAAGCAGGCGTCGTTAGCCGCGAAATGAGGCGAGCAACTGGGCTCATGAGGGGAGGGAGTCATGACCTTTGACTTCCTTGTCCTCTTATCGATCCATGAGCCTTGTGCAGCTGGGCCTCCTTCAGCCTGGTGGGCAGGGGGAGGAATTAAAACGCGTCACACAGCGTACCACGCAGACCGAAAGTGTAAGAGGTCATTAACGACCCTTATTTACCTTTATGACAGAGACAAAGAGGCCGAACTGACCACAGAGCACGAGGGTCACTCTGCAGGAAATGGAGTAGAGTGACGGTCGTAACTGAAGCTGTTATTACCCAATTAGCCTGATCAAATCCTAACAATGTAGCTATTGTATTATCACATCCCTTATAAGAGGCTGGATAATGACAGTGAGGTTTGAAGAGGTAAGGCTAATTGTTGTTTAACACTTTGGTTATGTTAAACCCAAATGAATTCAGAATTAATTATTCTCCCTCAAAGCTAAATCCAAGATATTTTCTCAAAAGCAAGAATTCCAAACTTTCAAACAGCACCATATTTGTGTGCATAAGTAGAATAGCAGATATTTTTTAAGGTTTTAAATGAATGAAGTTACTACAGATACAATACATTTTGAGAAATATGTTTCCAATCACTGTCAAAATTAGCAGATGAAGTTCTTGGGAATGCAAGAAAGTGCCAATTTTTTAGCAATTGAACATGTTTCTTAAGAGTCAGCCATTTTCCAACATGAAGATAACTTATGTTTTAAAGTGGTTTTCTAATTTTTAGTTGTGTGTACAAGTCAAGAATTGACATTAGTAATATTATACAATCCCTCTTTTAGTGACTATAACAATTAGCACCTCTCCTAGAGGGTAATTTGCTAAATTTGTTTTTCATAAAATGAAAATATCTAAAATAATTATTAATATGGATTCAGTGCCTGAAAATATAGTTGTGTCACCCACTGTGTCATTAAATATGTAAGTATATAATCGACAAATATGTTGAATATGAATATTTCTGTTCCTTGACTTACATATTAGTTCAGCCCATGCTTCGGTGCATATTATGAGCCTATTGATCTTAACAATATTCTAAATTACTCAGTAAATATTAAACGAATGAGTAAGGAATGCTGTTATGATGGTGACTAATGGGTTTGAGTGAATAGTTTGGCAAAAATTAAAATCTGCACTGTTTTCAACCCTGATGTAGTTGGTCTGCCAAGACATGTGTGCTGTCCAAATTTTGCTTCTTTAGTTAGCACTGGAGGCTAATGTGCTTAACAACTGTCCAGTTTCAGTAAAAAATACATCACCAAAACATTTCTCAACCTGCTCAAATCACATCCAAATCCTCTTTAAGGCTGTGCAGATTTGAGGATGTGGTTAATTCTTATAAGCGCAGTAAGTCATACTGAGTCTTAAACCACATTGATATGTCTGAGCCACCTTAATGAACATCTAGAAGCAGTTTCAGCAGCCTGAGAGAAGTTTTGGTGCTGCAGTTTTTATAGATGTGGGCTAATTGGGTGACTATTGAACTATTTCTTAGCAATGTTAGCCTCATAGCTGCAGTGGAAGAAGGAGTTAAACATATGTTGGTTGATTGACTACATCTGTAATGAATGATTCCTTTAATATTACTACTTCATTAGAAATGGGAGAAAATTAGCACATATAAGTAGATTATAAAACACTCCATATTGTTTTTTGTTGGGAGGTTCTCTCTTTCTCTCTGTCTCTCTCTTTTCTTTTACTCTATTATATTCTTCCTCTCTTGTCCTCCCCATTGTGTCATCTTGTGGGACCTTGTCCACCCTCTTTTCCTCTATATTACTTTTTGGTCTCTTTCTTTTCTCAAGATCCCATTGCCCTTTCACTTATCACACCTCCTCCTGCCCCCGCACTCAAATCTCCCCCTTTACTCACACACACACACACACACACACACACGCACACACATGCACAGACCAGCTCAATCGTGTCTGGCCCACCAGGGTGAGCCTGTGGGCTGGTAACGAATTGGCTTTAAGGCTTCCTGAAATAGAGCAAAGGCGCCGGGGGCCGCGCGGGGGAAATAAGTGGCAAATGTAAGTAAGCACAAAATAGTTTTCCATAAATAATCGGAATGACAACACGGGCCTAATGGCATCAGGGGGCTGTAAAAGAATATGTAGCCAATTTTTGTGCTATTAAAGCGAAATGGAAAGCAAAATATATAAGAGGCAGAGGGAAAGGTTTCATCTGAACTCAGGGAACATTGCCTTTATGGCAGCATGGGAGATGTAGTGGGCCGTAGGGGAGCCCAACTGCGGTCAGGGTCTTTATAGCAAAGGAGAAAAAGAGAGAGAGAGAAGCCGAGAGAAAAGGAATGGGCCACACACAAAATCAATTGGTCGATAATTGTCTCACTTCTCAGGCGCGTGCAGGTAGGTGGCCACTCATCTGTTTTCAGAAGTGCTGATTTGATTTGCACTTATGTTTTTACAAATAATCAATGCTTCATTTTGACTGGATAATAGAGCAAGGCTTCTGGAGAACACCACACCTTCAGGAAAGACAGGGAGAGTGTGAATGAGAGAGCTATACCTAAATGACAGGAAATAGATAAGTATCAGAAAATATAGTCTTTGGACTTACCCATGGGATTGCTTCACTCCTTGTTAATGTGTTTGCTTTATTTTAATGGTCAGTGGCAGGCCAACATGTAGGGAAGGGTGACAAGGGTTCGCTGGAGTGATGGAGATGATCCAAGTTCACTTCCCTGAAGAATCTTTCAGTGGATGCTGCTTTAAAGAACAATTTTTGTAAATGAGATCTGTGAGTATGAATTATTTTAAAGTGCCCACGCTGAATGTCTTTGTGTTGCATATCCCCCCAAAGGTCTGTATATATAAAAGACATATACTTCAGTTACTGCACATTTAAGACCGATGTATGTAAATGAACTCTGACTGGCTGTCCTGAATTGTGCCTCATTCAAACAGCAGTCTGGCTTGAAACAGTCCTCACAACTTCAAAGTAAAAGGGACAAGACTATGCTGCTATAGGTTGAGTAGGTGGATACAGGCTATTTTGTGACATCACAACAAAATTAGATTTAAAGGGGGTTGTTTTTGCAGTCTGGTTTCCATATAAGCCCTGAGGAGTACGATCTGACACTCTTGCAACATTTATATCCTACTTAAAACTAATTCCTTAAAATTGACCCTGTAAGTGTAAAGGATCTCCACACCACTATCCGCCACCCCTATCAAGGCTTTTCCTAGATCCATATTTCCAAGCCATTAACCATTAAGGATCCTTTGTTTTTAAGGGTGTGTTAAGAAGGTAGTGGGAATGGTATTAGTGTTTTTTTCATTATTAGTTATCTGCCTGAACGTAATCATAATTACAATATTCCATTGAATTAATACATTATTGCACTGCATTATTATTGCATTATTAAAACCTACTAGCCGTGGAGACAAGCAACTCGAAATGTTGCTTGAAATTCATCTTCCTGTAAAGTTCAGGCTCTTTTGAAAGTCAGTTTAAAGTTCCGCAGCTTAGCATGTAACATATGGCTTGTCATTGGCTCCATAAAAGCGCTAATTGCATTCTCCAGTGGCGATTGTGGGCAGAGAGAGAGAAAAATAATGGCATGTGAATTTGTTTGCGATTGATTTGTGGCCCGTGTGAGGCTGGACAGATATTTATAGGTGGAAAAATGGCCCACTGCCCTCAGGACCCTCTTACAAATCAGATGTGAAGCTCAATGTGGCCACCCTGTTGGGAAGCGTGGAGGGAATAAAATAATGCTTTATGAGTTTGAGAGGCTATGATGATCCTGGAATGAGGCCTTAATGTTTTATTCCATCTTGTATTGATCTTCACTCCTTTCGAAAACTGTTAGGCGCGTGTTGTTTTCCTGCATTATCACAATGCAGTCAAGAGGAGACCTACATGCAGCACAAACAGGGATGCCTCACTTTACTTGAGGGCTACATAATCAGCCATTCTGTGCTGTAACTACTATTTATGTGGTGTTGTTTTTTTTTTAATTCATGATTAAATAGATAAGTCTTTGAACATTGTTGGATATGAAATGGCTGTGAATATGCTATCCAACATCTGAGACATCAAGGGGCACTCTGGCCAAAATGAAAAATGTATCTATTGCGTTATCTGGTTGGAAAAATTTACACTTTCCTCCTACAGTGGTTCCAGAATAGTCCAAATACTGACTTTCTGTTTAAAGACCAGGAAATACCAAATGATGCATTTTGAAGGTAAAAGGCATCTTTCAAAGGCACATTGGGATGGATTCAGGAACAGCTTTTCTTCTTCTTTTTCTGGCTAATACACTAGGACTTCAGTTGGTACGAGTGGTGCATATTTGAGAACAATTCCCAGTGATGGAGGGGTTTCAGGCTAGAATAGCCCTTTAAGGAGAAGATCCCATGATTCATGAAGCCAGGTAATGTCCAGGATTGGAATCAGTATGCTCTTGTAAATACAATTGCAGTATTTTTTAACTAAATTAGACTGGGATTTAAGACTAACAACCACTTTCTTTACTTTGTGTGTAAACTGGTTTGTGTGTAGGTAAACTCAATTACTTCATTGTCACCTGTGAAAAACCTCAGTTATCAATTATGATCTCTCCTCTGATGCACAAATGGGTAAAATGACTATAATAGCCATTCATCGTCTTATGAATTTTGCCAAGCCAGTACCTGCATTATCCTTATCTGTTAATACCTTTATTACCTCAAGATTACCCATTTTAGTGGGAACCTGAACAAACATCAGCTTGTCCAGGATTGTGAACATAACTATTCTGTAATACGTGAACACACCACAGTGTGAACCTGAACAGCACAAAAGTCTTCCTCTGTATTTAACCTATTCACCAAGTGAAGCAGCAGCCAGCCAGGAACACAGCGCCTGGGGAGCAGTGTGGGGGGACGGTACCTTGCTCAAGGGTACCTCAGAGGTGCTTAGCGGTCATGGGAATCGAAACCACTACTTCCTGATCACAGGGTGAACGCCCTAACCACTAGGCTACTAGCTGCCTCAATGAAGCAGCTGAGTCCTTACTAGAACCAAGAATTTTGACCACAGCAGTCCAATATTACCATATTGGCTTCGCCCCACAGTGCTTCTGTGAACATTATCTCCTTTTACTACACACCTTGCTCACTTAGATCACTGCTATTTACTAGTTCCCAGAATTATGAAGGCCACAGCAGGAGGAAGAGCCCCCAGCTTTGGAGTAATCTTCCAGTTAATGTTCAGAACTTGGGCTCCAAGTCCAGGCTGAAAACTTACTTGATTAGTCAGGCTTTTGGCATTTTATTTTTCAGAGCTAGGGCTTTTTTACAGGTTGCACTCTTCATATTAAACAAATTAACGGTTTTTATCTCCTCTGAGCTGTCTTTTCTGAGAGGTATTGCTGCCCAGCCATTCAACTTGCTTGACAATTGTCAGGGTTTTCTACTCACCTATATTCAAGATTAGATCAACCATAATTGGGGTCTCTCACTCACCTGTCTAACAGGCCAGTTTGACCACCAGGGATGAAGTGCATTTGCTGCCCACACCATGCTATGGCTGACACAGATTCCAGCAGAAGATGTTGCTACTAATTACAGACTCTGATTGATCCTACTACTGGCAACTATAGACTCTACTGTTAGTGGATAAGTCTGTACACTTCTGCTTCTTATACACTGTCATCTCCATAGTGATATACTTTCATTTTCCACTGCAATTCAACACTGACCAGGGCAGGATGGGATCTTGATTCCTTTGATTCCTTCCAAGGTTTTTTTCTCCAGCTTTATGGAGAGTTTCTTGCTTCTGTTGCCCATGGCTTGCTCACTAGAGGCTTGGATTTTGATTCTGTAAAGTTGCTTTGTGAACACGTGTAAAATGTGCTGTATAAATAAATAAACTTGACTTGACTAAACATTTCTTTCACAACCCAGCCAAAAGGGTTCAGTCTGGACTGCTTTTAAATGATATATACATATCATGTGAACATATACTACATGGGTGTATTATACATAGATATATCTTTCTCTCTAAGTGGGCTGGGTGGTCAGGACATACTAGTCAACACAGCCATCTGTTTGCTGGCATAAGAGTAGTAGCAGTTAGTGTTTTCTTCCAAATGTGTTGTGTCAACCAATGACTGCATATGCAACAGTTTGTAAAGTTGCAATTACATTTTATTTGTCTCAGTGAAAGTAACCATCACCCTCCCAGATTGGTAGCATGTGACCTAGTGACTGGGAATTGGACGTTAAGTTAGTGAGAAAACTGGAAAGAATTCCAAAGAAATTTTAACTTTTATTTTTACCCTGAGATATAGAGAGGTGCTCAGTTCCTGCCACAATTGTCTTCTTTTAAGGTTAAAATAATAGGTTGACCAAACATGCTAACATGGCTAGCAGTGAATGGAAGCCAGTATCCACCGGTTAAAATGTCATTTGCATAATTCATTATTACCAAAAATATTTGTCTTTTATCTTAAAGTTTATCCTAATGACTCTGACTTTACTGATGTCTGCACTGATTCTAAAATTAGCATCCGCATGTTTTTTTTTACTGTAAAATGTCTTGCTTTAATAATGTAATCAATGAAGGTAGAGTTTCCTCAGCCTTTCCTCAATGGGTCACATGTGGTCCCATGTGCTTAAATGACTGTCCATCATCACAGCTCATAATCAGTTCATTAAAGGGAAAATCATCCAAGAACCCTACACGCTCATCTGAATAACAAATACTCACCCCCCCTTCACCCCACTCCCCCTTTTGTTCCTTTGCTCTCTTCCTCCAAAGCGGATCTCTCAGAGCTTTATCCATGGCCTTTGTGTTTAAAAATGGTCGCCGCGAGACGGCGGAAGTGGGAGAAAAGGGGGCTGGTGTCAGAGCGGCGGGGAGAGTGTGAAAGTAGCCGATTTTCTTAATTCATCCCCCGGGAGCGGATAAGTCTATCAATCTGTTAGATTGGAAAGCCATTAGCTGCCCTGCTTTATGTGTTTCGAGCTGTTAAGACAGAGCTGATTGATTGTTGTGCCTTTGATGGGATATGCTGATCTAATCTGACTGTGCTCCAGTTTGCAATAAATTACACAATTCATTTCCCTCCATTTAGGGGGAAAGGAAAATGACACCTCCAGGCACGCCTGGCCTCTCCGGGCCAAACAGCACACAGAAGCTATTTTATGGCAGCCATTTAGCCGACAAGCTTGCAGCCATCTAAGCCCACCCCCTCCCCCATCTCTCTCTCTCTCTCCCTCTCTCCCTCTCTCTCTCTCTCGTTGCGCTCTCCTCTCCAAAAAATCGAAGCATAATCAAGGTGTATGTTTAGAAAATTTATTGTTATAATTTCCACCCATAATCTCCTCCATTTTCCAGTGGCCGCATGACATAGATCATCATCTAAAGAAGAGTGGAATGGATAGCAGTTTAAAATTTATCGGCCTTTGATTCTCAATTATACGTGTTTATGACTTCATCTGTCTTCGACTCCCTCAACCTTTTCCATTATGGCGGAATATTATTTGTACGGAATCCATTAAATTCACAAGGCAGGGGGACTCTAATGGCGGGGCCGCGGCGCTTTGCAGAAGGAAAAGTTTTTCCGCTGAAAGGTTGGCTTTAGCTAAAGCGCGGGTGTTATGACACCAGAAATTGCTTTATTGATGGGCTTCTCCCGAGCCCAAGCATTTGGGCCATTTGTAACAGGCCCATATCTCTATCTCAGCCGCACTGACGCTGATGAGAAGCCTTCTGCAGGCCGGACCCGATTACGCCACCGAAACGGCACACACTCACGACACGCGGCCTGAGATTCAGCCCATTCGTAGCAGGCCATTTGGAAGAAAGCGCTTGTGGGTGTGTGTGAACATCTGTCTATGTGTTTGTGTGTGTACACGTGTGTGTGTGTGTGTGTATGTGTGTGAATGTGTGTACAGGACAGATCCTGTAAAGGATTGTTTGCCACAAATAGAAAAATTAGTTAAGAATGAAAATAATTTATGATTGTTCATTGCATGCATTTAAAAGTATATAAGTAATAATAGCAACATCACATTTTATGCAGCTTTGGCACATAGCATCACAGTTGGCTAAACTGCTTAAGTAAGTATCTTAGCAAAGAAGATTTCCTTATTATCTGCAAGGTTTTTATATATCCCCACATCAAACATCATGCCAGTCAAGTGCAAGTCAAGTCCTTAGTAGAGCACTTTTGGATGCTCTCATTCATGCGCTAAAAACTGTCAGGTATGATACAGCTTAAAAAAACAAGCCTTTTCTTAAGATAAGATAACCTTTATTAGTCTCACAAGTGGCAAATTTGCATTGCTACAGCAGAAAGTGAACACAAAAAGATTGCACATTGCAATGAAACCTTAAGCCTGAAGCATTACACTCTGTTTTTTAAAGAAAAGAAGTGACACAGCTTGTATGCTTAGTCTATAAGTTTATAGCACATATGAATGTCAGCGAAACCAGCTTCAGTTTGTAATACCTTTGAAAGAGTTTTGGTCTAAATTTAGACCCTCATCTAGATTAAAATCTTTAGTCTTTGGTCGATGGAGTCACTAGTCCCCAGACTAAGTAAGTGTAAACAGGTATAAGCAAGACTACTTCTGTACCTACAAAACAAATCTTGTTAGAGGCACAAATTGACAAATTTCAAACCATCAGAGACTCCCAAGGTTTATTGCTTGATGTGGCCATAGATCACCTATATTGACAGAAAAGTGCAATTTGACTGGCATACAGTACAACCAATCGCAGATTGCTGTTTTGTTCAATGTCTCAGGGCAGGCTGTCAAAACGGTGAAACAGTAAAAGCAGACCCACAGGAAACAAGGTCAGATGCCAAAAACAGCTCTTAAATAATGATCAAACACAGGATTCCATGAACTATATTTCACACTATAGTTGTATAGTACAATTGTTGCCTGAAAATAAAAGGGTCCTGCACAAAGAAGGCTAAAATTTAAGGATGAAACATGAAGAAGCCTCTCTGACCCACTTGTTTGTTTTAAAACAGGCTGGAACTGACATACATGTATCACTTAACAGTTAATTTATGTGACTCATTTATGTGACTCCTACATAAGATGCATTACAGTGATTCGTTTTTTTTGTAGGCTAATTAGGTTAAAAGCAGATTGTGTGCTGTTTATACTGTGTATTATTAAATTAAGGCACTTAAATAAATATTTAAATAACTTACATACTCCTCCCATTTTTTGTCCCCAGCTTTGTTTTAATGTAACCGAACAGACCTGATTTGGTAACTCTAACTAAAAAAATTATTATTGTCATGGTGAGCATGGCCAGCAATTGATTGGTACAAGCAGTTATGTAGCCTTTAGCTTGATACACTAAAGATATGCAGTTAGCCAACAAGAGTATAAATACTCCAGTTATATATTTAAATAGTTGTGGCCATCTGAGCAAGTAACATATTTTCGATATCTCAAGGAAACAATTGAGCAAGATCTCCAGGAATAACTGAGGTTGACAACAGTGTCAATCACCATCAAACCTGATTTTTTCCTCATGTCATCTATAAAGCATTTAGGTATACACTGAAGTCCTACCGTGTCAGATTAACCACCAACATAATTATGAGGAATCAACATAAAATTGAGGAATCAGTCAAGCCTGTTTTGATTTACTATGAGTGGGGCCAATTTTATTAGTGGAAACGTCACTCTAGGCCTTCTGGAAGTTTAAATACCTTATTCACTATGAACACGAGTTGCAGCCAAATCAGTGGGTTCTTGTTAGATAATAAACGATACAAGCTTTATGCCAGGACTCTGACTACTCCATACTCTTGAAATGATACATCGAAGGTAAAATATATGTGTATTACGGGCCTAAAAAAGATGTGTTTAATCTAGAATGGTCAAAAAATGTTCATGTGCAATGCTTTTAGGTTGGTGCCAAAACAGTGCTAAAATCACTACAAGACCTAAGTCTATAACATCACAATACGTCACTGATGTGTATCTGTATATATGTGTCCTTTTAGGCTGGTTGTTTGATGGTGAGACTAAGACATGGTGATCATCTCTCCTTTTTGAAAGACTTCGTGGCTGTAGGTTGACCAGACAAGAGCTGGACATCGTTGCAGTGGTTTGAGATCTCTTGACCTCTATATGCCATTGAAGTGTGCTTTGCACTCTGGATCTCTCAGTGGGCATATAAAAGGCAGCTCACTGATACTTGGCTAATCACGCTGTAACTCAGCGCCCCTGGCTGTCCGTCAGCCAATCAATATCTTCAACAGACCAATTAAGGTGGGCCGGGTCAGGGACGGGCCACAGCGAGTCTTTTACAAGTTAAATGCTGTGCTTAAATGCAGCTTGTGTGTTACAGTGGGGTGATGTGTCTGACCTTCAGGCCTGTAATGCCTCATTTCAACTGGGCAGGGCATTAAACCGTACTGAAAGAGTATGTGTGTGTGACAGTAGTTTGGTGGAGAGCATTTAAACAGATTTGAGTGTCTGTGGTAGAGTGTTTTGCGTAAGTGGATAGCTCTGTGATAGATCACGATCTTCTATTAAGGCGTGTGATTTTGGAATAATAATATATGTTATAAATAAGTAAATAAATATATAAATAAAAACAATTATGACATTTTAATGGAAAAGGTTCAAATGGTAGGTTTGAGATTTTTCAACTAAGACCTTATTGAAATGATAATAAATGTTGTAGGTCGAGATGTTCTACTGAAAAAGAAAAAAGTCAAACCACTTTTCATTAGAACTTTACAATAAGCCACAGTTTGGAAATACAGTACATAACTGTAGAATGGATTAGAACAGAATAGAATAGAATAGAATAGAATGACCCTTATTGTCAAACACACTTTATTTGGATAATGTTTTATAGATGTTTTATAGACCTTTCATTCTTATTTAGCTCAATATTTTTTAAATGTACCTTAATTTTCCCAATGATTGCACTTGTTCTAATGTCAATCCTAACCTTAATTTTAACCCAATACCTAACCCTCCACTCGTCCTAAACTTAGCTGCTACTAATCTTACACTTACACTTTTTGGAATTCCCTGATAGTTTATTAATAATTTGAAATCTATTTTGAAATCTTCTGGGTCTGTTCCACATTAAATGGGACCAGAATTGTTTTTCTTTGCATCACGTCAGATACTAGGATTAAAAGGTTCCAGGTTCACACAGTCAATCACAGACTCATCTAGTTTTGATTAGCGGACTAAAGGATGTTTTATAGAGACGTTTTAGACCACAGGTGCATTAGCCATACTATTTGCCATATTGCTAGCTTTCATTGTTTTAATTATTTAAACAACATTATTTCACTGTAGAAAATTTTAGTTAGGTCAAATTAAAATTGTGAAGCCCTTGTTATGTTGACAATGCAATAAAACAGTGATTGTATTGCCTCTTATAAACATACATTTCTTTGATTTTTGGTTGGATTTTTATGCAGTCCTTACTTAAATGTATTCATCGTTAATTCCCAGCCGCAGGTTAAGACTACCCCCTAATATTTAAGGTTCCTGGCTGGAGTCCTGCTATCTAGAAATCTAGTACAGATATTCAGTAATAATGTACTGTGGCACTTGCTGATATTACTGTTGAAACCAGATCTGAACAATCATAAAATACAGATCTACCAATGTGATTATGCTGTTTTAAAAAGAAGGCCTATCTAGCTGAAGACTGAAACAACTGGAAACTTGGGTCTATATCTAGATGTAATACTGTATGCCTGATCAAACATTTTATTGTAGTGTGGATTTAAAAACAGCAACTTTATCCAATATTGAAATTACTGGCAGTTTGGTATAGTCCAAGAAGGGTGTAGTTTAAGAAAATATTTTCTCACAAAGACTTGCTTCCAATTCCACAAATGTGTGGCAACAATTTACAGAAAAAATTGTAAAAATGACCCTATACCCTACATTGGATAAGATCCCACTAAGTAAGATCCCATCCTGATAAAAAAATATTGATAACGAAGTGTTGTATCTGTATGTTAACCTTTTGGCACCTTGCTTTTAAGGATCATTATAACATTACAAGACCAGCAGGTTCTGAATGGAATGCAGGTGAGAAACCCCTCTGTCCAGATGACCCCCATTTGGAGTTGCAATTCTACTTAGGGCCATTAAGAGTTGTGGCATCCAACAACCCTATCAAATATTTTCATATCTTTTTTCAGTACATGCAATTCAATCAAAATGAAAGCCATTTCTAAATCTCGTAGACCTCCATTAAGCATTAGCCGTTGCCTATGTCTAATATGTCCTAAGAGTGGTTTGGTTTAAAAACGGCCCTCTCCCATTTTTCACCTCGCCACTGCTTTCCCACATTACTGGATATTTGTGTCTTTTATCACAATTTCGACCAGACGAGAGAAACTCACAAGATATCAAAACAAAAATCTATATATAATACGAGAGCAATTACTGCTTGGAGTAAGCGGCATCCCCTCTCCTCATCTGGCGGGGCCCTTACACGGTGATGGATGTAAACCTATAAAGCATCTAAACTGGACCTTTTAACAAACCATGAGAAATACTATCATTTCTTTAATAGAACCTGCTGACCGTGTCATTCCGCCATGCCATTTGTCATTTTCCTGGCGAAATAATCAATAACTATAACGCTTTGAAATAAATAATATGAAGTCGGAGAACATTACATCTTCCCATGTAGGCCCAGAGAGAGAGAGGGAGTGAGAGAGAGAGAGAGAGAGAGAGAGAGAGAGAGAGATGGGGATGGTGTTACTGTAAGACTACAAAACATTAACTGCCTTCAGTGACTTCAAGTGTTCAACTGTTTTATAGGTCGGGTTAGTAAGGAACATGAACTGGTGCAGTTCATTCATAATCGCATTTATAGTTGCACATTAACTGAGCTAAGATACAGTGAGGTCCATCAATCCCAGACCACATCAAAAATCTCATTTTTAAGTACATCTAAAAAGCAAACATGTCTTGAGCCACCCCTCATCTCTTTATATTTTGCTTTGAATCACCTTGCTGGTGCAAAATCATTATTTTCTGTCTGTCAAACTGTCTTATCTTTGGCATATTGAGTACAATACTTTAAAGAACTGGGAACTGTGACAAGCTGCAAACTGCCTTAAGATACAAGGAGCCTAGATAAAGGAGTTCCAATCATTCAGCATTCAGCACCACCAGTATACTGATCACCGCCTTATCCTCTGGAATCATCTGCACCTGTTTCTTCACTGGTTCAGGCCTTAAGATAGATGTGCTTTGTTCTGCTTGAATGATGCATAGGTCACTGTGTGAAAAGTCTTGTACCACCCCTAATTTCTTCATATTTTTCTACAAAAGTGATATACGCGTACATTTATGTGCACATGTACAGTATATCACTAGTGATCTCAGATTTTGGACCCCATTATATGTTCTATAAATATTTGCCTATGCTGACATTTTTTATGGCTTAAAAGGGGCGTTTGCTTCCATCTTTTTTACTTCTTCTGGAAGGTGCCACGTTGGATTTACGATGTTTTGTTCAGACAATAGCGATGTACCTATATACTGTTCAATGAAAGGGAACTGCTACTTTTTCTGTTGGTTGTTTTTATCTTTGACGCCTGATGGCGCTAAAAACGAGTTTAGAGTTCAGGTGAATTGGAATTTTTTTTCGCAAACATGCCTTGTGCTCTTTGAAAGACTGCGAAGAAGATATATCAAATAACATCTTAATTCTGTTGTTGTACAATGTGAGATTTACTCTTCTGTGAACAACTGCTCATTTTCTGGGTGTTGAATTTGTATGTTAGAGACCAGTGCTCTCATTGGTTGTCTCAGTACTGGGGGTGGGGATGTCCTTCTGTGTGGGTGGAGAGCTTTATAAGCTTGTTTATGCTAAAAGACCAAATGTAATCACAAAATCATGAGCATGTGACATTACACCACTGTTTCACATCTTTTGTGTGCGAAATGGCTTTGGAGCAGTGAAAGTACGAAGGCTGGCCAATGGTGAAGGCCTTATGGTTAAGCAGTAAATCCAAAAGAAATGTTCAGTGTTATTGGTTTGTTTTATTTTCCTCACCTGCTGGTGCATGGTGATGTATACAAAACGTCAGAAGAAGTCTTAGAGGTCGACAGAATGCTTATATTTCGGACCATGAATTTTCTCTTTTAAAGCATATGATGAAAAAGGTGTTAACATGGCCAGGACTATGAATCAGTGTAAAAAACAGTGTTTTGATATTTATTCTTTTTTCAATGCTTGGATGTTTCTCTTGGTCATAAACCTGTAGAATACCTACACATGTGTTACAAATTGACAAAAATGAATGTTTTACCAGACAGTATCACCACAACAGACAGAGAGGCTCAGTGCTTTTAGCAGCATCATTCAAGACCAGGCATAATGATTTAAAATGCAGAAAACATCATTTTCTTTACATGAGTGATGGGTACAAGTCCAATACAAACCTTAAATAAGAGTAAAACCCAGTGTTTACATCAGTGCACTAAGACTTTCAAGCTCCTTTAAATAAGCATTTCAAAAGCTCCTGTCCTATTAGCAAAGTCCCAGTCCCAGGCTTGTGTGTAGTTTGTAATAATAATAATTGAAATGCATCAACCAGATGCACATATAGGCACATTATTATTACCAAAAGAAGTGTGAGAAACTGTGTTGATGCAACATATCTCAGCCATGTTCATAGAATTTTCTTCATCATCATCGTAATCATCATCATTATATTATTATTATTATTGTTGTTGTTGTTGTTGTTGTTGTTACTTTAATTTTCAGCTGCAGCAGCAGCAGTAGTAGTAATAGTATCAGTAATTATAGACGACCAATGGATTAATAATACAGTATGATAGTATGATGGGAGTAATACAGTAATATAGAATATATAGCAATGTGGTATGGTTGACTATTGTATAATAATAATAATAACAACAACAACAACAAAATAACAACAGCAGCAGCAATAAAAATAATAATAATAACAAGAACAATACTAATGCTGCTGCTACTACTACTACTTATTCTACTACTACTACTACTACTACTACTACTACTACTACTACTAATAATAATAATAATAACAATAATAATAATAATAATAATAATAATAATAATAACAATAATAATAATAATATTGAATGTAAGAATATAAGAATATTGAATATAAGAATGACATAGACTATATATATATATATAGTCATATACAGTGGGGGAATTCATTCTTTGATCCCCTGCTGAATTTATATGTTTGCTGACTTACAAAAACTGAACAGTCTCTAATTCATAAGGTAGTTTCATTTTTATGGAGAAAGACAGAATATCAACTAAAAATCTTTTTTTGCATAAAAGTTATGAGTTGATTTGCATGTCATTTAGTGAAATAAGTATTTGATCCCCTACAACCCAGCCAGATTTCTGACTCCAGACTGGATGTATGCCCATGTTGCCCACTCCTTATGTGTATAAAGCACACCTGTCCACAGAATCAGTTTCTTCCATTCCAACCTCTCCAGCACCATGAGCAAGACCAAAGAGCTGTCAAATGATATCAGGGACAAGATTGTAGACCTGCATAAGGCTGGAATGGGTTACAAGACCATCAGCAATAAGCTTGGTGAGAAGGTGACAACAGTTATTATTTGGGAAAGAAAGAAATATAAAATGACCATCAGTTGCCCTCAGTCTGGAGCTCCATGCAATATCTTGCCTCATGGGGTGAGGACGATCATGAGAAAGGTGAGGCATCAGCCCAGAACTACACGGGAGGAGCTTGTTAATGATCTGAAGGCAGTCGGGACCACAGTCACTAAGAACACCATTGGTAACGCTACATCATAATGGATTGAAATCTTGCAGTGCCCGCAAGAAGTGCTCAAGAAGGCACATCTACAGTCAAGCATGGAGGTGGAAACATTATGTTTTTCTTCTAAGGGTACAGGATGACCTCACCACAGTGAGGGGCCAATTGATGGGGCCATGTACCATAAAATGTTGGACGAGAACCTTCTTTCCTCAGCCAGAACACTGAAGATGGGTCTTCCAGCATGACAATGACCCAAAACATACTGCCAAGGTAGGGAGCTGAAGCTTTGAGCTGCCAAGCAGCAGCCAAGAAACCTAAAGGATTTAGAGAGTTTCTGTAAAGAGGAGTGGGCCAAAATCCCTCCTGAGA
>JBBPCY010000001.1:36552721-36576728 GCA_037974405.1 Brachyalestes nurse
TATACCTTTTTATTTTTTAAGATCACTGTATATGTATATATACATAGGTAGATAGATAGACAGATAGATAGATAGATAGATAGATAGATAGATAGATAGATAGAGCGAGAGAGAGAGAGAGAGAGAGAGAATCGTATGGAACCTCACTGTTTTTTACCCCAGTCAGTCTCTCCCAGAATAAGATCGGAACTTTTTTTGGAAGGCATAAAATTGTAGAACTGTTATGTCCGTTAGTTACTAAGAGTTTCACCATCTTTTTTATAGGGACCCACATGAGGCTCGTGACGCGCACATTTATAACTCTTCATGGCTATTTAGGAATAAACGCTAACAAGGCCTGATAGGGCAGGGCCGGCGAAACTATCCCCCCTGCACCTCTCCACCACTGCATACACCCCCCAACCCAGCTCCCCCGCCGTCCCTCCCCTAAACCCCAGTACAGAGCCGGGAGGCGCGCACACACCCTCCAATCAATTAGCCAATCAATTAGCCGGGTCGCGCCCGCGCGCTGGAGATCAGCCCGCCATAATGATCAAATTAATTCTTAAACGGAGATAATGGACGTGCAATGAGTTTATTATTTTCAAGAAAAATGAGAGAGGATCCATTATTAGTTCCCAGACTGTACGCTGGATTGTTCGACCAATTTGCCATTTATAGCAGAAGGCTGGTGGAATTTAAAAGGCCTGTTTAATGTGATGTATGAGTTCTGGCCAGGAGTTCAGGTGGTGGTGGTGGTTTGTGGGGGGCTGAGGAGTTTGGGGGTGGGCGGGTCAGGCTCTCCGACTAAAAAGGTATTCACATTTCAGCATAAAATGCAATCATTTTTTTTTGTTTTCTTCTCCCAAACACAGTAACGTGTGATGGTAGTATGTGTTTCGTCTGTCTTGTTGTATATACGAATAGATTTTAAAGTAATTATTTATTTTAATTAAGGAGTTACAGTCATATTTGCCAGATTACATTGTGTAGGGGAGACTACATGTAAATAAATCAATTAAGTGTCTGAATTAATTACATGTCTGAAAGGTCTTTGATTTCTACATTAAAAATCTTCAATAGTTGTTCATTGTTTTTTTTTTTTTAATACAGAGTCAAATTATTAAAACATAAAACAGGAGCCTGATATACAAAAATAAAGATTCATGTCTGTAATTAATTTATTTAATATCCAAAAAAATCACATTTATTTGTGTTAATATATGCGTCATAAAAACACCACAACGGAGCGAATACATACATAAGCTAAAACGTAAATCATACCTAAATCAAGATGTGCAATTATACATAGAAAATCTGCCAGTTTGACTTCTTGTTAACAACATAAACAGAGAAACATAAACAGAGGAATAAATAAACACATAAATAAATGTAACAGGTAAGGTTTTCCTTCAGGTCCTCACTGGTCCCGCTCGCCTATTTTTTTCTGAGCACTGCCACACTCCCGCCCCACCCCCCCACCCCCTTTTTTTCCCCGAGCAAGTGTGTTTGAAATTTCCGGGCTCGACTGCGCTCGCGCGATTGGCCGGCTCCAGCTTACCTACATGCAAATGAGGGCGCGCGCGCGGCCGCATCTGAGCCCAGAGCGCGCGCGCGCGCGGACCGCGATGCATTCGGCCGCGTGCAAGGCGCACGAAAACGGCACTTTACAAAAAAAAAAAACAAAACGAAAACAAACAAAAGGAACAAATAGCTCGCTCGAGACTTTTATTTTTGTATAGCTTTTTTAAACCAAAACAAGCAAAAACGCTCCAAAACTTTTAGTTTTCTTAAAAAAAAGACCTTCATATGTAGCCTTAAGTGATTAAAGCGCGTGTGTGTTTTTTTACCCTGTGAGGCACCGGCTCTGTTATGAGTTGAGGATGAGCCGTTCTCAGGACAGCGGAAGCAAGTGCTCGGCCGCCCCCCTCTCCAGCTTCACCATCCAGTCCATTCTGGGCACCGCGAGCGAGGTGAAGGAGCAGAGCCCCGCGGGCGCGGCCCGGAAGCGGGCGCTCTCCGTGTCCTCCGAGGAGGAGTGCAGTGGGGCCGAGGACTCGGGGGACTGCTGCTGCTCGGAGCCCGGACTGCCTGAACCCTGCAGCCGCCACCAGCCTATCAACTTCTCCTGCCTGGGTAAGCCTTCTCTTTCAACCGCGGAATCAGACAGAAACTACCTTCATCTGTTTTTTCTCGCAGTTTATTTTTTAACAGCACAGGCCTATTAGTAGCAAAACAAACAACCATCAACCATTAGTAGCAAAACAAACAAGTGAAATGAATTACTCGTAACTAACTGGTGTTTGTTTGGCTGAGGCTTTTAGCAGGCTAATACAAGCATGTCAGCGCTAACTCGGTGACTGATTTAAAACACTGGACATTGGTTAAGTTGAAAAATCAACACTATTGGTCTTTTCCAGTCTGAAGTTTGAATCTAAGTCTAGACTCCACTGACAGCACAATTTAGTCCAAACTTAATCCATCTATGCTAATTCACCCAACAATCTGTATGTTAATGAAACAGTGTAGTTCAACACTATCAGTGTTAATTAGGTCGTGTAGACTGTAACTGTACCCTGCACGCAACAGTTTTTTTTAGGTTTTCAACGCTGCAGATGTTTTTCCGCTAATTCAATATTACAGATCTAAATGTAAGGTTGGTGCTTTAATTTCAACATTAGGTCTCTATTAATGAAAATATACGTTATTATTGTAATTTAGTAGACGGGATGGGGCGGGTTTATATACCCTCTTTTAATTCCCTTCACCGAGTAAACCAGAACATCTCCCGGTTCTCATGCATCGCATCGAGGGGAAGAGGTCAAATCATCACCAGCACAGTGTTTTCTTGCGCTCCCCGCTAATTGGTCGTGCCGCGTTTCGCCAATCGAGCTTTAAACGTAAGTGCGGCTTTAATTAATATATCGCCCGCGCACCGCTCGTGTTACAGCGCTGATTTGACTTGGCGCCGTCACCTTTCAACAGTCCATCAGACAGGCTGTGAGGAGCTCTCAGCCCACAGCGCCGAGTAATGGGGCGTTTGATAGGCAAAAATAAAATACAAAATACTCCAGAAAATTAATTAGGCCATGAGCTACACGAGCGAGTTTTAAGCAGACACGGATCTCAAAAAAGGTCACTGGAATCAGTTCTGCGCGGAGCTCGCGAATTTGAATTGAAACGCAGCTCTTTTAGCTTGTTAATATGTCAATGTAACGCGCTGTGTGTCAGTTGAAGGCTGTAGATTTGAACTCAACCAGTGCATGCAGTAACTCAACACTGGAGACGGACATTCAACACTGTTAACACACACTGGGGATTTTACAGGGCATTCAGTTGATCAGGTTGCGCCATGCACTACAGGAATATATATTTGGAGCTTCCTGACAAAATTGTGTTAAATTGAATATTAAAATCTGAGGCAATGAATGAACACACACACACACACACACACACCTATATCATCTATGGCATCTGTTCTGCAACAGTTTATTCACCACTGTTGCCTCTGGACTGTCACAACAACACGCTGCCCACTCATATTTTGTGAATGCGGGTAGCAGTTTGAGAGGAAAATGATCCTGGGCAGATACAATTTTAAAAAGGTTGCATGGCCATAGCACGGTTATTGAGGTTCAGCATATAGCAAATGTATCACCTGTCAATAATAACTTGTCCTCAAACACCTCTCCCATATTACATAAATACTTAAGTGAACATGAGCAATAATTTATCCACTACATATTATTTTTGATTTTATATTCGTGTGTGTGTACAATTGGAACAATACATTTATCATACCTTGAATTACATATAATTATATGAAATGGGGTACATATAGGTTATTATACATTTAAAATTTAGGGGCATTACTCATTACTCATTACTACTTATAGACACACACACAAATATACACGCAGGCATATAGAATAAAAATAATACATAATGGACAAGGTATTATTGCTTATGGTCACTTAAGTATGTATGTTATATGGGGCAGTTGTATACCTCTACGTTCTGATAAGGTATAAAAACAGACGTATGTGTGTGTACGCATTCCTCGCAGGTCCCCCCAAGTCCCTCCTCCCGTCCCAGGACGGCCTGGAACGTCCCGCACGCCTGCCCCAGGCCCTGCTGGCTGCTGACTACAAGGAGGAGCAGGAGGAAGAGGAGGAACGCGAGGGCGCCTCGTGCGAGGAGCGGCGGCGTGAAAGCGGCGGCGGGGACAAGGCGGGCGCCGCGGCCAAGAAGAAGACGCGCACGGTGTTCTCCCGCAGCCAGGTCTACCAGCTGGAGTCCACGTTCGACGTGAAGCGCTACCTGAGCAGCTCGGAGCGCGCCTGCCTGGCCTCGAGCCTGCAGCTGACCGAGACGCAGGTGAAGACGTGGTTCCAGAACCGCAGGAACAAGTGGAAGCGCCAGCTCTCGGCGGAACTGGAAGCGGCCAACATGGCACACGCCTCGGCGCAGACTCTGGTGGGCATGCCGCTCGTTCTCCGCGAGAACGGGCTACTGCGTGTGCCCGTGCCGCGCTCCATTGCCTTCCCCACGCCCTTATATTACCCCGGGAGCAACCTGCCCGCCCTGCCCCTATACAACCTTTATAACAAGATTGAGTACTGACTCATAGCAGAATAAACAAAAACAAAAACACCCCGAAAAACCCACGAGGACGACGCATTATTATTGTTACACGGGGGGGGGGGTTCTCATCATTCATCCAACAGACTTCATTCAAATGTGTACATAATTTCCACATTACTAAAATATAGGCTTATTACTCTGATCTGCTGTATAAACTATACACATGGATTCGAACGGCAGTGGGCTGAAGTACATCAACAAAATTATTTCCAAAGGAAACCACGAGACGAGCTTGTGTTGATGTAATACGTTTCATTCGCCTGGAAACATTGTACACATACATTAAATTCACTGCATAATTTTTTTGAGTTCATAATACGTTTGTGTGTGTGTGTGTGTGTGGAGGGGGTTTTCACTGAGACCCCCAGTGAAAATGCTTTTATTATTTGGCTTATTTAAATAAGTTGGTCATTTCATACAAAGTTTTTCATTACAAATTTATCAGATTACAAAATATATCCAATTACAATATTACCAGACTAACAATAATAAAACAATTTGAATGAAACGTAAAATCTTTGAAATATTTATATGAATTTCAGACTTAGTTTTCCTCAGATTTTACAGGTCAGAGCAGAAGCCTCTGATGAGCAGATCAGATCCAGCTGAGGGTCGCTGAATACACACTTTACTGAAAGGGAGGAGACTCAGACACACTGATTTTTTTTCAAAGACTTTAAAATGATTAGCATCCCAAGGTACACAGTGATCTAAAAAAAAAATCAAAATTATTTTCACTGTTCTGTAACCACGTATTTCCAGTGAAAAAATCCCAATTGTTCAAATTGGTCTCAGAATTTATGCCTCCCACTCCACCCTCACCTCATTGTATGTTGGAGATAATTCATTTATTTCTATATAACTGTCAGGCAAACTTCTCTACGTCATCCCCTCTCCAAAACTGACGTATTCCTTAACGACACGCTTTTTAAGTCCCATAAAACTCAACAACGATGACATATCTCGGACGTGTTTTTTGTTATTGGAAAATTAAAAGAGTAATAAACACTGAGGCGAGTAGATCCCCAGATGTCCCGCGAATATTATAGTTATTATTATTACTATTATTACAAGAGAAACAATCCCACAACTCAGAAACATGGACATTAATTTACACCTCACATTAAATCACGTTTCTTATTATGCAGTTAAACCAGCCTGTGTGTGAAGAGGAGAAAGAAGAGCTTCTGTACATGTCATACAAAAATACACCATGTGTATACGGATTATTTTGTATGTTTACATTCCTGTTCCTTGGTTCTAACCAGTTTTTTCGCATTATGTGAGCAGTGGTAAAGAGGGGAAAGACTAATAAAAGTTTAATAACATTACACCTGTTGCTCAGCTTTGAATTAGATGGTTTCAGCCCTGTTTTATATTTATGGAGAGGTTGCAAAGAAGAATGAAACCGGGGCTTTTCTTTGTTAAAAAGGTTTTTGGAATCGTCCTTTCTTTTTAACTTGCAATTCCTTGTTATGGGTGATAATGAATTAATGGACCAAACTGAGCAAATTAGTTTTCAATATAACATCTAAAGTACCTGATTTAAGATGGTCTTCTGTAAGGTGGCAACATTTTCAAATATGAGCAAATGGGTTTTTAGTACCACATCTGAAGTACCTTATATAAGGTGGTCTTCTGTATGGTGGCAACAATGTTTTTTTGTTGGGTTTTTTTTTTCAGAAATAATATTTTTTGAACATTTTTGAATTAGTCAGATTCAAGACAACACACTAACAATTAATGCACAATATTTATTATATACAGTATAATTGCATATCTAAACACCATCTGGAATTTCATCTTAACCGTACAGCCTTTGCAGGTTATGATCTAGTAACTAGTATGGATCACTGAGCAGCCAGAAAGAAATAAAGAATACAAGAGCAAGGGATTCACCTTAAGGGGTTAAGATGTGGGGAGGTTCTCCATAGATTCATGATGTAACTGTATCATTGCACCACTTTAGCATGAAGTGTATTAATTCTAATAAAATGTATTAATAGCAGCTAAGAAATGGTACAGGCTTGTAAAGAATGACAAACAATATTTTAAAAATAGTGCATCTTAGGAGCATAGAAGAACCAATTTTGGTTCTCTAAGGGATGATTCTATGTAAACTTGTTTAAAGAAACTCCTATAGAATGTGGAATGGGTTGTCAAGCTATTAAAGATTCTAGAACCTTATCTCTGAACCAAGAACTATCAGGAACCTTTAAGAGTACACACTTATCAGTGGTAATCTACCTATAGATGAGCTGTTGGTGCTCTGTAGCCAAGCTCTGTATTCATTTGACATGTCAATGGCTGAGAACAAATGGTCAGTTTGTGTTACAGTGACACTGGGTCACGTAGAGCAGTGCTGTTGTAATTAGGGATAATTACACTATCCCCCCCCCCCCCCCACGAACACGCCCCCCCACCCACTTCACCACGCCATCCCATTCCACGAACAAACACTCAGGCATGGTCGGAAACAAGAACGGCGAGGCATCAATGATGACAGGACTAGCAGTGCAATCTGATAAGACATTGCCCCTGTCCAATTTCAAGAGGCCTAGTGGTGTCCTGTTGCCTCGGCCTGTCACTTTTGTGTCCATCCAGCTTGGCAGTTGGGGGAGAAAGTTTGTGTTAACAGAGCAGAACATGCTTTCTGACATGGCTGTATTGTCTTTAAAAGTTGTGGTTTTGCAGCAGAAACGAGCCAACCCTTGTGTTGATCATCTTAAGCCTCAGTTTAATTTAGATTTTAGAAGGGTACCTCAGCAAAAACTGATCACAGACACCTGCATCTATAGCATACTGCTACTGATCAGAAAGAATAGAGGAGAATGAAAAAGATGCTGAAGTACTTTTGTCTTTTAACGTTTTGACATTTGTCTGTCTATCTATTTATCTATCTTTTTATCCATCTGCGATGCATCCACATGCTAGCAAAATAGGCTGGTTATCTTCCCTCTATGCCGTGCCAAACCTGAGAGTAGGCCAGGTGAACTGGCTAGAAGCCAGAGAAGAAGCCGTGCTATAATTTATCAGACTGTCCGATTCGCAGCTCGGCTCAGGGTGGCCGATCTCGTGAAGGGAGACCTCAGTACCAAGCTGAAAGTCAGCGCTGTTCATGTAATACTTACGTCTTGAGGGGGCAACAGTTAGTACTTTTACTGTCTTACAATTACAAAGAAGCTAAGTTGCCAGTTTATTAGAAACACCTGACAATTTTTTCAGAAACACTTACAGAGTAGGTGCACTTTGTAGGCTTATAATAAATGATAGTAGCTCATTTGTTGCTGTAAAGCTTAGCAGCCCCCCTCCACCCCATCCATCAATGGAAAGGGGCCCTTATTAGAGTAGCACTAAAGCTTCAGCTTTATTTATTGCACCATTAAAATAACTACAGAAATGTGTACATAATGCAACACACACACACATTCTATTGTATTTTATACATTTATAGATAGATAGGTAAAAAAACTGATAGATACACATACACATGCACCTGCTCACACTTTTCCATTATGAATGGATGTTTGTACATATTTAAATGGCAAGAAATCTGTACTATTTTTACACCTGATTTATAGATTAGCTGGAAACTGTGGACAGAGGAGGAGGTACCTCTGTGTTACCTGTGTTACATAGCGGTTAAATGGCAGGTGTGAATTACAAATTTTAATAGTGTGGCCATGAAAATGATTTGAAGTGGTTTAAAGTGCTGGGAGACAGCAGGAGGAAGATTTGTTGAGATGATGTGTTGTGCCTCAGGATTCATCCAGCCTGCCTGGCACACAAGAAAAGCAAGAGTAATTCAGTTTGCGACGTAATTTATGAGCGCAGTAATGGGCACTATATATAAAGTGGAGAGACAGACAAAGAAAGGAAAGGAGGAGGTGGGCTTCTGAGGATGTTTTCACCTGTTACAGTAAGAGGAGGTGTCCACATCGTTAGTCTTTGGGCTGAAAAATAATAAACAATTGCTGTAAATATTCACAATAATGTATTGTTTTTATAAATGATGTTAACAGTACTGGCTATGGCATAATTTATGGTACGTCCCTATAAAAGTGTTCCACAACACCCAGGATTTTTTGTTTCAAATTCCACAACATTAACATAAAAGCTTATTCAGTTATGTGGTTAATAATAATGTGGCCTTTAATAATGACGTTATTAATGAGCAATAATAAAGTAATTAATAATAAACTAATAACTGGTAAAACTGGAGCTCTAATAGTGGTCCAGTGACCCAAACTCTATATCATTTGTTTAGTTTTATGCCACTGATTGTAGAAAACTCAAACAGGTAAATGAGCTAGTTGACCAATCACAGTTCTGTTACTATGTGATATGTTAGCCAATCACATTCCCAAGAGTTTATGTAATCCAAACTGTAAGTTAATGTAACAAGATATAATTATAGAGCATTTTAAAGAATTTCTACTGAATCATTTTTATGACATAAAATGCCTGGAATTTTTTAATTACATGCAAAAACAAAAATGGAAATTGTGAAGATACAAGGTTTTGCTCCAATAGCAGCAGTAATCACAATAGTGATTTTTTTTTCGTTTTCTGAAACTAACACTGAAATTGAAAGCTTGAGTATCAGATACTAATACGGAGATGATGAGCTTTTGCTTTTGGGTGCACCTCACTTAGGAGTAGCATCTAAATGTGGGTTATAATGCCCGAACACTTTACTACAAGTACACAGCCAGCAACATGGCATCATACCATGTGAGCTTGTGCTGTTCTAGGTTAGACTGGTTACAGGACTGGAATTGACATTGGCCTGACACCAATAACTGGTAGCAGATTGGTGCCATCTCTACTATGAAACTAATATGAAAGTTACATTATTTGAGCAAGAATAAAGTGTACATTATGATATAGGCCATGGGGGTCATACATTTTAAATACATAAGAAATTTTTAACAGATTGGTGGTATTTCCAGTGACTTTTTGCTACCTATGGCACATTTCAGTCTATACAGTTTATAGAGAACCATCCTTTGTAATTGAGATGAGCAAGTGTGAAATTTAAAGAATTTCAATTTAGCTTTTTCATTCAAAAATGAAAACTATTTAGGAACATACATTATTAATGAGAGTTCTACAATACTGTAGAACTACTTTTGGATTTCTAAAGAACATTCATTTGCAAATAAAAAGAACGTCCTTGTAATGAAAATGTTATGTCATAAATGTTATAATATTTTTCCTGATACAAGTCTAAAATGGCAATTTGCAGTTAAAAGGGGTGCTAGCAGACCTTAATAGGCTGTTGGACTTGGCTAATTGAAAGGAAAATGGCCCCAGTAAGAGAGCTGTCATTTGAAACAATGCAAAGGAGTATAAAAATCCTTCCAGAAGGAAATCTTCCATGTAGCATGAAAAAGATGCCGGTTGTTCCCAGTTAACTGAGTGTAAAATTTGGCGCACGTTTTAACAAAATAATATATAAGGAATTATATAAGGAAAATAGATGAATAGACCAAAGAATACATCAAAGCAGCAAGATAGAAAACTCAAAGCCATATGAAATAAAAAACAAATGGGAAAAATGAAAGTGGATGTTTGCGACGAAACAGTAGGAAATGGGCTGAGCAGAATGGTAAAAAGGAAAAGGAAAACCAGCACTAAAACCTATACGGAAGAAAACAGTGTTGCAGCTGGCACAAGAGAAGCAATCACATGAAAATGATCTTCATGATAAATCAGTTTGCATTGGCCAAAGAGATGATACTAGAACTTTTGTCTTGTTTGAAGAAAACAATCCAATTTCCTCATTCCTTTATGATCTGGGCTTACATGCCAGGTAAAAGCATTGGAGATGACAATCATTACCTCAACAGCCAGTGCACATATGTACATTGAAATTTTGGGCACTTTTCTTATTTCATTAATAGAAAAGAGGTTTAGTGATAAAGTAATTTGTCAAGTTGAGAATCTATGGTAGAAACGAAAAAAAGGTCCATGACAAGGCTCCATCCTGCAAAGCTGATCTGTCAACCACGATATTGTTGTTCAATAGTGAAGTCCACACAAGTCTGGGCCTAAAGCAATTAGTGAATTAGTTTGAGGTATGTTTCACAAAGCCAGAATTGCTATTAAACAAAAAGAGTTTATGTCATATTTATTCTTGAGAGTGAATGTAAATATTTCGTCAAAACAGTCCTCCTACCTTTACCGCTAGCACTAGCCTTCCAGTTAATGAATGAGAGGCCATGGACTGGACAGATGATTCCAACGATTGCAAGGCATTACAGGCGGCATCTCCATGGACCTGCTTTTGCCTCTAAATGAATCTCAAGGAAGTATAACTAGGTTTCTGCTTGGCTTCAACGTCACTTCTGACCCACACGAGCTGCCGTAGCTCCAGACTAATGGCTAAAATGGAGGGCCCAGGCCATAAGTGATTTATCCTGATTCTGCTTTATATCAGCCCTAAATGGAAGAGCCATGGGGAAAATCATGTTTACACTCCTCCTCCCACTCCCTTTCCTTTTCTGTCGTTCTCTTTCTCTCTCACAAATATATCGATATGAAGTCATCAAGCTGTTCCCAGAGCTAGTTGAAAGTTACTTGCGGTTCGATCAAAAAGACAATACATCACTGACTCAGCATTTAGTTACTGTCATTATTTACTGGCAAGTTAAAGGAAAAACTCCCTCCCAGTCCAGCAGTGGGTGCCTTGAGCCTGCTGTCCTTCAGACATGCCCCTCAGAAACTATTGAGATCTCTCATCAGAATCAGAATCATGTTTTTTTGGACAAGTATCTGAGTGAACACATACAAGGAATTTGATTCCTGCCAATGGTGTCCCTCAAGTGCAGCAGTATAAAACAACAACAATATGTAAAGACACAATGAACAATATACAGAACAATATAATACACGATAATGTTCTCAAATATGAGTATGCAATATGGATTTATATATATAAATAAAGATAAATATTTATAAATATATGTAATTATTATTTATAGATATATTAAACATATTTCATACGGTAAACTGTAATGCAATCTTTGTAATGCAATATTTTTAAAGTATTACTAATACACTATTTTAATGAATACAAGATTGTTTTAAATAAAAATAATCTAACATTACAATTAGTTGTTTCGTTTCATATAAATCATTAGACGGCCTTGAGATTTCCCTATGGTATATATGCATTCTAATGTATACATACATTATACAATATTGACACTGTCACAAAAAACAATGTCTTTAAAATCTTTCAAACTGTCATTTTAAAAGAGGAGAGAATGGGTTTTCTTAGTTATTGTCTAAAGTAATTTTGGAAGTAATTATTCCAAAATTTTCATTCCAAGTAATTCCAAGTAATTTTGGAATATTTTTGTTGGTCCATTTATCATAAAATGCAATGTAAATGATAGCACCAATGTACTATTCTATATACTATAATGTATATTATGATGTACATATATTACATATATGTATACTTACAGTATGTATACAGATACACTGATCAGCCATAACATTAAAATGACTGATGTGAATTGAATAACTTTAGGCAATTTCCCATAGTCATACAGGTGCCATGCTGTATCTAAACTGTACCTCAGTGCCATGGAACTTGCAGCATACTTTCATTTTCCAGTGATTCTCAGCCAAGCAATGGTGTTTTTGACACGTCAGTGGTGCAATTCACCATGTTTATGGACGGGCATTGTCTTAAAACCGTATCCATAGAGTTTTAACATTTGTCTCTTTGTGGGACGAATACTTATCCCAGCTAACTTGTTAGCGGTGGCCTGGTAGACCTTTTGCATTTCTCACAGTGTTATAAATTAATCAATTAATTTATTAACATCATAGAAACTTATCTTCTGTCTAGCAGGGCTGTGACAACTCAGGTACAGCTCAGGTATGGGTCGCCTTATTTGTAATGGAAAAAACATTTTTTCATGGTATGGCACAGTTATATGTGCCAGTGGAAAAGCGGCAATTAATTATCACATTACAGTGATAGGGCTAGGCTGTGAGGGACCGGGATGTATTAGGCAGCAAGTGAACGCTGAGTCCTTAAATTATGATGCTAGATGACTGGGTCAGAGCATCTCCAAAATATCTCCAAAGGGTCTTATGGGCTGTTACTGCGCAGTGGTTAGAACTTACCAAAAGTGGTCCAAAGAAGGACAACCAGTGAAGGCTAGTCCATTTGGTCCAATCCCACTAAAGAGCAAAAATTAATGCTGGCTATGATAGAAAGGCTATGACAGTGCATTGTAGATGTAGATGCATAGTCGCAGACCAGTCAGAGATACCTGGCTTGGCCCCATCCACCACTGAAAATGGGCACAAGAACAGAGCTGGACCCTGGAGCAATGATAGAAAGTGGTCTTGTTTGATAATCATAATGAAACATCATATTGATAGCCAGGTGTGTATGGATCACTTACCTGGGAATAAGAAAACACCAGGACACACTATGGTAAAAAGGTAACAAGGGGAGCCAGGGTGATGCTTTGGGCAATGTTCTGCTGGGAAACTACATGTGTTTGATTTTGTACCATCTACCTAAATAACTTTTGCAGAACGAGTACACCCCTATATGGCAACAACATTCCCCAGTGGCAGTGGCCTTTTTCAGCACTGCCACAGTGCAAAAAAATGTTCAGGAATGGTTCGAGGAACAATAGTTTGAGGATAAAATGGTGACTTGGCCTCCAAATTCTCCAGGTCCCAATCTGACTGAACAGCTGTGGGATGTGCTGGAAAACTAGCCCAATGCATGGAATGCACCTCACATCTTATAGGATTTAAAGGACCTGCTGCTAACCTCTTGGTGCCAGATACCACAGCACAACTTTTAGAGGTCTTGTGGAGTTTTTGTGGCTTAGTGGGTCAGATCTGTTTTGGTGGTACAAAGGGGGACATACATATATTTGTTCATGATGCTCACACAACACAGCTTCCCACTTTCTATCTCCTTCCAGTCTACTCCCTCCCCCCAATCTCCTCCCCATCTTTACTTGTCTCTTTATTTCAGACCCCTTACTTTGGAGGGGAAGTGGGGAAGATGAGGCGGGTCATTATTCTATTTAAAAGCTACAATTTTTGTAATGGTTCTCGCAGCGGGCCGCAGAAGTGCAGTCAGCTTCCCTCAATATCCTGGACATTATTTGCTCGTTTAGTTAAATGATGTTTCTAATTGGCTCATAATTAGTTGTAATGAGGCTGACTCATACAGCTCTGATGTGGGTTCATCTTAATCTAACATGGCATCCCCAACCCCCCCTTCAAGGGATAATTACCCACAATGCTCAGTAGTCGAGGAGTGCAGCAACCCTTGCAGCAAATTGCTTGGTTTCCTGCCATCTTGTCTTCGTGCAAATTGGAAAATTAAGTTTGCAGAACAGCCGGGTTGAAGATGGGGCTGCCACATTTACTTTCCTCGTCTGTTTTAACTGATCTAGAGGGCTGGCAGGGTCAAAGAAATAGGAGGAGCCAGTTGTTTGAGCTTTCATTGTGTTATGATTGTAGGCTAACTTTATTAAAGGGATACTCCAGCATTTTTCACTCAAATCTCCATCTGCTGCATCTGTAGAGTACGATCGATCATCATGGACAATCATTTCAACACATTTCCCTGTACTTAGATAAGTACAGAAAAAATCTACTGCAGAAGCAGCTCCCCACTGACTTCTGTATTTAATCAATGAGTTGTCAGGGTTTTTAAGGCTTTTTTTAAGTTCCTTCTTTAAAGAGTTCTACTGTCTACTATAAATACATATTTCAAAATGTACTGTACATGCCCCAGTCCATATGGTCCATGCAAGGAAATTATGGTAAAAAACAGCCAGGTGTTTTTGCAATGCCACAAAAGCCAGCATATGTACATATACCCTAACCTACTCAACTGACAGCAGATTAGCCCATTAATGATGGAGTTATAGAGACTGTTTCAGCCTGAACTGCTTTTTAAAAGAGGCACAATAAAGGGCAGCCAGTCAGAGCGGAGTAACAAGAACAGTGTTGTTTTTTTCTGGTTTCTTTTGGCTCATACATGTTATAAGGGTACTTTACAAAAAAAAATATAAGAAAAATTAAGGATTTACCATATAAGTACAGGAAAATGTGGTGGAGAGTACTATTTTGTGAATGAATATACTTTATAAAAAATAATGTAGACTCATGTTCAACTGTGCATGTGTGTGTGTGTGTGTGGCTGGGCACAGTAAAAGACTGGAGCTGAAGGTCATTGCGGTGGGTTGGTGTTAACATAAGACCCTTTTGTGGTTTGACTAAATGAACATGACCACTCACTGGAGCCCACTCACCCCCTTTAACCAGCACACACAAGACACACACACACACAAACACACACACACACAGCAGCCCACTCATCCTCTCCAACAACAGAGCTTGTAGAGCCAAGCGGTCTGCTACGCTTCACCCCCCCCCCCCAAATTCCCTACCACATTGCCACTAAATACATACAGAGGAGGACCATACATCTATCATATGCAATAAATCAGCAATGTCACTGTCATGACAAAACTTGTTTATCAGATCCACAGTTCCATATTTTTGTTGTTTTATGCACCACAAACAGTCTTAATTCATTTTTCATTTCCATTTTCCAAAATCTCTTTATCCTTTGGTATTAATCAGTCTGATTTGGTTTATCATGACATCACAAACACCACCTCCTATTTCAGAGGATCTAAGGATACTTGGGGGAGGAATATACACTGTAATACCCAAAACACGAAATTTATTACCTTTGGCACAATTTAGAACAACAATTTGCAAAATTTGTAAAAGAGGAAAAGGAGACAGTTAAGATGTGGATGCTGAATGGGGTTTCAGGGTTCCAGGCATATAGGTTTGATGAGTAACAGGTTAGTGCTCCAAAATGGGCCATAACTGAGAGAGATAAGTCCAGTTCTCCAGAAGATGGTGATGGTGATTCTCCGTTGGCATTGCAATTTAATCCAAGACTAAGAGCTAGACGAAGGATTGAAAACATAAGACACAGGAAGACTAAAGAAGAAACATTGTCCAAATTCATTTTTGCTGTTTCATGTTGATGGAAAGACTCAAGCATGGAGATAACTATGAGCCCATGCATTCTTGATGTACTGGCAGCTAGTGTATCTGAACACTAGCTGTCACCTGTGTGCTAGTGTGTTGATCTTCAAAGGTATTTCCAATTTTTTGCGAGGTAACCTGCACAAGAACAGCTCCACAAAGATAACAATTTACATTGTTGACCAATCATATCGTGCAACTTCTGTGCTAACCCCTAAAGTTCTGGCCCTTTATATTGCAGAGATGAAAATCAAGAACGAATTATTGAATCTGACTATAAATTAACACAGAGTGTAACATGACAGGCTGAAGCAAATGAGATCATATAATTATCTTCGATTTGTGCAATTAGTGGTCATGTTTGGCAAGTTAGCTAGCTTGTTAGCAACTAGCTCAGATGATTGCTGTTGCTAATTCTGTCCACAGCTGAAATGCTAAGTTACTAAAATGCTTAATTGCTCCAGAATAGGGGACATTTCTGTTGTTAATTTTTCAGTTTGGCTTTGGTCAGTCAGTTGGTCAGTTGTGAGAGGCCCTGGTGTCATTCCTATGGAATGCTTTGGGCAAAAAGCCAACTTTGACGCAGTTGTAGCAAGCCATCTAAATTGTTTTGCTTCCCAAATGTACATATTACACACATTAGTAGATGCAAAGCTGTTGTTCCCAGGTGTCCATTGTTGCAGTGTTAAAAGGGAGCATGACAGCTGTTGTGATTCCTGACCAGGGCTTTAAATTAACACACCTCTTTTTGTTGCCTGGGTATCAGTCGTCAGCCACTAGTGAGTTAATTAGCTCTTTGTGGCATGGCAATAGGCCTTTTTTTCAGCAGAAGGGTGGAGTCCCTGGGAAGTGGATTAGTGGCCCAAGGCAAAACCTCACTGCTTTCCCTGTATACACCCAACACACATATATACACACACAAGGCACAAGGGACCTCTTACCTGTCAGCTAATTTGAGTTCAGTTAGCTGGGAGGGAAGCATCGTCTTAAAATGGAAAGAGATTTCCAGGCATGGGGTCACTAAGTAATATGTGTGTATGTGTGTGTGTGTGTTTTTGTGTGAGTGTGTGTGTCAGGTAAAAGGGCAGTGCCCCTGTACTTTCATATTACAAAGGGCAGAAAAAGTAAAACTGAAGTATTTAACAATAAATTAATATTTAAACAATTTGTTGTTGATCTGTTGGTATATTTATCTCATTAATGGAGTTCAAAGAGTGTAAGTTATACTTTCCTGAATAAACTGAATGTACATTGTGCCGGTGGTTAGAAGTTACCTGGCTGCTCAGTTATTATTGCCAAGGATCTCTTCCTTGTTGTTCAAATTCCTAGTCATGACAGGGGGAAACAAGACCCATGAACCAAGAAGTTAATGAGACAACATCAGTTCAAAGGGGAGGCGAAATCAGCCAGAATAACTAGTAGAGCAGCTTCCATAGTGAACTACAGGGTCTCAGGGGCACAGGCAGCACTTTGCATGAAAGGGACCAATTCAATCCCAGTGCAAGGGAGGACAAGTCAGACAAAGGCTCACAAAGAAGACATCATTGAAGGATTGAAGGATGCTCCTAAGGGGTGTCTCTGCAGTGATTGCGGTGATTTGGGGGAGAAGGAGGAGAATGAATTTAAGCTATGAGCTGAGAAAGAAGGTGGGAGGGGAGTTGTGATGGCAAAATATAAAGGTTACCATGTGGGGTAGCAGGCAGCATTAGACAAATAAATTGAGAGAAATAGACAAGCTTACTGCCAGCTGGAGTGGTACAAGTGGCAACTGGTTGTTTGAACCAAAAAGTAGGAGTGAGAGAATGGTGCCATAAGATTTTAAAAAATGCAAGTTTGCAGCACTCGGTTGAGGTAGCCACAGTAAAGTAAAGTAAAGTAAAGAAAAGTAAAGTAAAGTAAAGTAAAGTGGCCCTTATAGCCCCACACACCACTGCACAGCACACACTGTGAACAGTGTGAAATTCTTTTTCTGCATTTAACCCATTCACCAGTGGGTGAAGCAGTGGGCAGTCAGTGATGGAGCGCCCAGGGAGCAATGTGTGAGGACTTGCAGTAACAATACAGTAACAAATGCCAACATAAAAAATCTACGTCTTTGGGCCACCCCTAGTTATTATTATCCATTAATAAACAATACAATGAATATCCAGTCATTTTTAACTTTGAATGTGCCACAGCCAATCATATTATAGAACCAGATGTTATTTTTAGCACAGACAAAAATGGTTTAAAGAATGCCCAAGAGAGCATGTTGTGTACAAACAATGATGTGTGTTCTCAGAGATCTGACAGAGAGTGGGTTTACAATTTATGCACATGTGAGTGAAATGCTTCACTCTTTCCCGCATGTGTGTGTGTGTGTGAGGGTGAGGACCTATCCTCTCTCTCTTACACAGAACACATTTGTAACCATTAGTTGGTTCTCCTGTTTCATGTTTCATGTCTTCTCTGGGCTAACAGCAACCTCAGTGTGTGTGTGTGAGTGTGTGTGTGTTCTGGCCTGGAGCCTGGTGCCGGGACGTCCCACAGACGATGCATCACGCTGGGCATGGGGGAGTAACCTGAGCCCCTCCCAGTAGCCCAGCTTTACTTCTTTCTGGCTACGCAAAGCCCTGGGGAAGCTTTTAAGGAGATTTGGTGAGGGCAAAAACAGCTCTTCAAAAGAAGTGTCGTTACATTACTGCGTAATTAGTATTTCAACAGAGACCAGAGACCTTCTTAACACTCTAAACAGAGTGTATGTTCTTGTGTGTGTGTGTGTGTGTGTGTGTTTGAAGCGTATGTAATGTTTTAATGTTTTCATTCGCATAAAAATAAAAAAGGCAGTTGTGTCTAAAATCTACACACAATTTGTCTAACATAAAGTTAAAAGTTATTGTTTTTTTACTAATACGTCATAAAAAATGATCTGTTTTTGTTATTTAAGTAAATGTTTTAAATGTGTTTGGTTAAAAAGAAATGCTACTAGAAATGCTCAGACAGAAATGCTTAAACAGAAAAACTCAAGTACCCAAGTTTTACTTTTTAAATTTAGTTTAAAATGATTTGTATATAATCTCACTGAGCATCACATGGTAGGTTAAAAGCACAACAGTCTCTGTCTCATATTCTGTTATTCATACTAATGCAATGTTCAGTGAACTAAAACTACAAAATGTGAAAGTTTAAGCAAAATTTAATTTTAACTTCAAGTGCTCCTTGGTCATTCATTATATCGTTATTTGTTCCTCTGTTTAGACTTTGGATGCTTCATTTTGTAAATCTGAAAAAGAACTCTGGAATTCTCTTGTAGGTTTTTGACAATTCACAAGTTATAAGATTATTTTTCCATTTTCTTTTGAGTGTCATGGCATGGCAGTCTGGTTTCCTTCCTATAGATCACCCCCAAAGGGTGGGCTGTGGGGCCTGGTAACTGAGCTAACATTTCATAAGGCTTTTGACCTGTAAGTATGTTCTGTAAAGCTTGTCTAACCATGATAGAATTGTAGAGGTCAGTTCAGTTCAACATTAGGCTTTATCCGGATTGACCTTTATCTATATCTTGTGTGCCTCAGTACTACACATTATGTACCCTACCAATAAAAAACCCACCTCTTTCATGCATTACAGAATTATTCTTTTCTCTTACCAATTGTCGCGGCTTGTTTTGTCTCTCTAGAGTGTATTTAGTGTGAGGAAACCACTAAGAGCACCTTTAAAAGCATCACAACACACGATGCATTCATTTTAGATACATGCCATACAGAGAAAAGCACCTTACATTTCAATACATCTAATTTCGCTAAATGGGGAAAGTGCCGTTTCGCAGCATTAGCGCTTGACTTTGAAAGCGTGCGTTCAAACCAAAAGACAGGTTGATTACCTTAATTGCTAAATTGTATCTGGTTAAGTGCAGTTGTTGATGTGAGGCCATACAATATGAAGTATGTCTGTGTTTTATGGATCTGTCTTAGTAAGTCATCTGGCCTTTCACCTGCACACCTTTCTCTCCCTCACAAAGGAAGTAGCTGTTTGCAACAGGACAGTTTCGAAACATTTAGGGGCCCTATGTGAAGGGCCTAAACCCCTTATTGTATTATTGTAGATGAAAACAATGTTAAATGACATGTAAGGTAAACATAATAAATCAATACTTACCTCTATATGCATTAAACTATATTTATTATATGGATAAAAAAGTAGATACAATTTTTAAAAAATTATAGTGGATGTTTAAATTCTATGCGCACCATATCTGCTGTCTTGATTTTCTAGTAGACTTTATGAGATGTGCCTCTGCCAGCATCATAACTGAGGAAAATTTGGGGTTTGCTGTGTGTTTTTCTAGTAAAGAATCTGGTCTCAGTCTGGCCTTTGTCTCGCCCACTATTGGACTCAGTAGTGTTAACTCAGAGTTAACTCAGAGTCAGCTACAGCAAAGTCTTGATCTTGGCTAGACCTTCAAAAAACGGAGCCCTACAAGGTTGGTTTAATAAAGATGATGGTATGTACAGAACCATGAAAACTCAAAGAACAATTTAAATGCCTAAATGGGCCTTTGTCTGGTTAAATGGTTCTCTGTGATGAAGAGTCTATTAGATATGCTTTGTACCAAAAGTTCCATCCTTGCTATAAGTCAAAGAATACTATATTTTACCTTTTTTACTCAGAGAGTACAACACTACTGGTAAGTACTACAGCACTATTTTCTTCTTCGGCCATTCACACAGCAAGTACTATTTCTATCACTCATAAAAAAGAATGATTGCCTTTTCCTTTGACACCTGGTTGATGTCATTAGTTCTTTCATTCTCTCACTCTGTTCCCAAATGTAGTAGCCCCCTCTGGCAACACAGCTATCACATGACCATAGTCCTTCTCTCTGCCTCTCCTTTCTTTCTCTGCTTGGAGTACAGATTTATTGTAATGGGCAGATTCTGTTACAGAGGTGCGGATCATCCTTACTTCTGCCACGCTGCTTCCCACAGGATGCAACCTTTGATCATGTGACCTTTGGCCTTTCAGGTTAAGCCGCTCTGTGCTAATATGATTTTAATGTGATAACTGTCATCCTAACTGGGCCACTGGGTAAATCAGTGTCTTTGGCTGCCTGGTTTTGTATTTGTGTCTGTATGAGTGTGTGTGTGTGTGTCTGTGTGTGGTTGGGTGGTTACACCTTCACTGTCACCGGCTTTGAAGTTATTTATTTAATCTCACTTCATCCCACTTTGAAATCAAGACTGAATTTGCTATGCTACTCAAAAGTGATTATGTAAATACAGGGGTGTCAAGGGTAGCACATGTTATGGTATCAATTAATGTTTTAATGCTCAAAATTATGTGCTCATTGAGTTTATATATTGACCCTTCAGGAGTGAAGGCTGAAGCCCAGCTGCTTGCATGCTGTACTTTACAACCCATGTTTGTAGCCCTCTTGTTCATATACACCTATTGTCTTTTAAAGCAATATTTTCAGCACCTTTGGCACTGGACAGTGACTGTGTAAGGCTGCTGAATAAATCAATGAGCAGCAAACTGTCAAAAGCAGTAATAAAGTGGAAAGTTAGGTGGAAGCAACAAGTGATACACATACTGATACACATAAACGTGGGTTAATTGGATGGAAAGGTATATACTGTATATAAAGGTATATATATTTCAATTTCTTTGCTATACTGACAGCTTTGCTTTTACACATGTCAAAAGAAGACAAAACAAGGCCAAAAAATGTTTTGCATCAAACAAAACATGACTGGATGCATCATTTCATTCAGACCTCCTCTTTGTTTCACCAACACAAATATGGTATAAGTTCAGTTAAATTCACATAAAAGTACACCATATGTTTGTCGTTGCTTACAGTCGTAATAATACTAAACAAGAGAGATCTTGGGAGCAGCCCATGGGCCGCTGGCCTCTCATGGTTGGGGTCACCGACTGTGATAAAGGTCACGACCCCTAATGGCTTGGAGGTGAAGCAGACAGACAGAGGCAAAGTGGAGTTCAGGCTGGCAGTTTGAGCAAAGGTCTTTGACCTTAACCCTAGATTAGTATCAGTATCACTGCTCCTGTTTGCTTCTGCTCTCCTGGCCTTTAACTACACCTTTCTTATTCTTTGGGCCCCTCCTCTCAGCATGCTGCTAAAAAAATTACAAGCAATGGTTGGTTGAACTCAATTAAAATGAAACAAATGCCTGTGGATCACCTACGAAAAGATGCTTGTCTGAATCCTGAATGTACTGGTTGCAGTGTCTTCAAAACAACATTTTAGAGAAAGTTATATATATACAGTAAAGAAATATATATACAGTAATCCCTCACTTTTCACGGGGGTTACGTTCTAAGAGCACCCGCGTATAGTGAAAAACCGCGTTGTTGTGTTTTGGCAAAAAACAAATGCCTAAAAATATGCTCCCGGAATACTTTAATTTCATTTTAAACTCAGTTTAATGCATTACCCTTAAAGAAAATGTAAAGGTAAACCCCTATTCGCCTCTTTTCAAGGTAAAGCCGACTTTTAACCCCTTCAGACCTGAAACTTTTCTGCGTACTGAATTTTTTTTTTATCCAGCTGATATTTACTGTTCTCCAATAAATAAATAGAGTCATAATTTGTTTTTATTGCCAACTCTTTCTTTATATGTTTTTTCTCATGTCCATTGCAATGGACACCACGACTACATGAACGTAAAATACCATTAAAATTTCAGGATCAGTTTGCATGTTTTAATATAGTAATCATGTAATAAATATATAATATATGAACTGAACATTTTAACAGCATGTGCACGTCTGTCTGCAGGCGAACATCTGATCTAAATGTCTTTATGATTGAATGAGTGTGTGGAGGTCTGTATGCCTGTTGAATGTTTGTATTACGCTGTATGTATTCCTTTCCGATGAGCTCCTTTAAAGCAGTTACAGTGTGGCACAAAGCACAGGTGACTGTTGCATTTGTCACAAAAGTGTAGCCTGTACAGAGCAGCCTCTTGCATCTGGTGGCTTCTTTGTTGTCATCGTAATGGCATTGTAGAGTAGACGTACTTTAAAGAACACCTCAGTTTTCAGCTGGCTTTTCCAAATTGCTGACCAAATGCAAATGTGACCGGAGCTTTAAGAATCTGACACGTGACATTGCTGTTTCTAAAACTGCCAGTGTCCATTCCTGCCTCCCAGCATCACTCCCATAGCTAGGTGGAGACCAACTAGAGATCTGATTTCTCCTGTAACAGTGTTTTTGAACCCTAGTGTGCTACTTTGCAAGGCGTAAATGTTGGTGTTCTGTCATCAAATCAAAGTTCTCATCTGGTATGTACTGTCTGAAGTACTCATATGGTCTCAAAGTGAGTGCCACATTGATGGCAGGATTCTCAAAGAAAGTGTCGACTATGGTAACGAATGGCTTATGGTAGTAATCTGGCATGCTGACACTAAATAATCAAGTGTCTGCTAATGTCTTTCAACAACTGATGTCCATCACAAACTTTACAAAAATCCTGTGCTTTACAATTTTGCAGTCTATTCCAATTGAGTTTAAATACTATAATATCATGAAGTAGAAATTGCATTGCATGCAAATTGATTAGGCTACCATGAGCATAAATTAATATTTATGAGGTTGAAAAGGTATTTACTCCTACTCTTATCAAGCGGGTGAGTCATGCTTGTCTTGTCTGATGGCTGAAGCTCCCTCCAATCAAACAAATAGTCTTAATTTCATTGTGATTGGATAATCACCAATCAGTGACCAATCAGTGACCAAGCAAGTGTTTAAATCGAGAAATCACACTTTTTTTATTGGTTTAGTCTAAAAAACATGTCATGTCCATTCCAGTGGACGCAGGGTCTGAAGGGGTTAATTTAAATTCCCCGCAGAGATAAGCAACTCGGAAGGTCACGGGACAAAAGTATTGGGACACCGCGGCGAGGTGAACGGGTCAGAAAAAAATACATTTATTGCCCACAAAAAGCAAAAAAAGCCGGAGGATATTTGCGAGTGTGACTGAATCCGCGCAAAACTGAGGGACTACTGTATATGTTTTCATGTTTTTACTGAACACACCATGTAAACATTCACAGTGCAGGTGGAAAAAGTATGTGATTTGAGGCCATCAGTCCACCAACTGAAGCGCAGCAGAAGATGGGTGATGCAACAGGACAACGTCCCAAAGCACAGAAGTATATCAACAACAGAATGGCTTCAAACAGAAGAAAATACACCTTCTGGAGTGGCCCAGTCGGAGTAAGCGATTCATACCAGACACCCCAAGAATATTGTTGAACTGAAACAGTTCTGTAAAGAGGAATTGTCAAGAATTACTCCTGACTGTTGTGCAGGTCT
>JBBPCY010000001.1:36580282-36622052 GCA_037974405.1 Brachyalestes nurse
CCCACAACATCCAGAGCCTTAAGGAACTCCGGGCGGATCTCATCCACCCCCGGGGCCTTGCCACAGAGGAGCTTTTTTAAAAAAAAAAAAAAGCAATATACACAGTAAAGAATAAAATATCTTACTTGATCGTGTTCTAAACAGTCATATGCTCCAAACAATGATCCAGAAGCAGACTTCTTGGCAGAGTCAAATTAACATTTTCTGGTGAAAAAATAGGCTAATATGAATATAGGCTAATGTCCTTGTTCAGTTACTGTAGCTTCACTATTAGCTTGGTACTACCATAATAGTATGGAATTCATAAGGGCACTAATAGAAGTTTGCATTATTGCAGTGGTGGAAACTGATTAAATACAAGCTTTTTATGAAACGAGTTCTGGATTAAACATGACCATGTAAATGTTATGCTCCTACTGTATCTGCATAAACAAGACAAAAGTTTTTTAAAGTAATAACAGTGGTTTTAAGTGTTTTTCAGCCAATCAAATTTTGGATATGGACCTGCCTGTCCTACCTGCCTGTACCGACTGCAGACTTTGGGAAAACAAAGCTTGAAATCAAAATAATTTAAAAGAATTAGGGCAAACAGGCTGTATGAATCTTTAACTTGGGCTAAAGGTAAATCAGCCCCATTTTAGCCAAGTTTTATTTTCCGTATCACCCCTTATCGTGCTGTTCATAGGTCTTTAAAACTCCAAAAGTGATGAGGATGCCAAAGATTAAGCCTTATGTTTGAAAGATAGTGACAGCATAGCCTCACTGGCCACTTTGTACCATTTATAAATAATTCAATTCATTTAAAAATGTTTAATTTAGCGTAATTCAATTATTTACTATGCTCCAAATGACCTTATGGTTAAGTTCATTTTATTATATTTTTTTCATTAAGGCAATCATTTAACAATCCTGAAATCTGATTGGCAGAGACACATTTGAAGTCACTGTAATTACTCCACAAAGTCTTGTTTACACATCTCCACATACCTGTAAGGCCCAACTACGGTGTATAAACAGTGTCAGTGAGTGTGGATATAAAGATAAGGCTTGTATTTGGATTGCAACCATTTGACAGGAAACACAGTGATTCTTATGTCCCCTTGATGAAACCTTGTGAAATGTTCTCTCTCTCTCTCTCTTTCACACTTTCTCTCACTCGCCCTCTTTCTGCAGACCACAAAGCATGGCGTCTCAAAGTGCTGGTTCGTAATTGCAAGGGATTGAATCTACAGTTTAGCCAAGAGAAATAATTACGGCGGTAATCAGTGTAATTCAGGGTAATGGTTGATTCACATTTTGCAGTATGGCCCACAGCACTTCTATCTAATGAATGCCGCTTTGCTGCTGTTTACCAAAAAGGTTTTTAGCAGAAAGTCGATAATGTATCTGGGCCCCGGCTAGAAAAGGTAGCAATTATTTGTCGTATCGAAGGAGCTTGTTTTAGCAAACATGCTGAAATCTGTATTTGATCAACTGGTGTTTTATTAAATTTTGAATTGAGGAAAAAAACAACATTTTTTGCAGAGGATGATTCAAAACCTCACAAAAACAGAATGATTGTAATAAATGTTTTCGCTAAACTGTCTGAATAGGGAACAACTCGAATGGCAAAGAAGTTAAGCAGACAGCAGAGATGAGCTTAGAGGCAGCAACTGGCAAAACTGTTTATTCTATTTCAGGAAAAGAGAGAGGGTGAGAGAGAAGCAGATATAGAAAGGCGGTTGAAAACTGAAGGGAGGGGATAGGGGGGGCTTAAAGAAGTGAATGGTGGATTAAGAAAGAGAGAATGAGAGGGGGGCGAGTGAAAGCATGCTTGGTGAGAGAGTTAAGGTTATAAGATCATTTTGCTGTCCACACCTGCGGCCTGCTCCAGCCGTAAATCTGTGTGTGCATTCATAAGTGTGTGTATGTGTGTGTGTGTTTGTGTTTGTGTGTGTGTGTATGTATGTGGGGTTTCAGCACCAGCACACACACTCTCTTATCCTGCAATAATAACTCACTCTCTCAAGCCATACATTACCTGTAATTACCCCTTTTCCTGTCCCTTTCTGTCATTCCCTTAAATTCTCTTGCTTCTGCTCCATTCTTAAGTCTCTTGTATCTTCCCTTTACTTGTGTTTTTATCAGAAACCCCCCCTCATACATAGTCTTGAGTATGAACGCCATCCAGTCAAATTATGCCAAAGTACACACTACCATTTTTGGCACAATTTCATTTCTTCATTTTATTGTCCATTTTCAACATATTGAGACAAAACAAGAAATATAATGCTTCATGCAGGTCCATTTTTTAAAATATATCAATTCTGCAAACGTAACATATTTAAGAATGTATAAATAATACATTCCAAGGGCGGGGGCGGTGTTATGCTCATTTCGGGTCGACGGCCGTGCACCGGACGACCGTTCTGGACGTTTCCTGAACGTACAGATTGCCAGTCCGCCCCTGTCTGTTGTGCTGGCTCCAGGTTCATTGTGTAACTGACGCCACCAACATTAAACACCTTACATACAAGGGGGCTCTGGGCAGGCTGTAGCCGACCTAGAAGCCCCCTCTTCTGAAAACTTCCATAGAAATGACTAAGTCCAAATTCGGGTGAGTGGCATGAAGAGAACCAGGCCTAATCATCCAGGGGAGTAAGCCCGAAAAATGCTTCCCTGGCAGTCTACAGACTGGTGAAAGCCCCCTGCTATGAAAAGATCCATAAAAATTACTACCGTAATGACACTAATATCAAAGCGCAGCTTCTCTGTTTTCGGAAACCATTGGAATTTTTTAGACTGCGCAACCGGTTCAAGAGTTACGGTAATTAAAAAAAATGTTGAAAAAACCTGTCTGCAGCCACAGCTTTGGTTTGAAAGGCTGTGTAATCCATTTATTTCAACAAAGTAACTGTAATCTGATTATCACCTATTTTAACGGTAACTGTAACTGTATTCTAATTACGTAACGCTGGTACATGTATTCCGTTTACATGTACTCCCCAACACTGGTGGTGTGTATCAGTGTAACATGTGCCACTGTGTCACTGCTATGTTGGTGTCACTGTGATGGTCCCATCCAGTCAGGGAAAGAGACCACAGTGAAACCAACACGGTAGTGGCATAGTAGCATAGTAGAAACATGGCATAGTGTGCCCTTTTCATGGATGGAATTGGACCAGCACAGTGACACTACTATGCTGGGGTTACTCTGGTGGTCCCTTTCCATTGAAGGACAGGGTAAAGGCATCAGATGAGCTTCAGACAACAACTGTAAACCTTCAAAATGCAGCTTATGTATGGTGTTTAAGATAAATCATTAGGTATAGGTACAACATAGGTGTTCATGATAAACTGATTTTTTTTTTTTGCAGTGTACCCATCTCACTCTTTTTCTAGAGCTCACTTGTTCCCTCATCTCTCCTCTCTCTTCTTCAGATCCCTCTCTCCCTCTCTAGTTATTACTCTAACTGGCTGTTGTTAGGATGAGATGAGGAGATTAGAGGAGGTGTGCAAGAGAACAAGGCAGCTTTCATGCCTCCATCGGCCCCAAAAGGGAAATTACGGCTTGCCCTTGCTTTTGAAGTCTCTGTTAGTAGAGCTACTATTTAGGAGATGGTGGATGTTCTCTGGGGTCACAGACTGATGAAGAGGTCGCCAAGAGGGCCCTTTTAAACCACAAGCACCGCAATCCTCCCGCCACTACCCCACCCCCCACCCCCCCGGTTGCCAATGCTCTTTTATTGCAAATCTCTCTGCCCCTCAAAAAAAGTCAGCCACATTCAGACATAAATGCACCGAGGCATTTATCTACCAAAACGGCAGACTTCAAAACAATCCACAGGTGGATTTACATTGAGAATGGGCTGGCTTCAATGAGGCCTTTTCTCTCTTTTTACACACTCTCACTCACTACTTTTGGGCCATTTTTTCTGTCTTAGCAACTAGCCTGTTTCATTTACCACTTTTGCTGACCCCATTTTTTACATACCCCAGATAACTCGTGCCCTCAAAGCCCTGGGATTGTTGTTTTCCCTCATTTTGCGTGCTGCGTTCCACTCCTTTCAATGGCAGAAGTTATTGAAATGATCTAAACCAAGGGTAAGGAGAAACAGCTCAGTTTCAGCAAAATGTCATTAATAGCATGGAGAGGTTTGTTTACCAAAAACCTTCCCTCTTGCCCGATAATCAGTGGTGGGGGAGATCACGACATCCAAGTGACTAATATATCTCAGGTGAGTGTACCTTTTGCTGCCAAGTTAATATCATAAGATGACTCTTGATGGCTTTATAAGGAATCTTAATTGGGCCAAGAATAAAAATGTTATTGAAGTGTTGGTTTTATTGAAGGCATTCATTAAATACAGTTATATGATGCTTGAATTAAAGAATAACACAGAATTCTAACAATACAGAACTGGCCTTTCCACAGCTGGACATCTGGGCCTAGTAAACATGATAGCTAATGGTGGGTAACTTGTCGTGAAAACTTTACCTGGTAGTTATGCATTTAATTTTTCTTAAAGCTTATAACTGAGTAAAAAATGAGACAAATTAAAATTCATTACACAGGGGCTCAAGAGATACTATGCAATGTTATTAAAAGACAGAGAGATACTATGCAATGTTATTAAAAGAGGCATATGAATGGATATGTGTACATTAAGGCAACATTTAAGGTAGTAAATGCTGTAAAACTTTCAAAACGTACCATTCACCACTCCTAGTCCATACAGTCCATATAGTCCACCCATGGAATATAGGCACAAGAACAGCCAATGCTGAATACCGTCACAAAAGTTATTATATATCTACAGCGGTTAATTTAGAAATCTCTTTCAGCCTGGACTGCTTTTTTAACAAACACAGTACCGGGCCGGCAATCAGAGCAGAGCTCCTTTACATATATCAGTAATAAAAATAGCCTGCTTAAATATAGACAGGTTGGAAATGGTAATGTAAAATGATGTATGACTTTTTTGGATAGAAAACCATATAAACATCATAAGTGGACACAAGTGGATGTGTGTGTACGTGTGTGTGTCTGACTTGCGTAGAAGCACGTGAGAACAAGAGTTGTGACATCGATTCCACCCAGCATTTGTTTAACTAATGTAATCCCCGGATTCGCCATGTTTGTCTCTTGGCTGATCATTTAGCTGTGCCATGCATCAGCATGACTGGGGCCATGTGGAAAAGCCCCCAGTCTAATGGGTGTAACGCAGCGCTGGCTATTCTCTTATTATTATTGATGGATCTGTGTGTGCTGGCGCTTTCTTTATGGCCGCTGCAATGACGAATTGGTAGGGGAGACAGCCAAGCGTGCGAGCTGCCTTCACCGCATGCCAGAAGCGCAGGAGCCAACCCCGGCCTTGCATATGTATCGATCCTTGGGCCCCTTTCGATAATTTGAAGCATGTCACATTTGACAACATTATGCCGGGACGGGTCGCATCTAGAGGGCTAATGAAACTGTAACTGTGTTAGAGAGGCATGGGGGATGGGTGAAGGGGGGTCATACTCTGGATGGATGCTGTTTTCGGCAACATTAACCTTGCAAATAGCTGTCATAGGCACACATGCGATTTCGCACTGGTGACGCGTGCTGGAAAATCACTTCATATCCCCCCTCCTCGGCCTCACAGTGTAATAACTTTGTCATTGTTGACATTACCATTAAACAGCAGCAGGGCCATTAAGATCACCTCGACTCTGTGCCAAACGTGGAGTTAGCGCAGAAAATGAAAATCTTGTTAGCATTTAGGGTGTTTGTTTTTTTGTTTTTTCATGGCAAATCACTGTGTGATTTACAGAATTGTCACTGTGTTTGACAGACGAACCAAAAGCGACAAGGGGGTGCAGATAATGGGCCTGAAGAGCAAAGCCAAATCAGCTGGAGGCACAAACACTGAAAATCACACTTCACTTGATTCAAATATGTACGTCATGAATAAAACATATTACATCAACACAACTACTGCCAAAAGTATGTAAAGTAAAAAAAACTAAATTGTGTGATATATTTTATTAATGTGGAAATGTGTGCAAGGACATTCACTTCATTATCCTTTCTGTGTAGAAAAATATTGCTCAGTAGGCATTGTGACTAATAAAACATTGCTATAACAACAAAACCTCAAATTTTTAACATCTGTTTACACTGACTTCTATTGAAAATGAATATATACACACAGTCTCTCTAACACACACACTGATGAGACCCTTTATTTGGTACACCAACAGTACCTTGTATTTACTCTCATTGCCTATTAGCTCCAATTACTATATAGGTGCACTTTGTGGTTTAGAATTACTGCCTATAGATTGTTTTCTCTGCATCATTTGTTGATTTTTGAGGCCCCTTTAATCTCCATTCAAGGCTAGGACCCTCACAGAACCAGTTATTATTTTGGTAGTGGATCATTCTCAGCACAGCAGTGACACTGACATGGTCGTGACATGTTAGTGTGTGTGTGTGTGTGTGTGTGTGCGCCCAGACTGGATCACACACAACATTGCTGCAGGAGTTTTAACGCTTACTGTCCACTGTATTATACACATCTGAAGATACATACACAGATACCAGATACAGATACATTTTTTTGATGATAGATTATGCTGCACTATATTGGTCATCCTGTAGTCTTCAATGATAAACTGCATCTATTTTTTGCAGAATGGGCATTTTATTAGAAAAGACCTTTGTTAACTTAGGAACTGGGGGCAGTTGTAGAAGTTATTTGCAGGGCAGATATACAGTACAGTAAAGTTATGCAATCACAAGCAACTGCAGAAGTCAAATATTTGGTTACTACCTTGGCCTAATTGGCCCCGGTTGTCTGGCCATCACAATTTGAATCTTGTAACACAAATATTTATGCTTGCCCATTGTTCCTGCTTCCAGTACATCAAGTTCTAAAACTAATTATATGAGGATTAAGTATAAACAGTGCAAATCTGATTTTTAGCTGAATCATTGCTTCTGTAAAAGGTGTTGAATTACTTGGACTGGGGTTCTGGTTGGCCCCAACAGATTGGACCTCTTTTGTTGAAGATCTAATTGGTGGGTCTTGAGCAACAGGATCACACAAAACTGCAGTATAAACGTTTCTTTATACTAAAAGCAATATTCACTGGATGTGCAAAATGAATGAAAGATTATTTATTCCATATGAAATCATATGGTGATAATTTAAAGTAATACAGAACTTAAAGAAAACAGTATTAAAAGAGAATAATGGTATAACATTTGTCATGACATCATAAACTTGAACTGCATTCAACTGTATCAATACAGAACATGGGTTAATTCTGCATTTTTCTGAAGAAGCATGGTGATTGAACCGCAGTTGGATTCTGGGCAGAGTAGTCATTATGTGGGTACTAGAGAAAGATTGGTATGAAGAGGCAAAGCAGTGATGTAGATAAAATGCCTCTTACCTTATTATTACCCAAAATATGACCATCATCATCATCATCATCAACGTCATCATCTTTCTAGTGGGGAAGATTACTGAACAGCTTAACATCTGTGTGCTCTTTGTGTCTTACGAGGCACTTCTGTCCTAGAAAACAAATAATGTTTCCGCTTTTCTCCAAAATTGTACTACTGTTATTATGATGGACTCTCTTTAGTGGCACAAGTTTTCTAAAGTTAAAACAGTAGTTGAATGAAAAATAAAATTCATACAGCCCTAAAGATTTTGCTTCAGTTTTGTGCTGAGATAAACAAGCCCCAAGAAGCTAATATACCTAACAAGACCAAAGAGCAACAAGGACAGAGAGACAAAAACAATATAAAGTCAAATTAAAATCTGCAGAAAAACCCTCATTATAAAATACACTATGTCATGTACACAAATGCCGGGGTATAAATACTATAGATAAATAACTTTTACTTTTACGAGTAACACAAATAGCCTTTTTCTGATTTATCAGAATTTTACCATAAAAAGAGACACCAGAATGTACACTGGTAAGTTAGGTTGGTAAATGGCCATTTTTGTGTTTCAGACATCATGACTCATGGTTCTTATTATCACTGTAAAGAAAGTCAAGACAGTAAGTTTCTCTATAATTAACTATTTCACATAAAAGCACTCTGTATGACTGTATTTTCAAGCTTTATTTTCAAATTTTCAGTGTCTGGCAGAAAACCACTGCTGTGAACCATTCAGACTAGAAAGGGGTCTGTCTGTCTGGCTGTGTGACTGTCTGTTTGTCTGTCTATCTATCTATCCATCTTTCTATCTCTCTGATAGACTGGTGTTCAGTGTAATTATTAGTGAATACAAGTACGATCAAGTACCAGTTCCTGCTCCTCCTATTCAGCGAGAGAGAAAAGGAGAGAGAGAGATTGAGAGAAGGTATATAGGTGAGGTGGGGCGGCAGACAGTAGAGAAAAAGTGAGCGAGACCAGTTCCGTTCGAGCCAAAGAGCACTAAGATGTTCCACTCACGTCCCATAATTGGGTGAGAGGCTTCATTTCACTGCCTGATTTCCTGTCTTTTGACTGGCTTTAATAAGCCCAATGCTTTTAATAGAACGCTGAGTACCCACTACTCTGAACCCCCACCCCCCAACACCCCCCAACACCCCCGCACCTTCGCACGCCTGCCTCACACCAAACCTCTCCTCTCACTTTCTCCATCCTTCTTTTCTTCTCTCTTTTTCCCCGCGAATAAAGGAGGAGAGACAGATAAAGCAGCTTTCGGCTTGCTCGCTTTTGAATACCTGAAACCCTCTCTACACCCACCTCCCCCTACCCCCCACACCCCAGCACCACTGCCACCACCCCTTATCATTCCAGGATCAGACAGCAAACAGCCATTTTCCTCACTCGATCAGTGCCTTAACAACATCAGAGAGAGAGAGAAAGAGAGAGAGGGAGAACTGAAAGGCATCCTCATAGGCAGATGCCCTGAATGCCTTGGAGGTTTTTTAATGAAAGCTTGGTAATGTAAGATACATCTCTGCCTATCCACAGACCTGTTTACCGTCTTCCCTTCAAGCCTGACACAAGCGCAGGTACACACACACACAGACAGTGTGTGTGTGTGTGTGTGTGTGTGTGTGTGTGTGAGAGAGAGAGAGAGAGAGAGAGAGAGAATAAAGGGCCTGACAAAATGGGACAGCAAATGACTAGATTTCCCCCTTCCGAATGCTGCTTTCATTACCAAGGAAAATATATCAAAAGGTACTTCAGTCCGAAAGGTATTTTAATAATACATTACTTTCCCCATAACTACTCTTAACCTTTAGGTAGAATGCATTTTGGATGAATGCGCCTGTCGAGGCCTGGGTGTTGGGGTAATGAGAGTTAGGCCTTATTTACTGTTGTCTGTCTGGAAAAAAAAGGTCTTCTGCCTGCAGCTGTAGGGGGAGCTAGCTTTAGCGTGAGCTACTGATACACAGTCTCCATCAAAGTGGCCTTCAACCAGGTGGGGTTATAGTGTTTTTTTTTCAACCTGATCTCTATCTGTATGGTAATGCCGATTACCAACAAGCCCTTATAATGGAAGCCAATAGACAAGCGGCCAAGCAACTGCCCACTGGCTTCTATTATAATTGTGCTTCCAGTCAACAGCGTATCTGTTCATCTCTAAGTGCAGGGAAATGTGTGGAAATGACTGTTCTGCAGTAATCAACCCTGAGCTAGACAGAGGTTAGGTTGAGAAATGCAGGAATATTCCTTGAAGCTTATGCTACAAAGCTCTATGGTAATGTGCTCAGAAAATACTATTCAAAACCTCTGGGTCACTTTCAATTTGTGCCACAGTAAACAACCTGACCACAATAAACAATGCATCGTTATTGCAACTGGTCGGGGGGATTTCATTTTTAGGGCGAAGCTTTTTCTCGACAGCGTCGAGTGGTACATGAAAACCGACGGGCTAAAAATAAGGGTCAAGGCAGCAGAAGTGATTTTCTCCCTAGGGCGGCCAGCGGCCTGCCTGTAGTGTGTTCTTTATGTTATTTATGATTATGTACACAGATAATGTTTCATCACGATTGTTGAGTCTGAGTGTTCGGCCAATCACTCTTGCTCGATCATTTTCTCTCTCTCTCTCTCTCTCTCTCATAAGCCTGTGTGCTATCTCCAGGGGTTACAGGTGAAGCAGCAGCTCTTGTGCTTGTGTTTGTGTGCGTGTGTGTGTGCGCGAGTGTGCCGTCTGTTGTTTTGTCGCTCTTTTGACCTCCTGTATGGATGCTCATTATGCTAGTGCATTGCTCCGTGCTCTGGCTGATCTGAAACAGTAATGAGATTCTACGGTTCTTTTGTATGCTCGCCCAGTGTCTTTGGCTGCCAGGGAACACTCTGTGTCATCCCAGTGGGAACAGGTAAATGACACAGAAAACAGAAGGAAAAAAAAACATTATGCACAGTTACCAAATCTGTGCATCTTCACACCTCCTTGGCAACTTTGACCAGGGCTTGTTCTTGTAAGCAGCAGACGGATCAGTAAGACTCCAAACATCCAAAACTTTTCACTAGGGCCTGAATGATATACACATTTGTCACTAATACTGTTATGGATTTTAGCCGCAAATTCCAGTTGGCTGAGCCGCTTTCAAAGCCATTGTACAAGCACATCTGTGACTGCTTTGCAACAACTAAATTCTGTTTTACAGCAATGGGCCAAAACCAAAAAGAAAATAAATAAGCCTTGATTATTATATTGCTTGCATTGACCACGGAGCTACCTGAGTAGTGAAGAACCCAGGTTTGTTCAAACTAACTTATTTTCCTAGCTACAACTAGGGAAATGAACAAGCTAACAAGTTACAAGTAATAAACAAGCTAACAAATTAACAAGTGGCTAACAAGCTAAATGGCTATAGTAGCCTCCCTGCAACCTCTACAGTGTGTGTGTAAGTCATGAAACTCGGGCTTCTACTCACAAAAGGGCAAGTTTGTCCAGTATGCGTATGTGAACATGTGGCTAAATCCCAAATAGCTATTTGTCAGACATGCACTATTTCGGTGAAAGAGACCGCATTACAATATCAGAGCCAGGACATGGTCTTAATGTAAGACTAGAAATGGCATGCAGACACTAATGGAAACTGGCATAGTTAGGGTTGTGATCATTTGCTAAGCCAAAACCACTTAAAAAGGGAAGGTTTTTGAATTAAACACTGATTTATTAAAATATGTTTGTTATTATATGATGCAACATAAAACGATGAACTCTTTGAGCAATCTGTGGTTGCTTGGCATTAAAATACTTTAAACAAACTACATTTTTATAACAATAGAACTGTCACATATTATTTCTGGTTATTTAAGATTTTTACTGAAAAATTGTTTATTTCATCACATTGTGTGATAGCAAAATGAGGCCGTGTTTCGCGTCACGCCCGGCAACATCCTTACCTGTGCTAAAATAAATACAGCGCAGAGCCTCTCATGGCTTATCACTTTATTAACAGAGCAAATAAGTTTAATTATTGTTAATAATGGATTAATAAGATGAGTTCTTAACAGCACTAATTTTTAAACAGATTTTTTCTTCGTATGGAGCCGGATATCCTGGAAGTGTACAAATGATTAACCAGGGGACACCCAGAACACGCATAATGCTAAGAGTGTTATATGCAACCAAGTAAGACATCGAAATTGTTTGAAATCGTTTGCTCCAGAATAATGAATTCTGTTCCTTAGGAGGTGTTTTTCAGTGATTTTGGTTTTCTGATGTAGAGAACAGTAATAGAGGGACCATTTCCAGCACGAACCACTACATTCACACACAAATGGCTTCGTTCTGCCCCGACAGCTTTACGTAATGCATGTGTACAGGTAACTTCCATTTTCCAGTGTGCAGGACATGAGCAGCAGTGATATAGAGAGCATGTTCAGCAGGTAGGGGACTTTTGTCTGCTTCTCCTGCCAGATCAAAGCGGGTTATGAGATAGTACTCACTGTGCCAGGTACAATTGGCCCAAAAAAAAAAAGAAACAGGTGAAAAAAAAAGTGCTGCTTTGGTGTAAGTACCATTTAGTGACCCCTCCCCACCCGGCCCACTCCATTCTCCCTTCAACAGATCATTTTCAACGCGGGAACAAAGCCTGGCGCTATTAAAGCGCGTTAATTAAATCCACAGCCAGCGCGAGATGCTTTTCGGCAGCCACTTCAGCTTGCCGTCTCTTCAGCCCATTCACGGCCTTCGCCGCACCATTTCCCTTCCTTAGAAAAAGAACAAGTCCCTGTGTGCGTTAACGGGGTATGAAAGGCCCCGCGGCGACGTTAATGGCGATTTTCAGCCCGTGTGGCGCTACGCTAATGGTCGGCGCTAATTACTGAAGTGGCCCAGGCCGTCTGAAAGAGAGAGGGATCGATACAGGACGCGCGCGTGTGGCAGCAGGCCGATGTCACCCCTCAGACAAGAGGGCATCATTACACTGGAGGCAGCAAAAAAACGAGAGGGATCCTGCTCTTTTTTTGTGTGGTGCGTGTTTTGTGTGCAATTCATAGGCCAGTTTAATGGGCGAGACTGAAGGCCTACAGTGTGGCTAGACAAAAGGTAGAGTGTAAAAGTGTGCAAGCATTAGAAAAGAGGAAGGCAGGGGGAAATGAAACCTCAATAGAAAGAATATTGAGCTGTCCTTACACTGAACTCCATTTGTTCATGAAGCGCTGCTCCATATCAGCAAACGAGAAGCAAAATCGGGCACATTGTGCACAGGCGTGTTTTCCATTGTAGCACACGCACCAAGGCTAGTGAGTGACCTGCATTGCTGAAAGCTGTTCAACAAATAGGCAAACTTTATTTAGATGGTCCTCTGTAGGTGCTTTACAAATGCTTAATTTGTCATTAGAAGACTATTCCACCCTTTTCTCATTAATGTCTATGTGCTAGACCTTTTCTCTCATATTGGTGCCATCTCCTTCCCAGGTAAGAGATGCACAAGCACCCAGCTGTCCACATGTTATAAAAGAAACCTGATTCATCAGACCAGGCCACCTTCTTCTATTGCTCTATGGTTTGGTTCTGATGCTGAAGAGACCATTGTAGTTGCTTTCAGCAGCGGATGGGGTCAGTGTGTGTACTCTGACTGGTCTGTGGCTGTGCAACCCTATTTGCAGCAACAATGCATTGTGTGTTCTGACATCTTTCTATCATAAACCAGCATGAACCTTTTTCAGTGATTTGTGCTTCAGTAGGTCTGTCTGAGGGATAGGGCCATACATTCTTGCTTTTGCTCCCCACACGCATTAATGAGCTTTGGGTGCCTGTAACCCTGTTGCTGGTTCAAAGGTTGTCCTTCCTTGGACCACTTGTGGTGGGCACTGACTACTATGTGGCACAGCCCATAAGACCTGTTTTGGAGACGCTCTGACCATCACAATTTGAAAATGTTACTCATATCCCTACACTTTACAACAAATTTGATATTTCCAACAAATTTGATATACTGCCCAGTATATTGCACCTCTATACATGGGACATTGTAGGTAAACTTTAACAAATGTTTCCATGCTATTTTTTAAAAATGGAAATGTTGTTTTTACATAATATAGGCCATATAGGCCTTAAATACAAATATGAATATGGTGGCTTCATTCAAAGTGACGCATACACACACACACACACACACACGCACACGCACACACCTGTAGAGTAAGCTGATCTCTCAGTGATTGTATAATTTGCCTAGCAATATCCTGCTAGTCTCCTGCTCCTCCCAGGCTGTGGTCCATGGCTAGCTCCAGGAAGGATCCTTTTACCACATTGCCTTGTAGTGACGATTCCTTTAATGACTTTTCTCCGCCCACCATGGGCCTCACAAGGGCTCCTTTATGGACCAGTCCTGTCTACTGAAGCTGAGGCACAACTCAACACTGCCTTCAAACCAATGCCTTCTGTGGTTGCCATGGAAGAACAACTACTCATACTTTCAAAGGGAAGAGAAAGACTCCAAGAGAGAGAGAGACAGAGAGAGACGCAGTAAGTGAAAGAGAGACAGAGAGAGAAAGAGAGACGATGGGTATCTGCTCTCCTACTAATGAGCCTTTGATGAGAGTTCCTGACGTCCCTGATTTGACGTGATGACAGTGAGTGGTTAAACGACACGAGAGGGCAGAGGGCCCATTGAGTACACACACCAACTCATGCACACACACACATACACTGAACAGTCAGACTACAACATGGATCTAGCTCCCCAAAAATGTATACTGTTCAAATGTCCACTGACATCCTTTTAAAATTATTTTTATTTTTCTCTATCACCTTTCAGCTCTAGTGTCACTAATCAGGGATTCATTCTCTGAAAAGGTCTTACTTAGTAACAATAGTCAGTCAATAAATATACAGGAACAGTTCAACACTGTTGTCCCAGTATGTATTTGTCATTCATTTAAAGGGGAACTGTTACTAACACTATGTTTTTGGGCAACTCAACACACTTGGAGAAGAACACTAACCAGCTAACAGACCCCTGGGCTGGCTAGCATTATGTCATTAGAACAAGTGAAGGGCCGTCCTGTCCACCCAGATAGAGCAAGGCCAACTGGGTTCTTTTTAACATGGATAGTGGCGGCATCAACACAGATCAAACTTAAGACCTCCCAAAGACAGGGCTTAGAGACTTATGGCACTCAGGAGCCCTGTAGAGAAACATACTGACTTGGACTTTACAGTTGTGCTGTTATCCAAAGCCTGCAGCAGTGAGGTACGTTTCCAGGAATTAACAGCAAGATTTACATTAGTGATAAGGTTAGATAAGATAAGATAACCCTTTATCAGTCTTTTTATTCTGTGAGAAATTTGCAAATTTATAATTAGGATGCACCAAAATGAAAATTTTGAGCTGAAACAAACCCAAAAACTGGAAATATAAAGTTATACAGCCTATAAGAGGCTCCACAAAATCAAACATTTTCTACAACATAGAATGGTTGTTCATTCGGACAAAATAATACAATGAACGACAATTACAAATTACATTCCTCACAGAAACTGTGAGTTCTTACTCAGCTCATATTTTCACTGATGCTGCTGATTAAACTGTTTAACCTGTCTATACTTTCATTTTTGAGACTCAAATGTAAATCTCTGCTGGAAATCTGCCATTTAAGAATACTTGTTTTGAGCTAGTCACGTTAAACACAGGCATGTAAAAATATGAACGAGCTACTATTAATCTTCTACTCTATTTTTTGCCACTTGCTGTACATGTTTAAAAAGCTCCTGTTCCACACTTTTTTCTTCTGAATGAAAAGTTTAATCAAAATTGACCTTTTTCTTAGTTTTTTAGTTCATGTCCCTGGTAGCATTAAGCACCAGTCCTCATACCATAATACCCTCAAGGTATAGTGACTTTTGCTCACCTCTAAATTTTCTTTGAGTTTTGATTACATCACCACACACCAACAGGCAGAGAAAATAATTACTCAATAATATCAGGTTTGAAATCCCCTCCCACCACCCTGGGGCTAGTGTAGGATGATTGAGGCATGTGGCTTGCACAAATACTAGATCTAGGTGTTTATTAGTTAGCTACATTAGCCTTATAGTTGCAGTAAATGAAGAGACAGCTTTTTGTCAACTACTTTTTTCCATACAATTGCTTTAAAAACTATTTGCTAAAAAAGAAAAATCAAATGTTATGTCAAAACAAGCATGTCTGTCTGTCTTTAATGTAACCCATGTCCTTGGTTGGTCCACATACATGATTGAGCTTCTGTCTTTCTCTCAATGGTGTGAACAGACAAACACAGAGCTCTGAACATTATTTCATTTCCATATAAATTACAAGCACGCTTGTGACATAAGCAAGGTGCTCAGCCTCAAACAAAGCAATGTGTTTTCATCTTGATACTTGAGCATTGTTCAAAGCACTTCGCCTCAAGCTCCATAAATTAACCAAACAAAACAAGCTTAATAGACTGGATATTCACACCATTGTGCTTTTATTACCCTGCTAATAGATTTTGCCAGTGTCAGAACACTTGAGACTTGAAGGAGGTGAAGGCAACACAGAGCTCAGAGAAGTTCATTGGTGTGTGATAGGAGTTTGTTTGTTATGTATTCTCGCTTTCTCCTTTTTGTCACCCTCGCTTTCTCATCAGTTAAAGCACAAGGCGAGATTTGGAGACTTGCCCTGGGGTTAATAGCATTACGAACCACAGATGGGCCTGAGTCATGCAGCCACCGTGAGCTGTAGTGGCTCCACAGGCATATTAGTTATTTGGATATTATTGGTATAGAAATCTGACACCAACATCTTTATCAGATGCACTTTATTTCTTTTGACAAAAACTTAGATTGCTCAATAGAATATGCTGTTAAAAATGTGGATTAGACTTGGATTTGGGTAGATAGTGAATGTAAAGATTATGTAAAGCTCATATAACATGATAATCTTTTTCTTCAAAGCTTTTCTTTGCTCTGAAAAGTGTCATTTGATGCCGGCATACCTTCTACTTTACAATTTCTTAAACATTATGAAGGTCTACAGATTAGGCATCCTTAATACAATTTGCCATTTAGAATGGTTTACACATCCCAATCACAAACGAGGGTAGCTGCTAGTGGTTTCAAACCAATCACATTTTCTGGACTGATTTGACCAGCCAGATCAGATTTCATATGATTTTTATCATTGGGGGTGAAAGTTCTTGACATTGGAATGTGTGACTACATAGTCGGTGCTATATCACATATTATTATTTAAACATGTATTGTTTTTAATACCTTATAATACACACTAATGAAGCATACTTTGACTTTGTGTGCTATAGATGTAATATAACATAATGGTTCTGCTAGCTGTAATAGTTCTGGCACGGTACATATCAAGATCTAAGCTCATAAAAGCAGCTGGTTGGCCCCTACCCGGTCATCTTATTTGTGCATTTATTGCTACAAATGTTAAGACAATACAAATTGGATTTGGTCACTTGTAGCTTAAAATCTGACTCTAATAATATGAGAATTAAGAAACAGATCTGATTTTCTCTATAGTGTGAATAAAGGCCATCCCTCTGAATTCAACTCACAAGGGTTTAATTAGCTGATATGCAGAATTAAGTGTGTTCAGTGCTGTGGCCTCCTGGACTGAAGACTGACATGTGTTTTATATACGTCTGTTTCAAGCAGAATTACACCTACAGTAACATGGATTCTTCAACTGCAGTAATAACTTCTGATAACTCAGATTAGAGATGGCTTGATGGTTTGGTTGTGTCTGGGCCCTGGTTAGACCAGCTGTAATCACATATTAACAAAAAAAGTGCAGCTGTCCAGAGCAGCATTACAGGCGGATGTTTTCAATGGGCTGCACGGACCACTGGCTCTGAGCCCCCATTGATGGATCTTAGAGCTTCTAGCCGCTTCAATCAAAGCATTGTGCCAACAGCTACCTTCCATTCCAAATCTCTGATCTTCCAAAAGGCCCAAAGAGCTTCAGACTCATGATAAAATAATCCAGTTGTCATTCAAGGAGATTGCATCAAGACATTAAAGAGCTCTCTTATTTTACTGAGAGTCCACTCATGCCTGCCTAGAGCATTGTCATATTGATGTAGGAAACTAAATTTGAGTCGATCCCTGCTCTGGAAAATGGACAAAGGATTTGTTAATGCACCTCAAGTGGACATCCTGAAGGACAGAGGCAAAATGAAAGAACATAAAGATGACACGCAAAACAGAGAGAGCAGATAACGGATGAACAGACACCTTGGTTTTTAAAAAAAGACAAAGAACGACAAATGTAGTTCAGAGATGAGCAAAGTGTTTTAGAATAAAAGTGTTGGAGGAGGGTAACTAAAATGAATTAAGCTACTCAGCTTTGGACAAGGCAGACCATACCAGCTATGACACCTTCCAGAAAGTACATTAATGCTACCTGAATAAACATTAAAGGAGTTGGCTAGGCCAAGGCTACAGCTAATCGAACTTCCCATATAAAGGCACATTTTTTTTTAATCCACCGTTCCCCATAAGAGGTCACACATTTTAATCTCTCCCAATTAGCACATTAAACATCAGCTCTAAGTGCTACAGAACAATGGAGGCGGCGAACCTGGAGTAAACGAGCTAGCCGATTTAATTGGTAATTAACGAGTGGTCTAAAGTGCTAGCAGGCACCAGAATTGTAATTCAAAACAAGGGAAAATTAATCACTCTAATTATTCACAGAGAAATGTATTCATTAGCATAATTGAGGCTGGTAGGTTTAAAGGCCACTCCATTGCTGGGGCATGAGCTCAGTCACTCGCAAACACACTTTATTATTTTTTATTAATCACTTCACTTCATTATTCAATAATCTAGAAACTGGCCTAGAGTTTCCGTAGTGTCTCAATCAAAGGCAGGGACTGGGAAAAGATAAAGGGGGAGGGGGGATGTTATTAAATTATCTATATCACCAGTTAGAACATCTAAAGCATAACATGTTATAGTGTTTTAATGGCTGGTCGTTGGGGTGCCGCCTAGCCCATATCCGCTGACCTCACCATCAAGCTGAAATAACAAGCCTCAAATCTAGACCCTTTCATAGTCCATCTACTTAATTTTTTGCCCATTTTAAGTTCCATCACCGTCCGACATTAGTTATGGCCTTTAACATCATTCTCGCCCCGCGACTAGTGAGAATGTATCTGTTTCTTTCATAGCATCTGTTGCCGGCGCGAGGGGAACGACATTAGCATGTTAAGCTCCAGCGCATTACGGCCCTCCCAAAAGAACTTCCAGATGGGCTTCGTTCTAATGGCGTCATTATACGCCAAATTAAAAAAGGTGGAGCAAATGGAAAATGTAAAATTTAAATGACTTGGAGAAAAAAGCTCCATTGCTCAAGCGCCAGCCGCCGTCTGCGGTCGACACTGACGCGCTAAATGGGGTCGTAGCTAGCGCACAGAGAGTTAATCATATACACATAAAATAATCATGAAGGAATGGATGGTAAAGTAGGGTGGCAGCTCGTAGCACAATCCATTATGTGCGCTACGACACCCCTGCCCAGGAACGGAATGGTTTGTTTTAAAACAAGCCGTCAAGTGTCAGCAATAAGGCAGGAACCCCTCACGTTTGCTGTCTGTGCTGGATAAAGGGAAGAAGGGAGTTAAGAAGGACTTCCTTTAGGCCTGATTTTCATCATGAAACATGGGAAACAGTCCCCCAAGCCTTTCAGGGGGTCAAAGACAGTTATAGCAAATTAGGACTGCTGGATGGGAAATGCCTCATGAATCTCATACACTTAAAAGATTTTTTTTACATTTTTTTTACCCCTCGTTGGCAAGGAAATTGGCTCAATAATTTTTCCACACGACTCTGACTTCAGCCAAGATTCTTTTCAGGGAGGAGTTAGTAGTGGTTTATGAAATGGCAACAAGAGAGCTGTGGTATTACAGTTTCAAACATCATTTTGGTTTTTGATTGATTCTGGGGTGCCTGCTGCTCCTGTTTGTTTGCTGATTAGCCATTGTCCTGCTAAAGAGTTTAACTTTACAAATGCCAAATTTGCTTATTCCTGTTTAAAGTTCACAGCCCAAGACAATAAATATGCTTCAGTTATGAACTAAAACTCTCTAGCATGCTAGCTTGCCACCTTTTAGCCTCTTGAACCAGTGCAAAACAGTGTAGCCAATATGAGTGAACTAAACCAGTTCAGTTTTTTGTACCAGCCTTATGTAGAAATAGTGGAAAAATGTGGTCCCTGAGGACTGGTTGGAGAGCCACTGGCCCAAACAGCAGAATTTATTTTATAATGTTAATATCACAGATTCAGTCCTGATTAACAGATTAAATAATAAGCTAATTGATTTAAAATTTAAAATTTAAAATCTCTGTTTAGGCTGGCCGTGTTTTACAGGGCTGCTAAAGAAGTGTGGGACTGCAATAATAAGTGGCCTTTTTTGCAATTCAGCTAATAAAATATTTTGCACATGAAAACATTTTTGGCATACTGTAAGCATTTATCATGTCATGTTCTGAACTGGATCCTGAATTTTGAGTGCAACTGTTAGAACCAGGCATAAATACCCTATATATTTATAATGTTTCAGAAATAATATTACATAAATCAGCTGATTTAATATACATAACAAGCTCAATGTATTTGAAGATGTACTGAAGATGCAAATATTTCAACTTTAAAATTTAATCTTCTAATTGATTTTGGTTTTAAAGAGTACTTTTAAATGTCAGACAAATCTAGGAATGATTTGTTTCTGTAAGCAGTGTTTGAATGCAGTACAGTACAGTTTGAAATGGCAATTTGAGAGGTTTTTCATATATTACATGAACCTCTACATAAACAACTAAACCACTTTTTCTCTGAAAAGGACAGTTTCTATGACTTCATTATGTCTTGGGTAGTGGGTAGAACTGCCCCCTCCTCATCAAGCAATCAATCAATCAATCAATCAATCAATCAATCAATCAATCAATCAATATTGCACCTAGAAGAGTGCTTCCGCCAATAAAATTACTTAATGTTGGACATTACCATGTACAAAAAACAGTGAGTTTGAAGTGAAATATGATTTGTGTCCTATTTAAACCCAGTTTTTATTGGATCTCATTTAGTCATTATGTAAAGTTACTAATACATGTTATATAGTGTTACCCGTAAACAAGGACCACACACAAACTGCCCCCACACCCACAAACAAAACTATGATTAGCGCCATAACATAGCTACTACAACTGACTTTAATGTGAAGGTGCAAGTATTGAACTGAACAACTTGGCTTCATTTTTAAGAACTGCTAGTAATATTTCTCATTTTCAACTAAAATATTGTTCTTTAAAGCAGAATTTGAAAGGAAATGACAAAACATCAAAATAAGTGAAATGATGCAGTGTTTACAGAACCTGAATAATTCAAAGAAAACAAATCTCTTGTTCACTCTTAAACAAAATGGTAATAATGACCTTAATTAATATTAAGGATTAATAATGACGCACTTCTAGTTGTGTTTTGCCACCTGATTGGTCACACTGAAGAGGAGAGTGTTGATTACAGCAGTGTTCTTTATACTTTTCCTCACTAAATAAGATTTAATTCAGGTGATCAGTCCCTCATAAAGCAGAATGAGGTGTCTGTGTGGGAATTTGCAGTGGTCTCTTATTTTTTTCCAGAGCTGTATATGTAAATACATATATAAAGCTCACACTCTTGATAGCTGTCCATCCATACAACTGTGGTTTCTCTCTCTCTCTCTCTCTCTCTCTCTCTGTCTCTTAAACACACAACATACACAGTTTGTCTCTATACATATATATAAAACTAATCAGAAACTAATTGGAATCAATCTTTGCATTAAAATTACTTCAAATTAAGTATTGAAACCTGAATAAATAAATAATGTTGGGAATAAGGATAATTATTTTTTTCAATATTAATATCAACATTTTTTCAGTGTTAGACCTGATTATTAAAGGTGGGAACTACTTGGCTGTGAAATTTCTAAACAATTCCAAAGACATCTGGAGTCAAAGTTCACCTAAAGTGATGAGGGACTCCACGTCATTAGGCCCCATAACATACTCAATGTAAGCAAACAGATGTTTTATTTATACTCAATGTAAGCAAACAGATATTATTGTTCTAAAGATGCTCATGCTTTTAGACCATGCTATGTCCCTGCAGCTTGTAGAAGTTCCTAATAAACTTTCAATTAAGTGTATAATGTAGTTTGAAAGAAGATTAACAAGAGGGGAAAGTGAGCGTTATGCCAGTGGGAGTTACACAGGTCGTGACCCTGACTGAAACCTTGTGGCCCCGCGTCTGGATGCTGACGGACATTTGTAGCCCTGACTCCTGACCTCTCTCGTCAGCTGTCCCTCCCTGTGTTCATTAATGACATTGACTAGACCTGTTGATCAATGCAGTGATCATTATGGTTATTACTTTCAAACATCTCACAATTAAAGCCCCTGCTTAAAAACAGCCTTATGAAACCACTTAATTCAGTAAAATAGCAGGTTAACTATATGCCAGATCCATGTAATGTCTGAGAAACAACACAAGGCACTCATGGTGAACCATGGTGGTGTTCGGAAAGCTTTCGGCCGTGTTCTCCTGAAAGCATTTTCCCTTCATTGCGAACAGCTATCAAACATAAGAGGTATTTTTTATATTTTCCAGGCTACAGGAAAGACTGAGTGTTCTGGAATAGAGGGTCAGTGGCTCTTATCTTATGGAGAGCACTACGAGAGAGGGAGAACGAGAGACAGAGAGACAGCGAGACAGAGACAGAAACAGAGAAAGAGAGAGAAAAAGAGAGAGAGAGACAAGCTGAGAGAGAGAGAACAGAGAAAGATAGGGACACAGAGAGAAGGGGGGGTGAGAAAGAGAGAGAGAGAGACAGAAGCAGAGAAAGAGAGAGAAAGAGCGAGAAGGGGAGAGAGAGAGATAAGGGGGAGAGGAAGAGAGAGAAGGAAAAGAGAAAGAAAGAGGAAAACAGAGGGGGTAAAGAGAGAGAGACATAAGGGTGAGAGAGAGAGAGAGAGAGATAGAGAGAGAGAGAGCGAGAGAGAGACAAATGCCAGAGAAAATAATGGGGGAAAACAGACAGACAGTTGTATGGATAGACAACTATCAAGAGTGTGAGTGTGTGAGCTAGCACTATGCCCTTGTAATTAAAAAGAGAGAGGCGGCAGAAACGGCATTATGAAAACAAGCTCTCCTAAAGCCATTTAAAGTGACTTATCCCAAACACAGCCAGAGGCTAATGCAACCGAGCAACTCTTCTCTGCATAATTACCAGCCCCGTTCCATTTCAGCCAGCACTGGGAGGCGACGAGTCTCCGTTTGAACCGATTACAGCGGATATTTGCTTGTTTACTCGCCGGGTCGTACCAACATGCAGTTTAACAGAGCAGCATGCTTTTACTTTCTTGGCTAAATGTGGCTAACAAGCAATGGAAGCTTATGTAGAACATTTAGCATTGTGCCAAATCATCACACAGTTGCCTAAATGGCCCATCTCCTCTATCGTGTTTCACCCTTTAACCTTATACATTAACCCCATGCAGTCGTGTAACAAATATAGACTGAAGTAGCACATGGTCAAACTGTGTGCTGTCATGTTGTTGGTTATGTATTTCATCCTGTGGGGTAGTAGAGTGTTTAAATAGTTTGAGCAATAGGTTATATTTGTAAATGACCTCTGTTTTGACTGTCTGTGCCATAGTGTGCTTCTTTCAGTCCAGCCTAAAACTCTCTGTAAGTTCAGAGGAAATGGAAGGAGCTAAACTGCTGTAGGCTGAATAGGAGGCAATATATATGTAAATATGTAATTATGTTTTGTGACATCACAAGACATCATTAATTTCCATATTTAAACGGTCCTTACTGGTGAGTGAGCAGCAATGTTTTAAAATGACAATATAGACTTTTTTTAAAACTTTGACATAATGACGGAACACTAACCTTTTGCACTTAGCGGAAGTGACGGACTAACATTTGATCGCGATTCAACAATGAGTAAGTAAACATATACAAACTACAACACAGAACATTTATAACATGTATAACCTACTAACATTTATGTGTGCTAACATTTCTAAATAATCACAAACTCAAACAAATTATCCGTAACTGTCATCAGAGAGTGACAGGCTACACGCTGCAGTATACATCAGTAAAATAATTTTATTAACGTTACACGTGATTTCGGACACACTGTGTGTTTGATAACATACACCAATCTGCCACAACAGTCCACCTGCCTAATATTGTGTAGGCCCCTCTTGTGCCGCCAGTACAGCTCTGACCCAGCGATTCCTTTACTCCAAAAGACCTCTGATGGTGTGCAACACCTCTTTGTCATGGTCCTCAAACCTTTCCTGAGCAATCTTCTGAAAGATTCCACTGCCATTAGGGAACACTGTTGTCATGAATGTGTGTATTTGTTCTATAGCAAAGTAACACCCACATGATAGGACCCAAGGTTTCCCAGCAGAACATTGCCCAGACCACACTGCCTCTGCCAGCGTGCCTCATTCCCAAAGTGCATCATGGTGCCATGTCTTTCCCAGGACACACACACATACCCGTCCGCATGATGTAAAAGAAAATGAGGCTCACCAGACCAGGCTACCTTCTTCCATTGCTCCATGGTCCTATTAAGATACTTCTTGTAGGAGCTTGGAGGTGGCATGGGCACTCTGACTGGTCTGCAGCTACGTAGCCCAATACTATAGCCAGCCATTTTATTTAAAATGTGAGAAAAATCTGTTTATCTATGATATGGGTCCTTGAAATAATCTCAGACTTGTTTCTGACACTGTAGGACATATAATTAATTTGATAAAACATGTACAACTAAAAACTGTACCATTAGTCATCCTGAAGCTAGGTTAGTATCTGTACTTGTCCATTTTTATAGTACAATGTCTGCATAAGCCTGTCTATTTGATGCAGTTTAATACGAGTTTTCACACAGTTCACGCAGTTTGCATGATGCTAGTCATTAGGCTATACTGTAGGTATCCATTCTATACAGCAAACATTTGTTTGATATCACAGCAGCGTTCATTAGCACTAGCACACCCAGACAGGGCGTTTGCTTTTCATGCTCTCTGGCAAAATGGGCCTTGTTCTCCATCTCTGCTATTCCCCAGCACCTGTGGCTATCCCAGTATTTAGATGAATCTATCTTTCATCTCCGCTGACACGTCTGGACAAGGCTGCGGTATCTTGCACCGGCGTGTGTGTATATATATGTGTGTGTGTGTGTGTGTGTGTGTGTGTGTGTGTCTGGCCCTGCCGTATTTGCTTTGACAATAGCTTCATTAGCCATCTTTGGCCACACAGACAAATGGGCCGCATTTATTTCAAAGGGAGATTTAATGGCCTCTCTTATTTTTCTGGCATCTCCAAGCCAGGATAAAGTAAATCACAATGCTCCTCTTACACTTCGATTTTCTTCATTTTTAGAGATGGTCAATTTCTGAATTATTTGCTCTTCTCTCTCTCTCTCTCTCATTCCCGTTCTCTCTCTCTCTCCCTCTCTCTCCTTCTTTCATCTCGACGCTCTTGAAAAATTGTCGGCGCCTTTTTCCTTAATAGTGGCGGCTTGAAGCACAGCCCATTCTGCCCCTGCTATTGCATTGTGGGAGGTGGTGGAGCAAAAAAAAAAAAAAAGAGGAAAAAGAAAAACGACATCAAAAGCATGTAAGGTGGGGAAAATATTACTTTGTGTGTGATTTTTCCCTCTCTCGCTGTCTATTCTCCTCCTAATTGCCAGTGATTATTTTAATAGTGAAAAGGGTGGCTGGTAATATGGCGTGATTATATGGAATGGACAGGCTAGGCCCTCAAGACACAGCAACATAATGAAGGCAATGATCAGGAGGGCAAGGCAGTGACACCCACAAAGCCCAGATAAGCCCCTGGAAAAGCTACCTCCTATCTCTCTCTTGCTGCCTCTCTCGGCCCTTCTCCCTCGCCATCCTTCAAAAGCACAGATGCTATCTGATGCATTCACAGGGCTGTTAGCTCTAATAGGCGGGAGCAGTTGTGGTTATGGCAAGCCATTCACTAGGCCTGTCTTTGATTAGGCCTGGCATTGGATTACTAGCACAGGACAAGACATGGCACACCTCAAAAAAGGATGAAGCTGACAGGCAGGCAGGCACACACACGCAGAGGTACACACATACACACACACACACACACACACACACACATTTGGATCATGATTTATAACAGCCAAAGAAATAATATACCAATCCCTGGCAACCACAGACTGACACAACAGGAATTCATTTCACTGTTGATGTTATTTCCCCCCCTGGTTCTGAAGGTACCCAATATAAACCCTCAATGCCAAGAACCGTGGGCTTGTAATATCTTTCTTATGCAAGTAATACTTGTGACAAGACCTGGATATCCTCATTAAAGTATGTCCTCCCTGAAGCCAATAACAATGTTTATCATTGTGTGTTAGGAAATGACTTTATTATGGATCAGATTGCAGCTCTCGCTCACACTAGATCAGAAAGGGATACAGGAGTTTGCGGTTTCGCTCATCAAAAAGGCAGAAAATGGCACTAAATGACAGATTGAGCAAAAAAAAAAAAGGAACAGATACACATTTGGCGATACCATTTTAGGTAAAGTCCCATTACTTAAAATGGAAGAGGCTTCCAAAAGCAAAGTTTATAGTGGCGTAGTGGTTAAAGTGTCCACATGCATTTTGCGGCTAGTTTTCCGAAACTGAAAGCTAATGAAGTATTTGACTTTACTGGCAAAAATGGAGGCTTTTCCTGCTTACGCTTTAAAAGAAAAAGCAGTTGTTTTCAGCACTTATTATCAGATGGCCTCCTATATAGCTAAAGTGAAGGAAGCTATACATTAAATCAATGCAAACTATGAACCACATAATCTCAAAAGGACTTGCTTATGTAACTTCTGACATTGTAGGACAAATAACCACACAGCCAAGGGTGCTTTCACATCTACCTGGCTTGGTCTGGACGAATGGACTTTTCAGTTTGAACCTAAATATTGTGTATGAAAGGTACCTCACTATTCCCGAAATGGCAATGTACATCCCAAACCAACCAGATCTAATATATACAGTGTACGAACAACATGAACTTTTGTTTGCATTTTTGTCCAGACTTTTAGGTGGGAAAATGTCTTACTTAGTAACTTGACCCAGTTTTAGACAAGTGAGGCGTGATACTAACTGATGTAGTATAAACATCCATTGCTTGCTAACCTAAGTAGACTCCTAGCTTCATTGTGCAGCTAAAAAAGACCTTCAAACACCAAATTTGACTGAGTGAACTGAGTAAAGTTGATTTCCCGCCAAACTATTCCTTTAAAACCTGTGGCTCTATAACGCTCTTGTAACTGATAGTACAGGAGCCTGGCCAAAAAACCAAAAGTATTTGGTTCTCTTGTCACAGGACGTAATGACATTTCTTGGAAGGTTTTCCAGGACTTTTCTGCTCTTTGTGAGAAAGAGCTCACCTCAGGAGGAACTTGGCAGCAAGAGCCACAGTCCAGTGTGGCTGCAAAGCGAAGGCCGCTCCGGCGTCCAACACGGTTTGTTCTCAAACTGAAAAGAAAAACTTTTTGAGAAGAAAAACTCAAACCTCAGTCAAAACACCATCCAAACAGCAGGTCAGACTCCACAGGGTGGATTTGGAGCATGATCATTACAAATGAATCACCCGGAAGTCAGATATAACAGGTAAACCTGTGTGTGTCGGTCACATAAATCAAAGCATATGCACACACACAAGCCTGGGGCTAGTTGTTGCTGGTTGCCTGCTGTTTCCTGGCCTCACTTTGAGCCTCAGTGAATATTGGGGTGCGTTCCGCAAAACAAAAACAACACCAGAGGGGTTCCCCATTCCAGCGACCTATCCATTATAATCCGCACAAATACATCACAGCGTAATGCGAAAACGCCAAGACAACAACATATATCCTTTACCCTCTGGACACACCCCCTGACAGAAAGGGTGCTTGTGTGACGGATGGTTAAGACCACTCGCTTAATGGAGAACACAGATATATGGAATCAACCTACACTCATTCGATGCATTTTTTATGATCCACCTATGCTAGCAACATCAACTAAATTCAACATAACGACCTAAAGATTCCTTCAATACTCCGCCAACAACTACATTCAATTGCATACCCCAACCTTGTCCAGGAACAAGTAAGAGGGCTTTGTGGATTTCTGTAGGATCACATGGTTATGGTAGAACAAATGTATTTTATGGTGTAATCAAGCTAACATTAGCATGTTGGGAAGTTCATAGTCAGCTTTTCCAACCTGCCTAGTTGCGAGTAGCTAAAGAAAATAGTCCAGCTTAGTAGTGAGGCTTATAAAACTGGTGCCTGATATAAACCCTCTGTGTGCGGTCTAAATATATTTGAGGGACTTGCGGCAGCTGGTTTTGCATTAGTTTTAGTTCTCAAAAGGTGTGTTGCTGAAGGCCAACAGCAGTAGCCACAGTAGTTAGATGGTGACATGAACCAGCAGAATAACATTGTTCCAGACATGGATCTCACAGGACCAGATATACAGACTAGGAAAATATGCCTTGATGCAACCACAATGCGTATTTTCATTTCACATATGCTATTTTCATATTTGCACACTTGAATAATGTTTTGGCGGGGAAGGACTTCACTGATTTGTCCTTTTTTTTGGTCTTAAGCCAGCTGATTGCTCCATTATTTCTTGAACAGGGGTGCATAAAGTTTGGCATTAGATGGAAGTTAGACATTTGAAAGCAGAGCATGGATAAACGGATAAGCATGGCTGAAGGTAATAATATCTATGTGCCAGCAGAACATAGAAACATAATTGTCCCCCAGTCCATTCTTCTTTTCCACTAACTGGAAAGACACTAATGTATAATAATGTACATTAAACATTACCATTTCAACTGTACTTTGTAATTTGCTGTGCTTCGTCTGAGGCCTAACACGGCACAGTAATCCGAGGCAGCAGTGAGACTGGGCTGGGGTGAACTGTTGTTGTTTTGGGGCGGTTTGATAAAGTGTCTTCGAGTGAATGGAAGAGAGGGGCATCCAGACCGTCTGGCAGACACGGGCAGCTTCACGTTACTGCTTCTATTGTATTTCAGCCATTTTTGGGAGATATTTGATGCTATCAAAGAAACAGCTCGGCAAACAAATTGGAGATTAGCAAGGCTTGTGTAAATATATAGGTGTGTGCGTTTCTGTGTGTGTATGTGTGTGAACTTGTAAGGAAAGGAAGATGAGACATGATTTCACTTGTTATGAATGGATAGAAAATAATTTCTTTAATATGATGCCAAAAAGGGAACAGGTTTCCCGACTTGGCAACAGGTAGTAACACATATCCATTCTAAGTATGTCTATGTAGTCTAAGTGTCTATGTAGTCTAGCATTCCTTAATGCATTTTTAATGAAAGAAAAAGTATGATCTTAAGAAAGTTTGATCGTAAGAAAGAAAAAATGAAAAAATGTCTTTAGGTCTCATGAAATTGTACTAGGTTACTTAAAAGCAAAAATGTAGATTATTACATAGATTTTATTAGAAAAAATATATTATAAGTCAACAAATGAAACTGGGAATAAAGAAATGTATATAAATTGCACAATGCACCTCCTTACATTTTTGAGTGCTAAAAAGTAAGTAAAAAGTAAACATAATAGGGAAAAGATACTAAATAAAGGTTATAAGAAAAGATACGAACTCAAGGTTCTAAGAAACATGGGGAAAGATAACAAACAAGATGGAAAAGTAATAAGAAACGTTTCTAAATCAAGGTAATAAAAAGTACTAACCAAAGTACATTGTAAACGTCACAATCAGAGTACTATAAAAATGCCAAGTCATAAGAAAAAGTATTCGAGTACTATGTAAAGGTTATTAGATAAAAAGTACCAAGAAAGGGTCTTAGAAAAGGTATTAACATATAACACAAAGGTCATAAGAAAAGGAACTCAAGTACCATGTAAACGTTATACGGTACTAAATCAAGCTACTATGTAAAGACTGCAAGAAAGAGTTAAGGTAAGGACTTAGAAAAAGGAGAAAAAGGTACTAATGTCTTACATAAATGTCAAAAAATGTACTAAATTGAGGTACTATGTAAAGATTATTAGAAAAAGAGCAAAGTAAAGATCATGAGAAAAGGTACCAAACCATGATACTATGTAAAGATAGTAAGAAAAAGTATCAGGTAACGGTCATAAGAAAAAGTACAAAATCAAAGTACTTAGTAAAGAGTGTAAGAAAAAAGTACCAAGTAACTGCCTTCAGTATAGTACCAACATATTACATAAAGGTCATGAGAAAAGTTACTAAATCAAGGTACTATGTGAAGAATGTAAGAAAAAGTACCAAGTAAAGGTTCTAAAAAAAGGTACTAGATTACTTTGCTACTTTGCCATAAGAGAAGTCTATTTTAAAAACAGTAAGGGTCAGTAAGGCAAAGTACTAACATCATAAAGGTCATGACAAAAAGATACTAAATAAAGGTATTAAAGACAAGAAAAAGTACTTGGTAAAAATCAAAGGTGTTATGGAATGCAGGCTTGTACTACTTGTATTAGCGAGTTACTAATTACTGAGTCACACTGTGATACTGGTATTCACAGGAATGCACACAAAACTATTACTTCATTTTATACGCTGACCTGTAAATATCAGGTTATTGATTAACAAACGAAATTCAACTCAAGGACAAGAACAAAAAACATACATCCAAAAACACAGCCCACTTGTGTCATGCAGCTAGTGAACAAGGACAGACATGGATCCAGTGTCATGCTCTGGGGCGTGGTGTGCATATGTGTGACACCTCACTAAAGATCTATAGTAATGGATGTGTGTGAGGTCAGGTACTACAGTGTGACTTGCACTTCATCACATACATGAGCCTCTTTAGATCACCTGTGCAGAAGGACAAAAGCCTAAAGGGGGTTCCAACCCCCAACTCTGCCCCCCAAACACACACACACACACACACACATACACACACACACACACACACACTGTGCATTCTTTTTCTTTTTTTTCTTCTATGCCTAAAAGGAGAGCATAGCATAGCAATAAACAATTAATTAAATTTGCTTTTCTGAAATATACGTGATTATATTGCACCAGGGATTTTACAATGAAGCCCAATCTAAGTCATTAAATATTATCTTCCGATCAAAATCTAATCTGACGTTCGGCTTTAGAGTTCATTAAAGTTTATTCAAACTTCAGACTGGACCGAGGCCTCCCTCTCATGCTTTCTCAGTCTCTTTCAGCTGTTTCTGTCCTGTGGCCACTTTGCCACAGCGGTGTCACGCTCCTTCCTCTCACTGGTCACTTTCTCTCTCTCTCTGTCTCTGTGGAATGTGGGATGCCATTGTGACACAGTGCCCCCACAATTCTGACAGACAAGTGAAGGGTCTCCTCTTACTGACGGCAGGGGCACACATGCCTTTGTTTGGCTTCCTGCCCTCACCTTTTGCTTCAGCTCAGTGAGAATGAGAGAAGAGAGAGAAAGGTAGAGGGGAGCAAAGAAAGAGTGGATTATCTGAGTCTCTGGTTACCCTGCCATTGGGCTGATGCCCCACAGAACACCTGTGTTGTGGGGTAGTGGGGGCAGCCGGGGGGCAGGGGGTCCATTCAAGCGCTCTAACATGCAGTGCAAAGTACTGTATGTGCAGGGCTGGGCAGGACAGTTGTGTAGCAAATATTTATTTGAGAGTGGAGCAGATACTGACTGAGTGATTAAGGTCAGAAAAGGAACATGCCTCTGTCTGAAAGGGTGCTAAGGGTGGGCCTGAATCTACAACCTCACCCCATCACTCCTCCAAAATGTAATAACAACAACAAAAATAATTATCCAACACAGTTGCTTGGGTGTTGCTAGTATACATGTATCATAAGAGTGGTGCACCGATTTTTTGGGCTACAAGGTTTCTCCTTTATTCTATAATCTATATGAAATTGTTACTATGTTGGAACTATATATCTGCCAAAAAGCTGTATACAAGTCCACAATTCCTAATCAGATTGAATATTCTGGTATTGGTTTAGTGACAATATCTCAAGAGCTATGGGCAAGTTAGCAGACACATATCAGACAGAAAAACGATAATATTAAGAATAGTATAAATTGGTCAGCTTGCGAGGGTAGTAGATGACTGTGACAAGGCAAGTAAATATAATCACATCTGCAAGGCACATTAAGTCTATGAGTTTGCAAGTCCTGGGAAAGTCGACTGGACAAATGTATCAAAGAGGACACAGAGCACATAAAAGGCGATGAAAGGGTTTTTTTTGTGAGTATTATGATGATTTTCAGTATTATGAGTTCTGTTCAGTTTAGTAATGTTTTATGCAAAGATGCCAGTGTAGAGGATAAAACTGAGGGAACTGTTCTGGACAGAATAACCCCCTAAAATCTCAGACGCTCTGAAAAAATTGGACAGGCATAAAATGTACCGTTCACTTTCAGCAATGCAGATTGCAGAGCTGATCCTAGCCTACAGTGGTGCTGTTTCATTCTTTGCAGAGGTTCTGTGGTGCACTTGTGTTGAATGCTAACCCATCATCCATTCATAGCCCCCTAACTTTCTGCCTTATTGTCCGAAAGTGACAGACAGATATTTTCCCGGAGACACACCCTCTTCAGGTTATCCAGGTGATGTGAGTGACGAAACCCAAGATGTCCGTGTGGGGTTTCAGAGATGAGCTCATGAGACATTCTTTCTCTCTCCTCCACTCCCTGAACTAAATAAAGACAACTGTCAGTGCTTAACGTACGAGTGCTGTAATACGATCTGATTAGCATCTTTTAGATCACCGCATTTCAGACCCATCAGCCATGTTTTAGGCCCTTCTTTAACAATGGACACCACAACCCCCTCACATGCACAAACACACACTATGTACACAATTAGTACACATTGGGTTTATGATACACCTTACAAGATATCAAAATCCCACTGGTGAGTCGCTAATGGGGCGCAGTTAAAGGGGCACCTGTGTTATTTTGACCTGTTTAATTGGTTGGATTGCATGAATACTTTGATTTATCAACAAACACACATAAACACTGATCTGGAGCTGTGATTGGTCAGAATGCTCACATCGTTTTATATGTATATTGCAAACTTCTGTGGTATCTAAAGGAGAAGTCTCAGGGCCTTCTAGGGCCTTCTAATAATTTCTAGGAACTAGAAATAAATACTGTTTACTTAATTTTTATTCCAAATTTATGTTAAACTAGGGAATTAATGCAGTGCAGTATGTTTTGTTTGGAAACAATAAGGTTCCCTACTCAACCAAAACTATCCAGTTAATTTGGTGTGTGTGTTATATGGGTAGATAGGGCTAACCATGCTCTTCCACTGGATAGGCCTTGGATTGAAGGATTGAAGTTGTAATACATCAGATTATCCACCAATATAATTAATAAGTGGAGACTAGCTTTGACCTCCAGTGGGTGGAAAATGTTATTCTAGGGCTTCTGGAAGTCTTAGGCAGAGATGGACAACTCAGGTCCAGAAAGTAAAAATCCTCTCCAGCAGCTGATTAGCTGAAACCAGTTGTGAAGGCAACCAGGCAGTTTAAACAAAATCCTGAAATGTCCACTTCTGGTTCTGCACCCAAAGTTTTATGTTTTAAGCTCTGTTGACTTTAAAGCGTGCAACCAATGAAGGGAGGCTTTATTTCGGCCTGTAGATCCTGTAGGATATCAAAAACATGGGCTGTGTGTCCTGTTTTTTTCAGCATAACATGTTAATTAAAAACTGTATGTTCATACTGTTTGTTTGAGTTGCTCATGTAGATGTAGATGTCCATGTATCATCTCAAACTCCTACCACACACACACACACACACACACACACATGCACACATACACACACACAAACAAACAAACAAGCAAACACACAGGAAAACAAATTAGTCTATTTTATAACTAAACTTAAGGAAATGCCCAAACATGTGTGTGTGTGTGTATGTGTGTGTGTGTGTGTGCATATGTTTTCACACCTTGAAAATGTAGCACTTTGTGTTGAGGGAGAGTGTGTCATTACCTGCATGTTTGCTATTCAATCTGCACAGCTCTCTGCTTGTTCTCTCTCTCTCTCTCTCTCTCTCTCACACACATACACACACAAACACACACACACACACAATGGCAACATTAACACACTACTCACCTGCAGCCAAAAGGGCTCCATTACAGGTGAGTTCCAGACTACTGGCACCACCAGGGAAGGGGTGTGTGTAAAACAAACAGACAGAGAGAGAGAGAGAGAGAGAGAGGAATGAAGGAAATTGCATTTTTACAGTGCAACCAAGTTTTTTATTCCTGTATAATTAAATAATTAAGACGTTTGAATGGTTTCATGTGAAGTGGTCTGTTCTACAAAAACTTGGTTAGTCAGAATTGGTCACAGCGGTGCTGCATGGAACCAGATGTCTGAAAAGTTTAGTGCCTCTAAAAGCTCCTTCACAGGAAGCTATTCCAAGAAATTTAAAGCTCTACATTTAAATGGACATTTTTCAGCTGTAAAAAATGAAAGTGCTACAATATAAACTTATATAATTAACATTTTTACCATTATGGATTTATTTTTTACTTGGAAAATATGGTGGAGTTCCTCTTTAACTGATTCCTTTCTTTGGAGACTATAAAAGCAACCACATTCACATCAAAGAGACTCTATCAACAAAATATATGTTGATTAGTCAAGACATGTTTGATGTCTGAAGGTTACTTATTCTCCACCAGTCAGATATACCTACTTCTGTCCATTTTGTAGCTACCACTACCCACTGTACAGAGCCCGAATCCACTTAAACAATAAGTTATTTCAGATTAACATGTAACTTACACAGTTCGTGACAAAGGTGTGATGTTTTGGCCTTCCAGTTTAAGATAAGATAAGATAAGATAAGATAAACCTTTATAAGTCCCACAAGTGGGAAATTTGCGTTGTCCCGGCAGAAAGTGGACAGTACAAAGGTAAGAGCAACAAAAATAAAAAAACAATAGAATAGAATAAAATACTATACTAACAATACAGTATAAAATGTACACTATACAATCTATAAATTTAAAATATGGACATGTGTATTGTAAAATATATATGTTATAAATATATATATATATATATATTAGATAAGTATGTATGTATGTATGTACACAACGAGTATATGTATGTATATATGAGTGGATATATAAATAAATATACGAACACTGTGGATATATACGCGCACGCACACACACACACACACACATACACACATACACACATACACACACACACAGAATGGAGTGACAGGCATTTACAAAAACAGTAGTAATGCACCAGAGAAATTGCACATTTTAAATTGCACATTCATATACGTGTTGCACATTTAACCCAGTAATAATAATTCAAACCCGAAAATTGCATATGTTGCATCAGAAAAATTCCACACAAGTAATTTTGCACATAAGAGACGCTACCATGGTGCATTTGCTGTTTATGTTTGTTTGTCTGTGCATGTGTGGTCATCTGCAAGATCTTTGTTGTGGAGTCTGACAGTGGTTGGAAGGAAAGACCTGCGGAATCTCTCCATCCCACACCGCGGGTGCAGCAGCCTGCCACTGAAGGAGCTGCTCAGTGCTGTCAGAGTCTCCTGCATGGGGTGGGAGATGTTCTCCAACAGGGATGACAGTTTAGCCACCTGTCACTCACCACCACCACTGGGTCCAGAGGGCCTCCTAGATGCAGAGATGCTGCTGCCCCAGCAGACCACACCGTGAAAGATGGCTGATGTCACTACAGAGTCATAAAAGGACTTCAGGAGTGTGCCCTTCACTCCAAAAGACCTGAGCCGTCACAGCAGGTACAGCTTGCTCTGCCCTTTTTTGTAGAGTGCTTTGTGTTGTGAGTCCAGTCCAGTTTATTGTTCAGATGAACACCAAGGTACTTGTAGCTCTCCACAGCCTCAGTGTCCATGGCCTGGATGTTCAGTGGTTTCTCCAGTGTTGATCTGGAGGTAGTTCTGCAAGCACAATGCTTTTGAGCATAAGCTTCCATAACTTGTTAAAGTAAAGTGGCCCCTTATAGTCATGCATGAACACACCACATCACAGCACACAGTGTGAACAATGTGAAATCCTTTCTCTGCAATTAACCAATTCACCAAGTGAAGCAGTGGTCAGTCAGCGATGCAGCACCTGGAGAGCAATGTGTGGGGACGCTATCTTGTTCGAGGGTACCTCAGTGGTGCCACTAGCAGTCCTAGGATTCAAACCCACGGCCTTCCGATCGCAGGGGCAACTCCCTAACCACCAGACTACCAGCTGCCACTAGCTACATTTTCATGTGAAAACCTAAACAATTTTGGACATCCAACATGTCTTGACAGATTCACTCACCTCAAATCTGCCTGTAAGAGATATTAAGAATCATGTGCAAATTAAGATGACAGACCAATGACCATAGTGTGTTGGCCCATCGCAGCCAATCTTACCACTGGAGCTACAATGAAGCAGTTTTGTTCGAGCTGAATGCTTTGGTTAAAACAAGCGACAGCAAACATGCCTGATCCAATTCATATTTACGTCTCATGACAGCTTTTACCAGCCGCTAGCCGCAGGTCAGACCTCAATCACGGCTTGTGTTCAGGAGAGGTCCCTGTAGTGGGCAAAAATCCGCAATAACCAGCGCACGAGCCATCGTCTGCTCCGCGGCCGACAGGAAACCATTATGGGCAGCCCAATTACCATTCTCATCCATCCCCACATAGCCCAGCTACACACTCTAATCTGGTTAAGTGCATGTCCCTGCGAGAACATTAAATATGAATCTCTCTCTCTCTCTCTCTCTCTCTCTCTCTCTGTCTTTTTTTTCAGTGAGGCTCGCTTTTTCCCCCCCTACCTATTTGCCCCATTTTTTTCATACTGCAGACCCATCTTGAGAGCACAATTTAGGGTTGATTTAATTTGTTCTTCACAAACATTTCTAACGATATTACCCAATAGCGCATATACCGTGAGTCTCTCTCTCGCTCTCTCTCTCTCTCTCTCTCTTGTTCCATTAGCCAGTAAATCGCGTTTAAAGACTATATTGATGCTGGATGTCATTATGGGTGATTATCAAAACAACAGACAATGGGGAAAAGTGTCTGCTAACTGGTTTAACAATAATTTCAGCAGACTACAGCAGATGGGAATGCCACAAAATTACAAATTAAGCTTTTCAGAAATGAATGCATCATATGTGAATGACCCTTAACACAGGGCCAGGGCAGATGGCACCTCATCAAGTGCTGGGACACTGAAGGAACATTTTATGTCACAATGACCTTAGTGTCTCATTCAAGACTTGCCAGTTCCAATAGACTGAATTATGAAAGAAGACACCTTGAGAGACAACAGAATTTTCCTAACAGAAGACAGAAAAAAAGGTCCATGGAAAAAGTCATGTCAAGTCAAGTGTTTTTTTTCTTTTTTTTTCGCCATTTCAACCATATACACAGTACACAGTGAAACAAAAGAGGACAGTGTTGCAGCACAAGCACAAAAACAGAAACAAAACAAGTTTACAAGTGCAGACAGGGAAAAATACACTATTGCAAATAGAAAGAAAGTGCAAGAAAAACACAACAGCAACAAAATAACAGGGCAAGACAACATTTTGTGCAGTCAACAGCTGCAGTATTAGTTAATTAGTTAGTTAGTTACTGAATAAAGTATTATGACTGATATTATATTCTAACACCGATACATATCACTGTGAAAATATAGCATCAGAAGGACAGGGAATGTGCAGTATGCTAATAAATAGGTATTTACAGAGCCAATTGGAGTATGATTAGAAGAAGGAAGACATTTATGTATGTTTGAGTGTGTGGGTACAGTTTATTATTCAGGAGTTTGATGGCCTGAGGGAAGAAACTGTTTCCTGTTCTGGCAGTGGAGACCAGTATGCTACAGAAACTTTTGCCTGACAGGAAGAGGCAGAAGAGGTTGTGTGAGGGGTGTGTGGGATCATCCACAACGCCGGTGGCTTTGCGGATGCAGTATGTGGTGTAAATGTCTGTCACAGACATTTAAGAGTCCTTTTTTCCAAGACAGATGAGGGCCAGGTGAAGGGGTGGTGGTGATGGCAACATCCATAGAGCAGTTGGGACAATACGTGAACTGCAGGGGGTTCAGTGAGGTGGGCAGTTATGATTTTATATGCCTCATGACAAAACTCTCTAAGGCCTTCATGATGATGTGCGTAAGAGCGACAACATGCATTGAGTCACTGAGGCAGGACACTGACGACTTGTTATATTTTTCTGTTCCATGTTAGGCTTTTAAACACCTTTCAAACTGAAGCTGTTGCTGCAGACAGGTTTTTTCAATGGTTTTTTTCATTACCGTAACTCTTGAACCGTTTGCGCAAATCCAACGGTTTCTGAAAGCAGAGAAGCTGCACTTTTCAGTGATATTAGTGTCATTACGGTAGGCTGCAGCCGGCCAGGGAAACATTTTTCGGGCTTACTCGCCTGGATGATTAGGCCTGGTTCTCCTCATGCCACTCACCCAAATTTGGACTTTTTTATGGAAGTTTTCAGAAGAGAGGGCTTTCACCAAGAACCAGGCCCCTCAACCGTGATGAGTGATCCGAAAAAAGTGCTTCTAGGTCGGCTACAGCCTGCCCAGAGCCCCCTTGTATGTAAGGTATTAATGTTGGTGGCGTCAGTTACACAATAGACCCGGAGCCAGCAGAACAGACAGGGGCGGACTGGCAATCTGTACGTTCTGGAAAAGTCCAGAACCGTCTGGTGCACGTATAAATGTGCATAAAACCGCCACTCCCCCCCCACATACGGCCGTGATGCAGATCTATTCACCTATTACTACTCTACAGTAAATATATTGTCTGTTCAGGGAGATTTGGACTTAACAGCCAATTGTTAGAGAAAAACAAACAAGAATTTGCAGGATGTGATTATTGCTACATTCATATTTTTTTGTAAAAAGCATGACAGTATATTAAGTAATCCAAAGTAATCAGAATACGTTACTCACACTGAGTAACTCAACGGACTACATTACAAACCACATTTTGAGGCATGTATTCTCCCAACACTGTGCGTATTTTGATTTAAATCTTATTAGCCTTGTGAATCTCCTAAATGTATTGACATGTTTACTACAGTGCCAGTGGTGTTTGCTTTGACACTGTGGGTAGATAGCTTACTTTGCTAGATAAAATAATTGTTCTGAATATCTGACTCACTGTACCTTTACATTAGGAGGTGACAAGTCCCTGAAGTTTATCTCTTGTGTGTGTGTTTGAGGCCACTCTTGTTGGCGCATGTGGGCGAGAACTCTGTCCAACTTCTGGCAAGTAAATATAAAAGAAACAAAATGCCAGTAGGAACAACCAGTAGTCACTCAGGTGATGTGTTTGTTCAACCATGAATCATCAACATCCACACAGTTGGTTCACTGAGGTTGTGTGTGGAATTTTGAAATGGGCACTAACAATTATAATAATTGTAGATGAAAAATGTTAATCATCCAAAAACAGATCTTTCCCAGCACAAGTCATGTGATTTCTGAGAAGCTCTTCTCAATTTATGGGCTTTTACCATGTTTTCATCTCTGTCAGCACCAACATGAAACCTTGTGAGAAATGCTGGCATGTATAATGCAAAAATCATTCAATATTTTGTTAACAGCTTCAGATATGAATTATGGTGAATTGAGGTTGTAGTAAAGGTAAATAAATTTGAGGTTGTGGTGGTAAGTAAATTGAGGTTGTAGCAATGGTAAATGAAATTGAGGTTCGAGTAATGGTGAATAAAACTGAGGCTGTGGTAATGGGAAAGAATATTGATCTTATAGTGGTGGTAAAAAAAAAATTTTGATTATAGTAATGGTAAAAAAATGAGGTTGTAGTAAAGGTAAATAAATTTGAGGTTGTGGTGGTAAGTAAAATTGAGGTTGTAGTGATGGTAAATGAAACTGAGGTTCAAGTAATGGTGAATAAAACTGAGGCTGTGGTAATGGGAAAAAATATTGATCTTATAGTAATGGTAAAAAAATGAGGTTGTAGTAAAGGTCAATAAAGCTGAGGTTGTGGTAATGGTAAGTAAAATAGAAGTTTTTAGTTATGGTAAATTAAATTGAGGCTGGAGTAATGTTGGAGGTAAATGAAACTGGGGTTGTAATAATGGTCAAACTGAGGTTGTTATGATGGTAAATAAAATTGAGGTTGTAGTAATGGTCAATAAAATGGAGGTTTTAGTAATGGTCAGTAAAATGGAGGTTTTAGTAATGGTCAGTAAATTTGAGATGGTAGTAATGGTAAATAAAACTATGCTTGTAGTGATGGTATGTGTAATATAGTTTGTTCTTCAATGTTTGTGTGAATTGCACAGTATGCATGAAGTTGAAGTTTGCCTCAGTGCACATTTTCTTTGCTGTACTGAAATGAATGCAGTGCACTGAGGCAAAAATGCGTAAACTGATGTCTTTATTATGGGTTATTGCTTACAGGAAAAAAAGACACTCAATAACAAGGTATACATGATTGAAGACTACTTCACCCTGAATGATCTTAGTAAAGAAACCAAAAGGAGCTGCATAGGAAGTTTCCATTATAAGCACCGTATATAGGCGGAGCTCTGATTACAATCTTCCGAGTTGCTGAAAATACTAAACATCGGAGGAAGAAGATACAGTGCACCTCCTGACACTCTCTTCACAGCTGACAGACCAGGTTCCCGTACAAGAAAAAAACATCATTACCTCTCCTCTGGTAGCCACGGCAACACACAACTTGGCTTATCCAACCATGTATTGTAAAATCACATTTAACCAGCCTGTATCTCCTTCGTCCTCTTTTAGAACCCACAGCTTCTGCTAGTTTTTAAATAGTTTTTGACCATTTTTGCAGTGACTTGCTGTAACTTTGAACTGTCTCTGAAAACCAGAGAATGCTAATTAGTAACTTCATGAGAAGGATGAGAGTAAAAAGCTGTTGTGTCTTCACAGGCAGGCTCAGATGGGGAGATCACAGCGGAGGAGCAGGTGCAGATGCTGCTAGATGCCCGACTGCAGTGCCTCCAGACGATCTCCAGCCATGACCTGGCAGGTAAAAGAGAGGACACCCACAATTTTCTCAGATGGCTTTTTCATTATGCCCTCACTAACCTCTCTGACCTAACAAACACACACACACACACACACACACACACACACACACACACACAAGGGGTCAGAAAACATAACACAAAACAGAGTAGCACTAAAAGGATTTCTCTCAGATTTGACGGACCTTGCAAAATTGGTCAAACTAGCTCCTCAAATGTGGAGCTGAACTGGCTGAAATGAGCCAGTTTAGTCAAATAATTGACTGTTTATTGCCAGATTTCAGACTGTTTGAGGAAGGTTTCCACCAAACTGTGCTGGACACCAGACCTCCTGGACCAGATTTGGAAAACCTTGAAATGAAAAGAATCGTAGCATCACCCGGCCATGCTGCTGTCCCAAGCGGAGAAATCACAGGGTCCCAAAAAAGCATCCACCAATGTTGCTGTAGCTGTAGAGCATGTTAAACCCTAATCAGGGCTACATGGATTGAAATTTGCTCAAAGAAATTATGCTAAGCATTCAATTAATCCTTAGAGGGCAAGCAGCATGGATCCATGCCAGAAGTGCAACATATGGTAAATTTACATTTTTGGCATTTAGCAGACACTTTTATCCAAACAACTTCCATTCCCTAACTACAGGGGGCAGTCTCTCTAAGCAACCTGTGGTTAAGGGAACCCAGTGGTGCTGTGCTGAAGGATTCAAACCCATGACCTCTTGGTCCAGAGGCAAGTATCCTACCCACTAGGCCACCGCCACCACCCAGTAACTCATAGTCATACGGCAAAACAACTCCTTATATGGAAGTTCTGCTGGTGTGTGTTGGTGCTCGAGGTGTCAGGCGTTGTGCTGAGCTTTGTTTCGTGTTCCTGTGTCACGTAGAACCAAAGTTACTGTAATTTAAAAACATGTAATAATAATAAAAATCACTTCTGGGGTTTAAAAACACACAAATTACCATAAAGAAAATACCAGATTTCTTCTATTTTAGGTTTTAGAAACAAACAGAAAAAACACAAGATCTCTGAACTTGGGAGAACTTTCAGGATAGTCTCCGCCCACAAGTGGGTGGGGAAAACCCGCAGAGGGAGGGGCTCCGCAGAGCAGCTGAGAGAAAGAGCAGCAAACAGAGAGAGTGTAGGAGAACAAACGCCGGTTCTAGACTGTTTTACACTGTTTATATTTACTGAAATCAGAGTTTACTGATA
>JBBPCY010000001.1:36637207-36652827 GCA_037974405.1 Brachyalestes nurse
CACCTTGCAAACGGCTGGCATAGCTTACCCAAAAAAGCTCAACCAGAACAGGGAGGTGGTGGCAGAAAGAGAGAGAGAGAGGGAGAGAGGGAGAGAGAGAGAGAGAGAGAGAGAGAGAGAGAGAGAGGAGAGAGAGCGAGCGAGAGAGAGAGAGAGAGTAATTATATGTTGGTAGGCCTGTGTAAATGGAGGAGGAGGTTAAAATAAGCAATGAATAAAAGGGAGGGAAGGAAGAGAGAAGAAGGAAAGTTCTACTGGAACTGTTATCACATGGGTTTGATGCTTTATTAAAGGAACTGTTCAACCGAAAATCCGAATTACACCTTTTTCCTCCCCAGCTCAGACACAGTCCAGCGGCCAAGACTGCTTTGACAGCCAAAGTGTTGCACTGGAGCTACTAGGCTAATGCAGCTAACACATAATGGAAGCGTAAAAGCACCAATTAGCATCAGTTAGAGCACATGCCAAAATCACCATACGCTTACCTCAAACCACAGCAGTTTGTAAAACTGGAGAAAGCAATAGGAATAAAATAATACTGATAATAATAATAACAATAAGAAGAAGAAGAAGAAGAAGAAGAACAATACAACTTTATTTATAAAGCACCTTTGGTATAGTTAAAATGAGAAATAAAAATAAATAAAATGCAAATAAAATGCACAGTGCATTTTTCATTTTAATTATTTTTGAAAATGATAGCGAATGATACAGATATAAAAATGTACAAATGAAATAAATAAAAACAATACAGCTGCAATACGAAAAGGTGAAAAAAATGATTATCTTTAATTTTTAATTAAAATTATTGTATTTACTCATTTAATTTCACAAAAACAAAAGTTTTTGGGAAGGAGCATATACCCTCACCTTTCCTTTTGTGTCTTGGTATTCAGCATTAGGGCTCGCTCAAGCGTATTTGGGATTAGTGTTTAACACCTCAGTGTTTTTGAAGACATGTCTGCAATAGCTAAGGGGCTAATGCTAGTTAATGTACAAGCGTTTATTACCTGTTACATTAGCTACATTAGCATCATGGCTCCAGCGCAAAACAAATCAGAGCTCAGACACCAAACAAAGATTATAGATTACATTTTGTGTAAAAGGGAGTGGGGGAGGTCTCAAAGTATTCCTGTAAATCAAAAAAACTGAGTACCTATACAGTGGCGAAGAGAAGGAGCGGGTAAGGAGAGGACGAGGAACAGTGCCGCTGGAGTGTGAGCACTGGCATGACGGCCTGTCCTGAGAGTAATGAAGCCGTCTCTTTTCTTAAAGCAGCACAACCTGTGGCTTGCCTCCAGCCCAAACCTGGCTGGTCACAAAGCACGACAAGGCCTTCTTGTCATGTCACACTAGCATAGCAGGTCGGCCCCCTCCTCCCCTTCCCTTCTCCAATCAAGCTGACCTTTTCTTACCGCTACATAATACCTCAAACCCCTCAAAGGCAGTTGCATTGTGCTGCTAATATGGTTCCTTCAGTAGACCCCAGGTGTAAACTATAAACCCAGCCGGGCCTAGGCTGGGTTCAAAGCCTCGTCTACTGTTGACTGGCTGCCAGTGGGCCCTATTGCTGTGATTGCCGGAGCTTGTAGTGAAAAGACGATACAAACTATGCACGTCAGTAAGGGATATCTGTCTGCCTTTGTCCGACAGAGGCCGATGAACACTTTAGCAGGCCTCTGAGGGGATTGCCTCGGGGAGCAGTGGAGCTCCAAGACTCTTCACAACATGAACATGACACCGGACCTCCACAAAGCAAAACTACCGCGACCTCGGCAGACTAATTGGTGCGGTTCACCTGTACGTTACACCAAGCCAAGTCAGGCCTAGAAGAGGCAGACATGAATGAGTCCATATTTCAATGGGGTAGCCATCATGTAAAGGCTGTAGGTAAAAATAACGACACTGAGATGATTTTAAGAGGAAGACACATGATAACAAAACTGTGTTAGAAACTATGGCTTACAGCTACACTTCTATTCCATCTCTTACACCTTCAGAAAATTCATTTTTAGTTTATTTAACAGAATAGTATCCATAATAACAATAATAAGTCTAGAAATTCAAAGCACTAATGTGTTTTAAACATCTGTGTTTATTCTAGAATGTCCTGTTAGCATTGTTAGCATTATTGTAATTTATAGTCAGCACTGAAGACCTTGATCAAATACTAGAGACTTAGCATTACTAGAGACTTAAGTTTACTATTTAAAGTAACATCTTAAAACATAGTGGAGACTATTTAGTGTACTATCCCAAAATGAATTTCAGTAGGAATTGCATACTCAGTACGGAGTATGTCAAGTAGAGATTCCCGGTCTTAAGAGTTCGAACCTAAGCAAGTTCAGAATCCAGACTCCCAATGTTGAAAGAGTGCAGGTTCAGTCTGCTTCTGGAACAGTAGTATTCATGTTGACATCACAGCCCAGATTGGCTTGAGTCTTGATCCCCCAAATCAACACTGAAATTGATATACAGTAAAGTAACATATAATGCAACGAACAGCCCACATTTGTTTCATTAAAAAAATGAATTACACTATTAATAAAAAATTGATGTACTTATGATGTGGGTCTATAAAAGGGCCAACAGCAGGAAATAATTAGACAAATAATACAACAATCATAATATGAAACATACAGTCAAGTGGCCATTCTTTTGCTGTCATTGCCCTGCTTTGTGTGAATTGTATTCTGGAAAACTTCCCAACTACCCAGGTCCACACAATTACCTCCTAATGCATCCTTGATAAAATCCACAAATCAGAACATTTCTAAGTACCCATAATGCACCCGGTTGTATGCAATAGAATTAGACTGTTACGAGAAGTTCAATACACCACCACATACAGTATACTGACAAATTGCTCATATATAACAGCGCAACTGATTTTCCAGTGTAGGCCGTAGTGATCAGAGGACCATTTCAAATATGGCAGATGACTAAATCATTTAGCCTTTTTTTCTGAAACTAAAATGCCACAGGCCATCTTGCACTATTTCATCGCATCAAAACTATTCTGCCAAAGCAGGTCTAATACAGCAAAAGCCATCAACACATTAGTTTTGGTTCCCACTGAGAAGTGTCTGTGTCTGAACAGTGGATCTTTGTTGAACTACACTGCTCATTGGCTTGTACACTGTCACTGGCTGTAGTACTACATTAACATACTAATAAAGTTGTTATGAGCTCAGGGAGTGTGTTTTGTATGAAGAGGTAATAGAACACACTGTAAAATTCAATTAAATGAAGATGTACTTCAGCCTAAGAATTAATGGTAAAATTGAAGCTCAGATCAAAAACCTGTGGATCTGTTGGTTTTTCATAATGAGAGCAAGAAATTTGAGACGGCAAGTCCGGAGGGTTTATTTAAAACACAGTTTTCGCAGAATAACCACTCTGAAATGCTTTTTGTCACCGTGCACATCTGTGAAATGAGGGAAAGGCCCACTGAGTGTTCTGACTAGGAGTGAACAAAATTAACATCTTCTTTGTGTGTCCTGAGAAGCAGGCCTGCATGAGCACTCAGAGAACTTGGTTACAGTGCCCCCTTCTGGTGATGAGAGAGAGAGAGAGAGAGAGAGAGAGAGAGCATAAGCACGAGAAGAACATCTGAGGCACTCTTTTGTTAAGTGCATTATATTCCTGTTACAAAAATATAAAAATGCTCATCAAATCTCCTAAAGCATTTACAGTAATCAACAATGGCCTCATAACTCCAGACCTAGAAGATCAAACTTCCCAAAAAGGGTTCTTAGAACAAGGCCATAGAGGAATCATTTTAGTTCCATTTTAGTTTAGTATCGTTTAGTTTTTGCAAATGAAATATATGAGTGCGTGGAGAACCTCACATAATATTAAAAAAATAAAATAAATTCTTTACCGGTATGGCTTCTTCCAAAAATATAGACACCTTGTGGAGGCTGTTTCATCATCTCATCATCTTCACATCTCATTTAAACATGTTTTTTTTTTAAGAACCATGAATTGAAAGGTTATTTAGGAAAGAAAAAATGTTTCTTATATGTAAAGAACCCTTTCTGGCACCTGTATATTTGCATTAAACCTACAAGCCTACAACTAAAAGCAATAAAAGCGTATGCTCCACCTGTTAGCTTTGTGCAGGCCTCAAACGAGAATGTTGAATAATGTATAATAGATGCTAATAAAATACAGACAAAATTCAGACATAATGCAGTGTTCTTTAGCCCATTTTATAGATAACTACATATCATACTGTGTCAGAAACTTAACAAGACAGGGTGGTTTGCGCCTAGCGAGGTATGATTTAGGCTATTTTGATGATATATGGGATGACGGGGCAGTTGTAAACTATATGATATTTTCACCAAACGATCCCTTTAATCAAACAATACAGTGTAATAATACTGTTGTACCACCAGCCATCACCATATACACCACATTCATATAAACCACATACAAACTGACGCCAAAGCTGAAAACAAAGGCACCCCCCACCCTTTCTTCCATTTCTGTTTTTCTCCATTCCTGTTTCGTCTGGCCCCACCAGGAGGGAGGCACTCAGAGGTCTTTTCATTTGCTTTGTTATCACGGCCCCTGTTATCGTGGCTCATTTTTCACCCAGCTTGCATTAAGTATTGATATTGATTTCTTGTAGATGCTGCTGGAATGGATGGACCGCACTTTTTTTTTTTTTTGTTATTGTTCTGTGGTACTTGTGGGTAATTCACATCGGCTGCAGCACGGCCCGGTCCTCCACGCCAAGGGGGTCCCGACTCCTCAACGAACATGGCCACTCCATTTCGATTCTCTAAGCAAAAAAAAAAAAAGAAAAGATTCAGAACATATAATCTCAAACGTAACAGCAATTCCTTTCTATTACACTCATTTATTTTGGTAAAGGTCACAGAATACTGAATATACAATTTTTTTGGGGACTTTTGTTAGAATTTTGTGGCCAAAAACTTGACAAGAATTTAGGTTTGGCCAAAAACAGAATATATGTGTTTATTCAATATTATCATACATATACATATATATTTTCATTGTAGTATTCTTAGCTGAATTGGCACCTTCATTTATGTATTTCTCTACCCTTAAAACACACGCACTTTAAGACATACCCTTATTTTAACAACCTGCTGTAAAACTTCAGCACTTCAAGGCCCTTCAAAAACACACAGCAGTAAATGTTTCAGGCAGCAGCTCTAAATAACGCTATGCTTTTTGTCTGACCAAAGTGTGTTTATCTCTTTGACATCCTTTTATCTATTTCTCTGTCAGAGAAAAAGATAAAAGCATTTATTTCATGTATTTTTCTGTCCTTTTTACAGTAGGCTCTTGGGTTGCACAACATGGACAAAATACTGGTATCATCATTATATTGCTGCATGTTGCCATTGCTTTGCACTTAAACTGTAGTAGAAAATCTGGCCTTGGTCTGCATTATTTTGGCCTATATAATTCACGCGGCTGTTCAAAATGTGGAAAAAACATACTGGGGCATCTTAGGTCATGGAAGGAAAGATGAATGGAGTGATGTACCAGGAGATGTTGGAGGACAATTTAATCCAATAAAGTCTAATAAAGTGAATTCGGGGAGAAGATCAACAACAACAACAATCCCAAATATAAAGCCAAACCAACTCAAGGCACTGAAGGTGTTTGCATGGCTTTCTCCAGTGTACTGGAGACCTTCCTGCTCAGAAACAGAGTGGGGGAACACTGGCCTAGCCAGTCTCCTGACTTAAATCCACTGGGAAAGGCACAGAAGGTTTTTGTCCCTCACAAGGTCCCTAACATACTTTGGAGAGACAGTTTGGAGGAATGGGCCAAAACTGAACCGCAGTACTGCAAATAAGCTAATTGTATCAGCAGATGTCTCGAAGCTGTACCTGCCAACATATTTGGAGCAAAGTACTAATTGTATTCATTTTCTGATGTGTATCCTTGTTTATATTTGTAGATTTATTTTTCATACTATTTGTTCGTAAGTACAAAGTCGACAGATATTATGTGTGTAGATTTTAACTGATTATATTCATTAAGTAAAGTGGCCCCTTACAGCCATGCGTGAACACACCACAGCACAGCAAACAGTGTGAACGAGTGTAGCAGTGGGCAGCCAGTGACGCAGCACCGGGGGAACAGTGCGTGAGGACAGTATTTAAATCAAGGTTACCTCAGTGGTGCCACTGGCAGTCCTGGGATTCAAACCCATGACCTTCTCATCAGAAGGGCAACTCACCAAAAGTCTCTGAACACTTTAGTCCCCTCTCTGTAGATGTGCCCAGAATGCCTGCATGCCCATTGGTGGAGGACAGGGGCCAGAATTGGGACTTTTTCTGCAATTTTTGCTTCAGTAGATCTTGTTTTGAATCAGTCCCCCTTTCACTCCCCACACACATCAGTGACCCTGTCTCTGGTTCACTGGTTGTCCTTCCTTGGACCACTTCCGGGAAGGCACTAACCATCGTACACCAGAAAATCCCCACAAAACCTGCTGTTTTGGAGATGCTCTAAACCAGTTGTCCAGCCATCATAATCTGACATTTGTCAAAGTCCCCCTTCTTCCAACGCATCAACTTCAAGAACTCACTGTTTACTTGCTGCCTAATGTATCCCACCTCCTTACAGGAGCCACTGTAGCAAGATAATCAATGTTATTTACTTCCCTTGGCAGTGGTTTTAATGTTATGGCTGATTGGTGTATAATTAATCTGAATTACTTTATATTAAAATAATTTTTCATAAAGCCTCATATTTCCAAAGAGGAGATCAAGGCAAAGCACAAATAGGCCCTGTAATTACAGTATATTATTTAACAATAACTTACTGATGTTCTCAAAATATTCAGATCCTGAAAATCGCTTGCTAGTTTAACTCATTTTACAAAGTTATTCCTGTATATAACCGAACATACATGACAACTGATTCCTGCCTTGTGCATGAATTCTTGAAAAACATCTACAAAAATGCACGTCCGGTACTGTGATTGGTCAGGGCGCTCCCAGCATTGTGATTGGTTAGAGGGCTCATTTGCATACTGCAGCCTTCTGCAATATCAGTAATGTTGAGGCCAGCATTGTGACTAACTATATATTGTGCAGGCCTGTAGTCCCAAACTTTACATTTACATTGACGCTGTTATGTTAATCTATTGTTAGTAAAAAGGCCACATTTGCTTCTCAGGAAACACTGTTTACCTCCAAAGCTCATGCAAATCACAGAGCTTGCATGTCCGCCTCTGAGGAGATGGCGCTCTGAACTCTTTTTGACATGAACATGATTTAATTTGTCTCCTGTAAGCAAATGAGTGTCAGCTAATGTCATCTGAATAAGCCATGAGGGGATTCCGGCCTGAATTACAACACGGATCCCATCTGGTGGGCCTGGAAGCCCATCCCAGCACAAGCTTCGCACAGCCAGTGGCGTCCATAGAGTCTGTGCAGAAATAGAATGGCCTGAGGCTAGAGCTGATATCAGCCGTAATCTGTTCAGCTGAGGTTGCCGGGTGGGGACGGGGTCATGGGTTTGAAGGATGAATTAAAGACCACTGTGGTGGTGGTGGTGATTTTAGGTTCTTATCATACTCCTAAACCACCACAGAGGCTTTAAAAATGACAAGGCAGCAACATCCACAGTGCTGAACTAACATCTGCAGTGTAAGACTAAACACTCGCCCAACACTGTGGACATTAACAGGAAATTCCACTGATTTTACTTTAATACAGTACATTCAGCAAACACGTCAAAATTCAGTCAGCATATTAGAATTATTTATTATTCTGTCAATATACAGCCAATAATTGTCCCCTGTCTATGGTCTCTCTCTCTGGTTCTCTTTCTCTCTCTCTCTTTAAAAGAGCCCTATCTCAGCCATAATAGGCCAAGCCCATTGAAGTTTGCAGCGAAGGCCATTTTATGATAAGCAGTCATTAGATCTGTTCGCTCTCATTGCCAAAGTGTTGGCTTGATCCCGCCAATCAGCTCTCTCAGCCTGTAGTAGCTTATGTAACCTTGGGCACCATCCAGCTCTCTCCAGCTGCCCGCATTAGCTAGCGCCTCTTCAGCCGCTTTGTCCTCACGCCGGCTCGCTAAGATCTTTTCTTTTTTTTTCTCCCTCTCCTCCTCTCTTCCCTCGTCCGCCACTCCACTCGTCCCCCTCCCTCGGGCTCGGACAGCTGTGTTTGGGGCCACTCGTTGCTCCTCAGCTGCCGGTAATTTTGGATCTAGTAGGAGAAGGTGGGGTGGTGGTGGTGATGGTGGTGGTGGTGGTGGTGATGGTGATGGGAGGAGGGGGATGATTGAGGTTGCCAAGTGACGTTTATGACGTTTATGTGGAGGAAAATAGAAAGAGAGAGATAAAGTGAGCTCTTCTCTTCAGTCTCTGTCTCTCTCTCTCCCTCTCTCCCTTGCTCTCTCTCACTCTCGGGTAACACAGGGCTTGATTTAATTTGCGCCAGGCGAACATCGACGCACTTACACACAATATGGCAGTTTAACCAGCACTAGAATGCAAAAGTACTACTCAACTCACCCTGACAGGTGCGATCAGTCAGAAACAGATATCAGTGTTTTCCACAGGAGGAAACTGCCTATTATGGCTCGTGCCACTACTCATTGAAAAAGCAGCTCACAATGACTCCGTGCCAGTACTGCAGTAGGGCTACTTTATTGTATTGTATAATCAAACATCAGCCTCATAATAAAGCCAGATTCCATCACGAGGCCTTTATACACAAGGGGGAATGGACCCCTGTTGATATGTCTCAAGGCCGAATGATGGTTTCACAGATGTTCACGTGTTTGACTTTGACGTGAACTTTTGCACCAGAATAAACAGAATATTAAGAGATTATTCCCACCTTTTTCTTCCTCCACTTACTTTAATGTCTTTGTCCTTTTTTAAAAGGTGGTTGAACTGCTCCCATACTTTACTAAGTCATGGCCACACTTTAGGATCCTGTTTCCACTCCTTACTAAGTATCACTTAAGAGAGGTCACCATTCGATTTTCAAGTTGTTAAATTTCATTTACTCTAACTCTGGTTAAGACTATTGCTATCCCAGCATTACAAAAGAATCAATTAGTTGACACACAGCTCTGTTGTAGGATCACAAGACACCTAACCATGTCTTACCGCTGATATGTTCATAGGTGAATGAATGGATGAAGTCATAACAGAGAGGTGGGAACAAATATAAGTCTAGAGACTTAACTCATAAGTCAACTCCGAATTCTTAAGTTGAGTCCCAAGTCAGTACAGGCAAGTCTCATGTACAGTCTTAAGTCTGCATAAGCAAGTCTCAAGCCCAGTCTTAAGTCACGATAAGCAAGTCACAATTTTCTAACAACAATGAAAATTAACTCTGAATCTTTAAATAAAGAAAACAGAGCAAAATGAGGGTGAAAATTGTTTTATCTACAATAAGTAGTTAAAGCCCTTGCAATAGAGCAGGCTCTGGGTTTGTTGAGTATTTCAGTTGCCCATAGTAGGGTGAAACGTGATATAATTAGTTCATGTTTTTCCTCGTAAATCAAAACATAGAGGACAAGTCATTACATTTTTATGGGAAAAAAAACTGAATTTTGTCATTTAAATTCAGATTTGTTTGGATAAACTGGGCTTAATTTGAGCATGAATAAGGTAAAAATCCATTTTGATTTCAGGCTTGATTAATTATTTTCCCAAAACCATATTATTCTCTCCAAATAATATTTTAAACAGTGAATCAGCAGTGATGTGTTGCTTTTTTCCATCACACAAAACCAAGCACACACAGACACATACACACAAACACAGGTACACACTGACACACTCACACACACAAATACACACCTAATAAACTATCAAACTGCTCTGAAACACAAGCCCTATTGCATTTCCCTAACGCTGCTGCCAATGGAAATAATGCATCGAGGGAGCAAAAGCAATGCAATTTTACCTCCTCTTAAGTCTTTTTGTACCGACTGAAAAACAGGAACGATTTCCAGCGCCTTCGAATTTCTCAGAGAGGCGAGAAAAGCGTATCAAATATGCATGAGGTGCTCAGCAAACAATGCCCAATAGTCTTATTCCTCTTAAATAAAACTACTTCCACGGTCTGGGTGAGAGCTTTAATATTGCCTTAAATATTAAAAGAGGGAGAGAGTGAGAGAGTGAGAGAGAGCGCGCGCGAGAGAGAAAGAGAGAGGGAAAACTGGGACCTCATCTATTTTTCATTTATTGGGTACAAATGTAAGAAGTCATCAATCTTAAATAAATTACTGACATTTTCATCTCAAATAAAAAAGGGTACACTTTATTCAGAGGGGGGAAAATGGATTGCCTATCGAATGCAGCGGCGCTGGCAAAAGGCGTACGGGGTGTTCGAGAGCACAGGAGAGTTTTATTTCAAAACAACAGCGTTATTTGGAGCATTTAAAAGTGGGGGGAAAATGTTGGAAGCAGGCAGTGTAATAACAGGCCGTTCAGTGATGATTGCATGATGCGAATGTGGCTTTCGGCTATAATGCGAAGCTTTTGTGGAGAGGCCTTTACTCGCCACCAATCTTCAAAATGGATAAATGCATAAGGGAGCCTGAATGATTGAATTTGTAGAGCCAAATCACTGTGCTGTGCCTTAAAGCCCCCACACACCCACCATCCCCGATCCAAATAAATAATTAAGAATTAAGCAAAGAATTTCACTCAGTGCACCTTTATTGCGCAAACTGTTGTTGGCTAAAGCAAAAATCGATCCCTTCACTTTCTGCGAGGAGGAATAAATGTGGGAGGAATTACCGCAGAAATATTTACAAATGACAACCGAGAATGGAAATCGGTGCAGGGCGCCTTCATTACTCATTTAATACAGCCATAATTATATTGTGTTTGAATCGTATATTTCTGAAAGGTGAGATCGGTCACTGTATGCCTCGGGGCTCGAGGCCGTGTAATTACAGTGTGGTATACAAATGGGCTCTGTAATGGGGGCACAGTAGCAGCAGCAGTAGCGCCAGCAGCCCACGGCCCTGAATGACCCCACCAGAGGATTACTGTACAGTAGGGGGGTACCTCGCTTCCAAAAAAATCCTTCAAATTCAAAATGCTAAGCAGCTAGTCTTGATAGCAGCTGACAGCTAGCCCTTCTCTTAGCATATCACTGACAACTAGCCTTTCTTTTACCATATCACTGATAACTAGCAAAGCACTGACTAAGCCTCTTTTAGTATATTACTGACATCTAAGCCTCTTTTAGTACATCACTGAAAACTAAGCCTCTTTTTGTATATCACTGACAGCTAAGCCTCTTTTAGTATATCGCTGGCAACTAGCCTACTCTTTGTAAATTTCTGAGAACTAGCCCTTCTTTTAGCATATCACTGATAAGTACCCCTCTCTTAGCATATTACTGATAACCAGCTCTGTTAGCATATCACTGACAACCAGCCCTATCTTACCATATCAGTGAATACTAGCCCTGTCATAACATGTGTGCAAGGAGCACATTGTGCCTGTAAAACAGTTCCTAAAAAATGAAAGAATAACATTAGCTGTTTTGCTAACTAGCTTGTTTTACACAAAAGTTGGGGGCAAGATTTAGAGGAACATTCTCTTGTTAGGTCCAGCAATCCAGCACCAAAAGTTTAGCATGTTTTCCCCACATGTACTTTCCTGTTCCTAGATCATGGGCAGGCCCCTTGTGACCTCCCTTAATCCTGAGTAAACGTAGTTCTTCAGACAGCTAGCCCCCAAGAGTAAGAAAGTTAGCCCTCCTGGCATGAGAAAGCTAGCTTGATAGAGTGTTGGTAGTAGATCAAGCTACTGGACATGATTCTGATTTACTACAAGACGACTCAGTGGCCTGGATGAAAAGGAAGTATAGTGCACTAAGGCAACAGCAAGCCTTCTTATCATGAACTACTAGACTCAGTGTTCCTAGTGTAAGACAGGTAGCCCCCTCAATGCTTCAGCTGCTGATCCATCATCGGCCAGGTACACACATTGTGCAAATGCGTGTGGCACTTGGCATGGGGATTTATAACAAAGACCATGCCATGAGATGCTAATTCACCTTGACGATGCTGACAAAACACTACCATTCACATACACATACATAATTCACAGAGTAGACACACACACACACAACACATTTGGCAGTGGCCTCCACACCAAGTCTGTTCCTCCCATCAGCAGGCACAATGGATGCATATTTGTTTATCATTCTATGCCCCGGCCAACTCACATGTGCCTCATTTGCCTAGGTAGATTAAGATGCAGTGTGGTAATGAGTAGTGGGGTGGAAGGGGAACATGGGTGTCATAGTTGATAGATGGCTCTGCTCTTTTAGGGCCTGGCCTTCTGTAAATATTTGATTAGTTGGCCTTGGATTACTGTTAGATTATGGGGTTAGATCATGTGGGCAAAGCTTTTCCCTGGCACTGGCCAGGGTATTTCCCCAATGGGCACTGAGTGATTGTGTGCCCCACTGGTTCATATCGCAGATGTTGTTACAAAAACGAACCAATTACACAAAGTTCGCTGTGCTAGTTTGGTCAAGCAAGGTTAGGAATTGGCTATGTGCTTGGGCAGACTGAGATCTCCTGGTGGGGTTGGTATAGTTTTTGCCCAAAGTACAGTCTTCAGACTCTAAAGTATCTCCATTAATCTCTTGGCTGCTCCAATCTGGGTTGGAAAAAGACAGGTAATTATATGGGTTAAGAGACTCTTTTCCAATTGAAGTGCCACTAGCTTCTTATCTCATTCCAACTCTGTCTCTTCTTCTTCTTCTATTCCATCTACACTATGTCTTCTTCGTGCCATTTCTCTTTCTCTTTCCTACGTCTTCTTTCTTTTTTCCCACCCGAGTGTCTGTGAGTGTGATAGATAAAGACAGATAAAAAAAGGATTTGCTAGGATGTGTTCATCAGGTTGGTTGCACTTCTCCAGAAGGAATGAAAGGGACGTTTGTGCGTTGAAGTTTATTCCATGGGTTTCCAAACAGGTCACAATTGAAGTATAAATGGAGTATGTACATATGTGTGGTGGCCTGTAGAAATCCATCAGGCCTGTATTTTGCAGAAAAACTACACATGAAAAAAAATGTGGTTTAACAGCATTTAGTGCAATGCTTCTTTTAAACGTTTTTTTTTAAACTAGTGACTAGCATCAGCTAACTCATCATCATAATTATTGTTATTATAACTTGAAAAAATATGTGTGAGTAGTAATGTAATTTTTGTGGGACAGTGTCTATAGGTTTCAGAAACATTTATAAATGTAGTTTTAGGTGATCGACATTAAAATATTGGTTTCTGATTGAGATATAAAATAAATTCCAAAAGTATCACATAAATGTGAGGGAAGTTTTTTTAAAATACTATAAAAAGTTCAAAAAGTCAACCATTCAAGGGTTTCTGCAGGTCACCCTTGCATTACTGTTATTTACACTGCACTGTAAAAAACAGGAATGTAAAGCTAGACCTCCCCCTCCCCCGCATCCACGTCCCTTAGCCCTGTCTGTTTGGCTTCCAGCTGTGACCTTTCTCAGAGTGAGATGTATTGGTGAGGCAGACTGTGTTAGAGCAGGACATTAACCAGAGCACGTTGACAACCGCAGGATTTCTTGCTAATGGCTACAAGCGCACTGAAACTTCACTCATGAATTAGAGGCCTCAATTACAAAGAGGACGCTGAATGATGTATTGGGTGGCCAATACTAATGTATATGTTATAGTGGCTTTCAGCAGTTTCATTAAAACAGTACATTCTGAAACATCATCTAACTTTAAAGGGACATTCCTGCCAAAATGAAAAAATTAAACCATTGCTACATCGGCCTACTCAACTCCTACAGTGCTCCTACAATAATCTGGATGGTGTGATTAACCAGTTCTAAGACTAGGAAAGCCCGTTTCTGATGGTGTATCTTCAAGGTGTGAAAAACAACAAGCAATTTAGGGTGGATATGTTTCCTTTTGTTAGGTGACTAATACTAATACTGATGGAAACACAAATATCATGTTTTTTTATTAGTTATTACATCAGTGAATCAATGTTGTACATGTAAATACTGTAGAAAATCATGAATGAAGGTGACACATGCAAAGACAAACATGGCAAACAAATGCTAGTTTAGGCTGGAATGTCTGATTAAAATAGAACTAATTAAACCAAAACCAATTATGGGAGACTCCATCCCCTATAATACTGATATCACTCGTTCCTGTTGCTTGTTTGCATTTGGGTTTATTTACAATGGAGAACTGACAATCATTTCAAACCATTTACAGTTCATTTCAAACAGTAAAGCATTTAACTAAAACTACTGGAGTCAGTTTGTTTTATGACTGTATAAAATTAGCTTAAAATCAGTGTCAGGCCCTAATAAGCAACTTCAGTCAGCATTTTACAGCCCTTCTCTACTGATTTGGCTTCATTCTCTTCACTCTCTCAAGCTCCTTCACTCGGCATGGCCTCCTTTGCTCTTTTCCCACCGAGCTTGGACCTTCTTAGCCGCTTGCCCTCGTCTTCGTTCACCTCTTTAACTCAGTCGCTGGATCGTTCCTTTCTTAATTCTTTTGTCGTCCCTCTCCTTCCCTGCAGCGGCATTCTTCTGAGAGAGAGAGAGAAAGAGAGAGAGAAAGAGGTTAGCAGCTCATTACGCTGCTCTCTGATTGGGGAGAATGAGTGAGCTGGGCGATAATAAAGCTTGAATTTTTCAATATGGTTAAAAATGGGGGCCATGACAGCCCGGCTCCAGAGCATGGGCAGACACAGACAGCCGCGCGGAGGGGCCACCAAATTAGCAATACCATACATCATAAAATCTAATTAAACCGGTCTCCACGGCCAAATGAGCTCTCTCTCGCCCTCTCTTTCTCTCTCTCTCTCTCTCTCTCTCTCTCACCGCCGCGACTCTATTAAGCGAGCCGGCGAGAGGGCGACTAAATTATTCACAGTGAAGGATTTTGCATTTATACAAAAATTGTGCACTTAATTGTCCATGCTATATTACAGATTTGGCCTTATGTTAACAATGAGCCTTAAGCACAGTTAGCGGGGCGTAGCGAGGGCCGCCACCGTTTGAGGAAGAACAAGGAAAACCGAACACGGTCATTACAGATGCCTTCTGTCAGGGCAGGGTGGACAGTGGGAGAGGGTACGAAGGAGCCTGAGAAACTTTGTAAGCTCTCTTAAGGCTTGCTATCAGGAGTCCGCCTGTGAAAATTTGTACACATACAGGTGCAACATGCAAATTACCCACCTGTGGGACTAATGATAGGTTCTCTTATCTTATCAACAACTGTGTCAAAGATATTCTCATTTTCAGCACCATGCACAAATGTTTATAGCACGTTTCTACAAAATAAACAAGTACTGGAACATTTGGCACCAGAAAACTGGAATTATGCTTGGTCCAGTGGTCATCAGTTCATTATCAAAGGTTCCACTATTTAGATTTTTCCTACTAGCTGTAGACCTAATGATCTCTTCCATCTTTGGTAACACTACCAGCAGAAGCTAACAACTGTTTAGCTAATTCTTTAATCATCTAGGTCAGGGGTGTTGAACTCCGGTCCTGGAGGGCCGTGGTCCAGCACGTTTTGGTGATTTCCCTGCTCAGAAACACCTGGTTCACCTCATCAGTTAA
>JBBPCY010000001.1:36673339-36684338 GCA_037974405.1 Brachyalestes nurse
AAGGAGAGGGTGCGTTTGTGTGTGTGTACACACACACACACACACACACACACACACACACACACATATATATATATATATATATATATATATATATATTAGAATACTGGTAATATGAGTAGCATGTGTGCATTTTGTATTTACTGTATATTTGGCATTTCTGTTAACCAACAACAAGAAAAAAATCCATGTACATGAAGATGCTTAATCTTATAGCTGAGGATGCCCAATTCTGGTCCTGGAGATCTACCACCCTGTACAGTTCAGATCCAGGACACTTAGATGAAGCTCCTTGAAGCCCCTGAAGGCTGTCTTTGCTTAGATCAGGTGTGTAAGATTGGCCTTGGAACTGCACTCTGCAGGACGGTGAGTCATTTTTGGTGTATAACTATTTCATACAGCAAATGTTGAACCTAACAGACATTATCACAATCAGCAAATAGGTTTTGGGAAAGCAAAATTCCATATAATTGCTTTAACATCATATATGAGGTAAGATGCATCCATATATGGTGGGCTGACATTTCAAACCCCTGCAGTCATCCTATAACAGTAGGCCCGCGTAATGACAGACTTGCAGTTTAGCAGAAATAACACCAGGACAGAACCGCAACAAAACAGTAAGCAATGCCTCTCTTAGTTCAAGTGATAGGCATTCATTGTGAGATATGTCTGCGCTTCAGAGAAATGATTGTATTGCTAAGCAAGAAAAAGAACGACTCCCCACTGTGAGTCATTGGGAAATATAACACAGGCAGTGCGACTGCCGCTGCAGAATGAAAGCCCAGAATCTCATTTACCACGAAGGCCAGCGCGGTCATTTTTAACTTACTCCACCATGATATAGTGCAGCATAGGTGGGTTGTTACACAGGTACGTTTTTGTTTGCCTATAACACGCCATCTATCTACTGGATGAATTGCTAATCCTCGGAGTCATTTAGGAACAGTCAATCATGGAGGAATAGCTAATGACCTGCGGGCAGATTTCTTATATTGGTGTCATATTGTTATATTGGTGATATCATAATCATTCCTCGCTGTGCACTCCGGAAGAGAAGGGGCACCACCTAGTGTTAAGAGATGGCTTCATTCAAGCCTTCTTAATACCAACAGCTCAAGGAACCCATCAGACAATGAGTTGTCAGCGCTGGGTCCAGAGTTGACCACTATTCTTCTCTCGCAGTCATGAAGAGCTTAGCCTTTTCCATCTTCTAATACTTCATCATGCAAGTGGTCTACCAAGCCTTTCTGAGTCTGATCGAGGTAACGTTGCATCAGTAGGCATAAAGCTGTTTGGAAGCCTTATCAACTTCTCATCAGAAACTAGCTTGGACAGTTATAGCCAGTTTTCCCCCTTTCCATAAATGTAGTCGATCAACCAGGATATGTTTGATTTTCTTCAGTTTGCTTCCTTAGTTTTGCACTGGAACTACAAGGCTAATGTTGCTAGCAAGTATCAACAAGACAACTGCTTAAGCATCACAGCCTCGCCTCAAACTGTCTCAAACAGGCTTATGTTGACTCATTGTAAGAAAAAATCAGGCAGCATGTTGGCTGACACTGTTTTTAGCTGTTTGACATACATTTGTCCAGCTTTTAAAGTCTGTATGCCACATTAGCGCGTCTATTTGAGATTAAAACAAAGCAGGGGTGTGACTTCACAGTGCTAATTAGTGGGCATAAGCTTCCATTGCATGTTAGTTATAAAGGCCTTGCAGCCCTACCAGTCTTAGCTGATCATCTACATTTGGGGATTTAAAAAAATAAACAGTCAGCTAGGATGCTCAGCTTGGAAGCAGCTCCTACTTCAGGTTCCACACTCAAACAAGTGTCCCATTCATTGACAAGTAGCATTTTAGGAAAGTTTAACCCACAGGAAAGAGAATCATTTCCTAGTGACGGCAAATGGAGGGCTTTATTGTGTGTGGTGCCAAAGGGTTTGCATGTATAAACTGAATTTGTTTAGCAGGGCAGAGCAATGCAAAGCGACACAGCTCGCATAAACACAGAGCAATAACAAAAAAACATGTATACTTACCTGGAACTGGCTGGGTGGCCAGCGATTGTCTCACTCTATTACTCAGAACTTTTCGCAGATAGGAAAATGCCGGGGAAATTTGTTTGCAGTCGGATTTGATCGCCATAGATAGTTCCTCAAAACAACACCAGGGACAAAGTGAAAGAATGTCAGTTGAAGTGGCGGCATTTTAATTTCAATGTTTAGTTCCTCTTTTTAATTATTCAGCATGCCCATCGCATACAGAACACTCCTGAACATCAAAAGGAATCAGGTCTAATGAAGATTTCCCACTATTCTGTTTTTATCTTCATCTCTTGAAGTGATGGAAATCACAAGATATTAAGGCGAACTGGTCTTAATAAAAGGCCCTGAAGCACGAGGGTGGGTGGCTGGGCTGTAAAATTTCTGGGGAAAGTGCTGTTAGTGGGTTTAAAAGCTCCCATCTGTAAAGGTCCCAAGAGGGATTCCATGCAATGGAATGCAAAGACACGTTTCTGGTTCCATAAAGAGCCATTTTTGTAAATTCTGGGAGGGAAGGCTTTGAGAACTTTTGAAGAAATTCCACATACGGTACAAAGTAAGATTTTTAGTGTTACAGCAATCTTTAGGCCTCATGGTAGCAAAGTTGTTATGCAGGTCCCAAATGGCCTCAGCGTGAGATACTTTGGGCAGGGCTCCCTGCAGCTTGTTCAGTGAACACTGACATGTGAACAGGTTATAGCCCGGGGCAGTATGAGTCACGTCACGCATTTGAAGAGCATAATGGAAATTAACATATAGAACACACCTAGACACACCAGCCATGATGAACAACTGGACTGTGTGTTTTGAATCAACGAAAGCACATCATATCACTTCCGTTCTGCTTTATTCCGACGCAGATCCATTATACTCTCAAGCAGAGCCGCACAGATTGGTGCAGACACACATGTGGACTGGGCTACATAAGCAAGGCACTGTATGGGTGCAAGTCGAGGCTAATTGGGACATCAAACAAGCAGCTTTTAATTGGCAGCAAGAGAAAGGGCGGTACAATAGCAGGCTCACTGCTCAGATCAGTGTCTTTGTGTGTGTGGATGAAAAGGTCAAACCCCTTACAGTAGCCCACCGTGCTCTGCTCTCGGCGCAGAGAAAGGAAAGGCGCACCTGCTGTTTTTGAGTCGAGCCGGCCCACCCAAACCCAGGCAGCATGGTGCCGCTTTGTGTTTATGTTTTTGTGTGCGGGAGTGATTGAGAGGGGCATTTTCAGCAAAAGAGGGGTCAACACGCACACACACGCACACACACACAGACGCATGCACACACATACACACATCTATCCTCATACATGCAGGGAATGACATCATGGAAGAATTTTGTAAAGGCAGTATTCTGAAGCAGTGACTGATGATCATGATGATTATTATTGTTATTAGTATTAACATTACAGCAGACTTCAAGGCGTGCATGTATAAACACATTCACACTCACTTATCCTTCTCTTTATATAATTTACATCATCACAGATCACTTAAATCAGCACAGTCTTTCTATAATAATAATAACAATATAAATAGTAATATTATATGTGAATAAATGTGCAGTTTATTATCATTATTGTGGTTGTTAGTTATTACTATTATTACTTTTTTTATTAGCATTACTATTACTATTATTATTAGCATGTTGTTATTGTGATTATTTTTATTTTGAGCAGACTTACCTACTGAAATACAGAAACACTTACACCCTCCTCTCTCTCTGTCTCACACACACATCAGTTTCTCTCTATTAGTGGTATTTTTTATGATGACAGGGAACTCTCACATACAAGCACGCACACACACACACACACACACACAAACATACACACACACACATTAGCCTTATCACATATGTCTATCCATCTTTATTGGTAGTATTATTATTATTGCTGTGAACTGAAAGAATTAACGCACATCTCACACTCATCAGCATCTCTCTCTCTCTCTCTCTATCTCTCTCCATCCGCATGGTGCATGTTAAGATGTTAATTTATGACTGCCATCATTATGCTCTGGTTTAATTGGACAAAAGGCCCGCACGCCAGACAAAAGCTGTATTCAGCTCCTCCAGCCTGTCGGAGCGCCGGCCCTGCTCTATTCAGGAGCGAGAGGATTTATCAGGAAATTATAAACCTGTTCCGAGCCCAAAAGTAACGGGCTCGCGTCGAGCCGAAACGCGCGGACCGCTCCCGCCAAATAAAACAAGATAAATAAACAGCGCGCGGAGCGGGAATAAACAAAGCGCGGGAGAGTTTTCCTTTGCTTTACGCGCGCACTTTATCTCCACGCGTAAATCTGCTGAGCTTATTTTTCTCTTCGGCTTTGATGATGAAAAATCTGGACTGTAGATCATCCTCAAAACAGGAGGATCTTCTCAGGCCAAGGCTGCAGACTGTTCTGCCGACTGCTCTGCTCTGTGTTCACTACTGGTCATATACTGCTGTACTGCTGCAAAAATACTAAACAGGTTTCAAATATTGGAACTAAACAAATATATATATATATATATATATAATGGTGACGAAGTAGTGAATTCTTGAGGCAGAAATGAGGTGAGATCTTATGAAATATTGTGCAAACCATCTACAAATACCCTCTCATGTACTTGTGTCTTGTTGATAACACTTCAGACAACACTGCAGAACTTAAGTTGGGATAAAGAAGCAGTTTCTTTTGTGACGGTTGAACCTGAACTTTTGAACAAGCCTGTATGTGTAGGTGGTAGTTGCTATGCCACTTAAGCTGTTACAGTTTAATTGTTCAATTACTGGTGTGATGTGAGAGGGGGCGGAGCGTAGACCCTACAAGACCACCACTCCCCCCACCCCACCCCCCCTTGCTCCATCGTCTCCTCTCTTCCTACCAAATGCAGCACATTTTGGAACGGTGGCAATTAGAGTGAGGGCCCTTTTTCACTGCGGCCTCTAATGAAAAGCTTTTATTACTGGACCCGCCAGCCGCAGTTAGCGGGCGAAATTACGGGTCATTTCTGCGGGAGGCCCCGGGCCCCCGGCTGCCACGGCTGCATTTAGATAAATGACTCGCATCGGGGCCGTGCCAAACAGGCGGCCGCTGGGACATCCATCTCTTTTATTTAATACACAAACCCAGCAGACAGCGGCTTTTATCTATCTATCATCGTTGCGCACGATGGCTAGGAGAGCGGATCAGATCTGTTTGTCCATGGAGTGATTGAAGTCAGTGAAAGCACACACACACACACCATTACGAAGGCTGTTGCATTTAATATGTACCAATACGAGGCCATTAGCTCTGTTGATCGAGCAATACTGTCTCACTGTAGGCCTGTATCATACTGTCTTGCCCATACAGACAGGCTATTGTTGATGGGCCCAATTACAGTGTTTTACTCTGCAAGTTTTGTGTGATATTAGTGGTGATAGTGATATTGGAACTATCCAACAGCAAAGCCATTTGATGATAAACCTTTCTGGTGAGTGGGTTTGAAAATGCTCATTGGTGAAGCTTGCACAGTGCAGGCCAGAGATCTGGGATGTGAGTCTGAAAGGTGTGCTCGATGACCAAAGTTTGCACTGGAGCAACAGGCTAATGTAGCGAGTAATGGAAGCTTAGGCACACATTAGCAAAACTGTATGCCTACCGCAGCAGCCTGGTAGCTCCACAGCAAAACTAACGAAGCAAACATCACACACTAGAGATCAGCTATGTTTGAGGTAAGAAGGGGAATTGTATTGTTAAATTTGATTTTTAAAGGAAGCGATGCTAATGCTAACAGTGAATGAATGCCAATAGTAACCGATTAGCTTTAGTCCAATGATATCATGCTAACTGGTGATTACTACCTTCGTGTACTGTTAACATGTACATTAGCATGTATGGTTAGACTATTCCTTTTACTGGCCTGCGCTTTAAGCACAGAGGGGACTGAATGCTACTCTAGAGCCTGAGCGAAAGGCCTTTGTTGCCAGGATGCGAAACCTTTGCTATGTGTCACCTCCGTGTCCTCGGCCGGACAAAAAGCCGAGCAAGTGGTCCCGCTTTCATTACACTCTTCCTATGATCTCTCTCCATCGCTAATGAAGGAGGGAGGGGTGGCTTTCTCGACCGGCCGAGAACAATCGCGGCACATTCTCAGCCTGGGAGTAATGAGTGACACATTGATCGAAATGCCTCCGATCGCAGGCAAACCTCGGGCAGCTCTGACTGCGGCTTGCAATTACAGCATTCCGCGCATAGCTCCACTTTTGTATGGCCGACTTTGGGCCTAGTTTCTTTATTCTCCCCCTTTTTCGACCCATGGTACGGTTTCTTTTGTGCTAAGCATGGGCTTACTGTCCATTTCCAATCCACTGTTGACAAACCTGGTGATTTGCCTTGTGTATGTGAGCCTCCGTTTCCAGCTACTGATTTTCTTAGCTATCAGCCGCTCTGCATTGTGTCGCTGCGTTCCAAGGTCAGTTTTATAGGTTAAGAGACTGATAACGGAGGCTGTGTTTGTATACTATGTCTACCTTTACACTGGTGTGATAAGCCCTCGCCATGTTGTAACACTGGCCCTTATCGTTCCGTGTCATCAACTTGTTTTGTCACATTGCATTTGCATCGCCCTTTGCATTCAGATGTGCTTGGTTTGCTGAGGACAGTGCTAAACAAGGGTTAGATTCGATGGAGCTGTTTGCTAATCGAATACTATCAAGGAAAAAACAATGTACTGTAGCCATATGGTTTGTTTGAGCATTTTGAAAGCTAGTTGAATTCATGTATTATTCATGTCTGGAGCAAAATTCCTTCGGGTGGGCCAAACGATACACAACCTTTATCATGCTGAGCAAAATGGAGCAGGAAATACCATTTGAAAACTTTTCTGAAAAAGGGGAACTCTTTAAAATGTAGAAAAACAGTACATTTCTACTTTAATCATTGTATTTTCTTCCTCTCTAAGCATTCCCAGGTTCGGTGTATTATCACAATGGTTTTGCTATCTGACTAGCCTGACTAGTATTATAATTATGGTCGCTGTTATTAGTGTGTTATGTCTTCTTAATGAGTATTTAGACAATGGTTACAAGTGGAAATGGGAAGAAAACCATTCCCACCGGGGCCCATGGGGCAGAGGAGTTGCAGCTGGGCCCCTAAAATCAATCATGTACATCATAAAGATACTTGCACAACTGTACACTCTCAAGTTATGTGTCAAAATATGTATTTTAGCAAAATGTGTGCATCTCAACACAAGGGGTTCTTGGGAATCTGTTAAAGCTGTTGGCCAGTATGGTGTCATACAGCTAAATATGAATATTGCAATCCAAATCAGATGTGAGTGGGATGGAGTTGTTTGACTTGAAAGGGATTAAACATGCACATTACATTTTTTATTACACTGAAACACATTATAAATGTTCAATTGGATATTGCTTTGGTCTGGGACTTCTATAGTAGACGTTTTTATTAAAACATAGCATTCAAACACATTCGCTTCAGGCAGCACTTCGGGTTGCAAGCAGTGCAGATAGACAGGTGCAGTGCAAAAGTTCTGCTGAAAAAGTCTGTAAATGTATGACAGCACTCTTGAACGTACATGAATTAGGTCACAAAATTATAAAGGTTAACCTAAGTAGAGTTTTCTGACTGTAAAAGGGCCAATGCACTTTAATTGTAATTGTTGTTTTTGTTTGTCCTCCCACCATAGACCTTGGTAGGGCCCTTTCCCACAGATCCCCTCAGAAATCATGAAACTGGAGGATTGGCAACTGCTGCCATCTACAGGTGACACCAGGAACTGGCAGGTCACCAGAACACCTCAATAGCAAATTTTATATGTTGTCCCAGTCCTTATTTTCTTTAATAGACTTTCATTAATATTGGAATAGTGATACATGGAGATGATTATATGATATTCTTGTTCCAGGTTCCTGTTGCTGTTTGTGTTCCTTTGGGATAAAGAGAACGAGAGAGAGAGAGGGAGAGACGATTGCTGGCCCCAGCCCCTCCCCGAGCTTTTGCATCCGTTGGCTGTTTTGGGCAGGACTCGGGGTAATGAATAAACAGATCAACAGTGACAATGTTTAATATCCTCTTTCAATAGAAGAGAAACTGCAATAGAAATGTCATTTGTATAACCGCCTTGAAGTTCGCCATGTATAAAATATTCCCCCAACGAAGTAGCTATTGTTTTTTTTTCAGAGGTTAGGCAAATCTCAGGCAAATGCTGTTTTTTTCTCCTTTAATATGACTCCTCATCTGATGCTGGGATTGTGGTTTTGAGAAAGAAAAAAAAAACTTTTTTGCATGTCTATCAGATTATGGAAGAGTGAAGTTTTTAGAATTTAAATGCCAGTCATTGGGCCGCATTGTGCTCGGGTTATAAAGATAGATTTGAGGAAGGGTTGTTAAGTATGGAAGGGTAAAGAAAAAAAGGAGCTAAAGAAATAACATAACCCTGTTTGCTCTGCTGTTGCTTATTTGCATTTAAACAGTAGAGGAGCAAATGATCAGTTATTTGCCCCATGATCGAGGGACAACCGCCTTTCTGAGAAACTCACGGATGCTGTGGCAATTGCAGCTGCGCTCTGTGAAAGGTCTTAGTAAAAGGATCTACATCCTGCAAGGTTAGGATATGCTGAAAAGCAAGAGTTTTTTCTGCATTTTGACTATATAGAATAATACTTTCTATTGCACCCACTGCAGTTAAAAAAAGGCCTTTCACAGGTGCTTGGCCGCCTGGATGCCTTCAGTTCTTCACACCATGGCTTCTTCTATGGGACGTGACTGAGCTCTCTTGTTGGTATGATTTTACACTAGATCTGCAGTAGATACAATCTAGACAACTAATCTATTAGACAACAAATTATAGCACTATAGTTTGTTCTTCATCGTCACTAAAACTTACATTAACACCTTAACACTTTTGAGGGGTTGCAAACTGACAGACACTCCAGGTGCCTAACTGTAAAATGTAGTATGTGTATTATGTACTATTAATATAAAGTAATATCAGGACATGCAAAAATAGCAAAATGTTCACAAATTTGAGCAAATTTGAGCCCAAAATTGAATTCAGTTCCGTGTGGGGACAGGGGATAGCCATGAGAATCAGAATCAGAGTTATTTTATTTAGTAAGTAAAAGTAAGATTTGTCAGTACAACAAATTTGTGCTGATGTGTGTTACAACATAAATTCTAAAAAATGCAGAGAAAGTAATAAAGTTATGTAGATACACACACACACACACACACACACACACACACACACACACATTTGTACATATACACATATGTGCATATCTGTATGTATGTGTGTGTTTGTGCATACATATATATATATATATGTGTTGAATATTATTCTGTGTACTGTGTGTTTATGATCTAATTTTTATGCAGTCATATGAAAATGTAGAATATCTGTGTTTAATTTGACATTTAATTTTTTACATGCACACAAGTTAATCCTCTGTATAGACCACACTTAACTATGACATATTAGTCCACAAGTTCAACATACTGAAAAAACGATATATTCACATAGAACAGATATTTACATTAAATTCCACACATAAACAGTAACTGCACTGAAATGTGCAGAAGTGTGTTTCCTGTAGTGGAGGTTGTCATTTGACCAGGGATGCTTTTGTACACGACTGTATATTCAAGTACCTCAATGTAAAGTGTCTCCTAACCCGGACCTCATTCTGCGTTAATAGTTTTCAGATTGTTGAAAATGAGTCTGGTTTGTAAAATCATTACAAAGCCAGGTTCATTTTGTCAGTTCTGTCAGGCAAATAATTTTCTTTTAGAAAACATTTTTGTTTGAAACGTGCAAAAACAAGCATGCACATATATACAACTTCCTTTGTGCCGAAATCTGAGTCCTGCTGTATCGCTGTATCCCCCTGCAGTGTCTCACACAATAGAGGCCTCGTCAGATCCTTCCACTGATTTTCCCAGCGTGCCTCCGAGGGCCTTCTGACTACAGGTCAGCCTGTGTGTTCAGACACACATTTATCATGTAATTACCGTGTTTGGGCTGTGTTTCTGATCCCGGGTGATGATTACTAGTAATTACCCAACATTTCACGCCTCGCGCCCCTCACAGATGGGGTTCCAGGCCCCCTCACACAAAAGGAGGAGCAGAGAGAGGGGTCACTTTTTTAACGGCCTCTGTGGAATTGCGCATCAGCTAAATGAACTGAACCATATGTGCCCAGTGGTTTATTCTGCCACTCCCGTGTGATAGACCTGTGTCTCTGTTTGGGTGATAGTGATAGTTCAATGAAAATTTTGATTTCCACAGTTTCTCTCCTACACCAAGCGTAGTCAGCCAGTCAAGGCCTTTAGTTTTGCACTGGAGCTACAAGGCTAGAGTTGCTAACAATAGAAGTTTATAGACATTTAACACTGTGTGTAACTACATGCCAGAATCATCACAGACTTGCTTCAAACCACATCTCACAATTTTCTGGCACTGATTTCTGACACTGATGTCTGACACTGTATGGCCTACTGCACAGCACAGCAAACATTAGCAGCAGTAGCTCTATTGTAGCTTGATTTGTGGCAATGTTTTTGTCCAGAGATTTTTTTAATAGATTACTTAACAACTTGATTTGTTTTTAAGCAAATTAGACATGATTGTTTTGATGATTTAGGCATGCAATTTGCCCAGTGCTAACTGGGAGGGTATAAACCAATGGCAAAGCTTTGGCTGAGCTCAGTGGGCCTAGAACTAACCCTTTAACGGCATAAGAGACAGTTTGAATGTGATATTTGTGAGAGACAGTTTGAATGTGATTTTTGTGAGAGACAGTTTGAATGTGATTTTTGTGAGACACAGATCGAATGTAATTTTTAAGAGAGACAGTTTGAATGTGATTTTTGTGACAGACAGTTTGAATGTGGTTTTTGGTAGGAGTAAATTTAGATTTACACTTTTCTCACTTACCTCAGATCTGGTGAGTCAGCCTAAACATGTTGTG
>JBBPCY010000001.1:36732929-36752732 GCA_037974405.1 Brachyalestes nurse
TTCTTGTGCTGTCCGCAGGCGCCTATGACCTTTTTGACCCTGCCCATTTCCCTGCGCTATGTATGCTGGGATACGTAGTTCTCCAGGCTGTCGTACAGCGGCTACGGTGTGTCAGCGTTCTTAGTCCAGCCCTCGCCCACTCCCCCTGCCCCCGGCCCCTACCCTCACCCTCCCCCACTGTGTATAACGTTAAATTATGCAGAAAAAAATGGCATCCCATGTAATTGTCAATGTTTTTTTTATCCTAAGATAATAAAAAAATATATATAATACACAAAACCGCAGGGAACCAGTGTTTGCAATAATGTTAACACTCAAACATTTAAAGGACAAAACTGGTGTGCATGTTATTGGAGTTAGTGTCCATGTTTAATAAATGCTATACGATGTGTTTTTATTAAAAACAAAAGTGTCAGAAGTCTCTTAAACTTGTGCCTCCGTGAAGCGACCGAGCTCGTTGCACATACAGTCCAAGTAAATCGGTTTGAAGGGCCAATAGCATTTGTCTTGGGGACAAAAGTTTGTAAGATGCAGACATGGTTATAATTCCTGAAATAAGTTGTAAATGTGCCTTTCACTGTCCAGTTTTAGAAAGTAAGCCGCAACAACAGACTATTTTGAAGTCACTGGTATTGTAAAAACAAATGTAGTTATATATCGATCAGCCAAAACATTAAAACCACTGACAGGTGAAGTGGATAACATTATCTTACAATAGCGCCTGTCAAAGGGTGGAAGATATTAGGCAGCGGTACCAATCAAAAGTGGTCCAAGGGAGAACAAACGGTGATCTGGCAACAGAGCTGAAGCACAAAGGAAGACTAATTGAGCTGCTGTTGCACAAATTGCTAAAAAACTTACACAAGATGTAAGAACGCAGTGCACCACAGTTTATGGGGTCGCATAACTGCAGACCGGTCAGAGTGCCCATGCTGACCCTGTCCACTGCTGAAAGTGCCTACAGTGGACATGTGAGCATCAGAGCATCAGAACATATTGGCCTGGTTTGATTAATCATGTTTTCTTTTACATCATGTGGATGGCTGTGTGTGTCGCTTACCTGGGGAGGAGATGGCACCAGAATGCATTAGAAGGCAAGATGGAGGCAATGTGATGCTCTGGGGAATGTCCTGCTAGGAAACCCTGGGTTCTGCATTCATGTACTTTAACACAGACCACCTACCTGAACACTGTTGCTGACCAAGTACACTTCTTCATGGCAACAAGATGACCTAATGGCAGTGGCTTCTTTGTATTTGCTTTATCTTCTTTCAGCAGGATATGGTGTCCTGCCACACTGCAAACATTGTTCAGGAATGGTTTGTGGAACAAAACGTTCCCGCCACTGACTTGCACTCCAAATTCCAGAGATATCAGTCCAGTTGTGCAGGTGGTTTTAATGTTATGTCTGAACGGTGTATATTTGCGTATATATATTCCAACGGTGGTTTTGCCCAGTCCAATCATGCAAATCTGTTTCAGCCCAGCCTTTTTTTTTTAATATGAGACACAATATAGCCAATCAGAAACAGATCATTTGCTGTGTGTGTATGCTCTTTTTGGTGTGTGTGTAAGGAAAATGTAGGATGTTGGCCTTTTAAAAGCTTTCATCAAACAATTACAACTTCGCTATTATTCATGTACGTGCCCCGACAACCCACCAGCCCTCAAAAAAGGGGTGGAATTGTGTTGTAGTGTGATGGTTCAGCCTAAAAACAAGTTAAATACTTTCAGTTATGATGGTCTGAAGCAGGAAAAACTAGGAAATATGTTGCGGTTCAGATTCAGATGTTACCTTTTCATACATTACATTGAGGAACTTCCTTTTATAAACCAGTTTCTGGACCGCTGTCTTTAAAGGAAGAATTTGCTGAAAGATGTCATTTACTCACTTCCCCTTACTAAAACTGTAGTCAGCCAGTTTTAGTACGTTTGCGTTGGAGAAACAAGGCCAATCACATTTGCCTCAAACTGTTAAACTGTTAAGAAAAGGCAAATCAATCTATTTGTGTTCTCTGTGAAATGGCTCTGGTTCTGGAGGCCCAGCACCTTTTAGTGCTTTACTTACCTCACACCCCTTTCCAACCCATGAAATGCTGGTTAATGAGCTGATGGGTTGGATCAGGGGCTCTGGGAGCGTGAAAAACAGAGTGGGGTTGGGAACCACTGTTATACAGAGAGTGTCATTTGATGTCACACACCATACAAGCAAATCTAATTGAGATGAAACAGTCTGATGGAACTGTGGTCCATTTCTTGATTAACCTTATGGCTCCAGTGCTAAACTTAAAAAGCAGATTTCAGGCTTCAGCCAGGGGGTGTGGTTTTCTCTCACTGTATCTTGTCCATGGAGAACAGGAGCACTCTAGTGGCACTTGGCTGTCAGTGGCTGGTCAATTTAGCTTTCAGTTTTACAGCTCACCTCTACAGGATTCCTTGATTGTGACAAAAACTTATGTTGATTATTTGGTTGTCTGACATCGATGCAGTGATGGATATATGCTGACTGGATGTTCTATGCCATTCCTGTATCAGAGCTCTCTGCAGCGATGGGAAGTTTGGAACTTGATTCGGATCTTTGAAACTTCTTTTCAACCCATTTGTTTTTATTTTGTTCATTGGAAACTAGGGTGACTCTGTATCCATAGTGATTGTTAAATATTAATCAACCCCTCTATTCCACACCATTAGTTGAGGGATGGGGGGTGGGGTGAAATGGGAAAATGACAAGAAAATATTGCAAAGGGGAGAGAAGACTACAGCACGAAAGGAAACTGGAAAAAAAACAAGAGGGTTGATAAGTCTGGCAGCGATGCGTCAAAAATGGACCTGCTACATATTTTTAGCGGCCCAGAGTGGAGAGCCGCTTCTGGGACGCGTCTGGCTGAATCATGTTGTCAGGAGTGGTTGCTATCAGCTCAGCCTTCAGCCTTCATGCTGTAGACAGAACGCAGCAGGGCTCACCCCAGCGAAATCCAGGGGTAACACAAAGCAGTGCAAGAGCATTACTGCGAAACGGAATGAGGCATCATAATAGCTTTATCGTTTTTGTAATTGTTGGAAGCCAAAATCGTTATTAAAAGTTAAATTCGATTTTCCGAGTAGCCCTGTCTCTGACTGGGAAGACATCACTTTATCTGGACGAGTGTAAACCAAGGAGGCACTGTGCTGGAAAAAAAATTCTAATGTTGGCATTGTATTGAAATGATATCATAGAAGTCTAAGCGATCTTTTCTTTGACAGGTGTTGTTTAGGAGTACCGAGCGTGCAGTACCTTGTTTGAATAGTAGAGCTTGATTTAAGTTTAGCGTACAGGTTTAGGAAACAGATGTACGTTGCTCTGGATAAGAGCGTCAGTAAATGTAAATGTAAATTTCTTGAAGAAAAAAAAGTCATATGTAGACACATTTTTTGATACAAACCCCAACAGTGTAGTGTATGTGAAATGACACTATATTTGTCTCCTATGAAACTGGCATTGTTAAAAAAAAAAAGCCTAGACTAGCAGCCTCCAACCTTTTTTGCAGCACGAACCAGTTTCAGGTAAAACAATATTTTCATGATACAACTAAAAACAAAGTGCGTTTGGGTTTTTTTTACTCATTTTTACTAGATTGTGGGCTAAATTTTTGATGTACCGTATCATGTGACCGAGACAAGCAAGATCTTTTAGACTATGATAATCAATAAAATGTTTTTTATTCTGTCTTTATATGCGGCCCGGTACCGGTCCACAGACCAGTGGTTGGGGACCTCTGGCCTAGTAAGTAAAACACATGTCTGTGAATCACAAAGTCGCAGATTCAAACCCCCACTTTCTACCATTATGTCCTTGAGTAAGACACATAACCCTCAGTGTCTTCAGGGGACTGTCCCTGTAACTAATGATTGTTAGTCGCTCTGGATAAGGGCGTTCGCCAAACGCCACTTTACAATTACACAAGTCCTTCTGACACAACTCCTCATAACCAGCAAGCAGCTTTACCACTGTTAACGGCAATCTGAAGAAGAACTGAGTGCTTTGGATCTCTTGTGTGTCATACAGAAGGTTGTAAACTCCACAGAAGTATAGATCATAGATTGCCTTTAAAATCTTCACCTTCTCCAAGCCTGTTTCTCAACCAAGTCCATTTAATCCTGGAAAACCTCCTAAGCTTGTCTTTGCTTTTGCTCTGCAGTCCTGGTTTGTTCATGCAGCGATCACCAGCGATGTGGTTGATTTAAATCAGCCTGTAAAAAGTGCGAGAGCTTTTTCCTAGAGGAAAAAACAGGCAAGTAAGTTCCTTTGCGTAATCCATAACTTTCCGCTGCTCCTGAAGACACGCACAGAGTCTCTCCGCGTGCTGTTTGTTTATGCAGTTTGTTTGATTTCAGGAAAGTTTATAAATCGCTGATTTATAACAGAATAGCAGTGGTGGCAGTACAATCTTGGTCCACTAGCCCAAGACTTTTTTTAAATATATATGTTTTAAAAGCTAATATTAGGATAGAAATGATGATGGAGGCATCAATGTGAAATCTGGAAATGAACCTGTTCTTCTGATCAGCTCCCAAAACTTCCAAGTACTTTTTACAAACAAAACAAATCATGATATAATAAGTTGTAATCTTGTTTGGTTGCATTAATTCTAATGTTAATTTGTGTATTTCCTGGCAGAAAGTCCTTCACTGCTCAGAAAAAAGGCTTTAAACAGTTTATACGGTGTGTGTGTGTGTGTGTGTGTATGTGTGTGTGTGTATTGCACATTCAATTACACAGGTCAACAATTATTTTTTGTAATGATCAGAAACCACAACACACTTTTCTAAACCAGCTTTTCATGCTGATTTCAGATCTGCTTTCAGTCACATCAACAACTTTTTGAATTATGAGTAATATTAGATTTGCAATAAACTTGCATTTTTATTAAACCACAGGCACTAATCAAGTAACTGTTTCAATATTTTCAGTGTGAAGTCAGAGAGGCGCACACTGTGGCATAGATATAAAGATCAGTGTCAGTCAGCTACCACTGTTTCTTCAAAAACGCTCAGCATATGATTATTATATACTAATTATACCAACTATCACGCAATATATAACAAGCTTCATCACAAAAACTGTACGTGCGGGAAAAACAGATTTGAAATCAGCATGGAAAACACTACAAAACCCACATATAGTTATCTCTGATGAGTTTAACCTGTTGACCTGTGTATTGAGAGATAGATCCCAATACTTTTGTCCATATAGTGTATGTCAACCTTTGCAGGTATTGTTGGAATCCTCTATTTATTGGTATCGGATGATTTGTATCTATGTAGCTGCAGCCAAGCGAGTGCTACCATTGGTTGTACCTTCAGGAGCTGCGCAGAATCGAATTACCCACCAGGATAATCTGTGAAAGTGGAATAAGTTTTGATTTTACAGGACAAACACATCACTTTCAGTCTTCAAAACAGGCAAACAGGCATTCGTGGAAACGTATTTGATTTCTGTGGACACAGTTGGTCAGCTCACAGAGTACTTGAATGCCAGATGGCTGGTGGTTTGCAGATCGTAGCATCTTCAGAGGCATCTTCGAATGTAGGCAAGTGAGAGGAAAACATCAGTCAAGCAGATGACGCCTCTCCTAACAGGCCAGTTTGGTGGGAGGTGATTTACTACATTTATTCAGTGTAGTACAACATGCACTGCTAATGCTATCACTCGGCCATTTGTAGTCTGTACTCTGCAAAAACCAAGACTTGCAATCTTATTTCTAGCTTAAAAGTCTTCTTTATCTTGTTTTGTGAATACTATACTATATAAGAGCAGATTTGTAAGATTATCAAGATTGTTTTAAGATTTTTTTTCCTATTTCAAGAAATCTCAGACTAGAAACAAGTGAAATGATCTGCTAGTGCAGTAAGATATTTACACTGTAAATCTCTTAAAACAATCTAAATAATCTTACAAATGTGCGCATATATAGTATATTATTCTCAAAACAAGATCTTTTTAGGCTAGAAATAAGATTGCAAGTCTTGGTTAGATCAGGGGTTTTTGCAGTGTAGAGGCTTTGGCTTGAGAAAGCAGAGCAAATTGGGGGAAAATGCAGCGATACCTAAAGCGCTACCTCAGAGCTAATGCAGTCCCACCACCTTCTTCAAGCAAAGAAGACATGAGTAGTACTAGTATGCGACACTTCAAGGAGAAGACGGCTTAAATTACCTTTGAGCGACAAAACCCCTGCCAGCATGCTGATTCAGGAGAGTGTTACCTTTGAGGGTCTGCGCAAGATGGCGCCATGTTCCGGATGCTCGGGACCAAAGTCAAGCAAGCAATTTGCCTGAGTAGAATGGAGTCAGTAGGGCAGATGTAAGCAAATTAGGCTTGTTCTCACAGCAGCAGCAGATATTGATTCAGTCGAGGGGGGGATGTGTTTTCCAGATCGAAGGCTCAGAGGAAAAATACCTTATTGGAGCACAAAGGACACAGGTAATGGATTCAGATGTCGGAATAATACTGGAGAATAGAACTGGGAGATACAGACCAAGTTCAACATTCCAGTCTTATCGAAGTATACCCCAGTTTCATTGTATCAGATGATATGTAAGTTAGTATTAATGAATGCCTTGTGAGGGCTGTTTTTAACTGTAACTGAGTGTAAACCTGGCTGCTTGTTTTCACTGGACTGTTCCGCTTCCTTAGCCTGAGCCCATTATTCAGTTATTAATCTCGACACACCCTAAAAAAGTGTTTGCAAGGGTTCTCTAGTAAACACTTGAATGAATGGTCCTAGACAATCATGTTAGTAAGGTTTAAAACAATTATTTTGGTTGCTAACTGACAAGATAATTGACAATCAATCATGAGAGAGAGCATGTCATAATATAAAAAGTATTTTTTTAATATAATTTAGTGCAACCTCAATTATGACTTATGTTGTTTTATGACATACCATCCTGTAATAATGAGGTATTTTCTCATAGCTATATTTTCTAACCCATAGTTATTATACTTTCTTACGGCAAAGAGATACTTTTTCATAATGCTTTCAAGACCACCCTTGTATAGTGAAAAACCCTAAATATAATGTGATGTAAAAAAATATTTTTATAGTGTAAACCCTAATATGCTCCCAAACACTTTAATTTCATTTTAAACTCAGCTTAATACATTACCCTTAAAAAATTTAAAGGTAAACCCGTATTCGTGCTGTACAGTTTACTACACTGAACTCCCGCAGTGCTTGAATATAAATACCGATATTACCTCTGTATAGACTGTACTGTAATTCATGCACATGCGTTTTCTTTGGTATGCGCTGTTGTTTTCTTTGATATAAGCAGGTAGGTACAGTAATAAATTCATTTACTTTACAGTAATAAAAATACAGGGCTTTAAGAAGAACAAAACGAAAAAACACGAGAACACTCGAGATAGCTCCACGCGAGATGCGTCAGCAGCCAATCAGCAGCAAGGAGAAATAAATAACGTTCTCGGATTGGTTACTTTCAAACCTCCCGCCTCTGAGTCCAGCGGTATTTCACCATCCCATGACGCGCTTTCTTTGTGTTTCTCTCCACAGCAATACATTTATAGTTATACTTTATATGGAAATGTGGCAAAATTTTTACGTTAACAAAATTAGTTATATTTTTCTTAATACATTAGCACTAAAATGCATGAAAAATTATATATTGCCATGAAAAAAAACCTGTGATGTCCGGGCCTCGTCCACCATGCCCCCTCATCCTTATGCTGGTTGTTTATGTTTGGGCACGGTGCTGAGCAGCGGAGGCTCTTTCCGTTCCGTTATTAGTTTGGTTAGCTGAAAGAGGCTGTGACTGCTGAACCACGTATAAGTGGGGGTTTACTGTTCAAACATTTTCCACCACTGCATGGAAATGTGATTTTGAAAACAGATGTATTCAGCTTAAATAACTGCAAGCAGCTTAAAAAACTGCAGTCAAGTGATATACTTGTGATAGATCACAGGGAATATTCAATTCAATTGTTTTGCAGTCATCCTGTCACCTTGATTCATACTACATTCAGTTTAACTAGCTGTCTCTTAAATTAAGGAGTACAGTTCATTTCAAATACATTTTATGTAACGCTTTTTACAACCAATGTTGTCACAAAGCAGCTTTACAGAGTCCAAGTCCGAGCCCCTAGTCAGCCAAGAGCGACAGAGTTGAGGAAAAACTCAATTAAGTTGGCGGAAGAAACCTCGAGAGGAACCAAGACTTAAAAAAGGGGACCCATCCTCCACTGCTTGACCTAGAGAGATATTCTCTATGAATAGAACTAAAAGTAGAAGGCTTTCTTGTACAGACTTAATCACTGTTGAAGAGACTGGCCGTCTATGGCTAACAGAGTAGATACAGTTAAGAGTCTGCCGTGACAGTTTTTATTGGAGTCTGAGTGAGGAGTAGTTTGAGATACCAGATTTTAGTTATGGAAAAGCAAAAAAGCGAGTAGAGATGAACCGAACCGAGCTGGTACCAGTCAGTGGAAAACCCCCATTATACAAGGGACCCCAGGAATTGTAGATCCGGGATGAGGTGATGACCTGGGGCCCTGATGGCGATCAGTCGGGCTAGACAAATTGCCACTCAGAGAAAACAGAAAACAGAGTTAGTGTGGAGGGTGCAATTTACATCTGTAGAGAGTGAAACACAAAAATAATATGCCACCAACACAGCTCTAACATGTCACGGCAAGGACTTCACAAGGTGGGCTGTGGTATCTGGCATCAAGGCACTTAAGTTCTGCAAGTTGTGAGGTGGGGCCTCCATGGTTAAGACTAGTTTGTCCAGCACATAGTTTGTCCATAATAGCTCTGTTGTGGGATCAGACCAGATGGGCTGTGCATCAGGGAGACTTGGGCACCCATGACCCTGTAGCTGGTTCACAGACAATTATTTTATACTACTTTTGGAAGGCATTAATCACTGTACACCAGGAACTCCCCACAAGACCTGCCATTATAGAGACCCAGTGATCTAGACATCACAATCTAGCTCTGGTCAAAGTCAATTACATTCTTAAACTTGCCCATTTTTTCTGCTTCCAACACATCGACTTCAAGAACTATGCACCTGCTATTACGCACCTCTTGACAGGTGCCATTGTCATAATATAATCAATGTTATTCACTTCACCTGTCAGTGGTTTTAATTTTGTGGCTGATTGGTGTACATTAAAACTGTGCCATTCAGCTATTTCACTCCTAATCAGAATGCCTTTACAAAACTATGCTGTACTTTAAGAGAGACCATCATATATTTGACATATTACTATAAAGCCTATTGTACATTCCTAAACCCAAGTGTGTGAAGAGCTTTATATAGCAATGAAAAGGTTTCTATGACAACATCAGCATGTGATCTTTTGTCTCATGCATTTTCTGCGCTTTGAAGAAAGAGTATTAGTAGGATGTGCATGCTTCTAATGACCCAGTAATTGGGGTCTTCATTCTGTAACCCAGTGAGGTTGAAGTGGGCGTATGCAGTATGAATACATGCTTCTTCTTTTTTTTTAATCAGAACTATGTATATGAATAATGTATATGGTGGGGTGTGCAGATGTCAGTGAGACACTCTTCTTGACATTTTGTACAATCTTGCACTGAATCCATTGGAATCACTTAAAGCTAATTATCCCACAGTACACTGAAACCCACAAAGGACCAGCCCACGGTTGCCATGGAAGCAACACTACCATAAAGCAACAGCACAGATCATTATAACTTGACTTCCAGGCTCCTGTTCTGTTCAAAGCCACTCACACTCATACACACACCACACTGTGTTGTAATTGGATTACTATTTTACTGTGCTTGCTTCAAATGAGGGCTCACCTACATCTTGTATGAATCTACTAAAACAACACTAGAAAAACAGTAAATACCTTTGAAATAACTCTTTTTAAATGTCCATTTGGATGAAAATTGGGGGAATTTTCTGACCAATTTGGGGGAACCATATCTAACTGAGATTTTTCTGACCAATATTATAATTGTGATTTAAATGTGACTGTTTTGAAAAAATGAACCACCAGACATTTCTTTCCCTTAAGAAGACCAGCACATCCATTTTCCCTTGAGAGGCTTAAACACTTGTCCCAGAATGTACCGGAATCTTTTGTCCAAAACAACACAGTGAGTTATAACAGCATACAGTTCACTACTTTAATCAAATAACAAAATTATAATGGCATGGGAGCATTTCCCGTAAACAGTGATAGACAAATAACTACAGATAGTGATAGTGACAAAAAATAAAGAAATATCCAAACAGTATTTTACTGGTTTTGAATATTTATTGGTTATTTCAAACAAATCTTTCATTCTCAAAATTGCACTTAAAAATAATGTATCTGCCCCGTGCAAGATGAGCCCGTGCCTCGCACCCATCGATCCTGGGACCAGCTCAGGTTACCTGCGACCTAGTGAGAATTAATCAGTGACTAAAAGTAAGTAAGCGAGTGAGAGAATAATATAATGATAATTTCATGTATTTTCGTTACATCCAGTAGCAGCACCAGTATTAATAGTCCCTGCTCAGGTGCCGTATGTTGCTATGAAGGCAACGATTGTAGCCTAATGCAGTTTTTGTGAGTCACTTAGGCAGTAACACTGCAACACAACCAAATTAGAACTGTCATCGGCATAGGATTTTAGTTCGCAGCAAGAGACAGACACTGTTTTGATAGAAGTGTGCTATTTTTAAAGCTCACAGTAAGTCACACGATGTCCCAAACTACATTCAAAAGTCTGTGCCACCCTAATGAAGGGCTCAATATGTTTTGAGTGGGTTGAGGTATTTTTAGTCAGGTATTTTAGGAAACTTTTTGGGTTCACTATTGCCTGTGTCCTCTCTTCCACCATTGATCGTGTCCTCCAGCGTAACAACAGCGTCCTCCAGTGTGTTTATGTAAGTATACACATTCAGTGCTGATTATTTGACACAGTATAATACTACATACTACCATCAAGCTGCATTACACTGTAAGGCATGTAAATCAGGAATGCACAAACTCTACAGCATAGGTCTGTCTTTCTGCAGTACTTACAAAACTATGTCTATCTGTTGACTGGCTTTGTGTATGGTCTGGAAACATTGCTTGATTATGAGCACAAATTGTTTGATTTTGCAAGAAGAGTCAGGGGTTTTGTGAATTTAGCTTAAAAATTGGGTTTTGTGTTTAGAGTTTTGAGAAAAGGGTGCAAGGTTTCAACAAATGTGTCATAGTAAATGTGAAACACTTTGATAGGGAGTTTATCTCCTCTACGCTTCTTAGAACACTTTATACTAGATGTCAGATTGGAGTGGCTTTGGAGTAGCTCCAAAGATTTAATTGCATTCAACCACTAGAGCATTAGTGAAGCATTACTGATGTTAGACCATCAGTTCTGAATAACAAACACCACTCCAGCTCATCCCAAAGGTACTGGATGGAGTGTGTACTCTGTGTGTTAAATTGAAGACTTGTGTCAGCAATAGGTGTTTCTTAAAGTATCTGCATTCACTTGTTCAGATTGTCTTTATACTTTTGGACACAGTGTATTTAAAGATGAAAGTCTACTTAAACAAAGAGACAATATATTTTATTCATTTATCATGTGATTACCGTGGTCCATGATCAGTTGATACTAGGACTGTAACGGTACATGTATTCGTCACGGTTCGGTACAAAGCGGAACTAAATTTACAAGCGTTTACATTTGTTGCTTCTTCCTGTTGTACCGAACCCATATCGAACCGTGACCCCAAAACCGAGGTATGTACCGAACAGTGACATCTGTATACTGTTACACCCCTAGTTGATACTAATGCAAGGTGTCCCATCACTCTCAAAAACCCAACCACTAGGATTAAATTTGCCAAGATGTCCACTTAGTTCTATATGAGCACTAAAGATGTGTGTGTGTGGCATTTGGGGTGTGTGGCATTTGTAGACACACACACACACAAACACGCACACACACACATGCAGAGTGACTGCCAGGATCAGTGACCAGATGCCCCCCATATGCCACAAATTCAGCTCAAAGGCTGGTTAGATTCTCTCTAAGGGATCCACATCTCTCACAGTTGAACTCTCCTCTGTTTTTACATGTAATTGTGGAACAAAACAGTAGTTTGGTACTCCATAATACAGCGGAATCATTCCACAAAAATCAATGCCAAATGATAATACTTTTTAAAATTACAAATTGCTCTTGACTTCACCACCTTGCTCATCGTTTTGTGTTTTTGTCAACACAACACATACCCTGAATTATACTGAATTATAAGGGAGTGTGACATGATGGGGTAGAATATTTCAAGTAAAAAAAACCTGCCATGCTTCCTGTAAGACATTTTAATGTCAGCTTTTCAATAGTTAATTACATGACATTTATATGAACACAGCAAAAAAGATATTTTCTATGTAATTGGTGTGACGGGGTGGACAAATTATGCGTGACAGATTCAAAAACAGCTTATAATCAATGTTGAATAAAAGCAACATTTACCACCTTTTGAACTCAGCTATCTGAAGGCTTCCTCTCTCCATCCAGAGGAACTCCCTTCTAAGATGACACTAATGTGAGCCTTCTGAGAGCTGCTCCATTTTATGCTTGACAGCAGTGAGGGAATGTGTGTGTGTGTGCCTTCCCATCAGAACCTCGGCTGACAGCTACACATGGCGCAAAGATGATGCTATTCTTTAGCTCAGCACTGGCCAGCTGGTGAAGGACAGAATGGCAGAATGAATGGCAAGATGGATGGATGGGTGAATAGGTGGATGGCTGGATGGAAGGATGGGTGAAAGGAGTTCCTGGACTGATGAATAATTTAACTCAAGACTAGAAGGGAGAAAAGCCAATGGTGACTCATGGATTTGATGTGCTTGGAGGAAAGAGAAAAAATCTTAAACAGTTGGGGATCCACTGTACTCTACAGCTTCTGCTATGGCAAGAATTTGTTTTTTCTCACTGATATAGGACCAGTTTCAAATCCTACAAAGGATGAATGCAGAGGATTGGCTTCAGATGAGCAAAGAAAATCTAGTGTCAAGAGTTCAGTATGTAATTTGCTGCATCTTAAGGATTTGTTCATTTCAAATATAATGTGTCCATTTGTCATACATGTACACAGAACAGCATGGCACACAGTCTGAAAAGCCCAAACAATGAAGCCAAAGAAACTGACCTAGGAAAGTGAAAGACTTCTCCAGTTTGATATTCAGATGGTTCTTCAAGAATAGTTGGAGAACTGTTGGCTGAGACACACACAGCCACATAGTGACACACACAGCCTTGTGATGAAGTCCAAGGAAATGTGGGACCACAGACATGAGGAAATTGTTAGGGCGAGAGATAAGCCTGGTTCTTTGTTCTGAGTGGAGACCTTGCCAGCTGTTCCATAGGCCCATATGTCTCAGCCAATATTGGACTTTACAGAACTTTCAAGGACATGCGCCTTGTTAGTGGTTGGGAATATAGAGCTTGCCTGAGACCCCTTCCCATGTAAGGCTCTTGCTGGAGTGCACTCTGAATTGCAGTCTCCAATCATCAGTGCAAGGAGGAGACAATCCACACCACCAGAATCTTAGGCTCCAGAGGTTTTTCAGAAAACGTAGGATCCCACTGTCAGGAGAGGGTGTTGAGTTTCATTGAGCTTGGGTGATAAGACGAGACAACATTAAGCCATTCATTGACCTGGACTGGCAGGGCGTAAGGCTATTCTATAGGATATAAGACAAGTCTGATCAGAACAAATATTGATGATGTTTGCCCCCTCCAACGAGTGCCTGCTGGTCTTCATAATTTCATGGCATTTTGTTAGAAAGAGGCAGTGTGAAAAGGTGTAGGGCTTCGCTGTGGTGTGGCTCCATCTGACAGAGGGGCTCAGGGCCTGTGAAGGGAACTGCAGTTTCGCCAGCTTCTGAAGCCTGTGTGGCCTGTAGCACAGCTGTGAGTCCTCGTACTGGAGAAATTATCTGCTGAAGGGTTTCTTTAGGTCTCTTGACAACAGCTACATGGTTCAGGGGAGCAATCTTTACCTACTCCAGCTCCGGCACTTCCGCTGAGTCCATTTATGGACACAAGTGAGCCACCAGCAGAAAAAAACGCAAAACTACTTGAGGCTTCAAGAGATTTAAAAAAAAAAATCTAAGGTTATGAACCATCGATGTGAGTATCAGAGGTGCAGTGTAAATTCACTATGCCACTGCTGGAGGTGACTACGGGCAGATGGAGGAAAAACACAGGTTGTCAGGGTGATGTTGAAATAGCTGAAATGAAAATTCCCAACAAACAAAAGGCAGGACAATAAGGAACAAAGGGAATACAGGAAATCAACAATATGAAGGAGAACTGTTGTATGAATGGCTGAGCCATGGCAAGGGAGCTCTCAGCACCCTAAGCCTGGTTAGAGGACAAACAGGGAGCTTCCTTTAAGTAGAGGGTGACACAGGTGTTACTGATTGCCACCTAATCACAGAGGATTGGCTCTGTGTCTCCCTCTGCTGGCCCAAATTGGTCTAGCCTGTGTCCTAGCCCCAAGCAGGACCATTACAACTTTGGACTTGCCATTTTAGAACATCCCACTTATGGTCTATAGCAAAGGTCCCCAACCACGGGGCCGCGGACCAGCATCGGTCCATGATTCATTTGGTACCGGGCCACACAGTAAGACAGAATAAAAATATTTAATTGATTATCAAGAAAGAGTCTGAAAGATCTTTTTTTTTTTTTTTTTTTTTAAATGCTTGTCTTGGTCACGTGATACGGTGAATCAAATATTTTGCCCACAAGCTATCACTTTGTTTTTAGTTGTATTTATACCGGTTCGTGAAAATATTGTTTTACATGAAACTGGTCTGTTGCGCAAAAAACATTGGGGGCCGCCGCTCTAAAGGATTGTGATCAGGGGATTTTATAGGACAGTACCTTTAATTCTTTGTCCTGTTCCTCAAACTATTCACAGTGTGAGCAGTGTTTGAAAGAGGCCACTGCCATCATGGAATACTCTTACAAAGAAGGTGTATACCTGGGATCCAGCAGTGCTATGGTAGTAGCATAAATGCTTCTACCCAGGGTTTCCCAGCAGAACATTGCTCAGAGCATCACACTGCCTCACAGTTTATCCTCTTCCCATACTGCGTCTCTTCCCCAAATAAACAACACACCCTCACCTGCCCATGTGATGTTAAGGAAGATGATACTTTCATTCCTCCAAAGTCCAGTTCTCTTTGGCCAGTGTAGATGCTTTGGACAATGGACTGGGGCAGATTAATTATTATTAATTAATTAATATCAATGAACTAATTAGTTAATTAACAGTATTATTTACTTGAATATTGAATATTGAACAAACACACACACACACACATACACACACACACATGCACACACACACACACACAGTGGTCATCAGATTTCCACTACATGGAACATGCCGGAAATGCAGGACATGGTAGACCTTACTATAAATAGTAGGCTCCTGCAGCGTGAGCGAGAGAGATAGTGTGAGAGATAAAGAGAGAGAGAGAGAGAGAGAGAGAGAGGGAGGGAGGGAATAAATGCAAGTGTGCATTAGTGCTTGGATTGTAGCTGAGTGAGTCAAAATGCTCACACACGTATTTGCATTCCTCCCTTCATGGGGTATTTCCACCAACCTCTAGACAACTGGAGCTGCTGCTAAATGCACCAAACCTTGTTTACTCTGTCAAAAGAAAAGCGACATTTAATTTTTGCAAATAATGAGTCTATTGTCCCTACAACATCTGATGCAAAAAGGCTGAACCAGCTGATTAAAAAGGCTGGTCCTGTCCTGGGTGTCAGACTGGAGAACCTGGAGGAGGTGTATGAGAAGAGAAAGCTGAAAAAGCTTCTTATTATCATGGACAACCTCTCACCCCATGCACACCTCCTTTATGGACCATCAGAGCCACACAGCAAAAGACTCATCTCCTCTAAATGCAGAACCGAATGCCACCGGAAATCCTTTCTACCTGTGGCAGTAAGACTGTATCACTCTTCCTTGTTCTGTAGGTGATCTTTGTCAACCTTTATGTCATTAAGTTCGGGATTGTGCAATATAACTACACAGTTTACCCAGGTCAACAAAAAAAATTTTTTTGTAATCATCAGAAACCACAACACACTTTTCTAAACCAGTTTTTCATGCTGATTTCATTTTTTTCAGTCACATCAACTTTTTGAATGATGAGTAATATTAGATTTGCAATAGACTTGCATGTGGTTTTTATTTTTATCAAATAACTGTTTCAATATTTTCAGTGTGAAGTCAGATAGGCGCACACTGTGGCATAGATATAATGAGTCAGTCAGCTACCACTGTTTCTCAAAAACACTCAGCATATGATTATTGTATGCTAATTATACCAACTATCATGCAGTATATAACTAGCTTCATCACAAAAACTGTACATGCGGGAAAACCTAAACACAGATTTGAAATCAGCATGAAAAACACTACAAAACCCACATAAACTTATCTCTGATGATTTTGACCTGTGTTATCGTCTTGCAATCTGGAACAGAACAATATCTAATGCAGCTTCCACGTTGAGAGAGGTTGTTAGGCTTGTGCCAGAACGTTAGCCGTTGCACCGCCTCTCTGTATTTCATCTTGTCGTTCCCACTGATCACTGATCATATTGTTGATTATTATTTGTTGGTGATTGTTGTGTCATCAACAAAGTTGATGATGTGGTTTGAGCTGTGCATTGTGGGTCACCAGCACAAACATTAGAGGGCTGAGCACACAGACAAGTGGGGGCCCTGTGTTTAGTGTGTTACTGGAGATACTGGAGATGAAGTCTATAAACATCGTTCTCACACAAATTCTTTTTTGTCTAGGTTGGGTGGGGGCCTCCTAAAGCACATCATGATGATTTTACATCATGTGTGAGTGCGAAAGGATGGTTTATATATATATATATATATATATATATATTTTTTTTTTATAGCCAGTTAAAGCCCATAGAAACATTTTAAGTACTTCGATAGCATTTTCTTACTACTTTTAAGACATTTAGTGAAAATATTTGCTTATTGCTTATTTCAAACTTTTCTTAATTACTTTGTTTACATCTGAACCATATCATTCTGTTGAAATTTGAAACATCAATGAAACTTCCCTTTAAACCCCTATGTGTGAGTCTGCACTTTTGGTCCTGTTTTTGTCCAACTACACAACCTAAAGATTAGTCTGCAAGCAGGTAATAATAAGTCTTAAGATTAATAACTGAAAAATGAGCCTGCAGTTTTAGGGGTCGAGGTCCATCACAATGAGACAAAGATCAATACTCTGATACTCTGAGTTAATGGTTGTTACTTTAGTGCCTTCAGAACCAATGAAGATGAAGGCGGTGGTCATAATAGAACTAAAACCAAGCTCAGTCTGTGCCTCAAACGAGGATTTTTAGTAGCGGACCCCTCACAGCTTGCTGGCTGAAAATCATGTAAATGTGATTAGCCTGCACACTCCCTTGTTTATACTTCAGAGCTGATCAAAGAAAACATATACTGAGTCTAACGAGAACCTCTTCAGTAGCCTTTACAAAGGCCTCAGTCTGGGACATAAATAATACACTGTTAAAGTTTCCGGTCTAGTCTGTGATCTGCTCTTCTAATAACTTGCTGCTCTAAATATAGATGTGCAAAGATGAAAGTAGTCAGATATCCACAGTGCCTCCTCTCTGTATTGTTTTAGTCACACTGATGATGATACAGCATTCACCTTCACTCTTCCAAGCTTGACTCTTCCTGACTCCTCCACCCCTGGTCAAATTGTACCTTCTGAGTGAACATATCCACTACAGGAAAAACACTTAAATATCTAATTTTCTGACTAATTTTAGAGCACAATTTCTATTTATTTGCTGAGTTCACCATGTTGGAAAACAAGTGCAATAGCTGTTGCAAAAGCTACATATTATCTTTCATTTTTATCCACCGATATGTCAAATTTTACAAATAAAACAGTAACTGACAGTAACTACTAACAGTCATTTGACCAGGGGAGCCCATACTTTTGCACATAACTATATAATGCAAGTCACTGTAAAGTAAATTTAGTCCACAACTCTGCTCTTGTCTCCAGGTCCAGCGGTGCCCGTGGGTGTGGATGTCCAGGTGGAGAGCTTAGACAGCATCTCAGAAGTAGACATGGTGAGACAATATCACATAAACACCTACTTACACTGGTCACTCCATGAATCCTTTATCCAGATGTTTTTAGACCATAAAGAAACATAATCATGCTTTCTTTGAGGGACTTTTCTGAAGCATTATTCTCTTCAGATGTGTAGTTTTTCAGATTATGCCACCACACATGAGAAGAGGTTACTTAATAACACGGCAAATCAGTTCCACCACCAGTGGCGCCATTGCTGCTGTTACTAAGCAAGAACAGCCATTCACAAAAACTAGCGAAAATTAATTTAAAAAGGGGTTTAGTGCTCTTACACTAGCCGTAAGTTTGGGCCCACTCTCTGATTTAAAAAAAATGATATTACAAGAAAACATTGGAAATACTTCCAAATACATTGGAAGTAACAGACTGGTTCTGAAGTAAAATCTAACAGTTTACACTTATGTATGACTTTCATTAAAATGACAATGAACTCACAGCAGCCCAGATTTGTTGCATCCTTTCCAGCAGTTTTTTACTTGTGGCCAAACCCTTCCAGTACCTTTTCAAGCAAGTTCTGTCTCATTTACTGGATGCTCATTTTCAACTTGTTGGTCCAGCTCGTCCCTGCGGGTCATTGGGAGAAAGATCTGGAAACTGGATATAAATAACTGTGTGATGTTGAAGGACCTTTTTTTCATGATCCATCTAAAGTGAATGTCATGCAACGTTAAGGTCAATGCATTGCAGACAAGCATTCAAAACCAACACTTTGCCCGAATAATGTGTAATTGCTGTCTATAAAACAAGGACAGCCGGTCAGTAAGTATTTCTAATGTTTTCATGTAATAAAATTTTGACAAAGCAGAGAACCGTTTATTAGAACATTTCTGGACTGTAGTTTATTTAAAGAAAATCTGCAAAACTTATTACTCAGACCGAGTCTCAGATTACAGCAATGTAGTATTCCCAGGAGACTTCAGTTGTTGAATCTTAGCGTTGTGCGCTGAAACAGAATGTTTGATGCGTATTGTAACACAGACTGAAGTGAGGATGAGGGCAGGATGAAAGTCCGAGTCTATATTGACAGAACTGACAAACTGTGAGGCCATGGCAGGCAAGAGCGATATGTCCATGGTGAAAAAAAACAAGACAAGAATGACAAGAAAACAGAAGGGAACAGGAAACAAAACTGCCAAAATTACAAGAAAAAAAACAACAGGAGGGAAAAAACAAACCAGGGATAATCCAAAGAAAACCTTGAAACAGGGTAGGGAACTGTTGGGCTTGATTATAATGGGAGGGATAATGAACTGAGACCAGGTCTGGAGATTGACAGGAGGGTGGAGCGAGGGAAACAACAAAGGTATGTGGCAGGAAACCAAACTGAACAAAAGCACATGAAAAGGACAACCAGAATGAACAAAGGCAGAAACTCTACGCTTATTTCACTTTTAAAACGCTATTTATTGCTTATTACTGCTAAATAAGTAGAGGTGGCACAGTGGAGCTCTTACCTCACAGCGAAAAGGTCCTGCTTTTGAGTTCCAGTCTGGGTGACCAAGGGTCCTGCATCAGGCACTACAGTTTCCACCCAGTAGTCCAAAGACAGGCATGTCAGGTAAAAGATGCTAAATTGCTCCTAGGAGTAAATACATACATATATTTCGGACAAAATTT
>JBBPCY010000001.1:36752832-36773562 GCA_037974405.1 Brachyalestes nurse
AACTGTGAAGAATAAACCTGGTGATATCTCTTTATGTGAGAGTGATTTTGTGCAAAGAACTTCATGAACGTTTTGTATAGCCCATAGACCTATTATAACTAAAGTGAGTTTTGCATAATATGTCCCCTTTAATTATTGAATTCAGGTGAATTCACGTTGGACTTTGTGGACATAGACAGGGGAAGGCCCTTTTCTATTCTGGCATGGCTGTGCCCCAATGCACAAAATCCATTAAGACATGGCTGGAGGAGTTCGATGTGGAAGAACTTTGCTGACCCACACAGAGCCCTGATCTCAACCCCATCGTGCTGACCTCATAAATGCTCTACAAAATGAATGGGCACAAATTTCCACAGAAAGCCTTCCAAGAAGAGTGGAAGCTGTTGTAGCTGCAAAGGAGACTAACTGCACATTAGAATTTGAAATGTAACGTCATTAAAGTTTTGGTTAAATGGTCAGGCGTCCCAATACTTTTGTCCACGTCATGTATGAGTTCATGCCTTTATAGTAAATGAAACCCTGAGGAAAAATTTGAGGGAAAAAAGGGAAAAGGAAAACTCCTCTTCTGATTGGCTGAGAACAAGGGGCGACGCGTAAACAAGCGGCCGAGGCCCGCCCCCCTGTGCTGGAGGGCCCCGCCCCCTCCTCCAGCCTGCGCGCGCTGGTTCCGTGTTCTCCGCTGGTTGTATAGTAGCACGCAGGCTCGTGCTGCTACACAGTTATTAATATTATTATAATTTAATCCCTCGCGAGGCCCGCGGGTGATGTAAGTCCCCTCGGGTGGTCTCTGGAGGTCTCTGTCCGCAGGAGCCCGAGGTGTGTGGGTGAGTGGGGGGGCTGTGGGGGGCTTTGGGGGGGCTGTGTTCCTTTAGCCCTCCAGGACACGCGAGAGTGTGTGTGGGCAAAGTTTTGGGTGAAGATGGAGAGGCAGTGTGTATGGTAGCTGATAGCCTGTTAGCTTAGCTTAGTTACTGTTTCCTTACATTTAAAAAAAAGGTGTGGAGAAACAGGACAGTCAGTCCAACTTGGCCATGTGTTATGATTTTCATGGCTGTGACGTCATTACGAACATGACGCTGCTCGGGCTCACGCGCACGTCTATCAGGTTAATGTTGTGTTTTTCTGACCTCACTGGGATGCCATCGTGGTTCATGTGTGAACCTCGTGGGCTGCCTGTCCTTAGCCTCTTACGTAAAGAAGCCCACCTATCTCGCTCTCTCACACCCTTTTCTCTCTCTCTCTTTTCCTTCTCTCTCTCTCTCACCCTTCTCTCTCTCTCTCACCCTTCTCTCTCTCTCTCACCCTTCTCTCTCTCTCTGTCTCTCTCTCACCCTTCTCTCTCTCTCTGTCTCTCTCACCCCTCTCTCTCTCTGTCTCTCTGTCACCCTTCTCTCTCTCTCTGTCTCACTCTCATCCTTCTCTCTCTCTCTGTCTCTCTTCTCTCTTTTTCTTTCTGTCTCTCTCTCGCCCTTCTCTCTTCTCTCGTTCTGTGTGTGTCTCACTCCTGCTCTCTCTTTCTGTCTCTCTCGCCCTTATCTCTCTCTCTTCTCTCTTTTTGTCTCTCTCTCGCTCTCTCTCTCCGCTGTCATGTTACGTCATAGGGAGGGAGTGAGGAGCTATCTACAGTTCTCCACTTCTCACACACTCGGGCAGTGTGTCCCTAGAAGTCTAGCATTCAAACAGCAGACTAAACAGTGCTGATGTTGTGATGCCACTGCATTGCAGGTGTTCTGGCTGGGTGTTAAAGACTCAGTTCAGCACCCATAGGTACTGAATTCATTTCATATTCATTATGTTGCATGAGGTATACTGATCGCCCACAATGAGGACGGACGCTCCCTCCTCTGTAGTGCTCTTGGCTTCCCCTTTACCTCAAAACCGAGAGCAGGGAGGAAAAGCACCCTCCTCTTGAACCCGCATTGACCTGTGGCTGCCTTGTTATTTTAAAATGCTGCGTTTATAACGCTGTAATCAAGTTCATTGTCATTTCAGCCACATACACCGTTAAATGAAACGACGTTCCTCCAGGACCATGGTGCAACACAAGAGACAAAGCAGAAACACCACAAGACTGTATAAGTGCAGACAGGACAAAACTTAATTGAAAGGGAAATATTAACAGTAGATCTCCAGGTAATGCTTGTTTTTACTGTATCAGTAAATCAAATTGAGGTGATACAAGACTACTCTTTCGCTCAGTGTGTGTGTGTGGGTGGGGGAGAGAGAGAGAGAGAAAGAGATGTTTTGTCTACAATATCTGGAAGGTGTTAACTAACCACACATTAACGTCGCTCCACTGAGAACCTGATGAAGAAACTCTTGAAGTGACACACCCTAAGGTTTTTCCCCATTTTTCCCTTGACGGGTACTTTCCGAGCACGTTTGCATTTAAAGACCAGACCAGACCAGGAAAGGCCCTGTTGGGGGAACAAAAAAAAAAAGTTTCCTTACATCTGACATAATGAAGTGAAGCACCAAACAAGACTTGATAGTCTTGACATCTGAGTAGTGGTTCTAATTGTGCACTTTGTATTTTATGTGGAACTGTAATGTAAACATGAATGGAAAGGATTCCACAAGACCTCTTGTTGTTGAACGTGCTCAGTGTCTATGCTTATCTCACTGACTGTATTATTTCTTCTTCAGGGAACTGCAGTCAGAGTGAGCAGAAACATGTCTTTTTATTGGATTGTCAGCTGCCTGGAAGCCGAGGTGAGGACAGAATCGCTGCGGCCGCCTCCTGCCGTCAGGCTCTAGCTTCTGATCCCTGACCTTTGTGACCTTCTAGTGAAGATGGCGACCCAGAGGAGGCACATGGTCAGAGACTTCAACAAGTACATCACCTGCTCCATGTGCCGTGGCTACTTGATCAAACCCACCGCCGTCACAGAATGCCTGCACACATGTAGGTGCCACTCTTTCTCCCTCTTTTAATCCTCAATTCGGCCCTAAAGTAGCCTGTCTCGACTGCGGCCTGAATTAGTCTCTGCTGACCCGTACGCTGGCCATAAATGTAACTGCGCACCTGTGAATGACCCACAATCAGAAGTAGAATAAAAAACTTTAATAATCCCAGAGGAAACTGCTTGTGTTTCGACTGCACAGACACAGAGATAAGAACAATATACAATATAAAGTCAAATTAATTCCAATAAAATATAAATCCAATAGAAACTCAACACAAAAAAAGTGCAACTATTACAGTTGTATCACTACAAATACAGAAAAACCTACATGATGAAACAGTCCTACTACTTAGCAAGTATTTCCTCTTGCCTAACTAGGTTCATCCATCTCCTTGCACTGTGCTTTCATTTACATAGCCTCTCAGCATTTCCTGCACATGGCTGAACTGTTCTGTTACTCATGGACCAAATCTAGCTCATTTTTGGGGTGTAGTAACTCATGCGATGACAAGATCACATGCATTTTGAGTAAAGCAATGGTTTGGCCAAAAGTAAAATACATGCTCATTTTTACTCCAGCCAAGGCATGTATGGTGTGTGAAGTTTGCTTCCTGTGGTTTAGAACTGGCTACTAGAAATGTATATTTTACCAGTTAGCACAGTGCAAACTGCATGTCAAAACCGTCAAAACACGCTTGTCAAGTGTGGACACGCTTCTGGCTTACGCTCCTAATGCTCTGAGCAGTGTGCAGTGTACTCTTGTCCATTTGGTTGCACAGTGCTGACCTGGTGGATATAAACTTCCATTGCAGTGTAACAGTGTTAGCCTTAAGAACCAAACCCAAACAGATTTTATTGCTATCAGGAGAATTTTTTAAATATGATTTTTAGTTGAACCACTGCACTTAAGGGCCCACATTATGGGAAACCCTTAAGAGCCTCTCTCAAGAACCCTTCTGTCTCTCTCTCTCTCTAGTCTGTAAGAGCTGTATTGTCCAGCACTTTGAGGAAAGTAACGAGTGTCCTGAATGTGGCATTCAGGTCCATGAAACCAACCCCCTAGAAATGCTGAGGTGACACACATACATATGCATATTACACTCTCATCCGTTGGCATTCCTCGCTCTTCTTTTCAAGTGTTGTTGTTCTCGTTTAGGTTGGATAAGACGCTGGAAGAGATCATTTTTAAGCTAGTGCCTGGTCTTCGAGAGAGTGAGTTTTCTGAGCTTTAATTCAATTGTATTTTATACTGTATGTAGTGTGTGTGTGTGTGTGTGTGTGTGTGTGTGTTTGTGTATATAGGTTGGTAAATATGTTTGGTACATTGTATTTTGTTCATTATTGTTGTTACTGACTAGAGGAGGAACAGCAAGAAATTGATTTCTGGAAGAAAAATAAATCCAAAGCAAATGGGCAAGGTAAAAAAAAAATACACCCATTTAAACTTTTTGCATCAATAAATTGTTGATGAGTGTTCATTCATCCACACTTCATTAAAAGTGTTTGTATGCATTGCAGAAGGCCCGAGGCCTAAGAGGACTCGGATCAGTGAAGAAGAGGAGGATAAAGAGGATGGAAAGGGTGGTGATTATCACAGGAGTGACCCCCAGATCGCCATATGTCTGGACTGCTTGCGAAACAATGGCCAATCAGGAGAGAGCATAGTAAAGGTGAGTGAGTGTACATGTATGCATATATGTGTACATGTATGTGTCTTGGGATGTGGTTGTTGGAATATTGAACATCTGAATATCAGAATGTGGAGATAGAAGCAACTGTTATGCAGTGTGATGAAGGAATGACAACATCCAAACTAGATATAAATGAAACTATTTAAAACAAAAACATGTCAGAATTTTCATTTTATAGTCTACATCTAATATTCACATCTAATCTACATCTAATATTCACAAAAAAATCACTCAAACAGATAAACATTCAGGTAGTCATACTTGTGTCCTAAACCACATCAACAAGTTTAAACTCAACTAAACTTACTTTTTGTCATACTGTGTCCTAAACTACATAAACAAAGTTAACCTTAATTAAATGTACTTTCAGTCATACTGTGTCCTAAACCAGAGATATTCACAAGTCATTTTGACCAAGTCAAGTCTCAAGCATTTGAGTGGCAATGTTTACAAACAGCAACTCTAAATGTGGGATTTTTGAGCTGTAAATGTTGTGCTCTAAATGTTTAGAAGATATGCTATTTGGCCACGCCCTGCGATTACAATTGGCTGTTACTTATCAGGGGGCTTGACTGTGTGCTGTGATATTCCCTTACCAACATGGAGGATTCGCCTTAAATGGTCTTAAATCTAAATGTTAAATATGAAAAATATATCTCACACTCTAAAGGTGAAACTTCACAGTTAGATGGGGCTCGGTGACAGCTTTCCAACGACCCCTCGAAAACCATTATTAGCTGAAAACAGTTCACCTCGGACAAAAGTAATGGGACACCGGGGCGAGGTGAACGGTTTTTATGGGTTGTTATGGCAAACGAGGGGTCGTTGGAAAGAGTGCGAGATATAAATAAATAATTCCATGAAATCAACATTGTTTACGAGTTATGACTCACGAGTCACAACACCCAAGTCCGAGTCAAGTCTCCAGTCACTGAGGGCAAGTCTAAAGTCAAGTCACAAGTCTCTGTTAGTGCGACTTGAGTCCGAGCCTCAGACTCGAGTCCCCATCTCTGTACTTAACCACATCAACAAAGTTAAACTTAATTAAACTTACTCTTAATCATACTGTGTCCTTAAACCATATCAACAAAGTTCAACTTAAATAAACGTACTTTTAGTCTTATTGTGTCCTATTGTGTACTCCTAGTTATACTGTGTCCTAAACAACATCAACAAAGCGAAAATTACATAAACTTACTTTGTCATGCTGTGTCCTAAACCACATCGACAGGTCTGTGCCACCTTTATGCAGATCTGTACAGTATTTGGTTTGAGAGATGTTCTTGTGATTTTTACGAAAACAATTTGGGTCACTATTGACTTTTAGAATCTACAAATGTGCGCATCCAAGACGTTTTGTCTTTGTGCTCGAACAGGATTCATTTTACAGTATTGTGATACATTACACTGATTCTTGGGAATTTGGATAAAAAAAATTTAATTTTGAAAATAAAAAATTACTTAAATTACAAAATCTGAAGGTATATCATTACAGATCAAGGTCTTGGCTGTTCAGTAATGTACCGGTGTAACCTCCTCATCTCGTATTTTTTTTCATAAAATAGGCATTGTCAAGACCATCAGACACAATAAAAGGCAACTTGTTTTTATTTATTTGGTCTAATATATATTTAGAGTTTTTAAATCATTATCTGGCATGCTTAGTACACATACATTGTAAGCATCTGAAGGTGGTGACAAAAACCTATTCTTTCACATGATATGCATGAGTTACATTAGCGTTAGCCATTTTGTTCCTTTTGCTCGCTACTTCAGACCTCTTTTTCAAAAGTATACATTTATGTCATCATCTAATTTAATATTTTTTTTTTTACAAAAGTGACAGTGTTGACATGTTATGGTTGTGACAGTATCAGTCTCCAAAAATATGAACAAGTTGTTAAGTTTAAACTTACAGGAGCTTGAGCTGAAGGCTTGAAAATGGGGTCCTCAGGAATGTAGTTGACCTTGTATTTGCATGATTTTATTGCTTTTTATAAATATCTAACGTTTTAAGTAACCACAACGTAATAGTAAATATTGTTCAAAACTCTTTTTTGAACAATGTTATAAATATTGTTCAAATGTTTTTAATACTTATTATAATGTACTCTTTCATGTGGTAAAGATATTATTAAATTCAATTATTACTTTTTGGTTTTTTTAATCAGGTTGAAATTGTTATCTCCTATCCGAGGACAACTGATTTTGTAGGCAGTGGGATGGCATATAATCATTAAAATAAATTTAATAAAATTAAAAGTAAGCCTATAAAAGAACCTTACATATGTGCAAAGGACCCCCTGATTATAACGTTGATTATTTTTATTCATGAAAATGTATTTAATTTCCATCAGAATGAGCACTTTTCGTAGTGGGACACGTTTTTGCCAATGTTTCACGAATCAGTAATTACAGACCTGACCTGATGTAAAACATTTGCAGGTTATATCCTAATACTAGTCCTTGGTATGATATTAGATGCATACTCTAAAAGTGAACCTGTTTAAGATGCTCGGCCTCATTCTGGGTTTTTGATTCTTGTTTGCATCCCTGCAGGGTTTGATGAAGAAGTTTATCCGTTGCTCCACCCGTGTCACTGTGGGGACCATTAAGAAGTTTCTTTGTGTTAAGCTGAAGTTGCCAAGCTCTTATGAGGCAAGAACCAAAATAATTTCTTTCTTTCTTTACTAATTAATCACTGCTCACTGCGTGAAATTAGGCCTCAGAAGACTTGGGGTTTGTCAGTGATACAGTGAGGCCCAGAATTCTAGGACTATTGAAAATCTGGGAAAATCTTGTTCATTTAAACCATTGAAATAAACAGCAGACCATTTTAGTATTAAAACCGTATAACAGTAAAGCTGTGATTTATACACTTCAGCACTATTTCTAGGTTACTGTTCAAATGTAAGAAAATTAAATCTGAGATATTGATCGTGTTGTGACCTTTGGACTAAAAGGACATATTTGTTTGCCTTTTCCATTTAAGCTCATGTTAATACAAGTTTTAATGTTTTTAATGAATGTTTGGACCCCACTTTGCAGTCAGAATAAACTGTTTGGGCACCCCGTCCATATGATGTTTTGTTAAAAATAAGTACACGTCTTCTAAATTCTGAAGTTTTTAATTATTTATTAATACTCATTAAGTATGTATACCTTAGTTACAACTTATACCTTTAAATGTATTAGCTGTATTACTAGTAGGTGTATAATGTGTCTGTGTGGGTATGGGTGTGTGCGCATATGGCTGTGTGTGCGCCTGGGTATATAATGTGTCTGTCTGTGTATTTGTGTTCACCTCCAGCTGGATGTCCTGTGTAATGGGGAAATCATGGGGAAGGACCACACCCTGGAATTCATCTACCGAACCCGCTGGAGACTGCAGGGAGACAGTGTGAGTGTGTGTTACACCCTCTGGTCTGCTTTAGCGGACAACATGCTAGTTCACAGGCATTTTTTCTTCACCCTGCATTTGGAGCTGCATAGTTACGTTGGGTGTGTGTTTTTGTACGCGGTTGCTGAAGCAAATGAGTGTTTGACCGCTTGAAACACGTACTGTAAAATCAGGACTCAAAAGAAGTGTGTAATACTCCAGGAATGTCATTTACAAAAGGATACACCTGGCCCTTTGACTGACAGGGTACAGAAAAGTGTTTCACACTCTGAACACGAGACTAGTGCGAGTGTGAGTGAGGGTCCTGAAGAGTGGGAACAGCTGTCATTGAAAGTGGGAGTGGCAGTAGCAGAAGCTGCTCACAGCTCTTGACAGCTCCATGACTCACACATCTCCAGTTACACACACTCTCACACATGCACACACACTTCACACAAGCAGCACAAGTTAAGACAGGAAGGGATAACAGGATCCAAAAGTACCTTTGTATTTGCATCCCAGTAAAGTAAAAAATAAGTATTGTGAGTATTGCGCACATTTGTGACAGTTTATTAAATATTCATTGGTGAATCAATAATGTGAAATGTTTAAAGACTGGCATGCTTTACTGAGGTACCCCCACACACTGCTCCCCGGGTGCCCCTCATTGGTGACAGCCCACCACTTCACTTGGTGAGTGGGTTAAATGCAGAGAAAGAATTTGACATTGTTCACCCATGACTATACAGGGCCACTTTACTTTAATTTACTAGATAGCTTTGCTAAAGGAGAAAGTTAAAAGTGGAGTAAATGCAAAGAATAGTTTCCATGAAACACTTCCCCTCTGATGTGTTGTGAGTTCATATAAGCCAGGGGACATCCATTGACACGCCCATCACCTCTGCAATATCCCATAAAGTTATATATTTTATTTATGATACAATAATGGCAGTCTAACATTTCTAAAAATAACCACAATCAAATTCTAGAACTATCCTTGGAGTTCCACGGTGGACCCTTTTCACATTCCCAGCTCGCCAATTCTGGCAGCTTCCGAAGCAGGTAATTGCGTTTCCAGTCTGAGCGTAACAATCCCACAGTCAGCAGGGATGTTCCTGGAGTTTGGCACATTTTCTTGCTTTAATATGTAATCATTATTTTTGAAGCCGTACAGTAATGGCTTGTAGTGGGGACGGTCAATCCTTTTCATGGTTCGGTTCAGTGCTCGGTTTTTGATCCACAGTTTGCTTTGTATCATGGCTCAGCTTGAAAAAAATGTTTTCTAACACTTTTTTTACTTCAAATGAGAGCAGATGAGCCAGGATCAGCTTTAATAGCCCCCTACTTTCTAAATAGCTGAATTGAGAATTTAGTTCACTTGAGAATTGCTGAACACCCAAGATTTGGAGCTGTAGCTCTGAGGGACATAACAAAATACCTTAAAGGTTGACCATAATAATATGTTTTGGCTCAACAAGAAATGGATTTACCTGATGGAACGGACATCTGTGAAAGGGGCCTATTATTCCCATTACCTGGGACAGTTCTGGTGGAACACTGGTGCCAATTGGCTGTCCATGTATGTTCTTTGATAGCCACTGTTAATAAGATGGACAAGAACATCCATACATTTGATCAGTTTTGGTCAAAGCTTGAATATAGTCTAGCTAAATATAAACAATTTTTTTTTGCATGTACATGAACCATTTGTACACTGAATGGGATTTTAGCCAGCGTTCTTTAAAGCTTGTCCAACTTCTCACCACTAGCTTCCACTGATGGTGGGTAGGATACTTGCCTCTGGACCAAGAGGTCATGGGTTTGAATCCTACCATCAGCAGACCAACACTGGGTTCCTGTGCAACACCCTTAACCCCATGTTGCTCCAGGGAGACTGCCCCCTGTAGTTAGGGAATGGAATTCGCTTTGGATAAAAGCCTATGCTAAATGCTGTAAATGTAAATGTAAAAAAGCCTAGGCAGGTCACGGTGTTTTTGCATTCAGTTGTTTATTCTAAATGCCAGGGGCTGATATGATGTGATAAGTCAAGTGTAATTGTCCTTCTCCTCCTCCTCAGGCCTATCCCATGGTTCTAGAGTACAGACCCCGCATCGACTTTGGCTAAAACTGCAGCGCGTAGCCGCTCAGGCGTGCCCGTTGGACGGACGAAAGGAAAGAACTGCACCAAATGAGTGGACGTGCCTCTTCTGAAACACAGTAACCCAACTAGACCGACACCTCTGCTCCCACCACAACCTCTCTCTGGTTCGTCCCTCGCTTGTTTTTGAGTGACAGGCTTGGCTCCGCCTGCAGCGGCATGTACGGCTACTCCTCTAAGACTTCCATTGCTTGCTGTCTCCATGACAACACATCAGTGCGAGATGGCCCGTTGGGAGTTTGCTGCCGAGGACAAACAGGGTTTGTGATGGACGCGAAACAAAAAGCACTTAAAAAAATGCACTTCAGCCGAGCTAAAAGTAAGACAAATGGGAGATTGTCTTGGAAAGTCCCCCGTTTGTGTGGAGTTGAATCCGGGTTAAGCAGTGACGAGCTCACTGATCTTTAGCAAACCAGTGTACCAGTATTAGTGTTTGTATCGGCATGATGCATCGGGGAATTCTGTAGAGGTTTCTTGGTTTTGTCTCTCTGCTTTCCCCTGTTGTCTTTTTTTTCTCCTTTTTTTCCTCTCTCGTCCTGTCTCTTTCTCCCTCCCCACTTTTTCTTTCTCTCTTTATTTTAATCTCTCTTGCGCACACACATTTCTTCTTACACACACCCACTCTGTCTTTCTTTTTTTCTCTCTTTCTTCTCTCTCTGTCTCTTATTCTCGTTCTCTTTTTTTTTTTTTACTTCTTTCTTTCATTCTTGCTTTTTCTCTCTCTCTTTTGCGCTCTCTAATTCCTGTAATGGTGTTTTTGGCAGCCGCCTGAGATATTAATGGATCTTATTTAAATGGTTTTGAATTGAGTAGAAAGGTGCGCACTCTCAAAACAGTGCTAAAAAGGGCAGCATCTACAAACGGCTACAAAGTTTTCCAGTGGCAGATTTCTCAGTCACATTGAACACCTGCATGAAAAGTTTCCTGCTCTTCCTCTATAGAACCCATTATGGCATTGTGAGGTTTTGTTACAACAGCTATGACGGACACATTGCACGCAGGATTTATAGTAATGGAAGGATACTTTGCTTTAGATTGTTAAAGTGGAGAAACAAAATTCCCATTTCGACTGTGTGATATCACACGATTCCGCGAGATGGTCCAGATTGCCGGAAAGACGATCCGTTAAGGACGGTTTAGTACACTGCGGCGAGGTGAGCGGTTGCAGTTGGTGTAATTTGTTTGTGTTGGCTGCGTGATTTTCTGAGAGTACATCTGCAGATCTGCATCATGTGCTTCAGTTAATTACGTTCTCTCGCCGCATTAGATTACCTCTTATCGTAAGGCCTTGTTTAGATCATTCTGAAAGAACTGCCAAAATCAGTTTGAGGAGCATTCCCAAAAAGTTTGTTAGTGTTCGGTTTCATTAGACTGAGTGCTCTGAGACGTGGATCAGTGCCCGTCTCTTTCATTCCCTCACCGCCTGTTAACGGTCTACATGCCAGTTTTAAATCCTTGATCTTTGAAATTGCCTCCTGCAGCAAAGTAACAATGTTAGGATGATGGTCCTAAAATGTTATATGGTTGCATTATATGGACAAAAACCATATTGGAATTATATTGCTGCATATTTGCAATATACCTATACCTATATCACCTTTTTTCCTAATACCGAAACCAATACCAGTATTGAAACCTTGACACTGATGCGGCTTGTCTTTCATCTCTGAAAATCTTTTAAAAAATAGCACTTTTTATTGAAATCTCCTAACAACATGTGAGTGTGGACTATTTACAGGACTGGAATAGATACATTCCACTTTTCCCTCCAGTATCCTTTGCCCCAAAACTGATACCGTTGGATGCTGATATGCCATCTCCATCTCCTCATCTGCACGCAGTATTTAAAAAACCCATTAAACCCTTGATGTGGTGTGGTTAAGGTTTAGCATACAATATTATACATGAATGCCTTGGTTCATCAAAACACCCACAGAACATTTGTGATTGTGCGAAAAGGACACTTTAAAGTGTTTCATTGAATGGTATGAGGCTCATTTGTATAATGTTTCAGGCCTCATATTTATCAAGTGTCTTCTGAATCTGAATCAGTTGTTTTCTTTAATATTTTGACTAAATTGATTGTGGGACATGATTTTATATCCTCAATCTCAGTATGAGATCCTTGTATGGCATGAAAGCATGGATCCACAATCTTTTTAGGTAGATGTTGCCCTTTTCCACTGGTTCTGATGGTTCCGGTTGGGGAAACGGGTCTTGGATCAGCAACAAGGGCCGTTTTAGCTCAAGATGCTTCCATGTTCAGTAAATGTGTCTTCTACTGAGGGTTCTCATTGGTTGTCCAACCCAGAACCTGTTTACCCAGTCCGGAATTGGGCGAATTGGATCAAATGTGTAAAAAATAAGGCTCAGGGGTGCCAAAAGCTGCCACGGTGATGAGAACGTGATCTGACCTGTCCCTTACCGCTTCATCTTCAATAACCCGCGTCAGCTTCGCAGTAGGAAATTGTTTGACATTGTTTGGTGGGATGAACCGTTAGTGGCTTTGAACGAGTGTTTGTAGGCCTCTTGGAGAACATGTGCAAATTAAACTCTAGAAGTGTCTTTGAGCTCTGATGAAGAAGATGATGTATTTTTGTAACTCAACGAAGCACTTGTGTACATTTGAATCTATAATCAAAAGATTTGATGTTTTTTTTCATAATCAAGAGATGCTGCTTAGAGTTATTTATTATTCTATTTTTAAATGTAAATGGGCTAGTCTGAGATGCATCCCTGCCCCCCTGTAGACAGTAAAACTGTACATGGAAAGCGTTCTAACGCTGTATGTGACATGCTATAATCACTATTTAAATATAATGAATATTAAAATATGTAAAACATTGCTTGGTTTGTGCTTGTTTCTCTTTCATTGAAACAAATGTATTCTTGACTGAGTTCCTTTCTGTCTACTCTGCCAAGTGAGGCATGTTGTTCATTCCATACCTACTTCACTTAGTACTGGAACTTCTTAAATACCAGCACTCACAAGCTCACCTGGTCCTGTTCTCTGGACAGAGAGTGACTTTGACGTTAACGCCAACAGAGCTTCAACCAGAACAAGCACTAAAAGCAGTCTGGGAGCAGCAAGCTAACACCAATGCCATTCTAAGCAATGAGCCTGTGTAGCGTCGTAAAAAACACCTGCAGCTGTTAGAAGATGAATGGGCGACACTTGGTCAAAGGATCAAATGGTGTATTTTTGTTCCCAGAACAACTGGCTCATTGTCAAAGATAAAACGCTTTGGAGCGAAGTGTTTAGCAACATTCCATCACTTGCTGCTCAGATGGATTGAAGCAGTAACTGTAATTTCTGCCTTTGGCTAGGCCTTAACAATCATCACGTCAAAAAAAACTTCGAGATTCCAGATCCCACTTAAAAACAGCACAGTTCGAAAAGATGCCCTGAAAAGCAATAGCTTAACATGTACCAGGCTAAGCAAAATTTCTGAACATTCTAAACATGCTGCAAAATCAGTAAGCGTGGAGTCCCAATCTTTTACTCACTGTAGAAATTTAGCATGTAATACACACTGTAATACGTTTTTCTACTTTTCTGAAAATGTGCCATTTTCTTTCTACTTCTTTGAAAATGTTCCAAGAAGAACCATTATGAGTTCTTACAAGAACACTTTTCAAAAATGTTCCATAAAGAAGCAATGCAAGCTAATTTAAGAGTTATTTGTACTTGTCTCAAAGAACCATTAACACTTCATTATAAGAACCTTCATGAAAATGTCTCGAAGAGCCACGTAGACTTTAATATAAGAACGTTTAAAGAAAGTGTGCTGTGAAGAAGCAATATGAGCTCCTTGGAACCCAGTGACAAAAGGAAAAATCCATTCAACTTTTCCTTAGCGAACCAAAACGGTTCTTTAATCGCATCACACCTAAGACCCCATTTTAGTTCCTCTTGACACCTTTATTTTTAAGAGGGCAAGACTATAAACACATGTGGAGATCAGTACAAGTGCCAGACGCTCAAGGTCCCAAGACTATTTAAAGACAGTTCAACTATACATCCTAATGTCAATAACCATGGATGGAAAGTAGAGATTTGAACGATTGTAACTGGTAATGATTCACATTCATTCATTATTATAGCAACAGTAGCATTGCTGACCGAGCCATTCCTTCCAACAGCAGAAGCGCCATCTCTGAGGTTGCTTGGTATGTCTGAATTAGCCAGCTGTAGTGAGTCTGGAGTAGCAGGTGGTGGTCAGACGAGGGACGTTCAACAGTAAAGTAGGTGAGAGAGCATCTAGTAGACAGTAAGTAACTAACAGGTTAGCAGCTTTGCTTTTTTTCTTGTATGCAATTCGAGTGTAGCTCAGTTAAGACCCTCGTCCCCAGGAGTTGTGGGCTGTTGGTGTTGTAGGCCAAGTTCCTTCTGCCTTGTTTTCAAAGGGGAGGCTATAGTTAGTTAAATATCTGCGGTGACTCTAGGCCTCTAAAATTGCCCCCAAATGAAGTGCTTATGGGTAGGATTAACAGCGACACAATGGCCGGGCTCTGCACCGCAATCAAAAGGATAATAAACGAGGGGTCTCATGCCTCCATCCCAGTTGGCCAGTGGCATTATTGCGCAAGTGCCATTGCTCCGTCTTGCATCATTGTTTAGTAGCCTGTTTATTAAGTTAGCTTCTATAGGCTAATTATATCAGCGGCGTCTGGGTGAGAGAGAAAGTCCTCCCCGTAGGCCTGTTAGCTGACTCACGGCTGCTGGCATTTATAGATCTATCACTGGCCTGTTATTGGAGAGAGACGTGTTATAGCAGCCCTGGAGCTGCTTCTGACAGCAGAGAAGATCTGTTTAAGGCTATATAGGGGGCTGATGTCAATCATTCATTCATCTCTCTCTCTCTCTCTCTCTTTATCATCCTCTCCCCATAAGGCGAATGCCAATCATCGCTCTGTCCAGCCACGCTTGTCTATGACATCATGTCTCTTAGCACATGGAACCCTTTCCTTCACCGGTCTGTCCATATTAAGAGGTGACATCACGATGCACCAGGGTCAGCTTTAGGAATGAGATCATCACATGCTGTCCTGCCTGAGCGATGACATCGCCACTGTGGCAAAGGTCACCCCAGCAGTATAGACTGCAACATATGGTACATATTGTGTGTGTGTGTGTGTGTGTGTGTGGAGATGAATGAAGGTTAGCTGTCTCAGTAACAGGTGACAGGTTGGTGTTCAGAAGATGACAGCAAACGGTTCAGACCAGCATCTGAGTCATGCGCCACCCCAGTTGAAAAGCCATGAGGAAGTCATTAAGTACTGTGTCTGTGTGTGTGTGTGTGTATACGTATGTATAATGACAGGGGGGTCATGTGTCAGAATGTGCCTGTGGTGAAGAAATATTAGATGGAAACACCCATGTCCTTCGTTTGTGTTGTATTTATGTTACAATATAAACATTTCTTCTGCGCTCTTAAATAAAGGTTCCAGAAAGGGTTCTTTGCATGAATAAATATTGAAACCATATTTTTGGTTCCCTTTCAACATGCGTATACATTCATTTTTATTTTCATAAACAGACAAACAGAAATGGGCCAAAATTACATAATAAAACCTGTGTATACTTTATTATACATTTTGCACGCACACACATAACATCTGCCACTAAAAATAATTGTCTGCAATAAGCAAACCTTTTTTTTGTGCTCATGGTGCGATCAGGACGCAGGGCTCTCAGTCTTGGCTGGTTTTCATGGGTGTCATGTGTCCTATTACTTTTGTCCATATCATTTTGTCCATATTATATATAATGGGACGCCTGACCATTTTGCCAACTGAGACTTTAATGACACTGCATTCAGATACATAGACTTTCATGTGGAGGTCCCTCTTTGCAGCTGCTTTAATGATTCCGCCCACCCCCCTCCCCCCCCGGCACTGAATCTCAAGACTGTGGAACTGCACATGTGCAGAAGGGTTGATGGGTTGCATGTTTTGGCAGAATGACAGACTGGGTTAAAGTCACGTGGTGTGATTAATCAGCATTAATGTTTTTAATGCGTTATTTTTTCCGTGATTCATTGATTGAAATTAACATGACACCCCTAATATACATATATTGTATACCATATACATGCCACGGTTCCAGATTCCTCCTCAGTTCCTCCAGCCGTTGTTTGGATTTGTGAAACTCCATCAGCACCTCCTGATTTAAATTAATGAACATATGTGTGTGAGGGAGTGTGTGCGTTTTTCTTGCTCAGAGGGAAGAACAGTCGAGAGATCAGGGTCACAGAATGCTCTCAGCATGCATGGGCTGCTCAGTCCCTGTCCCAGTCTGTATCATTCCTGCTCCCACTCTGGTGCACATCCCCCCATGCATCCAAGCGGTCTTCTAACAACAGGGCCAACACTAAGACAGTTTTAACTGAGATATGTGAGTGTGAAGGACACTTTTAGAGTCTAAATCTGTGTGCTGTGGTGTGGTGTGTTCACGCCTGACTATAAAGGTTAATGAAAAAACATTTTTACAAAGAACCTTTGCGGCACCGTTTTAAGAGTGTGATCCACTTATGAAGTGCGTAGGTATGATGTGCCTTTTTGCATCAAAAACAGCCATAATCTGTCTATATCTATCTTATTTAAACAGGCTGTTTTTTCTTATGGTGACTGATTTACTTAAATCTATTCGTACTGGCTGCCCATTGTTGTTCCCAAACCAAAAGGCAGTCTGGTATGGGTGGCTCTGAACCTGTAATGGTGGAATAGGTAGATATATGTAAGTGTTAGTTTTTGTGAAACTTTCTGAAACGTAATGATGGTATGGGCCCTTATTAAATGTCCTTTAGCCCTTCATCAGTGGTCAGTTTCTGGATATTTCAGGGGAGCAGACCACTCCCCACCTAGTGGCCACACTGACCCCCAGCAGCACTTTGCATAGTGTTCTGCATGAACTCCACTTACCTCAAAAGTGCACTGTATAGGTAGGTGTACAGTTACAGACTGTAGACCACCTGTCACTGCACAGTTTATCAGCCCCCTCTAGCCCAATCCTCATTGGTCAGTTTCTGGCCACAGACCAGCTGTTAACAGGGCTTGAGTGGGGGTGGGGGGTGTGGACCACTTCCCAGCCTAGCAGCTACACTGATCTGAATCCCAGTCAGAAAACTTTATTGATCACGGCTGAAATCACTAATTTTAAGACTGCACAGACACACAGAGAAAAAAGACAAGAACAATATGAATCTGCAGCACTGGGCCATTATCGAACGACCGAGCAACCAAGCAACCAAGCAACCAACCACCCATCCATCCATCCAACCATCCATCCATCCATCTGGACAATATGGACAAGTATTGAGACACACCTCTTAATTATTGAATTCAGGAGTTTCAATCATACCTATTGCCACAGGTGTATAATATCAAGCACCTACCCATGCAGTCTCCATTTGCAAACATTTGTGAAATGAAATGGATCGTTCTGAAAAGCCCAGTGACTTCAAGCATGGTAATGTGATAGAATGCCACATTTGTGGCTGGATATTCCACAGTGGTATTACTGGCAAGTGGAAGCATTTTGGAACAACAGCAACTCAGCCATGAAGCGGAAGACCACATAGAGTCACAGAGCGGGGTCAACGACTGCTAAGGTCCATAGTGCATAAAAGTCGCCAATGCTATTCTGATTCCATAGCTGAAGCAATCCATACTTCCACTGCCGTTAAAGTAAGCACAAAACTGTGCTTTGTATTTGAATGCAATGGTACTCTTTTTCCAGACGACTTTTTCTTTTTGTTGCTGCATTCTTCACTAAATTTCCCTAATAAAATGTCTTTATAGGGCATATCACAGCAGGCGATCCAGCCCCCTGCAAAGTAAGAGCCAGCTGTAATCGAGGGACGTAATCCCATAGGGGACATCTTACTATACCATGTTCTCTTTGCACATGTTATGCCCTTATTATATCCTAGTTATGTTTTCTGTATTTGTGTGAAGGTATGCAAAATATATTCAGACATTTTTTGAAAGCATTTTTTTGCTTACTGTTTAAAAAAAATGACTTGAGTATTGGATTTGTATCGGACTGGCAGATATCCAAATTTACAATATCGGTATCGGACATAAAAAAGTGGTATAATAATTTAGAACTAAAATGCGTTAAAAAACATATTGCCACGAAAAAAGCAAAAAAATTGCGAGAATATTTGCAGTTTCTGCATTATTGTGGAGATTTCTGAATATTGTGGAGAGTTCGGTTCTCTGAAAAAATCCACTTGTGACTCCTGAGCCGCGTAAAACTGGGGGATTGCTGTATACATATCAGATAGAATTAGACAGATTCAAACTGACTAAGAGAGATTCCGTCAGATGCAGACAGGCTCAGAAAGATTCAGATAGACCGTTCCAGAGCGATTTGGTCTGACAGACTCATAAAGATTCATACGGGCTTGGAGAGATTCAGACGGACAGATTCAGAGCTATTCGGACAAACTGAACTATTAAGAGAGACTCTGATAGATTCAGAGAGACTCAAAGATATTCAGACAGACTCATTGAGATTTGAGATGACTCAGAAAGATTCAGACAGAAACCGAGAGACTCTGAAAAACAGATTCTGAAATTATTTTAGGAGGTGAATGAGTTTGCTAGTGAAAATAAGGTATTATCTAGGATGTTTTAATTGCTTGAGTTTATGCTTTCAAATACATTTTATTAATACTAATTCCTTTATAATCAAAAAAGAAAATTAATTAAAGCTTTTTGTGTAATGTTCTAACATATCCAATGACATTTTCCAGCAGAAAACTGTGCTTTTCGCACAGTTCCACAAGATGGCAGCAGTGACTCTACTACTAGCACAAACTTCCTAAAAGAATTGATGAAGCAGCCAGGCTCTGTTCTGAAGAAGTTTTGTATGTCAGTGAAAACAGACAAATAATCAATTGTATGGTAGTTTTCTTTATCATTAACACATGCACTCTGTCAGCTGCTGTGAAACTGTAGTGTGTCAGGGCAATCTTATTAAATCTTGCTCATTCTTACTCCTATCTAATTGCCAGTGCCATTGTTACTCTGCATTTAAGACAGTGTGTGTAAGTCATCTTTGCGTTGTTTGATTAAATTTGGGCATAATGGGTGAATTACAGTAGTTTCTAAAGTACTGTAGTTTCAGTGGGCAGTCATAAGCAAATCTGTTTATGGTTGTGACATTTTTGCACCTTTCCATATTTGGATTATATGGACTGGTGTGGGAGAAAATCTCAAATAATCACAAAATCACTCAGGCCAGTCGATGCAAATACAATCTTTATTCCTGCAGGGAGAAACGCACTCAGGGCAGTCCTCAGTGTTTCTTAAAGTCTCTTCTCCACGCAGGGAGCTAATATACCCTTAACATAAACATAGGTTGTCTCAAGTGATCTGCTTTGCTTTAGGATGTGTGTGTGTGAGCAGAGGAATGTTCATGTATGCTATGGATGACCTTTTAGGGACAAGAGGTTGAGCTGAGGTTCTCGCATGTTATTCTTATAGGAGCTTTTGTATATGGTATAGAGTTTCCATAGTGCTCACGTGAAGATGAGGACAGAATGTATGACCATGTATGAGCATGAGGTTTGGTGTGTTAGTATGAGACAACCTATGTTTATGTTAAGGGTATATTAGCTCCCCGCGTGGAGAAGAGACTTTAAGAAACACTGAGGACTGCCCTGAGTGCGTTTCTCCCTGCAGGAATAAAGATTGCATTTGCATCGACTGGCCTGAGTGATTTTGTGATTATTTGAGATTTTCTCCCACTCTGAACAGTTAGGTTTACAACAATAATGATCCTGACATTGTACATCAATCTTAAAATAGGGTGAAAATTCGTGGTCCTTGAGTTACAACACTCACTCCCACTCCAACTCAGCTTACACCATTAGCCTTGTACTTACAGACTATGTGGGCGAACTAGTTTGCTTGCGCACGGTGGAAGAATATGCAGTAACGCATATGTAACGCTAAATGTTTTTACCATTTTAAAACTGTGGATGGGCTAGGGTGTGTTTCGACACCAAAATTCAGGTTACATCACTGTCGAAGGACCCTTGTAAATACACCCATTAAGCTACAGCCTAAAAGGAACCATTATTCTTTAATTTTAAGACAGAAAAACAGGCAACATGTAAATCTGTGATTTCAAGATTTGCACTTCACTTCACAGCAGGATAAGTAATGCTCAGCAACCAAAAGCCTGGATACATTGACCACATGTAAATGAAACAACCGCTTGTTTTGGCCGCCTGCCTGACAAACCAGTGCTCTTTATATGTATAGTAGGATGAGTTTCATCCTACCTCCTACCCATCAAACATTTGGACGTGTAAAGGATGTTAAAAAAAAACATCCCTCCGACACGTCCAGTCATGGTTGAAAAATAGTTCCAAAATGAAAGTTGAGCCGACGTCTTTGACCTTACCTGGACGTGAACCGCACGTCTTTTCTCAATGCCCCTGGACGTCTAAATGTGTCATCTTCTGTATGTCTATACTATGTGTTAATTCAATTTTAGTACATGACCTTACACACAAAATAGCCACACCCCCATTCTGTAACATCGTGAAAAGGCAAATCTTGTCTTGAGGTTTAGACAAC
>JBBPCY010000001.1:36773662-36784375 GCA_037974405.1 Brachyalestes nurse
GGTATAAGCAGGTAAATACAGTAATAAATGAATTTAATTTACAGTAATAAAAATACAGGGATTTAAGAAGAACAAAATGAAAAACATGAGAACAAAGAAATGAAAGAAACTTGAGACTCTCCATTGGGAAAATTCTGGACTGCAGCGTCACAGGGCAGCAGCCAATCAGCAGCGAGGAGAAATAAATAACATTCTCGGATTTGCTACTTTCAACCCTCCCGCCTCTGAGTACAGCTGACTGTGACGTATGGGCCACGCCCCTTTGTGCTAGTTACTTATGTTTGGGGGCGGTGCTGCCTGGCACATGAGGCCCAAACCTGATCAACTGCTGATCTGCGTGATCTGCTGCAATAATGCCCTGCACTCTGAGGATAACTTTTCTAGAACAAACTAGATAAAACATGAATGCCATGCAGTTGCAAATAGCTTTGCTTTATATTTAATTTGATTTTAATAATGTTTAAATTTAGAAGAAATATTTGAACTGTAACTGTGTAACTGTGTTAAAGGGGACATGTTATGCTAAACTCACTTTAGTTATAATAGGTCTATGGGCTGTACAAAACATTTTCATGAAGTTCTGCATAAATTTTCATGCATAAAATCACCCTCACATAAAGAGATATGACCAGGTTTATTCTTCACAGTTTCAGGTCCTCTTAAAACGAGCCGTTTAGACGAGGGCTCGTGTGATGTCCCACTGGACCAATTTGCATAGAACCGCCCCTCCTCTGTCGAGACCCCGCCCACTAGATTAGTTGAAGATTCACCATTTTGTCTGCTAGTTTTACAAGCTTAGCGAGAGCTACGGCTACAGGCAGAAGTGTTGTGTTGTTGCTGCAAAGAACAGCACAAATCCCTCCACTTTCTCCCAGACAAAGAAAACAGAAGGACTGAGTGGATCCATTTCATTTTCGATGGCCGTGTCCCAGCAACAATCGGTTTCGTTCCACCTTAAGTATTTAAGGTGGAATGGAAAATTCAAATAAGGAGCTGTGAATAAGGAGCTAATTTCAGCATGGTGGGGGGTCTGTACACTGTCTGTCACAAGTCAGCAGATGAGGGAGGTTAAGTTTCGTTTTGTTACGAGCAGCGTAAGGGAAAAGTGCGTTTTGCATAATAGGTCCCCTTAATGGAGGGTTAGGAGTGCCAATATTAATTAAAACGCTACTTATTTGTCTAAAGTGTATGCAAACCAAATGTTATTCGACTTTTGTTCATATAGCAGTACTTTAAAAATAAAATGGGCAATACTACTTTTTAATTAATTATTTAATTTTACGTATAACAATGCAATTGATTGAGATTAATTGCAGAAAACCATGCGAGTAATTGTGATTAAAATTTTGAACCATTGGCCAGCATTTATATGTATATATAAAATTTATACGGAAGAAATTTTAATGACTGACTGAACTTTTGGGGGCATCACACCATCAGGGTTGGGAGTTTGAATCCGGGTCCTGGTCTTGTGTGTGTGGAGTTTGCATGTTCTCCTCATGCTGGTGTTGGTTTCTTCTGGGGGCTACGGTTTCTCCCACAGTCCAAAGGTATGTGTGTCAGGTGAGTGAATGGTGTGGGTGTGTGTGTTTGTGTGCCCTGTGGTGGACTGGTGCCCTGCCCAGAGCGAGGCCCTGCCTCACGCCCATAGACACCGGCATAGGCTCCGTGTACCTGTGACCCTAGTAAGGATCAAGTGTTTACAGAAAATGAATAACTGAGCTTTTGTCAGTGAACATCCATCCATTTATCCATTATCGGAGCCGCTTATTCTGACCCAGGTCACAGGGGTGCTGGAGCCTATCCCAGAAGTCTGGGATAGGTTCTCTTGTGAATGTGCTACTTAAATTATTTGCTTAAAATACAACTCATTCTGTAATGGTTGTACACATAAAGCTAAAGGTACCAGAAGTAGAGGCACTAGGACGGTTCCTTCCACAAATAAAAAAACATTTGATTCCCTTAGGAACACATCAGAACCATTTTTGCATTTTTGTAAATGAGAGTAAGTGTGAAGAACCTCCATATATTGTAAAGGACCTTAAGGAACCCATACATTGGTGACAAGGTTTTTTGGTGACAACCTTTAAGGTTTTTTGTACTTTCAAATGTGAATATCACGTTTAGAAAAATGTTCTGTGGAACCTTCTTCCATCTCACCTTTTTTGGGGGAAAGGGGTTCTTTTTAGAAGCTTTTGTGAAGGTCCTTTAAACAAAAAGATTTCTCCTATTTACCAATACAGTTCTCCAAAGAAACTCAGGCAACCAAATTAGTTCTATGTTATAAATGCCTCGATATTTATAAAGAGTAAACAAAAAACAAAAGAATGCATCATGAAAGCATCAGACATTCTTTAAATACAAATAGTGAGTTTATTTAAATCTAAAAAAGATTTACAAAATCTTAGCTGAATTACTTCATTACTTTATCCGACACTAAATAAAGGGTTTGGTTCCAAAATGCATTTGAATGCATTGCTTTCCAGTGGCATAAGATGTTGGGAGTGAGGTTTACATACACAAGAAATTCCATCATTATACGATGATTAACCATTAGCTGCCATCATTAGAGAAAGAAAAATGTGTTTTTTTAATGTGTTAAATGTATAATGCCATAATGCGTTTTGGAATGAACCACTTCAAATATACAAAGGAACCACCTGCTACTCACAGAACTACTTCCTAAATGTCTGCTTATACTGTATTTATACAGCAATAACCCCATTAAGCTAATTAATTGGAAAGTAAGAACTTTACACTGGATGAATTAGATTACAGAAGCTGACGTCCTTGATAGTACTCAGTATCATTATCTCTAACTCGTTGTGCATTTTTCTGGTCCACCCAGCAACATTCTTCTCTTCGTCACTCTCTTTATCCTTATATGTTATCCTTGCCATCTGTAATCAATTTCATCGCCGTCGTAAGAAAACCTCAGAATTGAGGGGTGTGGGCTTTATAGGAGATGGAAAGAAAGTACTTTAAAAAACTCGAAAGGTTTGTTCTAGAAGATTTCTATTGGTTCATTTATCGTGAAATGCTAGCTAACATTGTGGGCCGTGAAAAAATAAATAAAATGTTTTAAAAAATCCTCAAATTACAAAGAAAAAAGTGGTTTTCTTACGACAGCGACTAATTCTGAACTGCTCTTCAGCCGTCTAGAAGCTTGGTGAAGAAGCGGCAGATGGAATTCCAGCCCTCTCCACAGTAGCTTGCAGCCGGGTCTGTGTCCGGCTCGTCGTTCATTTCCCCGAACCCGTCCTCACCATCGCCCAGCATTGGCTCCTCCTCTTTCATCTCTCCCTTCGCCTGCTTCTCCTTCTCCTTCTCTCCTTCCTTGTTCCCGGCACCTTTCTTCCTCCCTCCATCATTCTGGCCCTCTCCCTTCCTCTCGACCAGCTTCAAGTGGGCGGCTGCCGGCGCCTTCTTACACATGCGGGTCTTCAGCACCCTCTCACCTTCGCAGGCGTTGGCCCGCTTCTTCAGCTTCCCTACCACTTGCTTCCAGTATGGCGCTGACTTTTCAGTGTAGGCTGGGCACTCCTGGGGTTTGCCTGAAAACTGGCAGCTGTAGGAGGGCTTGGCCTCACCCTCTTCCCTTTCACCAGGGGCCGTGCAGCTGACCTGGAGCAGGACGTTGTTGTTGCGGGCCTCTTGCACTTGCCAGGTGCAGCTGTGACCCTCCTTGGTGCTCAGCTCCCCGGAGCTCAGCGCAGGACGTCCCGCCGCTGCCACAGGACCCTCATCCTCGCCCTTTGGCTTGGCCTTCTTTTTTGCCGCCTCCGAGCAGGGCAGGAGGAAGAGGAGGAGGAGCGGGAAAAGGAAGAGAGGGATGGGCAGTTGGCGCATGGCTGCAAGTGGGAGTGCAGGAGGAGGAAAGAAAGAATTCCACGTTCAGAGTAGGATGAGCATCCGTACAGGGAGCCACAAAAGACAGAGTGGAAGAGCGGAGCGCTGGACCACCTGCTGAGGGGGTGGAGGGCTTGTTAGTAGGGAATGATTACAAACAAATGAAAGAAGAAATGAACAATTCTTCGCTACTTGGGAATCAATCTCTTAATGTGAAGAGGCCTTTGCTTCAAGGGGAAAACTGGACCTCAACGAAAACTCCTTAATCTTAATACATACAGGCAATTCGCAAAGAAAATAATTTCATTGCCTTTTAATAAAAGAACACAAAACTTGTTGACTCAAAACATTCATGGGTACGTACACTGTTAGAATTCATATTCCTGCACAGGTACATTTTATGTCCTTTGAGGTACGAACTGTGTAAATGTAAATGTAATGTAATGTCCTTAAGGTCCAGTTATAAAGTATATGTAGTACATATAAAACACAAATAGCATATTTGTACCTTTTCAGAACAAAATAAAAAATACCAAATAAAAGCCGCGTGAAGAAAAGAAGATGTTAACGGAATGCTTTGTCTGATAAATATGCAAATATTTCAGTGTAAAAAAAAAAAGAATCTGATGCCGGCTGAGAGCAATGCATTCATCGAAGATGAGGCAGCAAAACAAAGTGTCCCTCAGACTATTTACTACTAGCTTGAAATACATTTGTGTTTTTTATCTGCTGTATTCCTGCCACAGATTCCTCAGAACGCTTAAATCCAACTGAAATGCATAGAAAGGTCACCATACTGCAAAGTTTTGTGTGTGTTTTATTGTTTACCTCCTTGTGTTTTACTCACCGAGTGGCGAAGTCTTCCTTCAGGACTGTGAGAGCAAAAGGGTCTGAAGAGGAGGATAAGGAACCAGGGGGCAAGGGAGAAAGAAAGGATGGCAGCAAGGGATAAAGAAAGAAGGGGGAGGGAGGGGGGTGAATCTATGGTGCGGCCAAAAAAGCCTCCCAGAACTGGGCCCCTCCCTTGTAGCCTGAAAACAAACTGACACCCCTCCCTCCTTCCTTTTCTCTCTTGCTTTCTCTCCTTTTAGGAATCCCCCCTACCACCACGGCCACCCCCACCTTTAGCAGGCCTCTGTCCTCTAAGACTCCAGGGAAAATCGTCCACACCCAGCCTGTGCTTGTGGTTCAGAAATGTCCACTTTGGGACAACTGCATTTGTTCAGTAAAAAAGTATTTGTTCAGAATTTTCCAGGCTGTGGCTCCTTACGTGTGTGACCGCTGGGCAATAGAAAGGTGCCACAGGAAAAAAATACTGATGTCTTTGAACTTCTGTGCTGGAGAAGATTTGGATGGCAGAGAAAGCCAAGAATGGATCCGTCATAAAGATAACCAAAGTGAGACTGATTTTGTGCAGAACCAATTTGTTGTAAAAGGCTATTATAGTTGGAACAGTTGGAAGCAATGAGATGGATGGAAGCAGTCAGTAGAGTCATGAACAAGCTATTACCCCTTAGAACTAGAGTCTATCAGTAAAATTGGATTCCAACAAATATAAACTGTGTAAAACAGTATAAAAACTTTTTTGCTCTCTGTACCCCCTCCATCTGCGGATTTTCCCCTCCTTCTTGTGGGCGGAGACTATCCTGAAAGTTCTCCCGAGGTTAAAGATCTTGTGTTTTTTCCATTTGTTTCTAAAACCTAATAGAAAAGACATTTGGACATTTTTGTCATTTCAGAAAAGATAAGATAAGATCACTGTAACAAAAACCGACTGTTTAATTGCAATGGATTGTCACAGCCATGTATCCTATGTCACACCCTTGGTCTCCAGAATCTGATTTGTGAAACCAGTATTAAAAGAACCAGTCCAGAAATTATATTTCGTTATTTGGGTCTGTCATTGTTTCTGAATAAAGTTTACAAGTCACTACTGCAAGCGTCTCATCGTCCTTGTACACCAGCCCTAACATGACATGGATAAAGACAGGCTGGACAATTCCATTATCGGAGAAAGAGAGCGCAAGAAAAAACAACAAAACAAACGTCAACTGCCCTAAATTACGTCTTGTCCTTTACATTAAGTCTTGTCCTTTACATTAAGTCTTGTCCTATACATTATGTCTTGTCCTGTAAATTCCGTCTTGTCCTGGGTCTGTTTTTTGTTCTTGTGTCGCACCATGATCCTGGAGATTTTATTTCACTGTGTCCAGTGTATATGGCTGAAACAACAATAAGCCGACTTTACATGAGCCACAGGTCTCCAGTTTCTCGCAGGAGGTTTGAAAATAAAACTATAATAATATTTATGTAATGGACAATTGTACCTATGTAGAATATAGGCCACGGACAGTTTTAACAGTAAAACTTGGTTGGAATAGCAAAGCTTATACAGCTCATACAGCTAGTACAGCTTGGGATGTCCAGTGATCTGAGGGTGAGACAATCTGAAAGAGTGGGAAGGTTATGAGAAGATTGCTTGAGGTAAATATCTCAACAAATTGATGCTGTTTCAGGACAAAAATGTCATTGTTTGATAGCCGAATTTGCCTGGACATTTCTCAGTACTAGCGTAAATTTTAAATGAAGAGTGCTAGCATTCTTTTGGCTTGCCTCTCGGCTTTAGACCAGTGGGTGTTCTGCGGCAGTGCTGCTGGAAGAAGACATAGTGAAAGACCTGGCAGAGCTAAAAAGGTAAAATGTGTTTGTGTGAGAGAGAGGAAGAGAGAGAGAGAGGAAGAGAAAGTCAAACAGAGAGGGAAAATGTGAGTGTGGGCAGCCACTCTGGGCAATTTCAGGTAATATTTCATTCTTTGTGTAGATGTTGGCCTTTAAAGGAATGCGAAAGTGTTCTACCTTTTCTACTATGTGCTTGCTGGATTTCATTAGAAAATGTTGATTCAGAACACATAGTTTTTGTAGAATATTTTAAAGTAAATTACGCTGTAAACCTGTAAATAAATAATAAAGTAACATGTATTCTTTTAGTTTCCAGTGTATTGATTTGGCCTGGAAAGTAATTGCAACTACTTCTAGTAGGTTTATTTTTAGTGCAGTGATTTGGTCAGAGTCTTCACAAGCTCCTGTACGAAAATAACTACACTACTACTTCTAGTATAAGTTTTTTGGCTGGAGATTTCACAGGCCCCAGTGCTTTGTAAGTAATTTGTAAATTATGCTGTAAATCTGTAGATCCGAGAAAAGTAGAATATATTCTTTTGGACTAGTTTAGACTAGTTGTTCTCAGTGTAGTGATTTTGCTGGAGTGTTTACAGGGTTTGCATTGTTTCTTTGTGGAATCCTTCTATTATGAGTGAACAGTTTTTTTAAGGTGTTCTAAGTGTTCCTGTAATGCTTGATCCTGATTACCTTTATCTGACCATCATAGGATGCTTCTCTCTTCACTGGTCTCTAAATACACTCTTGTTCAGGATGAAGTACTGATGCTACAGATTCCTGTTTACAATCATTATGGTCTCCATATCAACCAGGCCCCATCCAGCTGCCACAGCCCAGCAAGACTGAAGCTCCAGCCATCGATCAATACCATGATTTCCTCACCTATGCCCTGACAGCTCCCTTGATGTCTCAGTCTTTATGTCTGCAGCCAAGGGCCTTTGACTGGAACACTATGTGCTGAAGAAGCGGTAGTTCGTGTTGATTATCAAGCATGACTAGCTTAACTAAACACAGCCTCAGGAAGCTCAGCGCAACCGCTTATTTCCCGCCGTGACGCCGTGCAGTAATAATAAAATGAAAAGCTCTGTGGGCAGGTTTGCAGCCCAGTGCATTTACTTTAATGGAGAGGGAGGCAGTCTTTGTTGAGTGATTAAAAGTAAATGAGACTCAAAGACAGTGTTTTGTGAAGCAAAGGAGAAACACTCCCCTCTGCTGGCGGTGATTGGGCTTGTCTTTGCCTGGACGTGCATGCATTGGTATTTCACATACGGTAATGTAAAGTACTTTGTAAATTAAGCTCTAAATCTGTACATTTGATTAGAGTAAAATATATTCTTTCAGAGATGGGACTAGCTGTTACCAGTGTAGCGGTCTGGCTGGAATTTTCCCAAGCTCCTGTGCAAAAGTAACAGTAAGTACTTCTAGTTGATTTGTTTTTAGCGTAGTGATTTTGCTGGAGTGTTTACAGGCTCCTGTGTGAAAACAGTCGGAACTACTTCTGGTAGGTAAGTCTTTACAGGCGTAAGGATTTGGCTGGAGTTTTCAGACGCTCGAAAGTAACTGAACTATTTTTAGTAGCCTAGTCGTTACCCGGTTGTGAGTGGGCAGGAGATTTCACAGGCTCTTGTGCGAAAGTAACTGGAACTACTTTTTTTTTGATGAAGCTTTACATTGATCAGTTTAGTGTAGTGATTTGGCTGGAGTGTTCACAGGCTCCTGTGCGAAAGTAAACAGGACTGATGAAACTTTAAATGGATAAATGTAGTGTAGGGATTTGGCTGGAGTTTTCACAGGAGCTTTCGCATACAAAATAATGCGTTTCCAGAGTGTTAAACATTTGTAATCCCAGAACATGAATTCAGTCTAAGAGCTTTCCGTTTGAAGTCTGAAACCGCCCTGAGTCTGATCTCACCGAAACGCAAACTGACTCAAACTTACCAGAGTTTTGTCCAAATCCAATCTGAACAGGCCCAGTGACCCGAGGATGAACGTAGTGACATGCAGTGATATTAAACATAACATAATCAAACAATCAGCTGTGTGCTACTGGCGTTGCCCTTCGTCCGTTTGATCCTAACACAATATAAAAGACCTGGCCGAACAAATGATCCCATTTTCACTGTAGCCACAAAATGCCATTTCACACCATTCAAGAGGCTCCTCTGCTCAGCCTTGAATTTTAAGATTTTTGGAAATGTTTTAATGTTACTTTAATTATAATTAGAATTAATTTTGTATTGGATTATATTCAGAAAAATATCCATTCAAATTCCACCAGCAGTACTACTGCCTGGTCTCTGACTCTTTTCTGTTGGTATTTGCTGGTATCTGGACTTGGTCTTGGCCGTTGATTGAATATTCTAACTGGTCACTACTGAGTCAAGCTGCCTTTGCCTATTGAGGCTAAATGAACAGAAGAATAAAACAACCCCCTGCCCTCCCGGCATGGCGCACAGTCATAAGACTGCAAAAACACATCTCTGCACACTCTGTACACAATACATCCATGTTCAACATTTCACTTGTCTTGGACTCGACAAAGGTGGTCTTAACTTCAGCTCTGCCACTAGGGGGGCTGCAGAAAGGGGGTTAACATCCTTTTGGCTGCAATAAACTGTCAATTTCTGAATCAATTCCGTTTTATTTCCCATGCATCCATTTCCTCATGAGTGCGCTGTGCTCAATTCTGTCAACAACAGGTACCTGTGACTCCAGCATTTAAAGCACTAAAACAGGGTCAAATCTGTAAAAAGTATGAGGCATGCTTCGATTTAGGGTCTGTCAAATATTTCAAATTATACAAGGGACATTTAAAAAGTTTCCCCACTCTGTTTATTAAGATTTTTTTTTATTACATTTTCTACATAGTCACCTTCTTTTTCATCTTCCCAGCATCGTACCATCTTTTTAACACCATCAGCAACAAATGTTTTGGGTTGAGGGCATAGCCACTGATGAACCGTTACTTTCGCAGCATCATCACATGAAAATCCTCTTCCCCTTAAGGCTTCTTTGAGCTCCAAAAAGGTGGACATCAGATGGCAGTAAATTCTCAGGCAGGCTGGTTTGACATGCTTGTGGGCAGCTGGTAGCCTAGTGATTAGGGTGTTTGCCCTGTTATCAGGAAGTCATGGGTTTGATTCCCAAAACTGCTAAGCATCTCTGAGGTACCATGGGTAAGGTACTGTCCCCACACACTGCTCACCACACACACTGCTCCTCGGGCGCTGTGTTCCTGGCTTCCCACTGCTTCACTTGGTGAATGGGTTAAATACAGAGGAAGAATTTCCTGCTGTGGTGTGTTTGTGTATGACAGAATGGTCATTTTTCATCTCTGATATGTTTATAAGTATGTTTATAATAATCCTGGTAGGTTTCTTAGATCTGCAGGAGCTGGTCAGCAAGTGACAAAAAAGAGCTGAAACTAAACCAGGTGAAATGGAGTTTAGTCACTATGCAGCTCGCTGCTGGAACTCCCCATCAGTGTCACATCTGCACCAACTGTAGCTTCAAAAAGCTGCTAAAAACTGCACTATTCTCCTCCACCATCTTTAAAACTCTTGCACTTCTATTGCCCTTTCAATCTTCTATTATTTCTTTTATTTCTTTGATTATTTTATTCTATTCTATTTTATTTCTGTGAAGCACATTGAAATACCTTTTGTGTATGATAATGTGCTATACAAATAAACTTTGAAACCTTGAACTTTAAAAACTTGAAACGCCCAATAACTACTCTTCCAGCCTTCGTCCTTTCCACAGCCTTCACAAAAATAAAAAAGTGCAGAAACTTTTTAAACATCCCACATACTTCACATGTATTTGTATGCACTGAGATACACATGGGTTTGATTGGGGCAGATTATCCTCAGTGTCGGAAGAATCGTCTGAGGACACTCTTCCACAGGTCTACAGGAACATGCTGTACTGTACTCTGATGGTGAGGAACTTGCAGCACACTTTGGTTTTCCAGTGTATCTCAGTGTTTCTGACGTGTCAGCAGTGCAATTCTCTCCCCACAGTTTATGGCCAGTCATCCTCCAAAAACAGCGTCCGTGGAGGCGAACCAATGGAACGTTTTTTCTGTCAGAGCCGCTTCTGATATTGTGATCTTTTATTATTTATAGTCTTGTTTGAGTTTTTTGCGGGGGGAGGGGGGGGGGGGTTCTTGGCATTCTTTAGCTG
>JBBPCY010000001.1:36792696-36807036 GCA_037974405.1 Brachyalestes nurse
AGTGCACAGCAAAATGGCATGACAAACTCATTTTTTTTTATTTGGCGTTTATTGCGTTTTGGAAAAGAGCTCTTCATATCTTTTTGTGTATCCTCACTGTTCCATTATTTCAAGGTTTACATAGACTCTTTGACCTCAGTTTTACAGTCTTCACTGTATCTTGACAGACTCAGACCGAAAAGCTTGCCAAAGTGTACCAGCCCCTTCGATCAGCACTTGGATATAAAAGTAAAGTGTGCGTGTCCCACCTGCTGGCTGCACGAGAGGACTTATCAAAGATCCTGCGAACCAGCAGCGGCGTCATCAGAGAAAAAAGCGCTTGTGCCATTAACAAGGTAAATGATCACAGCTGAGAATAGGGTTAGTCAACCTAGGTGACTGCATTAGTAATAAAGACAAGACAAATCATGCTGGAGCTATGAGCCTGAAATGGCTAACCCTACAACTCTACTCACCCAAACTGCATCCAGGTCAAGATTAATATATTCATTTAAAAAATCCAGCTACAGTATTTAACACTCATATGCAAATGTTTAAGTGCCCTTGGTTAAGTTAAGTAAGTCCATGTCTTCTACAACACACTTCTATATATTGTAATGCAACATTTCTGTTTATTTGCTAAATGTATCATATTGGAGGAGAAAACCAACATATAGCCTGGGCAGAAGTTATGGCACACTTTTTTTTTATTAATGCTTGTTTCCGGTTTGGAAAACTTTACAATTCTCTTAACCCCCTTCTGCAGGTGTTGATGGGTCGTGTTCCTGACCGAGGGGGTCGGCCCAACGAGATTGAGCCCCCGCCTCCAGAGATGCCCACCTGGCAGAAACGGCAAGATGGGCCACAAGGGGGCGGTGGAGGACAGCACTATGGCGGTGGTGGAAGAGGAGGAGGAGGAGGTGGTGGCAGGGGCGGCTATGAGCAGTACCATGGTGGCAGAGGAGGAGGTGGCGGCGGCGGCAGGGGGGACAGGGGGGGTAAGGGAGGCTGGTCAGATAACTCTGGTGGAGGTGGTGGTGGGTATCACGGTCAGTATCAGGATGGAGGAGGATATCAGGGAGGAGGTGGTGGAAGAGGAGGATACGGAGGAGGAGGCTACCAACAGGGGCCAGGCTACTACCAGGGAGGACAGCAGGGATACCAAGGAGGAGGCTACCAAGGTGCTCAGCAAGGACCAGGCTACCCTGGAGGAGGTTATCAAGGTGGTCAGCAAGGACCAGGCTACCAAGGTGGTGGTGGACATCAGGGCAGAGGCGGGGGCTACCAGCACGACGGGCACCATCAAGACGGAGGCCGGCAGCAGGATAGAGGAGGCAGGGGTGGCCGTGGAGGAAGAGGAAGAGGAGGTAGAGGAGGAGGGGGTCAAGGTGGAGGATGGGGAGGAAGAGGAGGGCAGAATTTTAACCAAGGAGGGCAGTTTGAGCAGTATTTCCAGCAAGGCGGGCACCAGTACAACCAGGCAGGCTTCGGTCAGGGCAGGCATTACACCAGCTGAGGGAAAGCCTTCGTTAGTCCAGGCTGCAGTGGTCAGGGAGGATCATAATGAAAGAGAGAAGTCAAGAGAGATGCAGGTCAGTAGAGTGACAGACAGTCCCAATGATATGTTCCATATTTCTGTCTGTCATCTTTGGGAGCGACATCTTTGAGATCTTGAATGAACACTGTATGCTTTCTTGCATGCGTGTGGTTGCCAACCAACAAGCTTGTGTTCTTACTAGGCCTTTCCTAACAGCTATGCTCTTTCTCCAAGAGTGTGTGGCTAAGATGCCAACAGTTCCCTTCAGCCTCTTGGGCCACATGAGACCTCTGGATGCCACATGAGATTTCAGCATCATTACAGTTAGGTCACCTACCTGAGCTATGCTGCCCTGATGTTGTCTCTGGGCTTAAAAGCCTTATAACCTGGGGAAATTAGAAGTTTCAAGATTTTCATTGTTACACTACTTTTATTTATTGATGCACGTCATAACGTCCTAAGTTGATTTCATGGTTCTTTAATACTTTCAGCCAATCTTATACTGTAACTGACATTGATCCGTACTTGAAAACGAAAGTTTTTTGTTGCCCCCCTTTTTTTTCCTTGAAGTGTTGGTTTACAATTACTCCTTACAAGAAGATAAAGTGCGCAAAGTTGTCTGGTGTATGAGTGTTACTTTTCCATTTGAATGGGGAAAATGACTGTGCCTCCTGTAATTTGAAGAACCCAGTGCTGTTTGCTGGGGGACCGTGCTCCTTTCGGGAGAACAATTTAAATGCGAGTGCTGTGAGCAATAAAGCAGAGTGAGTGAATGCTGTGTCTTGTAGTAGTTGACCTCAAATCTTTTCAGTTACTCTAAATTTAGATACATTACAAAAAAAAAGAAATCAAGTACAAGTAAGTGACAAGAGCCTCTGGGTTATGGCTTCATAAGTTGGTCCTGTGTAAGAATCCTTGTATTCACAATAATATTTAAAGTAATGTAAAGTAAAATGCAAGCTTCTGTGTGCGATGGGTGTTTTTAATATGGTCCATTAGGGGGGCGATATTAAGCTACAAAGTAGAACCTGAAATCAGAACTTCATGTAGCATTTCAAAACATACAGTTCACTCCAGTCCATATTTGAAAACCAGACTATCCAAGTTGGGTTCCTTTGTTTTGTGATGTCACATATATAACTCTCAAAGCACAGTAACTAAATCAGCCTGTTTAATTCTAAGGGATTATGACATGTTAGCTAGTGATTGTGAATCATGAAAACTGATTGTTGTGTTTACATAAACAATATGCACGTCAAAATGTAAGATATGGGCCCTTTAACAAGAATAACTTAAATTCTTAATTTGAAATGTTTTGTATTTTCAAGCCTCACTGACAGCTCTTAATCATGTTTAGGGTTCAATGTGTGCAACAGTAAAAACAAAAAACTTGCATACTCATTTGATTCGACACTACTCATAAATGATCATTTATTTCAGAAATGACAATGTGAGATTCAGACTGGTGATGACGCCAGTGCATGACAAGTTTCTGAAAAGCAGTGGACTTCATTCTAAAATATTCTAACCCGCCTGCACTATTTATCCATGTAGTGTAAGTTCCTCGGTAAAGATGACGTTTCAATAAAAAAAAAAAAAAAAAACACACAAGGTGGAACCCCAAGTTGAACAAAAGAACCACATTTTCATATCAATGACAAATACAGAAAACCTCAAAGTATACTCAGATAAGAATATATACACAATGGAAAAAAGCTTAGTTTTTTCTATAAAAATACACTATTTTAAATAACTTTTAAATTAATCCTTGAAAATAACACATTTGTCAGAATAGTTAATAGATTTTGTCATCTAAATTATAAACATCTAAATATTGTTTCCATCAAAGTACAGAATGAAAGGAGTCCCTTGCTGTCTTAGGTTTAATACAGTGGGTCAAGCTTGCATCACAAAAAAGGCCCTGAGTTGTTAATATCGGCCAAAAGTGCTGGCAGAAAATCCCACCCCAACAAAATTTATAGGGCAAAATATGGTTTTGGGCAATTTTTTGCCTTTTTTTCTCCCCAATTCAGTGCTGAGACTGTGGAGACTGTTCTCTTAATCGAAGCATCTAAAAACGCTCAAATCCACAGTGGACTTGCTGTAGCTGTTCTGTGTAAAATAGCTGGAATCTGCCATGTGCTAAGGGTGACTGAAGCCTCCATACTGATACAAAACACTGTGTTACTCTTTGAATTAATTCAACAAACTAAAAAGTAGACCCGTCTGTGATGATAGCCATAACAGTGAATGACAGTTTCATTAATACTATACAAGAATAATTTAACGTAAAATACAACAAAAACAATGACAAAAGGAATGTGTCCCAAGCTACAACTCTTTAGGCCTTGTTACAACCACTTCACTCAGTAGTTCACAAAAACTAGTTTCTCCATTTCTTTCAAATCTCTAACCCTGACCTTTCAGTTTCTACAGAACTAGCATAGTACGGGTTCTAATTCTTTCTTTGAAAATTAAAGGGCTCAAATCCTCCTCATGTGGAAAAAGCTTTGTGAGACAGGTCCCAGGTAATAATGCTAGGCTTCACTATTCTAAACCACTGACAATAGCACGAAGCCTTTGCTACACTACTTAAAATCAGCAGTTTTGATGTATATATCACTGTTTAACTTTGGGTTAAACTTGCTAAAATGTGGCTGCAAATATTTCAGTCTTGACTGCACTGATCTTTGCATTTTTAGGTGTAATATTTCTTGTATCTTATGCAAATATAATTTCCATAAGAGGTGCTGTTTAGTAAATGGCACCTTCTAATGTCAGTCTCTATACCCCATGTAACTGTCCTAAATGAGAATCGTCACATCCCAACCGGTCCCACTGAAAATAAAGGTAGCCTCTGTCATCACTGACCATCACAGTTACTGACTCCACTTTCATGTCAATTAGTTTTAATCAATGGATTCTTGTTTTTTTACCTATTGTCTGTCAATCTCTGTCAATATAATTTGTTTGGACATAAACACTGATACCTATGGCATGAGTCTGCATGGGCGTCTCAAACGGTCTGATCATAATTGGACAGTGTGAACAGAGTCTGATTTATCTTGGAGATGCATTAGGATCTAATTACTCAAACGATACCACTTTTTTATGTCCGATACGATACTGTAAATTCGGATATCTGCCGATACGATACAAATCCGATACTCGCTGAGTCTTTTTTTAAACAGAAAACAAAATATAATGCTTTCAAAAAATGTCCGGATACATTTTGTATACCTTCACATAAATACAAAAATCATAACTGTGATATAATAAGGGAGAAACATTGCACAGAGTACATTGTATAGTAAGATGGGGTGCCGTTTGTACCAGCATAACAAATTTAGAGGTGTTTTTTTTTTTAGTGCAATTGTCACAGTTTTCATACATTTAGAACTAAATGTTGCGCTCTAAATCTAAATGTTGCACTTTTACAAATGGCGACTCTAAATGTGGGATTTTATTGTAGCACTTTTACAAAAGGCGATATATGCTTATTGGCCACACCCCGTGATTACAATTGGCTGTTACTTAGCAGGGGGCTGGACTGCCTGCTATGATATCCCCTCACCAATATGGAGGATTTGCCTTAAATGATCTTAAATCTAAATGTTAAATATGAAAAATATATCTCGCACTCTGTGAAATGTGAAACTTCACAGTTAGATAGGGCTCGGTGAGACCTTTCCAATGACCCCTCGTTTGCCATAACAGCCCTGGGAGAGTTATATCGTTCACCTCATACAAAAGTAATGGGACACCCGGGCGAGGTGAAAGATATAACTCTGTATCTCCTGGGACTATTATGGCAAACGAGGGGTCATTGGAAAGGTCTCATTGAGCCCTACCTGACTGTGAAGGTTCACAGAGATTGATGGTTGCCCCATCTAGAAAAGCTGCGAGCACATTCCGTGGGGGACTAAAGTATTGGGACACCCAGGCGAGGTGTCCCAATACATTCAGCAGTCTTGGCTTTATCTTTTTTGAGTCTGAAGTAACTGCTGACATGTTGGCAAGTCTCACACACAACAGAAACTCTGATCACGTGATGCATCTTCTCGCGTTATGCATGTTGCAAATCACGTTATGCATGTTGCAAATCACGTTATGCATGCTGTAATTATTTTCAGTATTTTTCAGGATTACGTTTTTTATTTCTTCCCGATTTCCGATCCAGTAATTTAGGTCAGGGTCGGACCGATACCGATACAGAATATCGGATCAGCGCATCTCTAGTATTTACGTTTTTCATGATCCAACAGTTCCAATTTTTTACACTTTGTAAAAGTGTGGCTACAGATGGTGCCTCATGGACTTTCCTTTACTGTTGTTTCTGCATACTGAGTAGTTTTCAAGTGGTGTTACCTGTAATGGGGAAGTCACTGGATCAGTGGATCAGCTCTTGATACCTGCCATAAATGGTGATAACAGTGGGTAGAAGGGTTACATCCATTGTGGAAACCATGAAAGTGTTCCACATTGCTGATATTTTCACTGTTTACCCATTTTTATCACTGTTTGTCATTTCCCTTTAAAATTATTGTAAATATTTCTTTTATGAGGACACCATTTGTTGTGGTTTTGTGCATTTGTTGTTAGCAATAATTTGCATTTGTAATAGTGCCCAGAAAACAATGTGCAGTAAAAAAAAAAACACGTGGTCAGTGGAGATGCATTTCAGACTCTCGAGTCACTGTCCAGTTACGATCAGTTCTCTCGAGTGGAGATTTTGGAGATGCAACTGCAATGGCAGTGACAACAGGGCCTACGGCACCATATCAGCCTTGCCCTTTTCTGTCTGGCTGTACCCTGAGTTCATCTGAACATGTAACCAATCTGCAGGCAGATGGATGTAGCATTTGACTGTGTTTCTCAGTCCATCGTCGAGTGCCTGGCAACAGTGGCCGGACAAACATCTGGCCAACGACGGCAGATGTGATGAAGAAAGATGAGAGCAGACTCTTAGTCTCTCTGTCTCTCACACACATGCACCATCTAGCGATCAGCCAAGGTTGCTTGGTAACACTGATCTTCTGGTTGATTTGTTAGCATGGAGGTCACCTCTGGGAAACACTAACCAGTCAAGTGCCTGATTGAGCACAAGAATGGCAGCTTTTGTTGCAGACCTCCATGCTTATATCAGTGACACCGTGTTCTTATTGTAACAATAAAACAATGTGTAACTTTTCTTTTAACTTCATATCTGCTCTCCATCACTATTTGATCAATAGCATTTAGATGTTTTAAGCTCCCTGTGGCACAGCCTTTTAATACCTGACCTACACGCGTACCTTCTCCTCAAGTTCATATTGTCATACTGGTCAAACATGACTAGTGTTATTGATATTTCCCTCAGGTCATCTTAAATGCACCAGTATCCAACTCTGCAGAGCACACAGTCTGACTGCATGATAGCCACCTCCATCTGTGCACCCAAAACCAGCTACTTTCCATTATTATTACACTAAAGTAATATAATTGTAATACTTTATATCTATGGCCGTTTGAAACCGTTTTACCCGTTCGCCATTCGTCATCCCATTAGAAGACATACAAAACCTGCTAAAACCCTCCAAACCTTTAAACCCCTCCAAAAGCCCCTCCAAATAAAATTCAAGCAACCAGATTTATGAATAACTTAAGCCCCATAGTGTACATACTTTTAGACAGTGTGTATATAGCTTGCTGACCCCTCCCCCACTGAACTGAATATTCAAGCAACCCCTATTCACAAAGTTTTGAGAAACAGTCCGTCATGCGCACAGTGTGCTACACTAAATGTCAATGTGACTTAGCTCGAGGGTTCCAGGAAGCCTGCTTTCAGGAATAACATGTTTCTTTTGGCACAGTGAAGGAGGCCTGCCTAATTACAACACAGCTCGGAAACTAATCGAGCGTGTGAATTATTATGACCACTAAATAAGCACGTGTGCTGCCGCACTCAAAAAGAAACGTTATCCTAAAAGAACACTTTTCCCAAAGTGCCAGCTCCTCACTGCGATAGCTTCAAGAGGTCTGGTCCGAAAGCATCTCCCATGGCCTACAGAGATATATACAGTGACGTCCCCTACATGAGCTCAGTTCCTGTCCCTGCAGTGATGCCCTAACCAGGATGCAGACTTGGTCAGTCTTCAGGCACATGAAAGCCCTATTCCTGGTCAAACGGGGACCTGAGGCACCCCAGCACGTCCCCCAGTGAGGAGAGCTTTCTGGGCCGCAGCGCCGACGGCCTCTGGGGGGTCCTGCTTGGGCCCTCGGAGCTGGCAAGTCAGCTGATCTGAAACGCACATAGAGGAGATGGTGTTTAAAAAAAGTTTATTTTCTTTAAGAACATGGAAAGAACTTGTAAAATAACATCAAGAAAAAAAATACATTTTGTTGCTGCTACAATAATTCCTTTTAATTTGCAATTGGAAAATTGCTTTGGAACTGCTATGGAATTGCATTTCTATATGACTTACAAAGCCCACATAAGTCACATTTATAAATGACAGCTAATTCACAAAACTGTTTTTCACTGTTACTTCATTCTCAGGCCTTAAATCAGGCAGTAAATAATATAGGAATAAACCTCAAGCTGTAGCAAATTCTGTAAATAGTAAACATTTCCAAACCAGGAACACGTGTACTCACACTGGGAATGGATATGTAAAGAAATGGCATATGTATGAACAAGAAACAGCAATCAACCAATCTTTTATAAATGTGTATGTCATTACATGGATGATGTGGGGGAAAGACTCCAGTATAACACACAGTCTCAACCTTCCTAACCTTATCTTTGTTAACCTTTAATGACTTCTGCCTGAACCCAGAACAAGGGCAACTGTCTGGTCTTAAAATAGCCGCAAAAACAGTGGCAGCAGGCAAGAGGTCTTCCATATTAACCAGAAACAGTCTGAGTGTTCTTCCCTCTGGGCCCCGATGGAGATTATCTCCCAGTCAATGACGAAGAGGCAGTAGCCCACAGAACCCTGGCGTTTCCTAGGCAATGCAAAAGGTGGGGCTTTAATAACAAGATGTTCTGGGACCTTGGGAATAGCAGGGGAGGAGGGAAAGTCATCGAACACCTGTGAGATCGAAGTGGGTTGTAGGTGGTCCGCCTCTCACTGGAGCCCTTGAAAAGTCCAGCCTTTGTCACGCTAAAAGAGATTTACTGAGAAAAATTTTCCACATTTAGTGCCCAAGGTCAGGCTAATGAACTGTTATTCGCATTATTCCATTATGCCACAATTTCAAGGCAAACTGATATGTTTCCTGACATGGTTTGGTCATTTCCCAGCTCAGATACATGACATCAGGTCTTTGACTGGTTTAATAGGCGAGTCTGAGCAGGGAACTCACCAAACCGTGCTCAACTCCAGCTTTCAAGGATCAGACCTAATTACCAGCCCATCATCAGTGGTCAGTGTCTGACCATAGAGCTGCTTTTGGCTCAGCACGTTTGGTTGGTGGACCACTCTCATGTTTATAAAACATCCCCGCAATTACCACCGTAACTGGCTTTACTCTCTCTGAGTTTGGTCCCAGCCGCCCCCCCCACCAAATACTAGCCAGCTCTAGCCATTACAGGCGTCTGTTAGTTGATATAGCAGTTAGTTAATTGGCAGTTAGTGTTCTCCTCCAAGCATGTTGAGCTGTACAATGGCATTACTAACGCCAGCATTAGCGGTAGTACATAAATATGTGGCGACGCTATACCCTCACAGTTTCATATCATCTGGTAGGTGGACATCTTGCTAGTGTCTGCATTTGTCTCTTTATTAAAGGTTAAAGTGATCTAAAATTCAATTAAAAAGCCTCTTCACCTCAGAAGTCTCTGTGTCATTCTGATGCATGACCCCGTTCACCTCCGGTTCTTCTGTCTGCTCCTGTGAATCTCTCCGGCCTTGGCCAGTCCCTGCTGTTCCCTGGCTGTCATTCTGCCAGCGAGCGAAGCCTTTGCTTTTGGAGGCTTTGCGGTGCGACCTCATCTTAGGGAAGGTATGGGAGCCGGCGTCGGCGGCCGGGCCCCAGCCGTGTTCGGGCCACAGCGGCTCCGTCTGAGTGGCCTGGCTGGTGGTGGTTCTCTGGAGCCGGACAGAGATCCGCTGGGCAGAGCCGGTCACTAGTGTGATGGATTTGCCTTCTAAATCTGAGCCTGAAGACGAGCTGACCGTGGGAAACTCGAACACCTCGTCTTCATCTGGCAAGCACAAAGAAGATTTCTGGCTTTAGATGAGGAGTTGATAAAAATATCTGTTTTCTTTAACCTTTACAGGTACTTTTACCTCATTTAAAAGGGAATCTCACCAGGTTTTAGCGCAGTTAACCCATTAACATGTAAACCAAGTCATTTAGAGAGATTTGGTGTGAAATGTTCAGTTTTAGAGAACCTTTCAGAGTCTTAATTCTTAATAGTGGCTTTGAGAGAACATATGATGATAAGGCCAAACATAAGATTTCTGCACAAAACATACGTACGTTTTAATAATGCACATTTATTATTATGTTCATTAGTGTTAAATGTATTATATCATTTTTATATTCACAACATAACATATATAAACACTCAGAAGAAACATGTAGGTTTTGCACCCTAGACATTATGACCCCTGGTTCCATTCACCACCACTGTAAAGAAATCAGTTCCTCTCCGAATGACTGTGTTTACATTTCAAAGATTAAACAATACAATAATGTACACAAATTCCCCTTATATTAAAAAGTTTTAACAAAACAAGAGAATTTAAGTTTAGAAAAAAGCAAACAGGTCCCCAGACTGTTGACGGGCATTGTATTTTCTTTTTTCGTGTGTGTGTGTGTGTGTGTGTGTGTTAGTGCTCATGTTAATACCTTTGCAGGCAGGCAATGCAGGGCTGCTGGGCAGGGAGCTGTGTGTGAGGGCTCCAGGGGAAACGCTGCCCAGAGAGGTGGAGCGAGGAAGCCTGCGGCACGCCAATACCAGCAGCTCCCGACACTGCTTATGGCAGTTCACCCCACAGTCTGGGAACAGCAGACAGAGAGCACACACTTATAAATCATTTACAGACCCAGTCCTGTAGTGTTTAGGGTTTTCCTTGGTTTGAACAGGTTCTTGCCAGTGCCCGGCTCATTGTTCCACCTGAGCACATCTAACCCCCATTAACCGGTTTATCAGATTGGATCAGGTATCCTAAATGGCTAAACCTGTGGAGGGCGGCGCGCTGCTGTTGAGGACCACTGTTTTAACATAGTTCAAGGTCTTCAGGACAAAGGAAACATATACAGTAAAGATGTAGGTACAGTAAATCGTAAAACTAAATTTAAGTTCTGCACTTCATGATGTTTAGGATAGAAATTTGTGAAATGGCCAATGAAAAAATGGCCCAATCAGAATTTTTTTCTAGGTGATATCTAGGTAGATATAGCTAAATGAGCTCCTCCATTGATCAGGCCTTCAGGAGGCTTCAGGTTTCACCAGGAGGTTTTACCAGCGTGTCTCTGGTTTGTTAGAAAAAGGCAAACTGCCATCAGAATATATCCCAAAATAACGACAGAATGGTATTTTGTCCTTATCGTACCACCCCATTGAAAGAACAGTTGTTCCACTCACCCCAGGCATAGTCGATTAGCCAAAACACAAGTCCACATATTCAGTCCACATATTCAGTTTAATGCTTATGGAGCTAAATCTAAAAGTCAATAGTCACCCAAATTGTTTTTGTAAAAATACATCTCTCAACATGCTCAACATGCATTCAGCCCTTCATTAAGGTGGAGGAAACTTGTAGATGTGGTTTATGACTTAATGTAAGCTATGAAAATTACACCAGAGCTTAGTTTGGGGTTTGTATTTCCGGCAAAGGTTACTTTTTAGTTTGGGGTTTTGTAGACAACGTTAGCCTCCTGCTGAACCAAAGAAGCAAAATTCGGACTCCAAACATATCTTAACTGATCGACTGCATCTTGGGTGAGTGGAAAATCATGTACACTCAATTTTTGGCTGAACTATTTCTTTAATGAAGTCCAAATAATGAGTTTGTTTTACTGATAGGGAGAAAGGAGGGAGTGTACCTTTGCACTTGTAGCCTTGTTTGATGATTCCCCAGAGCTGGACCACAGGAAAGAGTGGCCAAAACGAGAGAGAGGAAGAGAGAAAGAGACAGAGCATGAGCAGAAACAGCGGTGGTACATCAATACAGTGAGCGCTTTGAGGCACGCCATGCAATAAACAGGATACATCCACACACGTAACACCCTTCCTGTACACCCGTGTGTGTGTTTCATCTCAGCACTACAGCCTTCTGATTCCTGTCTAACCATCTGTGTAAATACAACGTAATTAGTTCAGCACCGCACTGCGCCGTAATCACTCCATTTCATGCTCGGTTTAATAATCCACAAGCCCAGCCTTTATCTGGCCTGTTTTACAAAATTCTCAAACACCATAAACAACACTGATGTCAACATCTAATTGCATGACTAATAGCCAAGAGTGTTCGCCAGTCACTTGAACACAAGGGCCAATCAGCCTTGGTTTTTTTTTCTTCTTCTTTTTTTAAACACAGTCCTATGAATAAAACATAACTTATGAAAAATGTTAACACAATTTTTTAGTTTGACACTTTTCATAGTAGCACAAGCTGAAGCCCAGCTGCAAATGCTCTATATATACAGTAGCTATGATACATGACTGTAGCCCTCATATTCAAGTACAGCTATAAAAAATATATTACTACTAAGATACTTAAATCAATGTTTAAATCAATAACAGCGAAACCAACAAAAGCAACAGCAAAATGGAAAAGCTCCAGTTGACAAGAAGCCTCCAGTTTAACAAGAATCCACAAGCTGTATGGACGCAAGAGCGAGGGACTACAATCGAGGAGCTGGAACATGGTGAAAATAATGTAATTGTGAATGATGGAATGCTCGGATGCAACTTATTTAAATAAGCAATTATGCAATTACGTGCCGCTTTTAAATGGGGAAAAAATTAGGTTTGAAAAAGACAAAGATCGCACCAAATTGTAAACATTCAAATGTCGACGGCACTAAATGTTGTCATCCTGTTATTTTGTTGCTTGTGTTTTTCTTGCTCTCCCTCTCTTGCTCTAGTTGCACTCTGTATTTTGTCCATTCTGTGTTTATGTAGTCTTGCTGTGTTTCAGTGTTTTCTTCTTTGTGGTGTTTCTGTTTTTGTTCTTTGTGGTGTTTGTGTTTTTGTTCTTTGTGGCTCTGTTTCTGTTCTTGTCCTTGGTCCTGGAGGAACATTGTTTCATTTTTCTGTGTACTGTGTATATAGCTAAAATGACAATAAACCTACTTGACTTTACTAGAGCCATAGATAATAAGAGAGCATCGCACTGGATGAAGAAAATTGCTGCAGGAAACTAATATACCATCTCGTAGGCAGCTGCCTCAAGTACTAGACTGTGATTAGCTCCTAATAAGTAAATAACCCACCCCTGTAAAAGTTCACCTAAGAAACTCCTGCCAATACAATAGAAGAGATCAAGTCCAAAAAGGCCCTCCTGCAGCACAAACCGCCCTAAACCCTAAACACATGCTAATGACTGACCTTGACTGCTAATAATCAGCAATAAAACTCAACATTTATTCATTCGTGAGCATGGAAAGGGAACGGTGTCCTTACGAATCCAGCACAGTGTTCACAGAAGGTGGGCTTCAGGTAGTTCATCTCCTGGAAGTTATGGATGAAGCCAGGCCCCATTTTGCACTGCAGCACAGGGTTAGCACGCAGGAAATATGCCATCATCTCATCTTTACTGATCAAGCCATCCCTACAGAGAGAGAGAGAGAGAGAGAGACAGATGTAAAGAAAGAAACAGATAGGGAGAGAGTGGTAAGAGAGATAAAGAGACAGAAAGAAAGAGAGAGAAATATAGAAAGAGAAAGAGGGGGGTGGGAAGGAGAAAGATGCATAAAGAGGAATACAAATATCACAGAATGCAAAGCAATTATACAATTACACTAAGCCTAAACACTCTACCTCTATACCAACCTTAACTTAAACCTAGGGTCTAATCCTAGACCATAATCAACAGGGGTAATCAACCAGAAAGCCTTTAAACCTGTTGACCCTGAAGATAAAGCTGTGAGAGGTGTTTGAGACCGGGGTAAATCAGTCTGAGGGGGCTCATTCAACCGCATCTGTTTGGCAATCGATTAAAAAAAACAGGATGGAAAAATGACCACCACCCAACATCCCAAACGTGGGTAAAAATGGAATTTTTCTGGCAGATTAGCTTCGCCCATTGGCCACAGTGACAGCTAATCAAACACCCAGAGCTCCAGAGAATCATCTTAGGCCAAAGTTAACACTGTCAAAGCAAAGATTGTGGAGGCCTGGTCATCATTTCAGGAAGGAAACTCGCTAATGAGCAAGAATGGCCACAAAATCATCTCAGGGTCCAAAAAAATGGACAAAGTAGGAAAAAACCCACTACATATTACACTATACTACATACCACTATAGGCGACCCTGTTTAAGGCACTATATGTGTATATTTATTTATGTATACTGCTAAAAAAAATAAAGGAACACTTTGTAAACACATCAAATGTCAGTGACATTTCCCCTCTAGTGCACCAAAGCTGCTGAAACTGATTAACAACCCCCTTTGCTTCTGCATTGACCACATCAGTATCTGAGTAGTTTAATTGTTTTGATGCTATACCTTGATTACAAAGTGTTCCCTTAATTTTTTTGAGCAGTATATATACATAAATATACACATATAGTGCCTTAAACAGGGTCGCCTATAGTGGTATGTAGTATAGTGTAATAAGTAGTGGGTTTTTTCCTACTTTGTCCATATATATATATATATATATAT
>JBBPCY010000001.1:36814384-36832804 GCA_037974405.1 Brachyalestes nurse
ACAGTTTCATATGGAAACATTAAACAGCGACCTTTAAAACGTTTAGCCATCTCACTTACTTTCTATTAGATAAGACTGATATTAATTACTATTTTCTATTAACATGTTTAACATTCTATTAAGATGTTTAACTTGTTTTTTTGTCAGCTACACATGAAAATACAAGCAAGTGTGTGTTTACTGGTTAATACACTGCTGTTTATTTAAAATAAACGAAAACAAACTAAGCCTCATGCTTTAGAATTTTTTGTTACTTAACTATCGCTGTATCGAACCGTACCAAACCGTGACCCCAAAACCGAGGTACGGAACGAACCGTGACATCTGTGTTCTGTTACACCCCTAAAATATATATATATATACGTATAAGTGCAATACGTCTTGCACTTATTCCTTGATTTGTTAATTCTGTGTCATTGTTGACTGTGCGCAACTTCATGTTTGATGTCTGTACTATGTCTACTGTCTGCACTGTTTACTGTCTGCACTTGTTTGCTCCTTTAAGCAGCCTCTACAATTTCGTTGTATGAGTGGCATCCTGCATCAGTACATTGATGATAAGGGCATATCTGTCTATCTAATATGCCATTTGAATGGGGCTATGCAATAAAAACACACACCAAAACAGACATGAAGGTGTAAAACCGTTCAGTTTAAGTGAGAAGAAAAAACAGTTAGGATGGAATCAGAAAGTAGCATCTTTCTCCTTCCACACTGGAGAAAATGACACACACGCATGCTAAACATGACCACTAGTGGGACATTCTCCACCCTCCACAGCGTGGAAATACAGTGCCACGTCATTGTACACTTAAACTCAACACACACACACACACACACACACTATAATCAGGAAATACTAAAGCAGAATGCATTAGATTGACTCATATAATCACTTACACCTTTAATCAGTCAATCAGTGCCAGTAATGGAGTCTACCACTGACTTATTGGTGCACTCCAGCCAGAGCATGGTTTTGTTACAGCTATGTCAATTAATTTGAGGTTTAGATTGTGCACGTCCGTCAAGATTAATGTAACATACTGTACCACCACAATAGTGCTAGACCACCATAACATTGCAAGACCACTATAACAGTGCTGTACCACTATAACAGAGCTAGGCCACCAGAACAGTGCTAGACTCTGTCATAGAAATGAGCAAATAAACAGTAATTGAGCATTATAATGGCCAAAAAAGTTTGTTCTCTGTAAAGAATGTGTTTTTTGCATGACACAAAATTAACAAAACACAGTCATTTGACCTAGGGTGACAACACTTTGGAATATAACTCTATCTATCTATCCATCTGGGTGTGAATTGAAGTGTGGAGACCACAGGGGTTCTGTGCTTCGTTGTGAACCTGAAAATATAATAGGATTTACTTCCATAACAGTGCTGTACCAAATAACAGTATGATACCATCATAACAGTGTTAGACCACCATGACAATGCTGGATAACAGTGTCAGACGACCATAACAGTACTGTACCAAAATAACAGCACTGTACCAAAATAACAGTGCTAGACCACTATAACAGTGTTACAACACCACGAGAGTGCTGGACCACCATAACAATGCTGTACCGTTCTAACAGTGCCGGAGTACCATTACAGTGCTAGACCCTGCCATAGAAATGAGTGAATAATTGGTAATGTAGCATTAAAATGGTCAGAAAAGTGTGTTCTCTGTAGAGAATGTGCTATTTACACTACAAAGACACATGGTCATTTGCCCTGAGCCACCAAAACTTTTGCATACAACTCTATCTAGCTATCCATCTTGGTGTGAACTGAAGCATGGAGACCACAGGGGTTCTGTGCTACATTGCGAAACAGAAAATATCATAATGACAATACGCAAATATGGCTGGCTTGGAGAGAGTGAGACTAACTTTTCAAGCAATTTTTGCAAACTACCGTGAGTGTGTGTGAGTGTGTGTGTGTGTATGTGACTGAGACAGAGAGAGATATACTCAGAGCGAGAAAGAGTATGTGTGCCTGTTTGTTTAAAATGAGAGAGAGAGAGTGAACGAGTCACAAAGTCTGTACATGACCTTGGGCCAAGACTGGCCCTGTGACTGAGTCTCACAGAAGAAAAAGAAAAAAAGAAAGAGAGAGAGAGAGTAGCAGAAGCAGCAGAAGGTGGATAGAGCTTGCTCCCTTCAGACTGTGTAATACAAATGTGCAAAAGTGAGTCGCGTGTGTGTGTGTGCACGTGTTAACATAAAGCTACATAAACGAACAGCAACAGCACATTCGGCAATAGTTTATGCTGACATCATAGACTCCAGACACACCCTCAAGAAACAACACACACTCAGAAACAATGTTTTGGGGCATGATCTTGGCTGGCCATTTTCCTTTTAGCGTGACAGACGTCAGGTTTCTATTCACATTTCAAATGGAAATGTAACCCAATAACCTGCTTATACAAGTCAGTGACAAAAATAAAGGTATACTGGAATATGCGACAGCACACATGCCAAATCAGTCCATCTGAGCCTTGGAATAGCTGGTCAGCAGGCTAGTCAAATGACCAAGTCATGAAGTCAGTGCATTCCCAGCCTATTCCCTATTACTCTAATACACATAAAGTATGGCGTAAAGGGCTTCATGAGGTAAGGGCTTCATCACGCTAGGCCTCCTAGCGGCAGAGGGATTCTGTCAGGTGGCAAACAGCATCAACTCTATGCTAGAACCCTTTACTGAAGGAGTCACTAAAGAAATGCAACATGCAAGTTAATACGTCTGTTCTAAGCTTTAGATAAAGCACGAAATATCTTAAAATCTCTTAAAATGATTCATGTAAAGCATGTCCATTAGCTTTGTGCTAACATACTAATAAAATCCCAAAGGGATGCTAGCCGAAATTACCCTGTGTATCTGTCTCATTTTTCAACCTCAACGAAAATCCTGGCATTTCCCAATTCACTGCTGGTATGTATTACATTTATACTGGTGTATACAACACTATAGAAATATCCATGTGTATATATTACTCTATATAGTGTACTATATAATAATTAAGTAGTGAATTATTTTATAATGTACTACATCATGGCAACAAGCCCTTGTATCTCCATTTATCATTTTTGACATAAAGGACAGCACCAGCTGTCCTTTACAGTGTGTGAATGTTACGTTACAAATTGACTAATAGAAATAGTCCAAAATGGCTTATAATAAACAAATATACATTAATACATATATTGCATTAATATGACTTTACGCTTTACACTGCACTGACACTTTACATTTACGCAACTTAGCCTGTAATTGAATAACCGTGTATTGTTGCTGCACTGCTTTTATGACTTTATGTCGCTTATGTCTTATGTTCTGTCTGCGAAGAGGGTATTCACTGTGCTCTGTACACTGTACTTATAATAAACCTCAACTTCAACTTCAACTTCAATATATGTATTAATAGTTAGTGTATTACTACATGAAGCTACTTCTGTAATTCTCCTACAAACATGTCATTTTGGAGATGCATGTTTCTGGCCCCAACTATATTGCCCAAGAGCACCATGTGATGTACAGCATAGTAAATTAGAGCAAATACAAATGCATTTCTATTCATATTAGTTCAGTCGTTAGGGATGTATTATGCATTATATCACAGCAGTGTGGCTCTTGCAGCTCAGACGAACAGACAGGCAGAAATCTCTTACCTCACTGTTGACAGATGTGACACTTCGCTTATGTCCAGTCCGGTCCAGTTTTAGTCCAAGCTTGTCCCACACACACTCACTTTCACTCACGTACACACATACAAACACAGAAACAGACACTGCACACACTACACACATACACTCTCACACTGTTCATGGAGATGAGATCAGACTGGAGCCAAACAGCAGCGTGCTGTGCAAGAGGAGAGCATGTGATTCTGTCTCTACACTCACACACACACACACACACATACACACACACACACATACACACACACTCCCCCTCTCTGTCTCTGTCACTCCCCCTTCTCTCATTCTCCACCTCTTTTCCTTCCTCTCTCACTCAGCCCCTCCTCTCATTTCCTTTTTTTCACTCCATCAGTGGCTCTGTCCTACTCTTTTGTCTTTTTCTGACTACTAAAGACACACACACACACACACACAAACACACACACATATACGTAAACACATGCACACACACATACACACACAAACTCGCACACAGGCACAAACTGTTAGTGCAGTGCAACTGTAATGAAGAAATGATCCAGTAAACTGAAAAAAAAGTTAGCCTATAGTTATGCTGCATGGCAATGTAACACTAGCCATAAAAAGTGCAAGAGAGTTAAGATATATGGCAACATATTCTGTTTACATGTCAGAATACACTACAAAATATCTGACTTGTACATCCACTAAGTGGCCCCTTTTTCAGCCCCACCTAGCTAACAGGTCCAGTGATATGGGTGTAAAATGACATGCTGTAACCCATCTATTGCTAAATTAGCCCCCCTCCACCCCATTCATAACTGGTCAGTCTCTGGCCACAGGACCACTGCTGGTATTATTTGGGTGGCGGATTGTTCTCAGCACAGCAGTGACACTGTCATGGCTGTGATGCATGTGGTGCTACAGGGATGACAACTTCTTGGGGCTAAAATGCAGTATTTGGGTTTGCCAAGCCACAAAAGGCAAAACAGTGTACAAATAATAAGTGTCTGAAAATGTTTACGTTTTTTTTTTTGTTTCGCAGCTGGTGCCCTCGTGGTTAGTAAGTTGCCCTTGTGATCGGAAGGTTCAAATACCAGGACTGCCGATGGCACCACTGAGGTACCCTTGAGTAAAGTACCGTCCCCACACACTTCTCCCTGGGAGCCATTGCTGCTTCACTTGGGTGAAAAGCGATTTCCTCCAGGATCAAAAAAGTACAAAATAATGCTTGTTTTGACCAAGGGACAGAGTTAGGACCACACTTTGGGCAACCGTGATATATGGCATGTCAGATATTCATTCACAGACCTACGTTGGCTTGTGAGTGTATCTTTCCCTCTGTAAATTGTGTCTATCAATGATTAGATCATTCCAGCATTATTAAATCTTTAAGACGTAAACAAAGTCGCTCAGAGTTGCCTGATGTTGAATGACTAATTGTCGAGAACCCAGATTTTGATAGGAACCAGGGGTCTATAACAAAAATATAGCCCTTTTATTTACTGTCCACAACCAGTCGTGAACCTACATGTCTTCTGAGTTTATATTTATAGCAGTAAATCTGAAAGAAGGTCTTTATATATGTAATCTTGATGATGTGCCTCTCCAAGATGAATAGATAAAAATACATACATAAAATACGTACAAATTGTAAAGCAGTGAGGCAGTTTTCTCACCGACATTTCACTCCATAACTTTGTGTTATTAGACATCTGATTGGTTGGTTGATTCTTTGCTGGAGAAGGAAAAACATTCTTAATGTTTTATGCACATTAATGGAATGAGATTTTATTCCTTGATTTTGGATCATTTCTATTGTTCTGTCATTCAGGAAATGTTGGCCCATTGTAAACAGTGGCTTGAGGTACAAAATGGAGATACAAGGTTTTGTTTCAACAGTGATATGATGCAGAAATGTTGAAGAATCAGTGGAATCCCCCTTTAATCTACCTGTTAATCAACACAAACCAAACCTTAAATGTCCTTGAATAACCGTGAATAACACATAATGGATTTTTTTAAAACCCTTATTTTAGATTCTTTCTATTGGTCTTTAAATCGTGATTTTTTTTACACAGGGCTAACAGCAGCTGGACTTTCTGTGTCCCTGACAGCAATGAAATAACTCGAGTAGACTGGAGATCCACATCTCAGATCATAAGAAGAAACTACCATAAACACACTCACTAAATGACTACTGTTGTACAGAAGGCTTTTCTCAAATTCCTTATTAACGAAAGCGGGTGGCCCACTTTAGGTCCTCAGAGTAAATCGCTTTAATTACTCCACCGTACAGTAATTAGGGCCAAGAGTAAAGAGCAGACCACTTTCAGGAACCTTTCTTTCTGAGCAGATTATTATGCTACTATGACTAAATACTAGGGCTGGGATAGTTAACACGTTATTATCGCGTTAACACATTACTAACTTAACAACATCAATTATATTAGCACTCGCTAACGCAGTTTTTTATTACTATTATTTTGAAAGTGTATTGCTTTTTTGTGCTTGTGGGTACACGCATCGCTGTTTTTTGGGTGTCCAAAGACCCCATGCTCTGGACTCTGAGGGGAACTTGTTTTTCTATAACAAACTAGACAAAACGTGAATGCCCTGTAGTGGCAAATAGCTTTGGTTTTATATTTGATTTGATTACATTAATGTTTAAGTTGAGATTTACAGAAACATAACTGTAACTGTGTAACTGTGTTAAAGGGAACACTGCTGTTAAAAAGTTCCTTATTTGTTTAAAGCGTTTGCAAACCAAATGTTATTGCACTTTTGTTCATGTTGCAGTACTACATGAACAATACACTACTTTTGAATTCATTACTGAATTCTGCGAATAACAATGCGATTAATTGCGATTAATCGCAGAAAATCATATGATTAATCGCGATTAAAAAATAAAATAAAATCGCTGCCCAGCATTACTAAATACTGAATCTTATATCAAAAGCAGACCTGTGATTAAGGTTTACAGGTGATCAGCGTTGGCGCGTGCGCTGTGTGTCAGCGAGTGGGCAGCACGGGGGGGGACCCTGGCATCTGGCAGGCTGAGGTGTTAATCTGGAAGTAATGCTGGTTAAGGCACCTGCGAAAAAAGCTCACACACACACTCGCGTAAGCCACACACTCACACAACAGGATATGTGAGGGGCTGAGAAAACAACAGAGTGGAGGAGGATGCAGGGTTAGCACTGATATGATACACACACAGGAGGTCAATCCAACACACACCAAAACAGGAACACACACCATCCTACACACTCTAGATGTGTTGGACCATGAATGACACACACTGAACATCCACTTTAGTGGATCCCCATACCTTCATTATTTAATACAAATACACATTTAGTATTCTTTGCTAATAAATACATTTACAATATGTTCACCATCTGAGTGCCTTACAAAAGGTACTAAACACTAAAAACGAGTGCATTTAAAGTTAAAGGACAGGCTAGAATTTGTCTCTGACTCACCAAACAAGTAGTTAACAGGAGTCAGACCTGCACTGTTACAGATTCTCTCATCTTATAAAGGAAACTGGTTTTATGTGACATATTTTCATTTATAGATATAATATAGTAAATTCTTTCAAATATGAATATGGGTTTTTTAATGAATGGATAAGTGTGATGTGTAAAAGCTTCACCTGTTCTCTTTGCTGGTCTCAGTTAAATAATGATTTTAAGTAATTTTGGTTTGAAGTTACATTCATTTTTAAGTTTAGAAAATAGTATTAGGTCAGTTTGGGGCACGAGACTAGCCTAAAGCTCTGCATGTACTTTCACTCTGAGGACCTCAAGCTACCAAAGCATGACCCCCAAAGTAGCCCACAGGGAGGGAAGCAGCAGTGCAGCAAATGTAGCTTATTAAAATACAAAAATAAAATAATAAATAAAAAAATAACTCTATCCTACCACCTCCCCTCTCCCTGATAGTCAGGATTCCTGTTAGCTCCTCCAAGAAAAGCCATCTGTCTCTCCACCCTTATACTTTAGAATAACGATTTATAACTAGATCACATTTCTGTGAGAAAATATGAAGTGTAATTTTGTGGCTGCTATCAGTGTTTGGAGTCACATAAATACCGGTTTTATGGCCAAAAAAGTTTGTGTAAAAAGAAAAAAGAACATACCAACTGGCCAGACTTACAGCAGAAATTCATAAGAAATCCACTATAAGAATTTCTGCCATGAGACGCTCAAAGAGGAGCTACACTGACTGCACTCAAGTTTTCTGCATATTTCAACAGTTAAGATTCAGAGCGATTTGGTCTGAAATGCTTATTTCATGACAAACTGATTCAGAACCGTACACAGTGGCAGTGAATGGAACCAGACGTCTGGTGCCTGATAATGCCTCCTAAAGCTCCCTCACAGGAGACTACTGCATAAAAATGGTTAGTAATCCACTGTCTGACACCTGAGACATTGTTTTATGGTAGTTTTGAGATTAACTTCTGGTGGGGAGGTACAGTGCATCCGGAAAGCATTCACAGCGCGTTACTTTTTCCACATTTAGTAAACTTTACTTCCTCAAGTAAACTTTTTTCACGTTGTCATTATGGGGTGTTGTGTGTAGAATTCTGAGGAAAAAAATGAATGTAATCAATTTTGGAATAAGGCTGTAACATAAAATGTGGAAAAAGTCATGCGCTGTGAATACTTTCCGGATGCACTGTACATGAAAGTAGTGGTAATATAAAATAGAACCTGCATTTTATTTTTTTTTTCCGACTTTCTACTTCTTTATCAGCATTACATACATCATCACTGTATGAACAAATCTCCATTTTTGTAGATTTTCACTTTTTTTTTTACATTATTAGTAGTCTTTCTGATGGAGTGAATATTTCATAATGGAAAAGTAGAAAAAAAACAAATGTCCATTATGGGTTTAGAATGTTTTTCCTTGTACTGAGAAGGAACCATTTTGTCGATACAAGGTTTCAACCCCCCCCCCCCCATGACCCTGGTTAAGATAAGCAGCTTTTTAATAGCTTTCTAAAATAACATGTAAACGACTGCTATTAAAACATCAGGCAGAAAAGATTAGCAGAGAAGATTGTGTAAATATCACAATTTGTGATTTATTTAAAGAGTTTTAATATACATTATATGGATATTCATACAAGAGCTATTTATTCATGTACAAATTACAAATACATAAACTGTATCAAACTCTTCAGTTTAAATGTACAAAACAAAAAAAATTAAAGACAGAAAATAAAATCCCACGGCTGTTTCATAGCAGCAGCTTTGCAACCTGGCAAGACTTTTTTTCGCCATTGCGCTCAAACGCAGTGAACGGATCCAGAGAGAAACAAACAGGTAAAGTCACTTCATTTGCTCTCAATGCTCTCAGTTGTGTTTGGCAGGAAGGATACAGTCATTTTAGAAAAAGAGAGAGAGAGAGAGAGAGAGAGAGAGACATTCATCAAACTCCAGCAAGATCGCTGATCTGGGATCAGCTCTGATACCTGAACCCAGATCAGTTTTCCTCCTTTGAAAGTTGATCAATATGGAAATATGCCTGTTCCACAGGGCAGACAAACAAGAGGCAAGAAATACAAAAAAGGATTGTTGTTCCAGACACAGAGAAGTAGCTTGTTTTTATCAGTGATACAAAAACATGTGATAAAAAAGCTTATTTCAATTATGTTACTGTTAAAAAAAAGACATTCTGTTCTGTGTGTGTGTGTGTGTGTGTGTGTGTGATACACTCTGATATGCACCATCATTGAAGAGAAGTGAGTGATATGCAGGAGGAGTGAAAAAGTGAACAGAATGCATGGACAGATAAAGGAAAGCAGAACCGATGGAGGATGGAATGAGAGAGAGGGGAGGGACGTAAAGAGAAAAAGAGAAACAGGGAGGCTTGGTGCGCCCTCCTCCTAAAAAAAAAAAAAAAAATCCGCCGTGGCTGGCGTCTCTGACTGGGTAAATAAAGCAGATCATCCCCCAGTTTTCAGTTCATAGGGTTTGTCGTTTTTTTTTTTTTTTTTGTGCCTCAAGAAGAAAAAAAATAGTCCTCTGGGCACCTTTAAAAACTCCTTCTACTTTTAAAACAGAAAAAAGACACAGACAGACAATAAAAACATACAATTTTATACAGTTCTGTTGTTCTCTCGCCGTCGCACCAGAAGATAGCGTGTTAGATTCGTCTTCATCTCAAGTAGGATTTCTGTTGCTGATTTGTTTTTTAGTGTGTGTGTGTGTGTGTGTGTGTGTTTTAATTCATACAGTGCAGAGTATATGGGCTTTGATTAAATAAGAGTGTTTGTAGTGTTTGTGGCGCCCTCTCCTGGTCACTCGGTGGCGGTGCCACCTGCGGGCGCTGCAGTGTGTGGGCCAGGCACGCAGTAGTTGGGCCGCTCGGACTGCGTGTAGCCAGGCAGGCACTGGCATTTATACGAACCCGGCGTGTTGATGCACTTGGCGTTTCTGCACAGAGACATCCGCTTGTTGAGCTCCGAGCATTCGTTCACATCTGGAAGAGAAAGAGCACAACGAATGTGTGAGAAGAAGTGAAGGCTATAATATAAATCACTTTACACTGAATTCACAAGGAATTCTCTTACCAGTGTTCACCTTCATAGCACACAATATACTAGAGTCTGTCCACTGTCCAAATCTCTTGTCTTTTTTTGTAAATATCATGAAACCAATAAGTTCCAAACTAGCTGGGATTTCGCATTTACAGGCTATATGGACTGAAAAGTCACATGCTTTGAGAATAAACAGTGTTTATGTACTACATCAACAAAAAAGAATATATTTGTTTTTATATGCTTTTCTATTAAAAGAAACGTCTGGATAAAAGTTTGGGTTTTAGTATGAATTTAGTATGAATACATTTTAGTATGAACATTAGTACTCTAGCACAGTATTAAATAAAGACATTTTATATTCCTAATTCTATTCACAACCCTTTAATTGGGGAAACGTAGGCCAGAGGTTCCTTCTGTAAAACACCATGGGTGGATTTTGGCCTTAAGCTTTCCCTGTAACTTTGGAAAGATGTGTTCAGTCTTTCCCGGAAATATAATTAAGACCTGAAGTTTAGGTGAGAGGTGTGTTTTCCCTAAAGCGTCCCGGGCAAGATTTCAGACGGTTTATGCAAGTGGCCACTGCTATTTTTGATACTTCATTTTTTAGTAGCTCACAGCCATGTTCATGGATTTCAGACTTGTAATGAATTTCTATGCAACTAAAATTGGCCCCAGTCATCTTCGTAGCCCTTCATCAATCGTTTCTGACCACAGGGCTGGATCTTAGGATCACTGCTGGTCTGGCATCCAAACATATTTGTGGTTCTGTGGTCAGAAACTGAGCAGTGATGAAGCTGTGCTTGGGCCAGAGCCTGGAATTGAACACCTACAAACACTCAGGGACCATTGCATCTGCTGAACCTGCCATATAGGTGACCTTTGTAGGTTAGTGGAAGAGGATCTGCTCTTGGAGCAGTGACCTATAAAGGTCACCTATATGGCAGGTTCAGCAGATGCAATGGTCCCTAAATGTGTTTGTAGACTGACATGGTTGAGGCACGGTAGTGTGTGTGGCGCTGGTTGGTAGTGTATCAGACAGTGGTTTTGCTTTTGAAGACGAGACATGGTTAAGCGGTACGCTTTCCAAAAGGAAAAAGGAATTTTTGCATTATACCCACTCAGTGATTTTCAGAAAACCTGTTTACTTGTTTTACCTATTGGAAAGCGAATCTTACAGGATCTTTTTTTTTTCATTGAAATTTTACAGTTACTTGTCATTTTTCAATGCCTGCACATTTTAGTTTGGGCAAATTTGTTTAAAAAATACAATGAAAATGATTTTTAAGTAAATCGATATTCAATGTCACAATTATGTACAAGTTCAATATTTATATCCTACTACATGACACAGCATAGAGAGCCATCTTTGTTTATGATCTACCACCTGGGAGACCTGGGTAAGTAAGTGCGAGTGGACTGAGCGAGTTTTGGAAATTCTCCTAATCTTGTACCGTGTTTTATGCAAGGACTGAGTGAGTTTACTATTGCACATTGAGGCAATGTAGAAATATGCCAACAGTAGTGTTACTTAAAAAAAAATCACAAAAAATGGACTAAGTGAGTTTTGGAAATTTGCTCTTTAATTCACCAGCCCCAGGTTAAGGCCGATCGTAGGCCCAAAACTGCGTCCATGGAGTCAAACCATCTAAAAGTTTTTTGTCAGAGCCGTTAGTTCGTGTCTCCATTGTTGTTTATTTTTTTAAATTTTATTTTATTTATGTATTTTTTTTTCCACCTGTTGTGTCCGGCATCTCAGCAAGCAGAATGTGAATCTGGGTGCCTTGATGTGTCAGACACCTTTACTTTGCCAAGTGGGGCTTACAGTATATGCCCCTCTTGTTATCTGGGCTTCTTAGATATTTATTCATCCATTTGATTTAAAAATTATGCCAAAGCAGACAGGTGTACAGACAATACAATAAAGAGTATAATATTAAAAAAAAAAAAAAAAAACACATTGTTTATTTTGTGCGGACAGTAAAAAAAACAACGGCCTTTTCCATGTTGTGATGACATTTCAACCAATCAGAAAGGAGTGATGTGGTCGGTCTGGCCGCAGCCTACTTGTGGCCCTGCCGTCGAGTAGCATGGATTCAGCTCTGTACGGGTCACTTTATTTGTAATGGAAAAAGCTCTGTTTGCAGTACGGTACGGTTCCTGTGGAAAAGCATCTAAATCAGCCCATCCCCAGAGTGACGCTGTCTCTTACCAACACAGGCCATTCGAGCCATGTCGAGGGTGTACCCATCAAAGCAGTCGCAGGTGTAGCCCTCCTGCACTCTCACGCAGCGTCCGTTCTCGCAGCCGTTCAGCACACCGCACTCCTCAGCCCGCAAGCCTTCGAAAGCATCATAACGAACTGCTGAGGGAAGAATGGACCACAGTTTTTATCTCATTGATAAATGGCTTTGCTACATTTGAACCATAACATAGTTCAAATATTAAACATTGTTAATTACCCTAGAGGCCCCAGTCTTTAAAGGATCCATATCATGGAAAGTCTATAGTAGTTTAGCCCCACCCATTCATGCTGAAGCTATAAGGAGTGTTTCACTCTGATCTGCGCTTTGAATGCAGATGCACAATATAGGAGGGCCAATAAGAACAAAGATCATTTACATACATTGTTTTTAAGGCACAGTAGCAAAAACATTAATACATTTATGAATACAAAATATATTTATACAATAATACACAATATATACACTTATTGAGTGTATCATCCGGTCTCCACGCTTTCACTAAAGGTCAGAGGTGAAAATAGTATTCTCAATTTATTTATTTTATCTTAATGTTTATGTGAATCCTTTGTTTACAACATAATTACAACATTATTATAGCTAAAGTAATAAATACATTCCGAAGCTTATATTCACTCATAGCTTCAACAAAGTGTACTAAGTTTAAAAATCTATCCTTAGGGTCTTTCTTCACCAAATAAGAAATGTGTTATTTGATGGTTTCAGCATCAAATAACACTCAGATCAAGTCAGTATTGAAAAAGCCCTTCAAGAGGTTTGCTGGAGCATGAAAACCCAGCACTGAGAAGTTTTCTCTCTCGAGAAGTGGCTTCCTGGAAAGACAAACATGTCTCTTTCCTGCAAGTGACCAATTAACTTCAGTTTTATTTATACAGCACTTTCCAGGAATGTGGGTCCAGACCCCTAATGAACACGTGGAGGTCAGGAAAAACATAGGGGCATGGGGGAGGAACACTGAGAGGAACCGAGTGAACCCACCCTCCCGTGGGCCGTGCTGAATGGTGCAGTTATGACACCAGTGACCACTTGAGGGCAGCAGACAGCTGCGTAAAGCTAAAACCTGTTTTGCATCAGTTTCTTACCTCCGCACCCAAAGATGCTACTAAACATCAGGGCAAGTTAGTTGAGGCCACTTTGTAATAATCAAAGGCGACTACGCTAAATGCTACCTTTCAATCCGTGTTGGCCAGTTTAGCAAGTTTTTAGCATTCTTTTGGTGGTGCACGGGGTTTCAAAAGCTGCTAAAGTCTTTTCCTTTGTGGGAAGTGGCAGAACATTTCAAATACACGTGTCATTTTATTCCAGCTGATCACATAGCTGCATAGCAATGACCCAAAAACAGCGGATGGGCAAATGTGAAGGCGTGTTTGAATTTGTGCGGTGGTGCCAGAAGCAATCAGACTCCACCGCAGTGTGTTTTAGCTTGAGATGAAGTTTCTGGTATCACTGTGGAACTCATTACAGTACTGAAGTAATACAGATGCAGTTAACGCCACACAGTAAGCTTCTCAAATGTACTGGTGCCTTAAAGGAATGCTCTTTTCAACCTATCCATTATCTGCCACTCCGGTACCATAAGGTGGAGTAAAAGTGACAACAGAGACCAATAGAGTTCAATAGAGGCGAAAGGGCTGTTGTTTGGCTCAGTAAGTGAGTTTAGTCAGCAAGTTTTCTGGTCAGTTCTTTAAAACTGAGGTATGTTTTGAGGGCAGGCTTAGCTTTTCAAGAGAGTCTTCAAAATGGTACTTGATCTTTGATCATCTTAGATAATCTCCATGAACATTGATGGCACGTACTGATTTACTTAAAAACATATATACTGTATATAAACACTTAAACGCTTTAAAATATTTTAAAATATAAAATATTATGAAAATATATGAAATGCAGTTATATGTGAAAGTGAAAAGAAGTAAATAAAATGACAAATCATAAGTTTTGGATGGGCAGATTTTAGGTGTTACTTTTTCCAATATGTTGGATGGTAAATTATTATTACTTTAAATGGTAAATTAATTTAACATGGTAAGAATGTTTATCACCAAAGTACACTGAGTCTGAAATGTCATTAACAAATAAAACACACTGCTAACGCTAGCAATGCCGTTTGGAGGACGCTACTTGTAGACAGCACTCAAGAGCAGTTACTGCCCAACACTGCTCTTGATTTGATTTTTTTTTTTGTAACACAGTAATCTAACGCGTTATAATTTAAAAATTGGTAATTAGATTACCGTTACAATTCAAGTAACATTGCGTTACTAATAGTAAACAGTAAACTGTCAGCAGCGGCCAGATGTCTGTCTGACAGGCGCACGCGTGATGTCATCTACTCAAACGAGACAGCAACTCAAACGAAAACTAACAGGGCATGGAGAGTCAGAAGTTCGCGTTCAGTAGCTGGAAATATAGCCTTTAAATTCATCTCGGTTAAAGGCAAGAACATTATGTGAGTTGTCGTAGGTTTGTAACACTTAATAATAAAGTGTGTGAGTTGACTTAAGAGTGTGTTTGAGCTGATTTAAGGGTTTCTTTAGAGGGTTAGGAAGTAACTAGTAATCTAACTAGTAATGTAACTGATTACTTTTGAAATAAAGTCATCACATTAGTAATCTGATTCCTTTTATAGGGAGTAATCAGTAATCAGTAGTTTAATTACTTTTTTAAAGTAACTTGCCCAACACTGCTCATATATCTATATATTTTTGGGACAAACTTTCAGCCTGTATTCTGCCGATCTTTGTTCTGAGGGACAGAAGGCCCTGTTTTCATCAGAGACGAGCCCTTGTGGTTGCTGCCAAAAAATTAATAGTATTAGAATGGAAGTCCTCCAAACCGCCATGCTTTGAGAGGTGGCTCAGTGAGATGGTTCTTCTTATTAAGGTGGAACAGATTTGTCCTGGCATTCAGAGGTCAGAAATCCCTCTTTCAGCAGAGTGGCAGCTCTTACTAACATGATTTACATACCGCAGTTCTGCTGTCCATCGTTTTTGCTACAATTTTTTCCTCTTCAATTTTTCATTTCTCTCTGTGTTTTGCTTTCTTTCTGTCTTTCTCTCTCGCTCTCTTGCCCTCTCTCTCTCTTTTTCTCTCTTTTCCCCTCCCACTCCTTTTTTCCTTCTCTCTATTTGTCTCTCTTCATCTCTGTCTCTGTCTCTCTGTCTCTCTCTTTGTATTTATAAAGCTGTTCTGAAGAGACTGATAACTCTGTTCCGCTGACATGTGTTAAAGTGATGTGCTTATTTATAATTAGTAGTGTGGTGATCCACCTTGTCCTCCTGTTTTGTTTTTGTAATTTATTATCTTTACATCTTAATTCTAATAGTCTACTAATATCGTTACTGTGTTACGGTGTTTACATTTACATTTACAAATCTCCATAATAAAAAAGTGAATCTCTCTCTCAGACTGGAGTTTCACAGTTGCATGAGGAGTGTGTTTTAGTGTGTGTGGGCAGGTTTTGTCCAGCTGTCTGGTACTCGGGCGGGGCATTAAGGCCAGTGGGTGGCGCCGTCTCTGCAGCAGGGTGACCGTCTGCCCACAGCCGTCACTGACCACAGATATTTGCCGTCTGGGAACCGGAACGACTACCCAGTAGTGTCTTACACTTGTGAAGGTTCTTAAATGGATCTTGGTCTAAAGGTTCTAAAGCATTTAATGCTATAGAACCTTTAGCATCTATTTAGGAACCTTTCTTTTAATTGTTAAAAAAAAAAGAGAGAAATGCAGCGGACGCGAAAAAAAAATGCAGAAATGCAGCGGACGCGAAAAGTGCCCCAGGTTTGAGTGAGATTAGGGATTTTGTGTACAGTATTGTGCAAATGTCTTGAGCCCCCCTTATTTCTTTATATTTTGCTTTGAATCGCCCTTGTTGGTGCAAAAATGCTGTTTTCTGTCTGTCAAACAATAGTTATTTTGGCAAAGTGAGTTGATTAAATGAAAGAAATGGGAACAAATGTTTACTGTGACAGGCTGCAAAGTGTCTAAACATACAAGGCGCCTAGATCAGCTGATCATGTGCACCTGTTTCTTCACTGGTTCAGGCCTTAAGTTAGATGTGCTTTGTTCTGCTTGAGTGATTCATATGTAGGTCACTGTGTGGTTTATAACAAACAAAATATGAAACTGGTCAGGTTCAGGGACTGGGCTGAAAATTAAAGTCTTTTAAAGTCCTTCAGGAAGCCTGGAGAACTGTCCCTCAAGACTACACTAAAATACAAGAAGTGGATCTTCAGAAGCAAAATATGAAGAGATAAGGGGTGGCTTAAGACTTTTGCACAGCGCTGTATGTTTTGAGTCCTGCAGATAAAGAGAGCGGCTGCAGAAAGTGGCAGGCGAAGTTCAGGGAGGATGTGTAGAAGGCAGCCGGGGGAAGTGGCCTGGTCTGAGGGTGTGTGGTGGTCAGGAAACCGCACATCAGAGGTGATAAAGGTCACAGCAAACCTCTGACCTCTGCACTCAGTCTCACAGTGACCCCACACACTGATCCTGCAGGGGATAAAGGAGAACCACTTTAAAAACCAGGGAGAGAGAAAAGAGAGAGAGAGATGAGGGAGGACTTCCTAGTATTGTCCCTGACCTAAAGAGTCATACAGGATACCGTGATTCTCTTCCCTCCCTTCTGTGTCTCTCTCTCTCTCACTCTCTCTCTCTCTCACGCTCTCTCTCTCTCGCCCTCTCTCTCTCTCTCTCTCTCACTCTCTCTCTCTCTCACGCTCTCTCTCTCTCGCCCTCTCTCTCTCTCTCTCACGCTCTCTCTCTCTCGCCCTCTCTCTCTCTCTCTCTCGCCCTCCCTCTCTCTCTGTCTCGTGCTCTCTCTCTTGCGTGCTCTCCCCCCCTCTCTCACTCACTCACTCACTCTGCCTCGCTCTCTCTCTCTCTCCCCAGTCTCTCTCTCTCTCTCTCTCTCTCTCTCTCTCTCTCGCTCGCTCTCTCCCCAGTCTCTCTCTCTCTAGCTCATTCCCTCTCTCTCTTGCTCATTCCCTCTCTCTCTTGCTCGCTCTCTCCCTCTCTCTCTCTTGCTCACTCCCTCTCTCTCTTGCCCCCCCCTCTCTCGCTCTCTCCCTCTCACACCACTTTCTCATATTCTTTTTCTTTTTTCCTTTTTGTTGCGTTCTTATTTTTTCATTCATTTCTTTCTTTTTTCTCTCTATCATTTCTTTTTGTCTTTCTTTCCTTAGTTTGTATGTTCTTTCTTTTTTTTTCTTTCTTACTCTTTCCCATTCTCCTTCTCTCCATCTGTCTCTTTCATTCTTTTTCTCCTTCTTTTGATTTATTTTTCTGTTTTTCTCTCTCATGCTTTTTGATGTCCTCTTTTTTTTTCTTACATCCTCTTATGTTTTGATTTTTCTAAATGTCTGTGTGTTCTGAAGCTTTTCTGTTTTGTCTGGCTGCAGAAGGTAGTTTTTCACTGTAAATGAAAATGGGGGTACATTTTTCTGTCTCTCTCTCTCTCTCCCTCCCTCCCTCTCTCTCTGTGTTCCTGCTGTGGTTTGTTGTTTCAGGACGGCTGTTGACGGAGTTTTTAGTTACTTCAGTTTAAAACTCAGGTTTGTTTTGCAGGAGTCGGATCTTGTTCTTGTCTGAAGACAGCAGGAGTGTTTTCTTAAGGAAGAGATGATTAACTGTGAATTTGTCTCTTGCTGAGGTTTGCTTAGGGCTGAGCGATGTGTTTGTTTTAATAATTATCACAATAACTGTCAGATTGTTCTTTTAAATTGTTTAAATTGTTATTAATCTATATTTAATTATTACAGCCACTGTTATTTTGGCCCAAAAACCAGGTTGGCTCTAGGTTGGAGACTGATATTCAGGGACAAAAAACACCAATTCACACTCTAGTGCCTCATGCTCACTTTCACCATAGCTGCTTTTTTTTGGCTCCTTTTGCCTGCCATAGCTGGCAGAGTGAGCTGACGTCTGGGCATGGGCC
>JBBPCY010000001.1:36844079-36860424 GCA_037974405.1 Brachyalestes nurse
GCGAACAGAGCGAGGGCACACACACACACACACACACACACACACACACACACACACACAAACACTGCTGTCCGCAAACTCAAGTACATTCAGTCATCATCTGTGAACAACTGGACATTCCAGACTGTTCAACATGTGGTTCCTTTTCGTTCCCTCCGCTGGGCACACTCATAACAAGTCAGGCGAATACGCATGCATAAACCTTCAACCGACAGACAAAATATGGAAATGAGATCCAAATGGCTGTGTGTAGAGGCTAAGCACTGACTAACACAGGGGGGATCACCGTGCCTGAGGATAAAGCTGAATCAGAAGCAGGTCTGGGTGTGCTGGAACTTTTCTCAGACCCATTTTCCCCCATTAATTCCTGGAATTACAGTCAGCACTACGCTCAGAGCGGCCTTCCCTAGGATCAGCATTTAAAGGCAACTTTGGGCGATTAGTAAACACATCAAACTGCCCCTGAAGGACAAAAGGAAACGGGGTAACGAGATCCAAATGGTCTTGGAAGAGTATAACTGAGTGAGTAATGGCAAAAACTAGTTAACCTGAAATCTAAATGGTTTTTCCTTGTCGACTTGACCAAAGGGCAGCCTTGTATGGCTGCCTACATAAGGCTTTCACGACAGCTGGCATAGACCTACACAAACCCTTACACTCAGAATCTTAGAAAACTTGAATGATCTGGGAGGAAACTATTAATGCTACGGCTGAACAGACCAATACAAATATAAAGTCAAAAATATATGAAATATACACTTTTATAAAGTCTTATTTCAACCAGGTTTAGTTTTTGTAAATGTTGGAATAAGCCATGTATTAACATGTTTCGACGGCTTACGTAATTCTTGTGTTGCCATAGGAACGCCTTCAATTAAACTTACAAGAACAAATTTAAGTGTTGAAGGGTCTTCCTTCATGTATGTACATGGATGTATTAGAATGTATACAAATCATATTGCTACAGTAAATAGTGATTTTGTGTGTGTCTGTGTGTTTAGCTTAATCATTCCCAGGCCTCTCCTGGGAATGGAAACCCCGTATTACACTGTAGTTCTCGTCAAATACCTCAAATAACTGATTCAGCTCAATCAGTTCTTCATTAAATTAAATCAGGAGCTGCTGATGGACTTTCACATATCCATACAAAGCAACCGAGGAGAAATCTGGAACTGAACCTGTGTTCTCCACACAAAAGCTCACAAAAAAAATCAAGTTTTTACAAAGAACACAAAACAATAGTTGATACTATTTAATGTTTTCCTGCTTGTTTGCATTTATTCTGATATTAACTTGTGTATTTTGCTGACAGAAAGTACCTCACTGCTCAGATAAAATAGCCTAAGGTTCTTGCACAGTACTGTACGAGTGGGTGGAGCATCTGGGGCTGAGATGAGACGTCAAACAACCAAACTGTCCTGTGCTTTGTCCTTTTATCACCCCCCCCACCCGTCTCTCTCACTTTTCTGGCCTGCATAAGTGGGGGCACGGTGAGGCATGAGGATGATGATGGAGGACTGTCAGCTCTAATGCATTGGAGCCGTCTCCCACTATCATACTCAAACTCAACTCAGATTACACAGATCTATCAAACGTGACACCTGTCTCTCCTCTTGTCGTTCCTTTCTCTCTCTCTCTCTCTCTCTGAAGCAAGACACGTCGCTCTGAGAGCCAGCAACTCTTATCAGTTTGATGGATTCGAGTTAACTCAGAGGGGACAGCCAGTGGCAGTTTGAGAATATAAATATCCCGACCCAGAGTGAAGCCTGAGGTCCAGCAGGGGGTGCTGTATCCAGGACGAGGACACACTTCTACATTCCCCTGATTCATAGATGCAAATTCGCATTTTGGCCATTAAAGGGGATTTCATTTCACCTCATTTCCAGAGCTAAAGGATTAACCCTTCAAACTTTTAACACATATAAACAGTGTAAATCAGTCTAAAACCGATGTTTGTTCTTCTACGCGCTCGCCGTACGCGCCACCGCTCGCCCGCTCTCCAGATCCCCCCCCCTCCAGGTTTTCCCCACCCACTTGTGGGCGGAGACTATCCTGCAAGTTCTCCCGGGTTCAAAGATCTTGTGGTTTTTTTTCTATGTTTAAGACCTACATTTTTTGTTCATTTGCATGTGACACTATTTTGAAAACCCCAGTAGTGGTTTTTATTATTACATGTTTTTTAAATTACAATAACTTTGGTTCTACGTAACATAGGAACACCAAACAAAGCTGAGCATGACATCTGACATTAAATGATTAGGAATAAGCCATTAGGTTCAAAGATAGATGAAGAACATTGTAAGGCAAAATGTAAATAAGTATTTTTCACTAATTTGTCAAACCTCATTGCATGAAAAACCTCAAGATACATGTTAGTCTAACAATGAGAAAAAAACAACTGCATATAATATCAGTTTCTTTAGAATTTAGAGACTAGATTGAAAGATATACACAGCCCACACCACAGGATTATCTGAGAAGATAACATCCAGAAATCAGGATGCCTTTTACAATTGCTAGGCCTCAGAATCAACCTGAATTATTCCGTAGTGTGGACCAGGCACTACACACGCTCTATAAAAATCTCTCATTCTCTGAAGCACTGAACAAATCATTCTGTGAAGGCCAAAGAGGAGAAAACAAAAGATCTGTTCCAAAGACACAAACACACTTAAAGCAAAGTTAACTTTTACCAATGCAGCGCGTGCCGTTGAACCTCTTGTAGCCCTGAGGACACTCCAGCAGAGGAATCGCTGTGGAAGAGAAGAGAAAAGAGGAAAGAAGTGTTTATTCACAGACCAAAATGACAACAAAAACAAAATAAAACTCAATGGTGTGTGAAGTGCCAATAACATTATATACAGTGCATGGTACCGGTCAGGTTGAGACACAATTGACTGTATGCTTTTCAAAACTAAAAAGCTTGAATATCTTGATTTATGTGCAATGCAAACATTTTTAACACTATTTATTGGCAACAACTTCATTTTACAGCATCTCTGCATTGAGCAAGATGGATTTTATATAGTCTGAATGGCAAAAAGCCACTTTCCAACTGGATTCATGCTATATTAGTAGGCGGCTTCAAATCTGATTCAAATCATATCTCTGAGCATGCACATTTGTTTTGACCAGTGATTTTTCATCTGTTCCTTCCCTGTTTAGGTCTGGGGGTCCAACATTTTCATTGTGAGTGATGTGGTTTTATAGCCTGACCATTCAAATCAGATATGGTCTTCTATAACTCATTTTTATATCTGCATCTGAAACTAAATCTGATTTTTGAAACAAGTTTTTTTTGTGCAAACTCAAGAGGTACTAACTTAATGACTAGCAGAACTCATGGATACACAAAAGTGAAAAAAGATCCATATGTTATGCCCAGCAGTTGGGCTTTGGGGGTAAAAATGTTCTGTTTAACCACAACGTTGTGGAGAGGGTGATCAGCATCTTCTATGACGGACTGAAGTTCTCCTTTCAGCCACAGATTCCAAGTTGATGAGTTCCTTACGCACTATTCAGCCTGCTGAATGTGAATATGAATTCGAATCAGAAATATTTGAAGCAGATTTGAATCCACTAGCAAATGTGGCTTGACTACAGTTATAACATTTCTATTTTTAAAGTTTTTTTTTTTTTTGCTGTTCAGACTGCAGAAACGTGGAAGTGGAGCATTAATCTGGATCAGAAAGGGGAAGAAAAGAACCAGAAACCATGTCAGAGAATAACTGCTCTGGTCTGGGATCAGTGAGTTGAGTTGAGGTCTATAGAAGAATGCCTTACTAGGACTAAATGAAGTCACTGATCTCACAGCAGCCCTCACACTGTGAGAAAGAGGTCTAATGTTCCTTAGCATGAGGGCGTCAAGGCACCCAGGGCCAACACCATTCTCACTAAAATGTACAGACAGACCCCAAGGGGAGGATTAAGCCAATTTCCTTTTGCCTTCAGATTGCACAGGTGCCCCCTTGGCTGTCGTGTAATAATTGCTTTTTATATGGCCATTCTTCAAGATCTGTATCAGCAATCTCATCCTCAGCAAGGGTATAGAGCTAACCAGGATTATCCTGAGTTCTGCACAGGTCTTAAATAGAGTAAAGAGTCTGATTAGTCATTCCCGCTTTGGCAATCTTTCCAAGTCCTCTTTTTTCTGACTAACTGCTTCTTCAGTGAGTCAGCAGTTCATTCGATCTAATGTTTAAACTGTAGCAAACCATCCTGCTAGAGCAACCGCATGGTGGGAAGGGTAGGCCTTAGGGAATTCCAGAAATTCAAACGTTAAGAAAATGATGCTGTTAAATTCCGCTCATATGAGTGACACAACCTTTCGTATCCCAATGAAGCAAGACCCATATAGGAAAATAAACATTTGGAAACATCAGACAGTATTCCCATATATGGGCCAACCGTCTCCACCCAAAATACCTGAAAGGCAGGAGCAGAGGCTGAGGCCCAGGCTGCTGGAACAAGGCCACGTTTGTTAACCAGCTACATCCCGTCTCCTGAAAACACAATGAGCCAGTTCACACACTAGCGCTAAACTCACTCTGAGTGGCGCGGCCGCGCTCTCCAACACTGCCGCTTTGTGGAGACCGTGGTCACACAGGAGAAAACGGACGACTCCTGCTGATTGGGAACAACTCAGTGCTCCCGGACGGAGCCGAGACGCACCACCGCACACAATTTGACTTTGTTCATTCATGATCGCCATGGGAAGGGCAGTCAGTGTGGCAGTTAGAGAAAGGGGCTAGCAAATGATTCATAACTGAAAAGCTGTCACTAGACTCAACGGTGGCTAAAATTTGGCATTTAGGGAAAGAGGCTAGCTATTAAAGTGTTACTGAATCAGGTTGAAGCACGAAACACATTTAGTACTGTTTGTTGTTACTAATTCATTGAGGCTAGCAAATTTTTTGTGATTGAAATATTAGCATTATTAAGTCAAGATACAGACTTAGCATTGTTCTGTGTTGCTAATATATAGAGCCTAGCAAATATTTTGGGGTTGAAACATTAGCATTATTAAGTCACACTGGAACAAAGCACAGATTTAGCACAGATTTAGTTGCCAATTTATAGAGCCTAGCTAATTATTTGTGGGTGAAATATTTACAATATTATGTCAACCTCAAACAAAATACAGATTTAGCATTGTTTACTGTTGCTAATTTAAAGAGGCTAGTTAACTGTGGTTGACATGTCACAATCACCAAGTCAAGCTTTGAGCAAAACATATTTAGCATTGTTCATTGTTGCTAAACTATGGAAGTTAGCTAATTATTTGTGGTTAAAACAGCATTATTGAGTCGAGCGGAAACATGATATAGATTTAGAGTTGCTACACGTTGCAATTATAGAATTATTAGTGGTTGTTATTTAGACAGACCATCGCAAGGTCCACATTTAGTACTGTTCAGCCTTCCGGGCCAACACACTCATGGACTAGTCTTCTTTCTCAAAGACCTAAGAAGATTGGAAGAAAACAAAGACAAAAAACCCCCCCAAAAAACTAAAGGCCATATCTGTGTGAAGAACCGTTTTAGTTTCGTCTCTGGGGAAATGGAGGAAATGAATGACGGAGTCAAGGTTCACAATTCTGTTTGGCTGCTTCCCTTGTTTCCACAAAGAGAGAGAGAGAGAGGGAGAGAGTCATACTTGTGGGAGAACAGTGTGATACAGAGACGTCCAGAGACTTTGTTGACCTGTTCCAAAAATAAGGCCGTGCTTTATTTATCTGTGTAAACACAACAGCCTCACAAGACCACTGACTCACAGTGAGCGCCACCTCCTGCCACCAGCGCTGTTTGAAGGCAATATACATGCACTGTTCATTTGTAAAAACGGACAGACAAAAATATTTCTAGCTTTATGGCATGTTACAGTATGCTTGTATATCATGAACCACATACGTGCACATTTAAATGTCTTAAATGACAGATTGTGGTTTTATGGATTTAAGGTCCCATTACTTGTTGGCTGCATTCCATCGACCAAAGTCACATCTAAAAGACATTCTTTTTCACACGTTAAAAAGACATCCCATTAGGAGCCATAATTAAAGTTTTTTTATGAAGACACATTTGTAACTATGTGTCATTTTTTACATAAATATTTGGACAGGACACTATGACAGCAATAGGAACGTTATGCAGGCAACCGTCCCGCAAACTGACTTTGACATATTTGTAGATTCCCTGTATCTGTCTTGCATGTCCACAGACGCCCACAAATGTCCACAGACGTCAATAAAATCTCAGAGCTGGACGTTCACATATTGAACTGAATATCAATGTCCAAGGGGGATCGTAGTCAGACGTCCAGATACTAAAACCTGATAACAGATGTGGTCCTAGACCAGCTGATGCAATATAAACACAATCTGCACGTCTGGTAGATTTCTCGAATTTGCTGGGATCAACGTAATTTACCCCAACCCAAATGTATTGTGGATGCTGGCTCCTTTAGTTTTGCACTGGAGCTTTCATCCACAAAACAATGCCTGATTAAATACATTTCAGTACTTATGTCACTATTATGTGCAATAATGGACTTGGTAAAGAGAACTCCAAACCACTATTTATGTTAATTAGTAAACTAATACAGAAGTCTTTCATTTATCTATAGTATTAATATTCACCTCTATAACTGACCACAGCAATTACTTTTCAAGGTATTTTTTGGGGAGTTTGATCTTACATTTTTGTGTTCTTGTCTTGTGTCCCTGTTTGTCTGTGCAGTCGCTCCATACGCTTTTTCGATTCTGATTTGGGTTATAACACAAAATGTCATTCAGTGTTAAACAGACAGAGATTCTCTCAGTGTGGTTTGAGGTAAGTGTGTGATGATTCATGCATGCAGTTTATACAATATTAACTGTTTCTGATTCTGATTCTGTTCCACTGTTTGGTACCACTATCGGATCTGGTACAAAACTATGGTAGTGTTTGGTTGTAGTAGCCAAGTGGGTAAAAGCACTTGCCTGTGAACACGATGATGATAAAGTTGCAGGTTCGACCCCCCCCACTTTTTACCACTGTGGGCAAGACACTTAACCCTCAGTTGCTCCAGGGGGACTGTCCCTGTAACTAATGATAGTAAGTCGCTCTGGATAAGAGTGTCTGTCAAATGCCGTTAACGTAAAACAAATTTTGCACACAGATTTGTCTTGACTGATTGATGACATTTTGAGTAAGCAGGAAAATTGTGGCCAGGTAATAAACAGTAAGAAACTTAGGGTCCACTTTGTCCAAACTCCACTGGCTTGGGAGGTCAGTCTGAGTACAAGACTCGTTTCCGAACACCTTTTATTGGTTAATTGGATTAGTCAAAGCTAATTCTGGGTAATCAGACTCAACTTTGGCACTCCCAACATCTTCCTCTGCCTATTTTTTTTACTTCTTCTCTAATGGCCCAGCTGTTGATATGAGATGTATGAGGTTATTCCACGTAATGACTGAAGCGTTTCCTGAAGACGAAAAACAGAAAAGGGCATGACGGGAGGGGTCTGCCTTTGGGAATTTCTGCAATGTAAAGGTTAGAAAAACAATGCAGCAGAATTCCATTCCCTTTGAGTGGCACAATCACTTCGTCTCCCAAAGCAATGAGGCCTGTGTGAGAACATGCATGTTGAAGGTTTTCCCATATATGGTCCAAACGTCTTGAACTTTACACCAGCAGCTCATGAAAAGGCAGAAAGAAGCTCTGAGGTCTTCAGACTTCCGGAGTGACTTCACAGGAGTGACTCAGCAGGGAGGAACAAAGTATGTCCAGACAGATCCAATGTGTGCATGTGTGTGTGTGTGCATGTGTGTGTGCGCATGTGTGTATTTGACTCTTCACAGGGACCAAGCCCTCTCAGAATAGAAGTAGGAACAAGTGTGGTATTCCTCCCTGATATGGATTTCTTTACACCATGATAAGAAGAAGGGAACCTTCAGGGGTTTGTTGTCCTACAGAGAAGACCCAGTGACTTCCAGGAATTTAAAAAGTGTGTAAATGTATTGTTCATTTATACTGAAGTGAATCATAGACATTATTATTTATAGACATTACATTAGATGTTATAGAAGTCCTACATACATCACCTACTGAATAACAGCTGTGGTCTAAGGAGGCACCTCTATGCAAGGGCTCTTTACTAAGTCACTGTAAAACTGCAACATACAAGGTAAAACATATAAATGTCTTTTACAAGCTGTAAATGTCTATGTTTAATGGCCAGTGTTCCTGTACACCAGCATTAGCTTAGCGTCAACATAGAATTAAAAATCTGTTAGAAACCGGTAGAAATTAGAAATGAGCAGCGTTATCAGGGCCTCTCTCTATTATTCATAGTTCAATACTAATGAAAAAAACAAACACAGCTCCTGTAGCTCAAGAGGTCTGGTGTGGCAGCGGGCAAGCGATTTTGTTTTGTTGACTGAGGGTGGGGAGGGCGTCCTGGCGTGGTGAGCGCTTTTGGGATGTCTTGGTGGGGCTGACAAGTGATTACAGTCTGTCACAATAAGGGGGCGTAGGGTGCTTTCAAGCTATTTCATTTTGTCAAACGATCAGGTGTGGGAATTGGCAAGTGAATTCATTTTGTCAACCTGGGAGGGGTGAGGGGGTTCATTTTTGTTTCATTTAGTTTTCAATTTAGCAGAGGAACACCAAAAACTGAACAAAAAAACAGCACTATCCTCTAGATACTTAAACCTGGACAGCTAATTCTAAATGTTACATTATCCTAAACATTCTCACATTAAATGCGCCATACCTATATGAAAAATGTCATCTGAGCAGGAGTACCGAAGCACCTGCTTTCCGAGTAGTTCTTAAGTCCACCCACACTCACCACAGGAAGAAGAGAATATGGGATGCTGCGGGGACATGGGACACTTCCAGGTCTCATTAGTGAAAGTAGAAGAACCAAAATGATCGTTTTTTTGCGATTAAGATAAGATTAAGATAAGACTGAGATTAAGATAAGGCTCGGGAACCCCATATAATAAAAGAAACCCTGCGTGTACCTGTGTGTGTGTGTGTGTGTGTGTGTGTGTGTGTGTATGAGCAGGGTGGAACAGGCTCATTACAGGAGCCGAACTGGCGCTGTGAGATCCAGATGACTCAGCGTGTTTAATACGAGTGCGTGTGCGTGTGTGTGTGTGTGTGTGTGTGTACGTAATCAAAGATTTTACAACTTTCCCTCCAGTTGGCCCACTCATTCATGTTCCTGGTTTCTCTTTCTTCCTCTCTCTGTGTGAAAGTCATCCTTTCCCCTCTCTGAGATCAGAACCATATGCTCACTGTGTCACTGCCTCTCCATGACCGCAAGCACTTTCAACGTTTCCGCCATCCCAACACAAAGTGTGTGTTCTCGCTTAGTCATCGCTACCCCCCCCCCCACACACACACACACACGCTACTTTACACTGCAAATTCCAGCACTACAAACGCAGCACACAAAGGAATGTTCTACCATTAATACCGATGCACCAACATGGGTCCCAGCAGAAATGAGTGCAGGTGAACATCTGGTTATAAAGATAGAAAAAGGAGGTCAAAATTGTTCCAATAATTCAAATGAAAAGGGGAAAACTGACCTAGTTGTGATGCCGGATTCCTATTTCCTTGCTATTGATGGGTTTATAAATGTGAACTGTATGAAACAACACATATCTGGACACTTTCTTATCACCAGCCTGCATCAGTGTTTGGCAGTTACATTCTTATTGTTCACAGACATTAAGTGCTCTATTTATTCTACTCTCATTTATTCCGTCCTATTCTATTCCATTTCAATGTAGTCCACACATTTTAATCCTTTCCATTACGTACCATTCCATTAAATGGCATTCCAACCTACTCCATGCCATTCATGACATCATATTTAGTCCCTTTCCAATCCATATCGTTTGCTCAATTCCACTGTATTCCATTTAATTCACTCCATTCATCCCACACTATTCCGTTTTATTCTATTCCTTTCTGTTCATTTTATTCTAACCCATTCCACACTATGTAAAATATTCCAATCTACTCTATTATCACGCCATAACATTCCATCCTGTTCTGCGCCATTTATTGTATCATATTTCATTCTACTCTATTCCATTCCACTTCGTTCATTCCATTCTAATGTGCTCAGTTTATCCCAAACCATTTCATTTACTGATTTTTTTTTCCCTTAAGAATTTCCATTTTTCATTTTCCAGACTTCTATAAGGCCATTCACATTGGTTGCATTAGAAGTACTTTGATTAGATACTGAGCAAAATGAATAGAAGCATTCCCAAGGAGGACAAGAACTCTAACTTTCGTTTGTGTGTGTGTGTAAATAAATGAAATCCTGACAGTCAGTATTCCTTGACCGGTACCATCTATGGCAGTGTGTGTGTGTGTGTGTGTGTGTGTGTGTGTGTGAGGCTTACATGGTTTTCTAGGACACTTCTGGCATTTGTGGAATCCCCAGGATGTGCCGATGGTTCCACAGCAATCGTCTTGCTTTAAGAGGCCAGGAAGTAATTTTCCACACTGCTGTATACAGACAGACAGACACACACACACACACACACAATAAATGTTGGTCTTAATGTTACACTTCATACTTTTCAGATACAGTAGATGCAAAATTATGTAGCAGAACACACTCCCACACTGCTGTATACAAACACAAACATACACACACACACACACATAAACTCTTTATTACACATTCAAGCCTAAAAAATAATATATATATATAAAACACACACAGAGACATTTCAAATCCACTTCCTCAACGGTCAACACATTGGTGTGTTTCTGTAGTTGCTGATTGGTTCTTATCTACCCTTAGGAAAATAAACGGCAGCAAATTGAATAAAGATTAGAGCGCGATAACAGACATCCGTGACCAGAGACGCGAGCGAAGACTGCCGACATTACAAGTGGAGACGACACGACGACACGGCTGTATCAAGACAGTCCAATCGTGACGCTGCAGTGACAATTCTCCTGACATAAACACAAACAGGCCTGACAAACGCAGAGGTTAAATAAATCGGAACATGTCCGCTGCCAGACAGCACAAACAGCAATTACCATGAAGGATGATAGCCCCATACTCTGGAACTCACTGTACTTGAGGAGCCCATCATAAGGAAGAGGGCTCAGCGAAACTGGAGAGGCAGGTTATAAAGAACAATACTCATTTTGGAAGATTTTTTTCTTTACAATGACTAGCAAAGGCATTTTAAGTAAAGACGTAAAGACATGTCTAAAGTTTGCTGTGGAGCTGCAAATGGAGCTCTGAGCAGAATCAGAAACCACATAAGCAAGTAGAACTCTAATTAAGAACTGGACTCGGGTGGGGGTATGCAGATGTGGTTCTTACATTAGACCCTGATCGTGTGATTTCACACAGCCCAGCTGTGTCAGACAACACTGTCAATAACATGTCGATAAGTCACATCTATTTTGGTCGCAGCGTCTCTGGGTTTTGAACCCAACTCACCCCCAAAGAGCGGGGGGGCCCAGGTGGGGGTCCACAGGGGGCCGGTGTGGCTTTCTTTCCAACAAAACAAGAGCTCATCTGATCAACAGTTTTTGGACTAAGAACAGCTTAGTTCCACCTGTTATATGGGCTGTCCTCTCTTCCACTGACTGGCAAACAATATCGAAGCTTTCGCTCTGGTTCTGCAAGTTTCCTATTGCAGGCCATCTGATCATAACCAAGTATCATTTCAATGTACTACCTCCCTTCATACACTTCTCATATTACACTTTGGACTTTCAACAGTAATTGTTTACAGCCACAACAGGCATACTTATATCCTGTTATTTGCTTTAATAAGCTTAGAATTTACTGCACTCACTTGATGCAGGTCAGTCCAGCTAATGGCCTCTTATGCAATGTCGTACTCATAGTAATTCTGGAAGGTTTACATCCCATTCACACTCTACTGTTATACAGGAGTGTTGTCTGTTTATTGTATTGTTTCTGTCATACCTCGCACTCTGTTGAATGTTGCTATATGTTGCACCCTGGCCCATGGAGAAGTGCTGTCTCAACACATTGTGTACATGAACACAGCTGCTGATGACAATAAGGTAACCTTGAACTTTGAACATGGAAGTGCTCCTGCCTGTGTGGAATGAAAATCTGCAGGCTTGCCAGTCCTCTGTGGATACGACCATCCCTGCCTTTGAGGGCTATACTGAGGAGCTCAGCTGTCACTTCCTAATTATGTTAGTAGTTAATATGATATGCTAAGCCTTCAGTTCAGCTCCTGACGTTCTAAACAATGGGAAAATGTGGCTCCATCGACCTAAAATACACCAGTGAAAACAGACAAATTACAATGAAATGAACGGTACTTTATTTCACAGAAACCACTGGACCTTCTCTGAAGGCCTAGAAAGACGTTAAGATTTCCCACCAGCTAATTGGTGGGGTTTAAGTCGCCATTGCCTGTTAGCCATACTAGCCTCATAGCTTTAGGGAAAAGCTAAAGAAGCAAACTTTAGCCTACATGTATTTTTGGGTCAAATGGAAATCTCTGGATCACCACAGAGCCAACAGTGCTGCAGGCTTTTACATCAGGAATTCAAAAGGCAGGCTCCAGGCAGCTTCAAAGAAAAGGTGCAGAGATACGGACCGCAGATTAAATTTCTCCAGTTCTGCACTTGAAAGACAAAAGATTCCCAGTGTTCCATTTGACCCTTCTCATTTAATTCTTTTTTCTTCCTGCCTCTTCCCTGTTCTCTGCTACTCTTACAGAACGTGTCCATGCCAGGCGAGTTTAAAAGCTATTAACAGCAAGAGCAGAAGTGGACACTTCAGAAAGGCAAACAAGGCCAGAGTGAGAGAGAGAGAGAGAGAGAGAGAGAGAAGATGGGAGAGGAGGAGAGCCTGCTGAAGAGGGAGAGAGGCAGGGCAAGAGAAAACCAATCAGTCAAACAGACAAGAAGAGAGCGAGCAGAGGAGATTCAATTCAACCCTCAGACAAGACTGATCAAACACTTCAATCAGCTGTCTGCTCTCCGAGCCGCGGAGTCCGCACTCCCGAGATCCACACTGAGCGAAGAAGGCGCGGCTAATGACCTGGGCCTGGCTAACCAAGATCATCTGAGCATGACAATCAATCTGCAAAGCTTGGGAGGTGCTTGCCGCAATTTGTTATTGGGTTACAGCTGGTTCCAGAAACAATAGCATGAGTGGAATGGACTTGCTTTGTCAGGAGTGGCTCATTTGTAATGTTCCGTTAATGACCAGTAGCCCCCGTTGGGCATTACTGGCTGAGTGCCCAATGAGAAGCAAAGAGACGATAGAGGATCGATGCAATGCTTGTTCGCAACATCTATACCACTGTGCTAGCGATTAGCCTTCGTCTCTTGAGTGCTGTGGCAGAGCTGAGGCTGGCTGAGACAATGGACATCCCAGGAACCATTTATGAAGGCTAAGGACTTACAAAGATCTTACAAGATCTGGAGATACGGTGTAAATCATATCAGGACTTATAAACTATTATGAACTAGGTTTGGAATTCAGGTAATGGCAGGATGTGTTAAATTAACTACACTTACAAAGTCAACAACATGCATTACTGCATGGTCCAACTTTTGCATACAACTGCAGTAGTGATAAAGACAAAGTCTGACTTTTCAGAGTAGAACGACTAGGGTCACTGGTCAACAAGTGCATATGAAGCATTTAATGAGGTGAGGAATTCCCTGGAATCACCCCTTGAAACAAAAAGACTATGATAGCTAACGCTGAATACGAAGTGCCAAAACAGATTTCATTCTGCGGCACTCGTATTGGATAATTGGCTAGTGGTTCCTCGGGTGGGTTCTAGTCTTAGCCTAGATGCACTCTGTTCAGGTCACATTTTCAAATCAGCTGTACTTTGTAGATGTGCTAGCCTAATCCCCTAACCTTTTCTTTGGGAGGAATCCATATGTCATGCAAAGCCAAATTGGCTGTTTACACCCTTGGATTCCTCAACATAGGTTTGTGAAAGTCTGTTGCTTTGAATCTATACAAAATTAGAAAAGGTTCTTCACAGTTGTGCATAAGGTGCATTGAGAGGGGGTGTTATAAGGGAATCCTTCTAACATGCTATCATAACATTCAGCCATCAGGACCCACACATGTTTGTCCTTCATACCAGCATCATGCTACCATACCAACACACCTGTGTTCCAGTGGTCTCCTGGAAGCACCGTCCGAGCCGGCTCTTGGAGGTAACTGGCTGGTACTGCTGGTAGGTGTGCTGGTTAGGGTACACAACACTGTGGCTGTGGTGCTGGATCTTCTGGCTGCTGCTGCTACTGCTGCTGGAACTGCTGCTTTCAGATACGTGGTAGGTATAAGAGTGACCAGACTGCGATGTCTTCGAATGCCCGCTGCTGCTGTCCACTTGAGACACTTGGTGGATTTGAACCGATGCCTCTGGAGGATGTTTGACATGGATGTTCACCAAGCCTGAAGGAAAAAAAAAGGAGAGAGAGTTCCTCTCGATGACAGTTCGATCAGTACCTTGTCAAATTAAAAGTTCAAATTAACAGCATATCTGGAGGGAATGTGTGACTGGTTCTGTAGCCCGAAATGATCAAATGACAAAAACTACAGACCATGAATCAAATATAGCAAACAGTGTCGGAGAGATGAGGAGAGAGAGAACCACAGAATATCTTGACAGTCCCTCAAATATACAGAATGACCTGGGGTTTGACATTAAGTCCATTTGGTGATTGTCTTACCCTGGTTCTGGCCGGTGTTGAAGGTCAGTGGGAGAGTGTGTGTGGAGTGGACTTGACCGCTCTGGCCATTCACCGCCATCTGCTGAACCCGGTGACCAGTCTGGGCCGGCATCTGGCAGAACTTTCCAGTAAAATTGGGAGGGCACTGGCACTTGTCTCTTGCACTACACTTCCCTCCATTCATACAGGGCAGATGGCAAACCACTGTAACAACATAACACACACATATACACATAGATTTTCTTGAAACCACGTACCATAAAAAAAAATCTATTAAGGAAATCAGCACTGTCCTCTAATAGAGGAGTTGGATCCGGTCAGTTGTGTAATTCAATGGCACCCAACCTTTTTTGCGCCACGGACTAGTTTAATGTACGTTTGTTTTTTTGCTAGCTTGTGGGTTCAATTTCTGATGTACCGTATCACGTGACCGAAAATAAAAAAATAAAAGATCTTTCAGACTCTGATCATCAATAAAATATTTTTTATTCTGTTTTTCTGTGTGGCCTGATACTAAATGACTCCTGGACCGTCTTTGGGAGGCCAGGTGTTTGGGGGCCTCGGGTGTAATTTATGTCTAGTAGTTTTTGACAGGTGGCACCTTAGACACTCTGCCAGTACAATGTAATTCCAAAATAATGACTGATATGACTATCATTGCTTAGCTGCCAAACACCTATTGTCTCTATCTGGGCACACTCTCATCATCATCTGGAGAATGGAGTTGTTTTGATTTCATTCCTGACACTGAATGTAGTTTAAATCAATCTCTGTGGAAGATCACATTCGCACCTAAATGCTGCAATAATGTTGCACCTGTAATACCCAAACATGCAAAAGGCAACATGTAATATGTCCAATATATATTTAATATAAGCATTTAACATTAGTATGATTTAACAAAAGTGTGTGTGTGTGTGTTATATATTTAACACACACACACATACCACACAATATCACACTCATTAGCTAAATTCCAATGCCGGGGCCTGATGTCTGCCCTGAGAAGACAAAACAACTGGTGCGTTCATGGTGTGTTTGACATTTGGTGATGGGCTTGCAGGGTTTCAGCCCTGGCTGTCCTCCACCACTCTGTCTCCACTCACTGGATTCCTCCTGGTGAACGTCTGGGCACCTCTCAGCATTCAACAAACACATAAAACAGCATGCCAGAGAGTGAGAGAGAGAGAGAGATGCACAGAGACCCATCGGGACAAAGCCTCTATTGTTTGGAGAAGACAGTCTGAACCACAGCCCTTTCAAACTCCACTCTCAAAATGCAGAGAGAGAGAAAGAGAATGAAAAAAAAGCAAAAAAAGCAGGAGAGTGTGTCTTAGGGCATGTCTCACCAGAATGACACACTTTCTGATTCTGACCTGTTCTAACGTACCTGCCTCCAGCTCAGAGGCCTGACACTGCCTCTACCCCTCCAGCAAGTTAACCGCACGTAATTACCCAACTGTGCAAGGGACAACCAGTAATCAACCTCCTCCAGTGTCAAACAAGGGCAACAGACTTCAACGTTAAACAGAGTCACGTGTGTGTGTGTGTGTGTGTGTGTGTGTGTGTGTGTGTGTGTGTGTGTGTGCGAGAGAGAGAGAGAGAGAGAGAGAGAGAGAGA
>JBBPCY010000001.1:36878674-36889635 GCA_037974405.1 Brachyalestes nurse
CGATTACTCGATTAATCGTTGAAAAAATCGACAGAATACTCGATTCCAAAAATATTCGATAGTTGCAGCCCTAGATTTAGGAAGTCCTGGCTAGTGAATGCTATTTGGACTAAACTAGGGAAAAACTGGATAAAGTATAAATACAGTCAAATGTCAAATGTGTTTTTTTATTTCTAAACAAACTTAAACACAGTATTTTCTTCATTTTAGTGCACACATTCTATTTATTACCTAGTTTACTTGGGAACAATACCATTGCTTCAGAAGTTTACGTTTCTTTTATCCTAATGTGTTAAATTTAGAATATATACCGTTCTTGTACACATACAAATGCGTAAGTGTTTACATTTCATCCTGTGTAATCAAAAAGTCATTGAACCAAAGCTTTTGCACATGACCAAAAACTGAATGGCTTTCATCAACACACAGAACTTTGTTCAGAAGAGTTGTGTAGGCTTCCTGTCCTAGCATCCATCCAGCCTTTGCTGGATGATGTAGGACTACCGTTTAGGAGCCTTGACTTCACATCACTTCTTCACTTCACTTCACCAAAGAAATCTAACCGATTGTTTCACAATTGTCATCTTTGGTCTGGGAACAAAATAAAATCGTACAAGGTATCCCAGGCATAAACCTGTAGAGAGAGCTGGCTCTGCACTGCCAGTCTGTCCTCATCATCGTCATCATCACCATCATCATCATCAATATCATTTCTCTCCCACACCCCAGATCCATAAAACCCCTTCCTGAACTCTTTAACCTGTTTGATGTCCTGCTATTCCTTTCCCCCTCTAAATGGCGAAATATTTTCATATTCCATTTTCTCTGGCGCCGTCCAAGCGAGTCTTGGGCTGAGTTCAGTTTAAAGCAGAAGTAGACTGGGCAGGCTCTCAAAAGGCAAGAATCACCAGGCCCGTGTACCGTGGAAATACTTTATGCAAACTACTGTATGTACAGCATACATGAAGACTAAGAATAAACATGATGTATTATCCAAATTGTACATAATACATTTCACATTATGGTTTGCATTGAAAGTCTGCACACGCAGCGCAAACGGTCTCCTGCGGTCGTTACTTGAAAGGTGTAGTGAAAGGAGCCATACATCACACTTTGTATCACTATATTTGAGGAAACTGCTCTATTTGGATGAAAAATGTGTCGACACAGCTTTGTGCTCCTACGCATACTCAGCCCTACGAGTTGCACCGGCCCCTCCGCAGCCACACAATGCTACAGTCTGTGCTGAAATGTAATTGAGTTCGTGAAGGCAAAAAAAGCTACAGCGAAGGTTTCAAATATCTCTAAATAACTCCAGCCAAAATGAGAGCCAATTAGATGGGTAATATATACTCAGAAATGTCTATCACATGGCCCAAGCTGGTAAGAAGAACAACAAAGTCTTCAGGAGAGGAACTCAGTCTTGATCCACTATTACACAAGAGGGAACCTCCAGGGCTTCTTAGGCCTTCATAGAAAGCTGAGTGACTTCTGGGAACCTAAACTTAAAAGTGACAGAGGCAGCATCCATTCACATTTTGTCTCATTATGAGTGGGACCAGTGTCTTGAATACTGAAATATTAAATGGACTGTGAATATGAGCCATAATCTAACCATGTTCCGGGTAGTTGCTAGGAACGGAAAACAGCGGAAACAGCTCTAAGCCAGGAATCTGAAAGAGTCACAGCCAAACTACAACATACAGAGAAAAAAATATGGTAATGTCTTTTACAGACTTTAAATTAAACTAAAAACTCAAGACAAGCTTAATCTAGGATTGTGTATTTACACACGTCATGTCATCCACCATCCAAAAATATCCAGTCAATAGCTCTGTGTTCACAGAATGACCACTGATACAAGTTTATTATACCACATTATCATGCACAAAGGTCATTCAATGTTCTTTACAGGAATATAACAAAAATTAGAAGGAAGTAAAAAAATAAATAATACAAAGGAAATCAATAAAAGAAGACTAAAGGAGTGATGGAAGTGCCGGGCTGGCTCTGAAAGACGCAAGAAAGTTAGAATCAAATTTGAAATTACCAAATCCAATTGGAAAAAGTCAGATTTGGTGTGGCTTCCTGCCACCCAGACTGCAGACGATCTGTCCTGAACAAGGCCTACTAATGGGGCCTAAAAATTAACAAGGCCTTTTTGAGTTGAATCAGGTGTGAGCAATCTGGCTGGGCATGTCAGGAGTTTGACACACTTTGGTGGTAAAGTAGAACAGCAGCAGTCTTCACATCTCTCCACTTGCCTCAGCATTACAGCACTCAGCGCAGTGGGAGGCCAGCAGGGGCTGGGTGACTGACAGCTCAGCGTGAGCCACTTTACACACCAACTTATACAGCATAAAGAGCACACGCCAGTAAAAACAAGACCTATTTGTAAGAGTAACCTTTGTTCCTTTAACTTGGGAGAAAATGGGCTATAGATAGATGGTCTGCATATCCGCATGCACACCAAAAATCAAACCCCATTAAACGATACATAGGAAAATTTACGCTAAATGTGACAGGTGAAGTGGGGAACCGAAGGGAGCGGCCCCTGTGAAGCAAACTGTTCGAAAGATATATAGGGACAAAGGAGAGCATTCCATAAACTATAACTGACAGCATCAAGGAGCTTTTATCATTCGTCCTCATTTGCTGGGGGGTTGGGGTGATATGATCTGTAAAATTAATAACAAAATCTTAAGGCCTTGTACTGCGCATATTATTCATCATAAGCACTGCACTCCATCATGTCCCTAGTTGCGATGAATTACTATGTAACCGTGTTGCCCGAGTGTCAAAGCACATATATTTTATTCCTAATATTCCTAAAAGCATGTACACATTGGTTACCTCCTTATGTAGGAATACATGCCAATATCAGCAACATGACAGGATCTCAAGAAGCTCCTTCAGCCATAGGACGACCAACGAGTATCGCCAAACACAATATTAACTGAAATGATGAAAGGTAAGCAGGTCAAACTCAAAGAAGGAGAACACCTAACCCTCTGCTGAGAGTCCTTCACTTTTTTCTTCTTTGCCGCCCACAATTTTTCCTGTAATGTCTTCCATTACAAACTTTCTGTAACATTTCGCCCCCAAATTTAAGAGCTCTCCGGCCCCTTGCTGTGCGGCTGGCTCGTAGACGCCGGCCCCGACATCAGACGCGCCAATTAAAGGCTCCTCCAATCAAAACAAAAGGCATGGCTGGAGAAGGAATGTGCTCCAAGCTAGCAGAGCTAAAGGAGTCCCGCGCCCATCAAAACAGGGGCTTTCTCTGTGGCACTGGTCCAGCCGTTTATATCCCTCCATCTCTACATCTCTCTCTCAGACACCTGTGGTAGGGATTCTTCATCCCAGGCCCACAAGAAACAAACACCACGAAGGAACACGGGTAATCAGTGGCACTCGGTTTGACACAAAAATATAAAAAAAGGCAAAATATAAGCAAAAAAAGCATGCATCTGATTTCTGCTAGCATCCCTAATGTATTTTAGTAGTATTGCAGCACCTTATTGCTTTAACATGTAGCTTATAACAAACATTTAGTATTTAGCACATACAGTAATTACTTTAGTTAAAAGTGCGGATATTGAGATGTTCCCACTGTTTACCACCTCACAGAATCTCACTGCTGCTCGTATTCAGTGATGTATCCAGGTGGTCGTTTCTATCATGAAACTGGTCCCATTCACTGGGAATGAAAACCTAATTATGCTGGTTGATTGTTTAACACGTTCTGTGCAGCTATTTAAGGCCTAACCAATGAGCCAAAAACTGAGCCAAAAAAATGCAAAATTTTCAATTACCTTTTCAAGAATTTAACCCTGTTGCTTCCATCTGAAGCTTATTAATGAAATACAAGAACAAATGCAGCACTCGGCTAATTAAAATTTAAACATGGTAATGCTGAAAAAATGACAGGTCATTTAAAAATGACTGGCCTTTCAAAAAAGTACTGTGAAAGACCATAAAAAATAACGGCTAATCTTAAATAACTGTGCTAATTTCTTTTGCCTAAATCATATGTGATCACTGTAACAGGCCGATAACTATTTAAAATAATAATCTTATGCAAGTTAAAAAGCAAGCCCCCACCAACCACAACTGCGCTGGTCAGCTATAGTGCAATAGATTCCCCTTGGCTATTTTGGACTGCTAAAGTCTGTTTTATATTTGTTATTCATAACAATATAAAATACTTTCTCACTGAGACATTTAAACAGTGCTCTTTTAAAAATGTGGACATTTAATAAGAAACGACCGTTAATAATGTCCATCCCTTCTAGTAAGCTTGTCCAACAGTAATGGCCTGCACATTTAAGAGTGACCAAGCATGACCAATGTGCAAACACACAATCAAACTGAGCCATGTTCAACAGTGACCTCAGAATCATACACACAGAGGCCTCTTCTATAAGAACAACCATCTGCTGGGCCTCAGCTACTGATGAATGCACAGTTTACAGAGAAGCCGCACGAGAATCAAGCCCAGACTCATTAGACCCACTGGCTTTCAGGATCCAGGACTGAGACAGCTGTTAGGACGTATGAGGAACGTGCTCTGGGCTGAAAGCGACTGCATGATATTTGTAGTTTGCAAAAAAAAAAAATCCAACCTGATGTATGAGAAGGATGGCTTAGGTGCAAAGCATTCTTTCAAAAATGCTCCACAGGCCTAGGAAATAACCTCGGAGAAAGATCCTAGACAGAAAAAAGGGCATTTTATCAGCCTGGAGATGCCGAACAGAGTGGGAGGTAGAAGCGAGGGCTTAGGGGAGGCTGCAGACGAGATATCAATTACACGCGAGAGGCAGGAACAGCCAAAAACCATCTATTAAGCCTAACGTGTCAAAGGTCGGGAACAAAAACGTCTATTAAAAGTAAGAGGCAGGTGGCGGCTGGTGAGGAAGGAGAAGACGTGTAACCTCGGCGATCGCCCCCACCCACACCCCCTGAGGCCCCGGCTCTCGGAGCAGCCTGTCTCTTATATAACCTGCTGGCTGAGCTTCAAGAACCAACAAGAAAATGATTCCATTCTCTTGGTGAAAGACTGTGATAGGCTACTCTCTCTAACCTGGCTCTCTCTGGGACTTTTGTTCCCGTCTGTCTGCCTGTCCATGTGTGTCTGCTCCTTTTCCTCTTCCTCCCTCAGGGCCCGGCACCAACTTAAGCAATGTTATGAGGTTTAAAGAGTGGGCAAAATGACAAAAATATGATACCTGCAGACATTTTCACCACACATGATACAAATTACTCTGTTTTGCTCTCCTGAGGTTTCATAGCATAAAACAGACACAGGCAGAAGGTTAGTTTCCACTCTAAACAGCTAATTTGGCTAGCTGACGAACTACTCTAACTAGCTTAGCTCATTAGCTCATACAATATAAAGAGCTGCTTTAAGTGACACACAAAAAATACTGTGTATACTCATGTATATTCATGTCTACTCCGAGTTTTGTCATGGATAGAATCAAGAAAAGTTTTCTTTCTTCTCGAGAGGGTGAGTGGACGCATTAGCTGTCTTGTTTACAAGTTATCGTAGCTTAACGCTAGCAAATAAGTGTGATATTCAACACTTTTACACAAACATGATTGTCTACAATTACTCAAAATCACATAGACACTAATAAAGCTTACATAAACAACTAATTCACTCATTCTGTGAAGGCTAGCACAAAAATGTTAGCATTAGCTTCATGACTAGCTTATGTTACATCAGGGAAATATTTTTTAAAAATTCCAGATACAACAAGAACTGAACATATTAGACTAGTTTACACTTGCTGGCCATGTAATCTTTATTTTGGTGACTTTATCTTCTTCTAGAAGATGACTGATAGTGAATAAACAGTGCGATAGTACGTAAAATTCTTGAATAATTTAACACAGTTTAGCCTTTACGATGAAGAAGGAGATTTATGCCGTCATGCTGAAGTTCTGTAGAGTGTTTCAGCCCTGCACTGCCTTTTTAATGAAAGGGCAGCCAATCAGAAAAGAGATAATTTACATGTACGAGGAGAAAAATTTAGTCTGTTGTGAAAACACTAAACATTTCATTTTTGTACACAAGCTGTCATCTTTGATGCGAAAGCATCTATTCACTGGATAGTCACACATGTATGTGTAAAGGCCTTATAGAGTTTGCAAATTCAGGGATATTGCAAAATCTCTCTCTCTCTATTTACCTCTTTCATTTTCTGTCCATTTCTTTAGTTTTTCCTTTATCCTTCTAACTCTCTCTTTCTGTTTCTCTCCTGCTCTCTATCCCCCCACCCCCATGTCCTCCCCCCTCTCCCCTCAGTGCCCCACTCTGGGCCTGACAGCAGTGATTTGGCTCACAGGTGGGATCTGCAGCTGCCACTGTGGTTATTTATAAAAGCCACCATAAAAACAGTGTGCATTTCTGTCCGCCTTTTATCTGAGGCAGGGCTAGGTACCCTCTTGGCTGTGCTACAAATGCAGAGAGCTGAAATCACACACTATATTGGTCAGCTCTTCACTTATTCAGTGTGGGAGTTTATATTAACTGCCAGTTAACTGGTTAAAGCCCCACTTTAGGAAGTGGCAAAACAGCCTGGTCTGGACTGGATCTGGGGTTACAGGGGGCGTGATAAATCCTCATGTGGTGTGTTTTTGTTGTTTAAAAGACATTATAGCATATTTTCTAATGAGGCCCTAAATTAATTAAATTACATTCATTTGGCAGATGCTATCATCCAAAGCGAAACACTCAAGTTTCAGGACAATTGGAAAACCAGGGGAGAGTTCTAAGTGTTAAATCTTTAAGAAGGGAGTAGTGAAAGAAGATGTAAGCTTATTCAGATAGAAGAGCAAGTGTGATTTAGGAAGGATAACGCACAAGAACAGCCCTGTACTCTTTTCTTTTCGTCATCAATGCTCTTTCCTCAGGAGACCTGCAGTGGACCCTGGAGCGATCATCAGGAGGGCCATGCCCGGTGATGCCACAGCCATCCATGGTCAAGATCAAGAGAGCACAATTAGCTTTTTAACAGGTGAGCAGCTAGATTTACAGAGTGTGTCGCGTATTTCCAGACACCGCACAGGTCTTCAGTGGTTCTTTGGTCCAAGAGCATAACAATAGTCACCAAATATCTCAGATATTTTGTGTTACATCCAGTTTTACCTGTTTCCCTCTGCCCAGATTTCCATCAAACACTGCCGTAAACAACTTACTATATGTTGCACATCCTCTGTCCTGCTACTGCTATTATTTGCACAATTATTATATTCTGCTGCTGCATCTGTCGTAATACTGTATTAATTCAATTAGCAACTGCACTAAATATTGTCTTGTTTTTTGCTCAGTTTTTTCTTGCACTCTCTCTCCTGCTCTTTTCACATTCTGTGCATTTTGTCCCGTTTCCACTCATGCAGTGTTGTGTTGCACCACGGTCCTGGAGAAACTTTGTTTCATTTCACTGTGTATATGGCTGAAATTACAATAAACTAACTTGACTTGCCCTTTGTTGACCAAAGTCCTCCCTTTGTTGTCATGTTGTTAAACAGGACAGTCAAACTCAAGTTTCATGCTTGCTTAGAGATCAGATAAGATGCATGCCCTGCCCACGACCACCTGCCCAACGCTTCCCAGGCCCGGTACAGAGCGGCAGAACTAGCAAAACCAAATGGACTCTCTGGGTCAAATGTGCTCTGGCTCAGGTCGCCTACTGTGAGTACACCCTTATCTAGTGGGTACAATTGGACATGACTAAATTTACAAAAGACATTGAGAAATAAATCATATTAATTGTATTTTCAATTCATTATTCATCAGTTATCATGTATAAATAACATTACTGAACCCATGCTGGTGGCCCTTTATGCTGAATGGGTGTGCCACAAACCGTAGCTTGTGTTTGCCTTCTGATTACACCAAATCATTTATTACACAGGCAGCAAGGATGCCGCTATTTTATGAAAGGCATTATATCATGGAAATTATGCTAATTACTAATCAATACAGCTGTAGCAACATTATGTTACACTAATACTGGTATAGACCATATATCATCCAAAGCTAGTGTGCAAATGCAAGGACAGTAATCACACTGCATCAGCAAGAACAGTCTATACACAAGCACATAGAGGGGATGTAACAATACAGACTCCCATTTATGGCCACATATTTTCATAATTTCAGCCACCAATCATTTTTGGGTGAAAACCAAAAGTGCTCTATTACCAGCAAAAATGTGAGTGAAACATTTCAGCACAGTGTGTCCTGAATTACCATTTCATAATTGGACTTTCAGATTAGTTTCAGTGCATCGCATGTGTGAGGAAAGTGGGGTAAAAAGCACAGGCACTGATCTACAGAGATGTGTAAAACAGTGATATGCCCACAAGTGGGCGAGTGCATGTGCAGCGTACATTAACCAACCAACATTACAGCCCTGACCCCTACAGTGACAGGTCCAGTGGCTCTGAAAGTGATTATTATTCTGAATAATCATCTCCTCTACATGGTGGATTCTAACTCAACATAGCTTGCTTTCCTCCTAATGACAAAAAGGGAATGTAATGAAGTGTATTTCCAGCAGTGTGGAGGCAAGGACGTGATCATTTCATAGAGGATAATATTAGTGTGGAACTAATGGTCTTTATCAATAAATACTATCAAAAAGAAGTGCATCAGTGACACCAGACAGCATAATCACATAAGATTATATTGTACAGAATGCAATGGCAAGGGCAGACGGAGTAAAAGGTTCAGAGTGGAGTCATGATACTCACGCTTCGTGCAGCGCTGGGATCCAGGGGCCTTGCTCCATCCAATACAGCACTGCCCTCCACAGACGTTCACACTGCAATGACACCCAGAGACACACAGTGGATTTCTTGGGTTTCTGTCTTACACACACACACACATACACACATCCAAAACCACATGCACACACTCACTGTGAAATCCATTCTCCTCTGCATTGCATTCAAACTTGTGGATCATACTGAAGCCTTGAAACACACACACACACACACACACACACTCAGCAATGCACCCGCTCACTCAGCACACACACATACTCACTCGGAAACAAACCCTGAAACACCAATGCTCCCAAACACACACACACACACACACACACACACAGACGGACCCATTGACCTAACTGTAACCCTCAGATCCGCCCCTCTCCCACCCAGCGGTCAGCGCAGCGCGCCTTTTCTCTCTGGAGATAAATGCGAGAGCCTCTGGCCAGAGCTGGACTGGAATCCCATTCTAATCATTCCTCTCCAACTGCCGCCGCTGCTGCTAGCCCACCGTTTCCATTGCTCCACACTCGAACATGAAAGAAAAACAAACAGAAACGCCAGCAGCACCGATCGTTTTTGGACACCAGGCCTTTATTGTAAAAGCCTGTTGGAACGGGGCTCCACGGAACTACTGCAACATTTCGCCGAGGGCAAAGGGTTCACTGCAAAGGGGCAAGTGGCCTCTGTCGGCCTGGTGGGCACGGAAAACTCCTGACGCAGCATTCTGCGAGGAACAATGACGCTGCTGTAGTGATGATTTTCCTCCAGATTTGTGCTTTATCTCCCTATGAATAACAGAATACATCGAGTGTGTTCAGTCAGTTATTCTGGGAATATGGTTTTTCACACCTCCTTCAACATCCCACAATGAGTAGATTACTCTGGCTATTCTGGGAGGTCGGGAACCTTTGTAAACATCAGCTCAGAATGGGATAAAGTTTTCGGGCACTTTCTTTCTACATGAGCAAAAAACGGTACTCTAAATAGACCAATAAAGTTAGGAAGGTGGGGAATTAAATACAAGGATGCCTTTGTCATTCAGGGCATGTACTATATAGGCCATGTAACCTAAATTCTGTCCCATATGACCCATATTTCCTTTACAGTCTTCCATACTATCCCATATGACCCATACAGCCCAACATATTATCCCATATGACCCCAATATTTCACAAGATACTATCCCATATGACCCATACTGCCCGACATACTATCCCATATGACCCAAATATTTCACAAGATACTATCCCATATGACCCATACAGCCCAACATACCATCCCATATGATGCATACTGCCCAACATACCATCCCATATGATGCATACAGCCCAACATACTATGCCATATGACCCAAATATTTCACAAGATAGTCTCCCATATGACCCATACTGCCCAACATACTATCCCATATGATGCATACTGCCCACCACACTGTCCCATATAACCCACACTGACCAACACACAATTCTATATGACCCATACTGCCAAACACATTATTCTGTACCCACATTCATGCAACATGACCACAGCATTCCTATAACGTCCATACTGCCCACAACACTACCCTATATGACCCAAACAGCCTGACACACTATTCCATATGAACCATATGGCCTACCACACTATCCCATACAGTCTATATTATCCAATATACTTTCCCATATCGCCCATATTGCCCCCTAGACTACCCTGTAGATAGATATGGAGATATGGTATCATGGAGATACTAAAAATAGATAATAAATAATAAAAAATAGAATAATTAAATGACAATAAAAAGGAGGACAACAGAAAGTGCGGTCAGCAAGCATTAAAGAGTCTTACTGCAGTGGGGAAAAAGGACCTCCTGAACCACTCAATTCTGCAGAGCAGTAAGAGGAGCCACATGCCCCTGCTTTATGACCCATATTGCCCATCACACTTTCCTATTATCCCCCTTTACTCATTATCCTATATGGCCTACACTGCCCATCACACAATTCCATAAGACCCATTCTCGCCATCATGCCAACATGCCATCCTCTATGACCCCCACTGCCAAACAGACCATCCTATATAACCCACACTGCTCAATACACCACTCTATCTGACTCCCACTGCCCAACACACCATCCTATATAACCCACAGTGCTCAATACACCACTCTGACTCCCACTGCCCAACACACCATCCTATATAAC
>JBBPCY010000001.1:36889735-36905431 GCA_037974405.1 Brachyalestes nurse
TGTGTTCTGGGACACAGTCCTGCTGGAATAGAAAAGGTTCTTCCCCAAACTGGGTCCACAGAGTTGGAAGCATGGCGAAAATGTCTTGGTCTGCTGAAGCATTAAGATTGGAAGTGAGGGACCTATCTCAAATCCCATCTCAGTTACTTTTGTCCATATAGTGTATCTAGACCCCATAATGCAGCAGTAATTCGTGACTACATTATTACTTTTATGTTTTCATCTATGTTTGTTCTTGTTAATTACAGAGGATTCATTTTATATGACATGGTTTTTAGTGTTTTTATGTATTTTTCTGCAACAGCAAATGGTGTCTGTTCTCTTTTACTGAGTGATTTCACAGTTTTAACTACCCTCATCTGGGCACTTTACAGGCTTTGGGCTGTTCAATGGTCTACAGATTTGCTTGTCTAGCTTAATACATTTAGCCTGGGAGTCCTTTATAGCCTAGGAGATGCCATGCCACGAGGAAACTTTCAAAGGTTAGTTCATCACAATGCTATAATGGCATAACCAAACATGTGATGTAAAATGTCATATTCTCACTAATTCCCATTAAGTTGTCAAGACGGATTATAATATTTCATGCAATTACTTTAAATTAGCTTCTGCCATAAACTAGCATGACATCAAACACTGTTGCATCTGTAGATTAGTATAATCTGTCATGACAATTAGAGATAGCATATGACATCTGCCATGACATGTTTGTCACATGATTAGGTCAGTGTTGTGTTGCAGGGCTGAAGTAAACTTACAGAATAAAACCAGTGTCAAATTCTGATGACTTTCTATTAAACACAGTTATGATAAGGTTCTGATTCTTTATCCTTTTTTTTCAAAACAGCAACAAGGCTGACATTGCTGCTATCAAATGATATCAGCCGTCAGACAAGTGCCATTGTCCAGGGATGTTATCATCCGAAATTGTCCACTTTTCTCATCTGGTAATAGAATGGAAGTGGTTGGTATGCACGACCTCAATCTTGACTGATTAAATCACGGTTCAAATGAAGTCAAATACATCTGCTCTTATCCTCACACAGATTATCACAAAACCTGCTAGACCAAATAAAAAATACTGAACAAATCAAATCTCGCTGACCTTTTTTGCTTTGTAATAAACCTGAGACATTTCAGTGTGAGAGGGATTGTTGATATGGATATCAGGGATCATTGCCTTATAGACTATGGCCAAAATCCTAGATTATATCACCCCCAAACGTATTAATAATAGATGTCCTAGGATCTTTAAAACTATTCTACAGCAAGAGTTACTTCGCCTCTTACCTTCAAAACCCCATCAATGCTCCATAAAAAATAAATCTGAATTAAGCAGAGGCTGATCCTCTTCCCATGCAGCGTTAGTTCACTCCAGGACTGAAACATAGAATGGTTGTCCTCGTCGGCTAACCTTCAGGCAACTCATGAATGAATGGACTGCTTCAGTTAGAAAAAAATCTAAACCCCAGTATTCCCTTTCAGGCTCAAGGTGGCTACATTTTGGAAAATTGTAAACTTAAGAGCATTTTTGCTTGGATCCATATGTGTAGCTTAGCCCATTAACACTGAAGCTATAGGATGTATTTTGATCCAAACTGGTTTTTGCATTGTGGCACATTGTAGGAGCTTGAATCGGTCTTTAATATGGAGTAATAAAAACAGCCAGTTCATTTCTAAAGGATAAAGAGAGGTCAGAAATTCACTCATGTAACCACTTAATACGTACTAGGGTCACGGGTACCGGGAGTACCCACTGCAAGGCACACACACACCATTCACACACACCTACGGCCAATTTAGAATCCCCAATTCACCTGACACACAGGTCTTTGGACTATGGGAGAAACACGGAGACCCCGGAGGAAACCCACACCACCAGGAGAACATGCAAACTCCACACACACACACACACACACACACACACAAGACCAGGACCCGGATTCCAACCCCCAAACCTGAAGGTGTGAGGCAACAGTGCTGCACACTGCGCCAAAGTTGGAAGTGGTTATCCAAAATTAATAATGGCTGTTTATTTACAATATGTGTGTCATAAGTGTACTTCAGAAACAAAAAGATACAAGGATTTGGGCCCTTAAAGGAATACATTCTCTCTCACCAAGAGACTTCATTCTTTTTCTTCAGCAGAAGAACAGAATGTTGCCTCTTTACTTTTACAGATATTTCTAATGGACTTGTTTCTATCAGTTACATTGTTAATGAATGTGTTTCTGTCAGTTCTGTTGACCGTTTGGTTCAACTGTTTTGAATGGCTGATTTCTGTTTATCTGAGTTACTAAAAATGAATACAAAACTGGAAATATGAAATTAATGTGGTATCAAAGAGAGCAGTCCATACCATTCTTTGTTTAAAGATAGAGATCTAAATTTCCATTTTTAAATTGTGTTTTTGACACCCATTTTTAATCATTAGCCAGTGTAAGGAGACAGCTCTTGCAGTTTCCTGGGTAATGGATAATACTGTAACTGTACTTCTGCATTGTGTCGTGCTTTGTGTGGATCTTTCTAGAATATTTGACCTTGTTGACAAAGACTGATTTGAAATCAATAGACTGCATGGGTTCAAACCTATTTTCCAGATTGATCTAATTGTACAGAGATAGTTAGACTGTCAGAAAATGATGCAGGTACGCTTTTATGCACAGACATGTCAATAACCCAAATGTACCTTCAAAGGTTAAACAATGGTCACTAAGGTCTTGCTGTGTACCTTAAATTGGGCTTAAAGTTACACTTCACCCAAGGGAATCTGTACATTTTTATAACCGTTTTATTTTAATTTAGAAAAAATAAATAAAAGCCTGAAATAAAGAGAGTGAATAGATGCAATGCAATAAAAAATAATTTCAATTGCGTGCCACTCCAGTGACAGTTTAGTACCATTTTTCTGAGATTGTGTGAACTGATGCTCTCAGTGTTTCAGAGTTTCACAGAGTTCCACAACAAGGATAAATCTTCTGAAGTATATCCGTATAGTTGATGTGTTGGAAGTAGGAGAAATGCGCAAAAGTAATTAACATATTAGACAAAGATGAGAGTCAGAATCAGAAATCAGGATATTGCTTATGTGATGACTGCACAGAGACAAGAACAATATAAAATATAAAGTCTAAAGAAAATCAGAATAAAAAATCTGTAGGAGAAAAAAACCTCAATATGAAAGCACACCATGAGGAGCACGATCTAAGCTTGAACACAAACTTTTTTTACCAAAAAAAAGGGAAACAAGAAGTTAAACAAGAACTAAACCAAACACAGAACTATCAGGGGAATTAAAAGGCAAAAAGACGAAGTAGAAGTAGAAGAGAACAGAGATTAACAGGGACGGACCAGGGCTATACAGACACAATAAAACACAATGGCTAAACAATCAAACAAAACACAACGGAGGAACAAAGCACTGGGGCAAAACACAGAATCCTGAACAAACGCAGAGCAAAGAACAAACCAAGCAACACTGAGGATGAAACAGAGGTATATATATACTAACTAAGGAATGAGAAACTCCTGGGCTGGAGAGGACACAGAAGGAAACGGGACTAGAGCGGAGACTGACATACAAAGCAACAAGTGAAGCTGACCATTCTGTCATACATGAACACACAGTGTGAGATTCTTCCTCTGTATTTAACCCATTCACCAAGTGCAGCAGTGGACAGCCAGGAACATTGGAACAGGAACAGTGTCTGTTAAATTCCTACACAAGCAGCTCATTCTGCTTTATGAGGGACTGATTACTGATCGCCTGAATCACATCTTATTTAATGAGGAAAAGTATAAAAACACTGCTGTAATCAACACTCTCCTCTCACAATGAGACCAGTTGGATGGTAAAACACTGCTAGAAGTTCATCAAAGGTCATTATTGCCATTTTGTTTTAGTGAACAAGAGATTTCTTGTTTTCTTTGAATATGTTCTGTACACTCTGCATCATCATGTAATTTCCTTTAAAATTATGCTTATTTTACTTGGAAATTAGGAGAAATATTGTCAGCAGTTCTTAAAAACTAAGGCTGAGCTGTTCAGTTCAATACTTGAAGCTACAAAAGATAAAACCTGAGAAACTCAACATTTTTCCAGAGGTCTATTTTTTTCCGGAGCTGTATTTTATTAAGTAACCAAAAGGGCAAGTCAGTGACGTGTGTGGGATCTTCCGAGGTCCAGTGCAAAAAAGAAGGGGTTCCTAATATGAAAAACTATTCTGATAAATAAAAAATATATGCTTCTCTACTCTCAAGACAACTGTAACCTTACGTTTATGTTAGATTGCGAGTTCCCAAACAAAATTCCCCTCATTTTTTAATAAATGAGGTGGATGTAAGACAAAACATGGTTATAAAACACCCTTTAAAAAGTCAGTTTAGTCCATGGTGTACATACGTAACCAACACTTTTACAGATTTGTGCCTATTCAGCCTACAGCAACTCCACCCATCCACAACAAACTTCTGAGTGTTTCAGTCCAGACTGTTCTTTTCAGCATGTGCACAGCCCTTAACGTCAGTAGACCTCTTTAAGAGACGGATTGAGAAAAAAGGTCAAATTCTCTCAAGGTGTTCTTGAGGTGGGTTGCCTTACTTCCTTACTTCCTTAAAGTTACTAAGAGATCAAGTGGAGTGGAGATGTGGAGATAGTGTTGTAGAGATAGTTTTAAGCAACCAGGACAGTGTGATTATTATATATATGTGGACGTGGACAAAGCAGCAGCTTGTTCAGGACACTTTACTCCCATTCAGTCAGGGGAGTCTGGCCTGGTCTGCTCACCCCGTTACGTTGTAGCCCAAGGATTGCTGTGTCCCGCTTGAGCAGGGGCTCCAGGCCTTTAGATAAGAAGGCGGCGAAGGCTTTCAAAGTATTTAATGGGTAGAAACAGCATTCTTGACTTATTTTTCTCTTACGACCCCCTTACCGGACCTTTAGATGGCCTCAACCCGTGATGTTGATGATCTCTTATTTTTTTCTTCTTAACTTATATTCAATAAATACATTTTTTTTTAAAACTTTGGGCACGTACACTCTTGCTCCATGCCTTCCTTACTTTTGCTTTAATCTCTGACTTTTCTTCGACTGGAGTTGTTTAGGTGTGTAACCTAGCTGGCATTAACTTTGCGGAACAGCAGATGATGATTTAAGTTTAGCACTTCAGGTTGAAGATCAGGACTATTTGAGCACTGATGTACATTGCTCTGGATACGAGTGTCTACTAAATACTGTAAATTTAAATGTTAATGAGGCGCTCTTCTGTATATGATCCAGCTAAACGCACAATTGCTAAATCTAATACTGGCATAAGTGAGGCCTGTAAAAGATCCCGGCCCATAACATGCTTCTCCTAACAGGACACCATGAACCCACCCATAAATACAATAGGGCCTCTAGCAAAATACGCCTCCTACATCACTCCTATCGCCACACCGAGATTCTTCCATGCGCTCATAATCCTTCAAGGTGTGTCTTAAGTCAGGGGCCTTGTTCTTGGTGCTTGCGCACGTTAGAAGAGCTTCTGCTGTGCATTGTTCGGGGTGATTCACCACACCCCCGCAGTAGCTGCAGGGGACACGCTTAAATGTGCTGCCCCTCTTGGGCATCCAACAAACATGCAGAGTTTGGGCGCACGGGACAGGGCGTGTTTCAGAGATGGAACACTGATTGATGTGACAGTTGTTCTTAAGCAAGCCAGCCCTTGAGGAGGATCAGATGTTTCATTCGATAGTCATTATTTCGCCACTTTCGGGTCTGACTGAAACAGCGGACAGCTCTGCTGCTGTATACGAGGAGCAAAGACTACAGCAATGCATAAATACTGGCACCCTTGGTACTTTGTGAATCTATACCAGCAACGAGTCTTATAGCACTGGAGAAGAAGGAGTGAGATCTTTCCATATCTTCCAGGGTTCTCTAGGTTCTCTGCTTTGGACTCTCCTCTTCAGCTTAGGCCGCAGGTTTTAGTGGAGTTTAGGGACAGGGATGGTCATCTCAAAACCATGACTTTGTGGTCATTGAACCATTTTTGTGTGGATTTGGACGTATGCTGTGTATGACTGTCCAGCTGGAAGATACCCCCATGACCCAGTTTTAGCTATTTGACAGAGGTTGCCAGATTTTCAGTTAAAATTTCCTGATACTTGGAGAAAAAACAGCCGCAAAACCTTACAGATACTACACCATCTTTAAGAGTGAGGATAAGGCGTTTTCTGTAGAAGCATCCATCCTCTTACACCAAATCCTTTTTACATATTGGTTGCCAAAAAGCTTTATTTGTGTCTCATCTGACCACAGAAGCCAGTTCCAGTTCCACTAGTGTCTAGTGTTTATGGTTTAGGTGTGCAATGAAATTAGAGGCTTTCTTTTGGCAGGTTTTTCAATTAATTTGTCAAGACTGACCCCAGAATGCTAGGCTTCTGACAATCTCCATCTGCGATATCTGAAGAAATGCTTGTCTCTTAGAATAAACATGCATCCTCTTCCAGACAGGTTCACTGCACCTCTAGTTGCTTGAAACATGAGGAAAAAAATACATTATATTTTGTACAAAAACTGTTTGTTCTCTGGACAAGAGAGTGGGTGTAGGGCAAATATCTGGCAGGCCAAATCAAACTTCAGCCTCAGTTTGGGCCACCCTGTTCTAGATCTGTTGAAGCGGTTCGTCTTCTCAGAGGGATGAACTCATACTCTTTCTTTATTCAGTGCTTGCACACACACAAACTTGTGCTCCCAACACAAGAAGAGCCATTCAGTTTAAGAACAGTGTGCTTAGTGGGTGGACACTGACTGCAGAGTCAATGAGCTATCCTCTTGGTCATGGCTATTCATAGTCTAAAAAAAACAAAAAACAAACAGAAAGACCAACATGAGTAATACAGGAGGACATGAAAAGAATAAGTAAAAGCTAGGGAGTTCCTAAAATAGGGGTAGATTAAATGATTCAGATTCCTCTGCCAATTATAGTAATTACAGTCATGAAAGTCTCATCCAAGAACTCTTACTTTGTGAATGCAGATCTAGGTTTGGCTGAAGGGACTGACGACTATGAAGTGCAAATTCTCTGGAGTGGTTTGTCGTGAAGTTGACAGGTGAAGTGAATTACATTGAGTATCTCATTACTGTGGCACTTGGCTAGGTTTGGGATATATTAGGCAGTAAGTGAACAGTCAGTTTTTAAAGTTGATGTGTTGAAAAAATGGGCAAGCATAGGGATCTGAGCAACTTTGACAAGGGCTGAACTGTGTTGGCTAGACGACTGGGTCAGAACATCTTCAAAACAACAGCATGTGGGGTGTACCCAGTATGAAGCGGTCAGTACCTACCAAAAATGGTCAACTGTACAACCTGTGAACCGACAAACGGTCATGGGTGTCTGATTCCACAGAAGAGCTGCTGTAGACCAAAACTGCTGAAAGGATCACAGCTAACTATGTTTGGGCCTGCATAACCACAGACTAGTCAGAGTGCCCATGCTAACCTCGGTCCACTGCTGAAAGTACCCACAATGGGGATAACAACTGGACCATAACAACTGGATCAGAAGGAAAGTGGTCTTGTCTCATTAAAAACCTTTTCTCTTTTCATGTGGACGGCCAGGTGAATATTTGTTGCTTATCTTGGGAAGAGATGGCACCAGCATGTACTTTGAGATGAAGGCAACCCAGCAGAGGCAGTGTGATGATCTGGGCAAAGTTCTGCTGGGACACCTTGCGTCTTGGCATTCATGTGAATATCAATTTGACGAGTGATTCTCTGTCCAATACATTGTGATGCATTACATGTAGTGAAACGTCTAAAGATTGTTCTCCATTTGGCCAACAATTTTTTTTTCTACAATGTCCAGCTCTACCTCCTCGCAGTCCCCAGACAGCTGCGACATTGTCAGTGATCAAACTCTTAATTTTCCAACCCCTGCTTAATTATGCACTTGTTGGGCTAGAACAGACCTCAGACATGAGCCTCAAACCAGAGAAAGCTCAAAACCAGCTAACACTCACTGGAACTAATCTAGCACATATCTATCACTGGTCCTAACATGGCTCAGCTGTCATGTAAAAAGGTCCGAAGTTGCTCAATAGCAAGGTTCTTGCCCTTCTGGTGCTACCACTCCCTTTGAATCCTCACTAAGGTCAGTAAGCACTACGCTACCACTGCAAAAGCTGTGTAGCCAGATCTGGAACCAACAGTAGTTGTTGTAGCTGTGGACATTGTGTGTGACATGAGATCTGGTCCAGTGTGGTTTGACTCCTTATGAGGCACATATGGGCTAGTTGTCTAAATGGGAACATATTTCTGAATCCTTTGAACTCTTGGCAACATGATGAGCAAGCGGGTGGATTACATCTGGGCACACATCATTTTGATATTTTGAACAAAATTTGGGAAAAAAAATAATCATGTTGCACAACTTTATAATGGCAACAGCTGGAATACAAGAAGGGTGCAGTTTATAATGAACATGGGCTGTTTATTGGTGCTGGTACAATAGATTGTAACGTCTGTTCTTCATGCATCTCCACGATGCAATGTCACCTTTTTGAATTGCAATATCAGGCCATGTTACATTATTACACTCTTCCCAGGAGCTTGCTGTGGTTTTGTATGTGTAGCCCACCCTTTAAGCCGCTGACACAAGCACACCTTAAGTGGATTTCACTAAAGACTGCCTCTCCTGCTAGAGATTACCTCAGTTAAATGAGCGAGGTGCGTAAACTGTCGGAATAAAAGAAGATACTCGCTGTTCTCTCTTATGCCCGGTCTTTCTAAGGTATTATGTGGGCTTGACTGTGGACATTTTACAGTCACACCAGTTATTTGTCTGCTTCAGTGGCAGGATTAAAGGGGTTTTCCTTGTAAAAACAGGGGCTGTCACAGTGGGCTCAGCCTGCAAAGCAATCTAGCAACTGACACTGGTGTCTTGTAATCCTGCCTGGAATACAGTGCAAGAGAGTGTTTCATTGGTGGATAGCTGTATGGCAGGCCTGTCCAAGGTTCCCTCGTTTTTCGCCCAGTGACAACTGGGATAGGCTCCAGCACCGCCCGTGACCCAGGTAAGTATAAGGGCCTTGGATAATGGAAAAGGAAGGATGGATGGATATCTGTATGGCAGCTACTAAGTCATCTTCAGTCATTTCAGCAGTGCTACCAGGGGCTACACCTCAGCACTACTCAGGGTGAATCCCATTCTTCATGACTTTCTCGGTACTGATCCTCTTTGTTCACTTAAAATGAAAAAGAACATACATACATAGACACATATACACACATACATAGATATATACATATACACTTGCCCTAAAAGGAGAGGAAAAGAGCCCTGAGGAAAGCAGTCTGGGTTTGGAGGAGGATCCAGTCTCTGTTTGATTAAGGATGGAGCTGGAGGAAACAGTGCTGTAAGGCTTTCACCTCTGAGACTCCGGTCATTTCCTGCCCAACTCCAGGGCAATATGTCTTTTCCTTGAGGTTTAGGAATCCACTGTCTCTCCGCTCCTTCCCAATCGAGAGTGTAGTGAGGGAATGCGTTCTTTTAAGAGGCAGTAATAATAACCAGGAGGCTGCGCGTGGCATTGCTGGATTAACATCATTCTCGTTACTCAGCTCCATTGCGTAATCTCTGGAAGCACTTAAGTCAGCCCGTCTCGGACGCAGACACAGGATGTTTGTTCAGTGTCAGTCTCGTGTTCACTGGTTCCCGGCGTTCCAAAAGTTCCTAACTAACGGGCAATGTTCTCGCAATGCTTTCACAATGCCTCGAGTAACTGAAGCTCTGCTTTCCCACAAGCAGCTGAACAGCACTCGTGTTACTTTCTGGAAGGGAGCTGGACATATTTCTCACAAATGAACAGTTTTCTCATTATAGTCTCATAAAGCTCACTCATGATGTTATTTTCACCCCCATGACATAAGAGCGATTCCATTTCCACGGGAGGCCAGCGATGAGGCAGCTATGAGAAACTGAGTCAGTGGGAGAAGAGGACTGGATTCCTTTCCTTCCCAGGAGAATGACATAACAGGATATTTTTTTGCCAAGGTAGCGAAGGGTTAATCACAGACATACTTCAAATTTGTAAGAGTGTAAACTGTTGAATGTAAGACACTGTGGAATTGCATTAAAGAGACAGTTCCGAGAAGATTTGAAAAGCTCTTTTGTCTACTGTTTGCATGAGGAATACATTTTCTCTGAAAGCAGTTGAAATGATGGACGAACGGAAGAAAGATTCCATCTATGGGAGAAGAATTAGCATCATGAGGATGAAGATAAATATCAACAGGACTGCCTCATCCACCAATCATGGAAGGAAGATCAAGGCCTGTAAATGATCCAAATTTCTGAAGCAGTGTAAATCCATCCTCTAGGACTGGTTCACTGAGTTCAGTAGAAAACAAAGACAGTGCACTTATCCCAGTGATTAAGCTTCTTTACACCCCTTTGGAGTAAGAAAATTGTAGTGCTTGTCCTGACTTGTGACCGGGACTAGAACAGATTAACAGAAGAACACCGATACAATGAGCCCATCAATCCTGATCCATGTCTCTTCAAAACATATTAAAACAGTATTGTTTTTTGTTTCAAGAGTCAAAATCAGAAGAAAAAAACATGAGTAAGAAAACAGAAAAGGAAGAGAAGATTACAAAGACCAGACCATTTATTATCATGGAGAAAGCAATATAGTTGCTCCACGTGTAAGACATTAACATCAGTGAGGTTCATCAATCACATGCATTTTTCTACTGGGTTTTGGATCTTGGGTACACAGAGTGTTGGTTCCAACTATTTATAATATCTGGACATCAAAAAATGTCAAACGTGGCTCCAGTAGCTAGAAGACCCTGCATGGAACAGAGATGAACAGTACAGCATTCCACACTTTCGCAGATATGACACGGACTGGAATAAAAAGGCTAGTAAAAACCCTTCATTGGACGTATGTGCATTAAACTGTCTTATGATTCTCAAGTTCACTGATGAAGGCAAGTCCTTGCTTGAAGACAAGAGCAGAAGATTGTTGGGTTCTGGGCTAAAAAGAATTAAGTTGTTGGAGAACTCTCCCTCTCTCTCTTAAATGCTGTAATATGCATGAAGTCAGATGATGTCAAAATACTGTGCAAAAGTCTCAGGCACCTGAGAAAATGATACTCAGCTGTTTCTAACATTACAACAATACAAATAACATGAATACAGTAAACAGTGGTTTTATCCATGGCAAAGTGTACACCTAACCATTTCCAGATCCCTCCTTTTGGAAGTCCAGTATTACTTGTAGCTTCCATCAAATACCTGGTTTGGCTCTTTTTACTTCATTTGATTAAACTAGGCGTGCTGCTTGTGGATTTTTATACATTCACTCAATGACTGGAGGCACTGAGGACAAATCTGGAACCAAACCTGCGTGCTTCTAACCAGCTCGCAAAAAACTACTTTTTAGAAAAAAGAAATCTTTATACTTTTTACTGTTTTTCGTGCTTGCTTGCATTTATTCTGATGTTTTCTTGTCTTTCTGCTGGCAGAAAGAAATCCACTGCTGATACAAAGGGTTTCAAACAATTTGCATATGTGCCTAAGACTCTTGCGCAGTCCTGTCATGTATATGATGGCTTTTGTAAAAAGCATCTCAAACATCAATAGCACTTTTGGACTGCTGTATTTAATTCTGGGAGAAAATCCAAGTTTTGAGCAGCATGGAATACGTGTCATTGAAGACAGAACACTTAGACAGAATAACGAATACTTTAAATCTCAGCACTGTGTTAACCATCATTACACTTCTGACTGGTTTCTAGTCTGGGGATATTTTTTTTGGATGAAACAACATTACTACAATAAGTTTAGTCCATATCTTTAATCTGTGTCTGAGATCAAATCAAGATATGCATTACTAAAAGGCACATCTTAAATATACCATAGGCTGGAGATAAAGGTGTCGCCTGAAGGAAAACGGCTATTCTGATTGGCTGCGCAGCTTAGCGCTCAGGTCTTGGAGCTCTGTGATAAGCTGTTCCAGTTCTGTCACATCACTTCTCAAGTCTTCATGGATTTCTCCTGTGGAAACGTCCGTGTAGAGTTGCTGTGGACACACAAAAAAAATCAAAGCATCAATGAAACACAAGGTGTCAAGAAAACCTTACATTTAAGAGAGCTTTCAAGTAGCTTTGAGCAATATCACACTATATACTATAAACCTGCCGTTGTGGTTTAGGACTGACTCACTGTGAGCTAATAAAATTGGACACCAAACATCTTGGCTGATCTGGGGTAAGTGGAAAACTGACATTTCACCTAACCTTTCTTTTAATTTCATGGCTGACTGACACTTTGTTAATGCTCTTAGGAAACGTTAGGGTTGGGAAGCACAACACTCCAGTCAATAGTGGAACACAATGTGAGAAGTCCAGAGCTCTATTTCTAAGCTTTAAATCTTTTCAAACCTTAAATCTCATTCAAATGAATTCATCGAATTAGCTTAGTATTGCCACTTGAGCTTACAAGTTTACAAAATGACAGAGAGGAGTGCTGGACAGAGAGAAGGTCAGGAAGGAGAAGGAGTTCTGGTACTGACTTTGGCTTTGGTGGCCAGACTCTTCAGACTGAGCCGCGCCGAGGACAACAGCTGCAACGCCTCCTGTGGATTACTCTTCTCCCTGCTACAGCTGATAGAGACTGTGTGTGTGTGTCACAGACAGACAGAGAAAAGGAAAGAGGATGGTGAGTGTGTGTGAGAGAGAGAGACAAAGAGAGATGGGAGAGCAGAAGGGAGATTATTAAATGACTGCAGTCCAGTTTGAGTCAGAGAGGTCACTGGCTGTGCATTAAGCACCAGAGAAGAGTTCACTCTACTCAGCCTCTGAACAGAAAGAGAGAGAAAGAGAGAGAGCTACTAGAGTCAGTGGTCACTAGAGGTCACAAGAGTTAGGTACTCTGCTGCTACTCTGTGGGGGAACTGACAATATATAAAAAAAACTAGATCTTGCTAGTAGGGACCAACCAATGTGAGCATTTTGTGCTTCAGGGGTGAAAAAAACTCACATAACTGATATAACTATATTTATATTTTAGACTTTAATTTTACACTCCAGTGAAACAGTGGTTGTACTGAAAGATACGATCCTCAGTCAGCTGTAAACTGTGGAATGCAACAGCTAACACACATTTATTACATAAACAGCAGCCCCTAACATCACTGTCTATAAAATGATAAATATTGGACTGTACTTGATGGATGTACCCAGGATTCAAAGTAACTGTCTCTTATTGGTCATTAGTCATTGATTTATTTTTGTTATTACTTTGGTAATCTCATCTGGATGACAGTTTGACCATGATGGAGCAGCTGGTGGTCTGGTGGTTAGGGAGTAGCTCCTGTGTTTGTAAGGTTGTGGGTTCAAATCCCAGAACCACCACGATACCCTTGAGCAAGGTACCATCCCCACACACTGCTCCCCGGGTGCAGTGTACCTGGCTGCCCACTGCGTCTATTGGTGGATGTGTTAAATGCAGAGGACAGGTTTGTGGTGTGTTTACGCGTGTGTTTAAGCCAATTATTAAAGCCATGTAGGTTGCTAAGTATTATATAATTTTATCGTCCAACTGACATATCTGTCGTCCTCTACTTGCTGTCCTCTGGTGTATGTCCACCTGTCCACCCTGCTGAAACTAGACAGCATCATTTTTCTGCTCAGCCATCAACCACAGCATCTCCTGTGTTCACATATGGGTCCCTCTCTCTCTCATAAATTCATGTGCGCACACTAAGTTCACGGCAAAGTTCACATTAAGCTTATGAGAGATTGGCTATTAGTGAAGTCATAATTAGAGCATGACCTTTATATAGCTTACTGTTCATCACAGCAGTAACTGGTGCGCCACAGTGAACACTATCAGACAAGGCTGCAACCATCAAGAATGTCCTCTGTATCGCGTGAACAACTTGCACAGCAAGCTAATCCCAATTTCAAATTGACCACAGAATGCAGGAATCAGATTAATGATACTTCTTCTAAGAATCAGTTTATACAGTACCATGCAAGTCATGCAAGTTTTTAAATGATAATAAAATAATACATATAAATAATATTAATACAGTGAATAATGATTGTATGTATGTCTATGTGTTTGGTTTATCATTCTCAGGCCTCTCCTCATGGAAGCCCAAACTACATTGTAGTTCGCATCAGATACCTCAGATACCTGGTTAAGCTTAGTCAGTCCTTCATTAAATTAAATCAGAAGTTGCTGATGGAATTTCACAAATCCCGGAACCAAGGACAATTCTGGAACCGAACCTGTGTTCTCCCCAAGTACATTTTCGCAAGCAAAACACATTTTGATATTGTTTAAAGCTTTCTTGTTTGTTTGTATTTATTCTAACGTTAACTTGTGTATTCGATGGTAAAAAAAAATCCCTCACTGCTCAGATAAATGTCCTTAAACAGTTTGCACAGAAGACTTTTTCACAGTTTTTCTTTCACAGTCTGGCTTGTGGTTATGGATTTATGGAAAGATTATGAGAAAGGGAGTGATGTTATAAAAAATGGCCCATCCCTGCAAGAGCCACCAATAATACTCTTTAATGGAAATACTGGCAAAAATTCTACTCTATGTAATGAGAAACTGTAATAACATTTATATAAAAATAAAGAACTTTGATTATTAGTCATTATTACTCTCAGATTGTATTTAGTATAAATGCATGTAAAAGGTCACACTGTCAGGATATATGGGATGTGGTGGTGTTGGAGTTAAATTCACTGTCATTTTCAGCATCGTAGTTCAGTTCTGAGAGAAGCAATGCACACACTGAAAACTCAATATTATATAGCGACTCCTACGTGCCTTTGGTTGAATGTGATTTTTGCCAGCTTTCTGTACAGCTTGTTCAACCTTGCAACAGTTACATTTGTGGAGCATGGACAGGTCAATTCTCTACATGACTGCAAAGAGAGAAAGAAAGAGAGATAGAGAGCTAACAAAAATGACCCTCTCTTTCAGACTGTGTGCATCCCCCCCATCAACAGTACCACCATGCTGTCTTCTCAAGCCATGACAGCAGGAAAGGTCAAAGCAATGTGATTTATGGATGTGTAGCTTTTCCACAACATACACACACACACACACACACACACACACACACACACACACAGTCAAAAAGACAAGGATACAGAACAATCCAAAAAGCCCAACATAAAACACAGACAAATAAGCATAAATGAAAACACCCACACCTCATACAAACACACACACACACACACACACAGACACAGATGCCACTGAACATACAAACACAGCAAGCAGGGGAGGATGGAGTGGGACGCCACTTCGGGAGACTGCAGGGTTCTGCCACATTAACTCAGACAGCCCCTTTATAAATCATTAAGATAAACAGCACAGTGCCTTTTCCCTGAAGGACAAAAGGTGGAGAGTGAGTGCGTGTTAGTGTGTGTGTGTGTGTGTGTGTGTATGGTGCATGATGCCACAGGTTCACGTGTGTCAAACACAAAAGGGATACACACATTAATTGGCAGTGATAGAGTGAAAGTTCAGTTTCCTTTCACATTGTTATTCAGCTCATTCAGGTCCAAAAGCCTCTGCCCCAGCCATACTGCTGTTTAATTCAGCAATTACACACACACACACACACACACACACACACACACACACACACACACACACACACACACACACACACACACAC
>JBBPCY010000001.1:36905531-36918457 GCA_037974405.1 Brachyalestes nurse
GAACCCTCTCAGATCACACAGAGAGGAACCACCAGAACCCTCTCAGATCACACAGAGAGGAACCACCAGAACCCTCTTAGATCACACAGAGAGGAACCACCAGAACCTTCTCAGATCACACAGTTGTCCAATTGAAAACTACATTTTTTAATTCTTTGTTATTTACACTGTTAAATCATACAACCTAGGTTAAAATGCTTTCATTCTAAACTCAACACTTGAGAAATTTAGTTTTTAGTGTTTTCTACCAGATTATGTCATTTATCCATTTTTGGCCAAGCGAGCAATTTTATATAATAATCTTAGCAGAGACCCTGACGCGCTGGTATCACCCCAGGGCCCAACATGTATGCAGTTGCCCTCAGCTGCCTGAGGTCTGCCTTTAACCTCTTTATAACAGAGGAGATCATTCAGCTGCTGCGCACCCACGCAAACCTGCAGGCGAAGGTGCGATAATTAGAGGGATGTGATGAAGTAATGAGAGCCTAGATTGGAATTCTAAATCTGGCTGGCATCTACCGTTCAAGACATGAAGTAACACGTGGCTTATGGGCTGGCAGGACAGGACGGGCCATGTTTCATGCTTGGATGTCCCTCAAACGCTATTCTCAGATCAGCGCTAACCTTCGCTTTGATGACAGGCTCATCCGCCCGGAACGCTTCAGGAACGATAAGCTTGCTGCATTTCGCATCCCATGAGGAAAGTGGGATGCACGTCTCGCCCTGTTGTTCAATCCAGGGGTTGATGTGCTTGTTGCAGTCAGAAGTCGTTGTGGATTTCGACAGTAAATGCCCAACAAGCCTGCAAAATACGGCATTAAAATCTGAGTCATCTGTGAGGTGGCAACCTCCTAGTCGATGTGATGTGTCTTGTACAATCCTCATGGCCTGTCTAAGACAACGAGGACTGTGCAGGTCTCCGGGTGAAGGGAGAGGGCAGCCGACTATCCGCTGATCTCTATGACCCTGTGGCGCTCCTTCTTCTATGACACTGTAGAGCTCCTTCTTTTATGAACCTGTGGAGCTCCTTCCTCTGTGCTACTGTGCACCTGAAGAACCGAGCACAGAGGCAGTAGATGCCTTTGTCCTGTGGAAATCAATACATCAGTGGGAGTCCACTAAAACCTACCAAGGAAGGGTGGTCCTGGAAGCGCTGGGGCACATGGTGACCCCAGAGATTGCAAGACCTGTACGCTCCACTGCCGCTGCTGCCATTGTTGCCAGAATACAGCAGTCTGAACCAGATTGTTACCCACAGCCCACCAACAAAATGAGCAGAAGGGGTGAACTGTGCACCTACAGGAGAAGAACGGCAACCACTTGCCCCAGCTGTGGAAAGTGTGGGCCAGAGATGGGGACTCGAGTCTGAGACTCGGACTCGAGTCGCACTTAAGTCGCACAAAGACTTGTGACTTGACTTTAGACGTGCCCTCAACGACTTGAGACTTGACCCGGACTTGGGTGTTGTGACTCGCGAGTCATAACTCGTAAACAATGTTCATATCATGGAATTATTTATTTATATCTCGCACTCTTTCAAACGGCGCCTCTTTTGCCACAATAACCCCCGAATACCGTTTACCTCGCCGCAGTGTCCCGTTACTTTAGTCCAAGGCATGGACGCAAATGGGGATCCGTCCCCAAGCCCCGCCCCGCCCCGCCCCTCCCAAAAAAAATTTGCCCTCTATTGGATGTAAAAAGCTCTGCAGAACAACTGTCATTTTAGAATGTTATACCTCTGGAGTTATGTTGGTGAAAGTAATACAAAAGTAATACAGGAGTCAAATGTAATACAGTAATACAAAAGTAATACAGGAGTCAAAAGTAATACAGGAGTCATATAACTTCATGTAACATGTTACATTTCTGAGACAGTAATATTGTAAGGTAAGGGATTACTTTTAAACGACAGTAACAAGTACTCTGTAAAGTATTACTGTTTGGAAGTAACTTGCACAACACTGACAGCCACACACCTATACAGGATAATAAATGCACAGCGAATGCAAAAGGACATGTTTTCTCGGCTCATCACTTCTGCCAAGCAAAATATCTCACAGACATGAAGTTTTCATCCTTTGGGATCCATGCAGGCGCCGACTCAATTACTCACATGAGTTAGTGAGTTGAAGGGGTCATCCCAGACTTTTTAAACATGACTAAATAAAAAGCCTAATCAATCTTGCACTATATATTACCTCAGGTGGTCCATCAAAGACTCTTTCCTAATGTTACGGCAATAAGCAGACGATCAGTTATGTGCATGATATTGCTCTTGACACTACGTTACTTGCATATTAGGTTTCAAAAATTTTGAACAGATGTGGGAACCATGAAAGAGGGAGATTTGTTTTAGCATGAATGGTAAGATGGTGTACTCATTTGGTAGTAATTGGGAAGCCTGGCCCACCTTCTCGTTGTCCTCCTTGTTGTTGCTATGTCCGTCGCCGTAGAGACGGGCATACTGCCTCCATATTTGTGCATCGGTACTGCAGCGGGCAGAGATTCGGCCGAAAAGTTCCTGTAGTTTAGCCCTCAGACTGGATGCCTGGTCGCCACGGTGATCTATCAGGTTTTCAATCACTGCCCTAACTAGGATTTCAAGGACCTGCAAGATATGAAATAAAATGAGCAGCAGTCCTACATTTTAGCTCAACCGGCCAAATGTCAATGCAGTTATATGTCAGAAGCAAAAACCACAGTGAAAACTGGTAACAAGATTTTATCTTTTTTATCTTTATATTCTCTCTTTTTTTAACTTTACAGTCCCTGTATGTTAAACTGCAGTGCTAAGTATATGTTTTTGTTTCTTAATGTTGTGAAGCACTTTGGTCAACTCCGGTTGTTAAAATGTGCTATATAAATAAAGTTTGATTGATTGATTTGTAGTAATAATACAGTAATAATGTCTGCAGATTTGGTCAGGTCAACAATCATTTGAGCACCTAAACAAGACAGTAGGATTTCATCTCAGCCCAACCCAAGGAGCGTGACCAACACATGGAATGTTGCAGAAATGCAGCTAACATCATATTATTAAATGGAGACTGAAACAATATTATTAAAATGGTCCAAAATAACTTAATGTAACATCTCATCATATTAACTTGAACACTGAAAGCTGGGAAGGCTTTTTGGAGATACAATGTTATTTTTAAGACCTCTAGTAACACGATTTTTGTTTTTTAATACTGTTCATTTCCATGTAATAGCCCCTCTACAGCAGGTTTCAGCAGCCTAGAACTCTTTCCTATCCCAGATACCAACTCTAAAACTATAACAGCCATGATCTGCTTGTTTACCTTGCCTCTGTGTACATTAGACAGACGGCCCAATGTTTTTTCTATCACTTCTGATGCAGATCACACTCAGATGATCAACACAGTCATTTTAACACATGGCCACATGCTGATAGATGGTCTAATCACATAAATCCAGTCAATAAATGTGAACTGGCTGTTATAGTCTGCCATCTAAATGAGGCCTCTCTCCATGTAGCATCCACCTTCCTTGTTTCCCCCTCCCTCCCTCTGCCATTCAGTGTCTCTCCGCATTCCTTCCTGCCCGTCTCTCCGTCTCTTCCTTTCCGTACGTGCGTCTGTCTCTGTATATGGCTGAATGTGCTGGGCTGACTCCGTTAATGTGTGTGTCTGTCTCTGCCTCTCCTCACCATCTGATGGAGATTTCCCTCCTGGCTCTGTCCTGTCTGTGTTTAAAGTTCAGCTCACGGGCTCACTAATGCATGGCAAGCTTGCTCTCCGATTTGTGTGCCACAGCACACACACAAACACAAACACACACACACACAAATGGAGGCCAAGTCACGGAGTGGGTGTGGACTGGGTTAAAGCAACATGAGGAAAAAACTCTTGTGGTCAAGGAGGACAACGGACTCGCAACATATAACACAGACTCTCAGGGCGGACACACACACATACAGTACAGTGCAGTCTTAGGCTCCTGTGCAAACTGTTTAATGTTTTTTAGCTGAGCTTTGAGGGACATTCTGCCAGCAAACACACAAGTTAACATTAGAATAAATGCAAACTAACAAGAAAGCATTACATATCATATATCAAGATTTTGCAACCTGGTTAGAACAACACAGGTTTGGTTCTGCTTGATGCCTCCAGTCTTTGCACAGATGTGTGAAACGATGTGCGTTAATTTAATGAGATATCGATTGAGCTGAACCAGGTATTTGATGAGAACTACAGTATAATGCTGGGTTTCCATGAGGGGAGGTCTAGGAATGAGTAAGGAAACACAGAGACGTATATAAAAGGCATAAAGTGCTCAGCTAAATGGGTTTCAAATATAATTTTCTGAAGTGTCTAAGACCTTTGCATGGTGGAGTTCTACTGGACATACTGGAGTTCTAGAAAGCTTGTCCATGTGCCACAGCTGAAAAAAGGAAGTGCCATTGAGTTTAAACTTCATCCTGTCTGTCTAGAAGAGCAGTGTTTGTGAAAACGGCTTTAGAATGTATCATTTCAGAAATACACACACTCATAGGGCTGTCTGTTCCACCTTACAACAGTAAAATGCTTTCAAATTAGTGCTTAAATATTCACTTGGTCTCAGGTGTGAGGTTAATTTAAAAAATATGTACGTATTCGTATAATAAAAGGTTAACAGGAGAAAGTGTTCAGTTTGTACTTTTAGTATAATTCAGTTCAAAACACAGGACCTGATGCAATTATTCAGCAAAAAACTGTTTTCCCTCAGGGTTGGCTGGCATGCGTGTGTGTGTGTGTGTGTGTGTGTGTGTGTGTATTCAAAGAGAGGCCCAGCAGGACTCTGAGGAGGTGCTGAGACAAGGCTTTCTCTTCAGACGCCAAAGCATATCTTCCCTTGCTTCTAACGTCACTGTGTTTAATTACGACTCCAAGCGCTGACCACCTCCAGTGACCTTCATCGCATGGGAGTCACGTATCAAAGCAGTTCGGCCTGTTAAAATCTAGACTTTCTTTCCAGCACCACCTTTAGCCTATACACTTCATATGCTCATACTTTTAACTATGTTCACATTTTAAATAGCTATGTGGGGTCTGTATGGATGGGAGATATGGTCCTATCAGCCTGGGAGACAATAATTGGTGTGTGTGTGCGTGTGTGTGTGTGTTGAGTCTAAGTGAAAAAACATATCCTTGGAAAACCTGTCTTGCAATCCTATCAATAAAGAGGCACACTCACACCAACAAAAAGGAGAGAGAAAAGAAGTGTGTTCTTCTGCATGTCTACCAGTCACATGACCATTTAGCCCAGAAGCACTTTTAAACACTTACATACGTTTTGCAACAATCCAAACATGTATATGTTTGGATTGCTGCTTTAATACAGACAATAAATATTCACAGCCTTGAGACTCAACTATCATCCATGGCCAACACACACACACACACAGAGCAAAGCAGGGTAATAAGGACCACATGGCAATCATGAGTGCAGGAATGTGTGTGAGTGTGTGTGTGTGGTGCCTGACAGAGGCAGAATGAGGCAGGCACTCATAGCTGGCAGCAAGGAAACCTGGTCAGAATTTACAATTCCACAAATGAATCCTACAGAAATGACAACATCCAAGCCTCCATCTGCCGCTCTGCACATTGTGGTCATCTTATAGCCACACCTCTTTACATGTGGACTGTCAAGAGGTTGTCATGAATGTGAGATATGCCGCAGGTCACACCCACCCTGCAAAACGGAGGAAGTCAAATGTGAAATGAATATATGCTAAACTTGTTTTAGAACAGTTTTTGGAAACTAAATACTTCCTATAAAATGTATCGTCACACCAGTGTGTTTTGGAATGTTCAACAACAAACATTCCAACGCTTCGAACTGCGTAACACTGCAGGTTAATGGAGATTCAAGATTACAGCTAATATGCCTTTATCTTGATGCTTAGAGCTTTAGATTTACATTTTTATACATTACACAGTAGATTCATGACTAAATCACAAACTCGTGCTGCGTCTGAAACAGCTGACGGACCAAACTGATGGACAGAGCACCGTGCAGGACACTCAAGAGCACAACAAACACAATAAAAAAAAAAAACACAGACTCACTGTTTGACAAGCAACGCTGTCTCATAAATTTTGTTTTGTGCAACTAGCCCGCATAACTGACATGTCACAGTAATACCAGCAAATCACACTGTTGTGTTTGTTACAAGCCTTTATAAAACATAGTAACCACAGCTATTGAATAGCAAATATAATCATCCTGTTGAACGACTCATGAGTCAAAGTTAAATGAATGACACTAGCATCCAAGCTAACATCACCTCACTAAAAAGGAGATGTTTAGATCATTAACATCTTTCGTTAAAAAATCTGATTTAAAACATTAAAGAGACGTTAAACACTCTGTATCGGCACTGGCCTCAATATTTTGCTCTGCAGTCAGCTCGACTGGAGCAAATACAAGAACAATTTACAACACAAAGTCTAATGTTAGTGCTGGGTGGCGCACAAGCACAAAAACGTACACAGGAACGGGTAGATGTTTTTAAAAAAAAACTCCCTTTATAATAAAAACATAAAGGCATTTGCGTATAGTCTTTAACATTTCACAATGGAGGAAATATGTGTATATGTGTGTCTGTGTGAATCATTACAACACATTTGCTTACACTGTATCAGCCTCTGGAAACCCCCCTAAGTGCAGTAGAAGGTAAATGGAGTCGGTCAAATCTCTGACATGCCTCATTCAGTATGATAGTCAGTGATGATGATGCCGCTGACGGGAATGACATGAATAAATGAAAAACTGACTTTCTCTCCCATTCACCAGTAAAGAAGGAACCATTTAAGAGATAACTGAATGCATCACGCAGTCTAATCCTCGCAATATCACGTTACAGCGTGAAATTAAGAAGAGGTGCAATGTCTTCTTCTGAGGCTGAGAGAAGGGCCTGGATGATACAGACTGTGTATGTCAGTGGACTGTGTGTACATAATTGAAAAGCAGGAGCACAGCAAGAGTAAATAAGTGGATGATTGAGAGAGAAAGAGGAAAGGAGGAGTGAAAGAAGAGATGAAAAACACTCCTTTAAAAAAAGCATTTTCATTCTTTACAACTAAAGGAAGAGGGGTGGGGGAGTTCTCAGCAAGTCCAAAGGAACATAATGCCAATGGATTATACTTACAAATATAAAATGATATTACATGACGTTTTCATCAGTTTTATCCATTCAGAGGTTAATGCAGCATTGAAGCATAAAAGTCACCAACTTATTATCCATATCCATATCAGCATGGCTCCTAAATGGAAAAAAATTCTACTCTGCAACAGATTCAACACTGTGATACTTACTGTGAATCAATACAATTTTCCAACTGCAGACAAATTGTTGGGCCCCATGCCAACTAACTCGGCAACAAATCGCTGTAAATGGTTTCATAATGTGAATAGTTCAGCCCTGATACTGTCAAGCATGACTGAATTTCTCTGCGATGAACTGCTGAGGAGCTACTGCACAACAAACAGTTGAAGCAGTGATGGGCAACAGCCAATGAGAGTTTGAGAAAACTCTCCGGGAATGAAGTGCGAAGAACTAACACTATAACAAACATTGTGAAATCTGGAAATATTGACTGCTAATATTGACTGAAAATATTTGTACATTCTTCCCTGTGCAAGAAACGGTTGGACCCATAGGATGGCCTACAGAAAAATCATGGATTTTTGTTATATATTGAAAAAATGAAACAAAACATTATTTTCTGTCTCTTCTCTGTACAAATGAATGCAGAAACATAAACGACAACAAGGTTCTCCAGTTTGCCTCAGCTACGTGAGGCAGTGGGATTTTGCAGGCTAACAAACAAGTCATACACAATAAATATTGAGGATTTTTAAAGTTGTTTAGTGTCAAGTAAGCATAATAAAGTAGAGAAGAAAGGTTCAGAACACCTGCTACCAATTCATCCTCACAAAAGACACACCTTTAATCCACCTCAGTGTTTTATTTCAGCTTGAAATATAAGGCCCTTTCTGAGCCTTCCCCACTGAGGAGGACTGGTCTTTTTTCAGTAGAAACACATCTATTCATTTGTTCCTCCAATCACACATCGATCCATTCATTTTTCCACCCCTCTATCCACTCACTCATCGCTAACAAGGCCCAGATGAGTTTAGACATGTTGGTCATTTCCTTAAGACCTAATGGAGTTTTCCACAGACCCATAATCAAGCTCTGGCATGAGAAGAGAACGGAAGGTTAAGAGCCGATGAATATCTGAGGGTCATGGAGAAAACAAAAAAAACCCCACAGATTTGCAGTAGTTCGAAACTGAGGTCCCAATTATGCTGCGGAAAGCTTTGACAGCGAAGGAACACTGAGCTCTGACCTTTTTGACGTTGTGCTTTCATGTGTCCGTCCATAAATGAAGGAAAGCCGCGACAGAGTCTGTCCTAGCATAAAAGAAGCCACTGAGAAGCAAGGAGGTGGGGAAAGAGTGAGAATGAGGGGGCAAAAGGGGGAATGAAGGTGAGAGAACAATCTGAGATTGAGTAAGCCCTTCTCCCAGCCCTTGCCCCCCCACCTACGTAGCAAAGCTAATCAGAGAAAGCAATGAAACAAGAGCAAACACAGTTTGCTTGGTGATAAGAACAGCTCCAGAGCCCGAGAGAGTGCTCAGCAGCAGCATTATGACTCTTCCCTGGAGGCCAGCTAGAACCAAAACTTCACACATCTAAACGCCGCTGTGCTATTTAGAGCATCACATCCGAGCAGAATGCATTCCTTCGACTTAATTGCAGTGAATTAGGACGGCATGCTTCCCTCAAAAGATTAAGATGTTGTTCGCTTGCTTGTTTACATGCACTACTCCTCATTTTGATGATCACGTTTTCGTTTATCATGCAGTGCTGTGTTTTAATGATTTTCCGAAGAAGTCTAAAAGTGAGATTTTTTTCCCTTTGTAAGGAGACATTCCTCATCTGAAAATTACAATAGAAAATGCCATTGTTGTGCTGTCTTGGGGAGTACGCTGCAAAAATAAAGGACACAACTGAATACACTACAAAACAGTAAAATAACCGACTCATTAAAACTAACTGACTCACAAAATGGTTTGGATTGCTATTGCATTGTTTTTGTTTGTCTGTGCTGGTCTAGACCCTTCCAGTCAGTGCTCAGCCTGGTATGTGCAGGTACCTTCAGGAGAATGCATCCATTTCTCAACACTGACATCATTCAGATACTCTTCCAGGCACTTGCTAACTCAAGACTGGACTACTGGAAACAGCATGCAACAGCATGACTGGTTTTCAATACATCAAAATTCCCACACACCATTTCATCCCCTGTGAACCCACTGTCTTCCTGGGGGGCTACATTAGACTTAAAACACTCACCTGCAAAGCCAGAAAACTTCCACTGACCATTAGAACTCGACTCTTTTCACTAAGCACTCATTTCCACTGAGCACTCAGGGTAAAAACTACATATGTCGATGTCCTAAGCTAACAAACTTTATAAACTAACAAAAAACTATCTTCCATGTATTATCTGTTTGAACTGACAGGACCCCGGTGGGGTACTATCTTCATCTCTGGTAGAATCTAAGTGCTAGCAGCTCTTAATTTGAATCTGGGTTTAACAGTATGAGTACTACAAAGCACTTCTTGCTCTGGACAAGAATGACTGCCAAATGCCACAAATGTAACAGTGCTTCTTGTGTTCCGAGTGTAATAGCTTTTCTCATACAGTACTGTTCAAAAGTCTAGCACCTGTGCAAACTGTTTGAAGACATTTGTAGCAGCAGCGAGTTTCTTTCTGCCAACAAAAACACAAGTTGGTCAGGTTTGGTTTGGTTACAGATTTCTGTTCTGTGCCTCCAGTCATTGCGTGAATATATAAAATTCTATAAGCAACACAACATATAATTTCATCAGATTAAGTAACTGCGCCTTCCCAGGTACTTGGAAGCTACAAGTAGTACAGGGCTTCCATGAGGAAAGAGGTCTGAAACTGGTTACACAAACACTTTGCCATATATAAAACCACCATGTACTATATTAATGTTACTTGTATTTATTGTAATATTAGTGCTTTATCACTAGTCCTCAGAAGTAAAAAGCTGTAGTATAACTTTCTTTTGCACAGTACTGTACATACTAAGACTCCATTCTCTCCTGGTCATTTCATTCAAGTAGTATCCGGATTTTAACTGCATGTACTTTGTATTCAAATGTGACTCGAGCTGAAATCCGATTACTATATGGCAAGTAACGTGCAAGTCAGCTTATATCCGAGAACCAATTGCCTGTGCTGCTTCACGGCCAGTTATTATTCTTAGTGCCACCAACAGTGGTCATGCTTATCGATATAATGAACACTCAGCTTACATGTAATTTACGGTACTTTACTAAACTGCAGCATGAAAAGAAGACTGTTACAGTGAAAGTAAGCGTTATTAAAGCCAGTGGCTATAGGGTGAGATGGACCACAGTGACATCTCTCTCAGGAGAATGAGAGAGAATGAGCCTCATCTATTATTCATCCCGCAGGGTGCAGGGGAAGACACAGAGCCATGCGCTAAAGACCAGGGGGACAGCAACCCGCTGCACCAGAGACATCTGCAGAATGAATTACTAATGACACACATGCAGCTTGCCTCCACACACACACAGGCACACAAACAGACACACGCAAACACACACTTTTAAAGCAACAAAAATACTTTCTTTCTCTTTGTAACACACACACACTTTCACACTACTGCTTACACATTCTATAAACCCGTTTATAGTGTAACATGATGCAAAATGGAATAACCAGTCATGAGGAAGTAGAAAACCAGAAGTATGTCCGTAATCCATCATTGCGCTGACCATTCCATCTACAGCACTGTGCAAAAGTATTAGGCATCTGAGAAAATTGTATTTAAAAGCTGATTACTACTGGCCAGGAGTGTTGAGAATGTTAAACCACTAATATTACAATAAATACAAATAACATGAATACAGTAAAAAGCAGTTTCATGTATAGCAAGGTGTTCCAGACCTAGCAAAGTGCTCCAGACCTCATTCCTCATGGAAGTCCAATATTATTTGTAGCTTCCATCGAACACCTATGTTGGCTCTTTTTACTTCATTAGATTAAATTAGGTGTGTTGCTTATGGAATTTTATAAATCTACACAATGAATGGAGGCACAGAGCAGCAATCTGGAACCAAATCTGCGTTTTTCTAACCAGCTCACAAAATATCAATCACTTTTTAGAAAAAAAGAAATCTTGATACTTTTTACTTTCTTCTTTGTTTGCATTTATTCTAATGCTCACTTGTGTTTTTGCTGGCAGAAAGGAACCCACGGCTGATACAAATGGCTTCAAACAATCTGCATAGGTACGTAAGACTTTTGCACAGTACTGTACAAGGGAACTTTAGGAGTATTGCTCTCCTTCTCACCTCCACATCTTTGTACTTGTCCTTCAGGTCCATGAGGCGGTGGTAGGCCCGGATGGCCTCTGAGAACTCGCCCACGTCGATACATACGGCAATAAAGTTCTCCCAAATCTGCCAACGCTCAAAGTTGCACTTCAGGGCTTCCTGCAGGGTACGAAAGGCCTTTTCCCTGTCAGAGACGCAACACAACATCACACACAAAGACAAACAACCATTAATTCATGCTATCAGAGTTAAAAAAAATAGACCTTAGTATTATCAATACATCAATACAGTCTTCACTGCTGCAGGTGCACCATGGCCTTTAAGTTTAGCGAAGCAGCAACAAGTACAGTTCCAGACAGCATGTGTGCGTGTGCACACACCCACACACACCCACACACAGTTCTGAGTGGTCCCCAGCTGACTGAGCAGCATTAACTAAGTTTTAATAGAACATTCCAGAGTCTCATCTTAGGGATGAGTGCACAGGCCTGATTGGCTGAGGGACCTAGGTGTAGGGGGGAGCGGGGGTTCCCAGAAGCCTTCAGCTGCACATCGTTCCACAAGGCTGCCAGGAAGACCCTCTTAGCTCCCAGGAAATCAGCAAAGCTGCCAGTCATCACAGGTGGAGAATATTATAACTGACTTTTAACTCACAAAACTGGTCAACACTTGCGTGTATGTGGGGGCAGAGGGGTGCTGTCTTCTGAGGTAGAAGAATGAGAAACTGGGAACATTTATGTCTGCAGTTTTTCAGACTAAAATATAACCACAAGACTTCAGGGTGCAGAAAACATCACATTCATCCGAGTTGAATGGGGTTTTTTTTACTGTTAGGATGATGTGGCAACGTTGGTGAGAGACACGTGACTGTATACCACACACTTTAACAACTTTATACACACGGTCATGCTCACATACGCAGCAATCCAACACATGAGGGGGAAACAAATCTGTATTATTGTCTTGAGGACGAATTAATGCAGCCTCAATATGTGCACCCATGTAGTTTCTGTCATTTGTCCAGACACTGAGCTTCTGCAACATCCAGAGACTGAGCACAAACCTAGCTCAGGAATTTCTTAAAAACATTGATCTTTAAAGCACTTTTGGACAGTACTTTTACCCCCTTTCCTCTATTTCTCTGAATCTCATTCTGTAAAGAAGTCTAGAAGTCCCACTTACTTCAACCTCAGTTTGATGTAGGCTGTGGAGAGATTGTTCCAGGCTTCAGAGTTCTGGAAACACAAAAAGAAAGGGACAGTGTGTTATACTGCTGCTAACACAGGTGCTAAAATGGACATAATACTTGAACTATTTGGATGATTCAGCCAAGTTTGTTGTGTTTTTGATATTTACAAAATTTTACAGCTGTTGCTGCTACCTTTTTGTGAAGTGTGGCGCTAATAAATTCCTTTGGAATGCCTTTAAATTCAGTGTAGTTGAGTATATTTTTTGCTCTTCTAATAAGTGCTTAGTAGTTTATATATTCTGTGATGTAACCTTACTAACAAACAGCACAA
>JBBPCY010000001.1:36924331-36942440 GCA_037974405.1 Brachyalestes nurse
CACGTCAATGCTTTTATGTTCTCCCAAGATGAAGTGCCACAGGTATGTGATGAGTGTCAAGTCTCTGACCTGACAACTGCCTGCATTTTTTTTTTTTAGGGCTGGGGACGTTAACGCATAATTTACTTAACGCAGACAATTATTTTATTGTGTGTTAACAGGTTTTATTTAATCCTTTTATTTTAAAAGTTTGTTGTTTTTTTTGTGCTCTACGCACAGACATATATTCTATATCTATGGCTCTATGTGTTGGCTGGTTTTCGCGGGGGTATTACATGGGCAAAAGTAACAGGACGCCCGAAAACAGCCAAGACCTAGAGCGCTGCGTGGACTAAAGTATTGGGACGTGACCATTACACCATCAGACTTTAATGACACTGCATTCAAATACACAGACTTTCATATGGAGTTTGTCTCCCTTTGCAGCTGCTATAATGCTCTGGACTCTGAGGGGAACTTGTTTGGGGCAAATAGCTTTGGTTTTATATTTGATTTGATTACAATAATGTAAGTTTCTTGCTGTTCAGAAATATTTGATATATCATGTATATATGATATATGAAAATATATATTGCCCCTTATTTGTTTAAAGCAAACCAAATGTTCATATAGCAGTACTTTAAAAATAAAAGTGCACAATACACTACTGTGTTTGAATTCATTATTTAATTCTGCGTATAACAATGTGCTTGATCACGATTAATCGCAGAACACTGTGTGATTAATCAAAATTTTAAAATGTTATTGTTGCCCAGCATTCTCACACACACACACACACACACACACACACACACAAAATAATATTATATAATATGTTGTGCAGTGTACAGTTTTTAATATTATACAGTTATACTGTATGGTTTTCCTTCTACTGGTTATGCTGTTTCTACTTTCTTCTTTTGTACTGTCCACTTTTCTGCTGATGCAAATTTCCCACCTGCAAGACCAATAAAGGACCAATCTTAATTCTTAGAATTATCTTAGAATTCTTGTCATTGATGCCATAATACAAACTCCGCTTGTAGTGAGAATATAGTTAAAGCAAAGAAATTACATTTAGGTACACTGATATGTGCATACAGTAGCAAGCACCAGTTAATATGGATAAAAACTTGCACTGAAACAAAAAGTAAAAACAACACAACAGCGTTTAAAACAACTTTTAGGGTTCACATGCCTTCCAGAGAGGCTCTCCAAAAATGACACACAATTATCTGTTCATCGGCTAGCATTCAGTGTGAAACTGGCCTTTTACTTTATTTTCAGCATGGTTCATAAAGAATGAGCAAGAGTAGCGCCACCTATCTCTAAAAATACAACTTCCTAATATCACAGCATCACAGGGCCTATCCTAGTAATACACTAGGAATATACTCAAAGAGACGGGTGCTTTTATGGAGGTGTTAAGCAGACACTGGCAGCACATACAGTAGAAGTAGAAAAGAGGACTTGACACTCTAGCACTTGACACTCTAGCACTTGCGTGACTGAAGTACCACTTCAACCAATAAGAGAACCAAAGTTCTGAGACACAGAAAGAGGGTTAACCAGAAAAAAAGAGGTGAGAAATAAAACAGTGGGGATGGGAGGAATGCAAAGGCATAAACAGTCCAAGATAAAGTATAAAGAGACACTTGAGGCAGTTTGATGCACAGAAAAACACATTTAGCATTAGCGACACTCAGTTCCACCTCCTTATGGTTGTCTTTAAGTGCAAACAGGGATGCTCCCATATATACATTTTCAAACAACCCTTAGGCTCTAGTTTCTTAATTCAGAGCATCCTGTTATACTGTGCATGTCCACTTGTCCTCTTAGAGGGAGGGGCCACGGCAAATCAAAACATTTCTATCCTGATGAGAGTGAACTCCTCAAGGATTACGATGTTCTCAGTATCCACAGGGCATGAAGGGACATGGAAGGGTTTGGTGGATATAAAAATGGCATAAATCAGGCCATGGGCGTTGCAGTCACCAGATCTCAACTCAACTGAACACCTAAGGATGAGTTTAGACTGATGTATGTGGTGATTTTCCACTGCCATCACCAAAACATCAACATCAGGGGACTATGTTTCAGAGGAATGGGGTTCCATCTCTCCAGCACAGTTCCAGAACCATGTAGTGTCTATGTAAAAGCACCCTGTTCTGGTGACTGGCTTACTAATACATCTTTGGTTGATTTTTTTTTAGTCACTCATCTGTATAAAACACTATGTGGCAGAATGTGTCTACTTTAATTTTTTTCCCAAGTAACTGAGTTTAACCAAGCTTCAGCTTAGTGTCTGGTCCTCAAGGCTCTGCACAACCATGCATAATTAACTTTTCCCTCTGTTCTCTAGCTGCATGCTGTAAAACGTCAGCTCCTCTGCTTTACTTCAGCCTTTTGGCTGTCCTTACCTGTGCATTATTCTGTTCCGCCCTGGCCCTTTTGCGCTTGACAAATTTACATGCAGCCTGCCGTCCCACAGCAGACTGGCCTAATGCATAATGGAAGGGGCTTTTTTCCACCAAACTCTTGTGCCGAAAAGTTCAACTCTGACATATCGCTGAGGACACGGCTCTTGGGGGGAAGAATAGAGAAGACCGAAGTTGCTTCTGTCTTAAACTTTACCCTTTGATTTGTTCTAACCTTTTCCCACCTCTCTTTATTTTTTCTCTTTCACTGTCTCTCGTATATTTTCTGTTATCTTCTCCATTTCCTTCCTTTCCATCTGAACACTTTACTCTCCCTCCCTCCCCCTTCAGAGACTGCATTCCATTTCTCAGGGTCAATTCATTCATCTTTGTATTCAAGGAGGGAGAGAAATAAAGAGAGAGGAGGAGACGGAGAGAGAGAAAAGAGAAGAGTGTAGAGAGAGAGAGAGAGAGATAGAGAAAAGAGAAGAGTGGAGAGAGGGAGATTGAGAGAGAGAAAAGAGAAGAGTGGAGAGAGAGAGAGAGAGAGAGAGAGAGAGAGAAGAGAAGAGTGGAGAGAGAGAGAGAGAGAGAGAGAGAAAAGAGAAGAGTGGAGAGAGGGAGAGAGAGAGAGAAAAGAGAAGAGTGGAGAGAGAGAGAGAGAGAGAGAGAGAGAGATGACGACAGCCAGGAGATAGAGAAACATGCAGTTGTATTGCAGATGCGGCAGTCTGAAGGACAGAAGTGCTGCTCTCAGAGTTCATATAGGAGTTCATAGCCATCCTGAAGCCCTCAGCTCAGACCAAGAGCTTTTCTCTATTGACCCGACTGCACTTTTGTAATCAGATTGGAACACAAAGTGCTCCTGTAATGTGATAAGGCTACAAAATAGCTCCCAAGAAACTGCAGACAGGAACAAGAAGAATATTAGTGCGCGTGCAGGGCTGAACGACCATGAGTGTGTATTTGGGAAGGAGTGTATATGCGTATGGGTGCATGGTTGTGGGTGAGTCACCAGCCAGGTATTGTGTGCTTGTTTGGGTACACGTGCTGTTCAAAACAACTCCAATCTGCCGAGCTCAACAAAACCTCTGTGGGTGTCCTGCGGTACCTGGCACCAAAACCTTAGCAGCACATCCTTTAAATTGAGTCATTTAAATTGAGACTTGAACAACATCTTGAACTCTTTGTCATGTGTGAAGTGTAACAGCGCACATTATATAGCTGAAAGAATTCATGCCACTGTTACCAAGGAACTGGCATGATATGGTATGCAACAACGCTTAGGTTGTACTTGTCAAATTGACCTTCACATGAATCTTAGACCTTGGATTTTCCAACAGAACACTGCCCAGAGCAACACACTCCCTCCACCAGCTTGTCTTCTCTCTACAGGTGTTCATGCTTTTATCACCTCCCAACTTGATTATTGCAAATCCTTATATGTGCGTTTTCCTCAATCTGTGCAATTTTGCGTACAGCTGGTTCAAAATACAATAGCTAGATTCATAACTGGCACTAGAATAAGGAAACCTATTACTCCTGCGCTGGATTCTCTCCTGATGTTGCTTATGAGACTTAGAACAGATTTTAAAATTATGCTGTTTGTTTTTAATACTTTGCATGGGGCTGTTCCACAATATATTTGTGACCTCATTCACTCCTACTTCGCACAAAGATCTCCTTGGTCCTCCAGTAAACTGCTTCTCATAGTTCCAAGACCACTAACAAAAGTCTAGGGGTGAAAGAGCTTTCTCCATTGCAGCCTCCAGGCGCTGGAATGGTCTGCTTTTTGAAATTAAGTCTTCTCCCTTTACTGATATTTTCAAATCTCGTTTATAAACGTATTTGTTTTCTGGTGCTTTCAAGCATGGGTAGCAAACTGGTTGTGTTTTGTTTTAAACCTTGTTTACTTTTTACTTTGTACCACACTTTGGGTCAACTTCTGTTGTTTTAAAATGTGCTTTGTAAATAAACTGACTTGCTAACATTGAATCCTGGTGCCATCAGCCATTCAGGTAAACAGTGCATTTACAGAGTAAGTCTTTATACCTACCCATTGCTACCACATCCAACACATTATGAAAACTGACGGTTCACTTACTGTCTAATATATACCAGACCTTGACATGTGCACGAGTAGCAGAATAAACCTTATTCACGTTATCTGATTATAATATTTCGGCTCATCTGTGTATCTGAGTGTGTCTATGTGTTGATAACCAGGTGCCCAAACTGGTAAAAACAGGAAAGTAGTGAGTCAAACCATGTACATATCAAATGCACCGCTGTAATTTAAGCGAACGGGACTGTGTGTGACATTGTTTGCCTCTGTTCTGATGGCAGTCACAGCGGTGCCTGTAACAGATTCACTGTCACGGTTCTTAGCGCTTGTACGCAAGCATACACATGCATTTGATGGAACTGAGTAAGACAGTACAGGAGGAGGTCAACCCATGGATGTCACTGCCCCATTACATTATATAAAAAGACCTGATTCATAGAGGCATCTGACATCACACTGTTTCCAGCTTTGCCACTCTATAGGCGACATGCACACACTCGCACCACAAAGCTGGGATGGGTGCCCCATTGCAGGTTCGGATGGAGTAGAGGAAGGGGGTTTGGCTGGGATGGTTACTGATACCGAGGCTGATACAGTTAAACCATGGAAAAGCATTGCTGCCTGTTTCAGGCACTGAATGCAGGCACAGGAGGACCACAGCCTTGCAGAAGTCACCTCTCCTCATTAAGAGTGCACTTACTCCGTATCTGCTTTGACCGATTCCAATGTTTTAACAGCCAGCTATTTCTTAGTTAAGTTTAAACCAACAGGTAACCAAGACCACAATGGTAATTTGCTTTTTAGCCAAAGCTGATACTTTGCAGACTAAATGAATGCATATTAACCCTCAGAAACCAAACAATGTACCAGTGCATCACAAGAGCACCGCTGGTAAGACATCGTCGTATACAAAAGTAAGTCCTTATTTGGAGGCGGCGTGCGTTCGCAAGAAGCTTTGTTTCACGATCATATGTCATGCTTAACCAGAAATATCAAACATTTGAAAATCCTGAAATGTATGTGTTTTGGAACTTTAAAATGCCGTAGATTAAAAGTCAAATAACTATATTTTTATTTTTGATTGCAAAAAAGATGAAAAAAGCATAGTGTGAGAAACCCAATCACGTGTGTGTGGTGTGTATGAAGGCTCCATATGTGGGTTGGGCTGCGCAGAGCTGTTTTGAAACAGCACAAAACTCTGCTTGTGACAGACTTACTTGTGAATGTAAACAGATTTTCTTATTTTAGTTTTTTTTGGGTCAGTTGTGTCCAAATCCTCCTCGTTAGTATAGTGGTGAGTGTCCCTGCCTGTCACCCGGGAGACCGGGGTTCGATTCCCCGACGTGGAGAGTGATCTTTATTGGGCAGCTGGTGGCCTAGTGGTTAGGGTGCTGGCCATGCAATCAGAAGGTTGTGGGTTCGAATCCCAACTGCTAGAGTCACCACTGAGGTTCCCTTGAGCAAGGTTCCGTCCCAACACACTGCTCCCCAGGCGCCCCTCATTGGTGGGAGCCCCATGCTTCACTTGGTGAATGGGATAAATGCAGAAAAAGAAGTTCACACTGTGTGCTGTGGTGTGTTCACGCATGACTATAGATCTTAGATCAAATTTAAAAATGCTTGGTAAAATTCTAAAAGTAATCTTTTGAAAAAATAAAAAATTGGACATATGTTCCATTACACACTGTTTGAGACTTTAAAAATCAGAAAAGAACAAGCAACGCAGAAACACCAGCCTGTGTGTTTATTCCTCAGGTTTCTGAAGTTTAAACACACATGCTGGTGTTAAAGCCTAAAACATGCATGTACTGGTGTCAACTGCACACACATGTACTCACCTAACTTGCGCACTGAGATCACATAATCAATTGACTGATGACCCCATGCTAGGTAAGAAGTCCATTTCAAACACACAAGCCCATTTTTAACACGCTGAATTCTACTTAGAAAGGCCTCACTAATTAGCTGTTGCATGAATAAGCTGTTTGAAATGAGGCCAAGATTCTATCATGACACACTTGTCCTAAAATCTGTTTTATCAAACACCAAGTCTAATAGCTCTAAATTGATATTTTATCAAAACATACTAAATCAAAGAAAGCAAGCCACCACAGTGCTGTGAGCGTGGCCCAATTTGCATAATGTTAACAGCCCCCTACTACTGATCATTCATTATTAGGATTGTTATCACTGCAGGAAGAAGTAATTAAAATAAATTCAAATACATTTCAATTTATCAAGAGATTTTGAACTCTTTTTGAGTATGACATCAGATATTTAGTATGTGTGTTGGATTTCAGCCAGCATGAAAGGTTCAGTCTCAGTGGGATGTAACCAGAGGAAGTGTACAGCTCTCACCTAATAACCCCATTCTGCGTGCGTGTGTGTGTGTGTGTGTGTGTGTGTTCTGTGAATGTGTTGCCAGAGTGGCGTGCCCACCTTGCCATGCTGACCCATTCGCTCCAGGCAGATGACAGCGTCCTCCCAGAGCTCCAGTCTCTCATAGATCAGCAGAGCAGAGCTGGTCAGACCCAGATCTGTCAGCAGACTCGCTAACTGCCTCTGGGGTGGGGGTGGAGAGATAGAAAGAGATAGAAAGAGAGAGAGAGACTGAATTTAATGCATCTCATTCATTAAAATATTTAAATAAACAAATACAAGATATGCCAACATGTTGAGCGGCAAAAACAAAACCTTTCAACCTTTTCTCATGACTCCACTAACAGCAGCACTACAAACACACTCAAAGACAGCAGGAGAGGAGTGTGGGAAAGAATGACTACATTTCAGTACATTTTCTAATATTTTCCTCCATACTATTTGAGTTAAATAAAAACGGCACTACTCAACCTTCAAAACCTTCAAAACACCTGTACCTGTACCGATCAAGGGGCAGGACAGAGCCAAGCGCTCGCAGCCTGATCAGACTGATGCGCGCTCTTCAATTACTTATACATTACAAAAACATTAGCTTTCTTTTAATGTCCACTCAGGCAGAGTGTGCAGGGCTGAACTTCTATTAGATATCTTTCTGATCTCAGCGTCCTGTGACCTCCGTGTCCTCCTCACCTTGACTGGCATATCACGTTTCGCGAGCATTATGGGTACCCATAAATCCATAAATCTTAAATAAAATTCACTGGTGTCATCGCCAGAGCTTGTGTGACCAGGGAGACGTTAGGAGCGTGATGCTAATGGAAAATATGCAGGTAGGAGGGGGTGGGGAAGGAAAGAGAGTGAGACAGACCGAGTGAGAGAGAGGGAGGAGGGGAGGAAGTGAGAGACAGAGTGAGTTTTACCACTTGTGCACATTATCAGTCTTTTCATTCTCTCCAAGCCCCCCCCAAAAATGGCAAGGCTAATGCGAAGTTTTATCGTAGTGCTGGCGAAATTATTAATTCTATCTAAATCTAACAATCTAACATCTGTCATCTTAAAACATCTCCGCCCTCCAACCTTTCTTCTCCACCTTCTTGTTGCGAGCACACGCACGCGCACTTGCACACACTCGTTACATGCGGTCCGCGTCTCCTGCTCGCCTGCGGCTGCTTAATTCCCCAGGCAGCAATAGGGGCGCCTTCAATTCCAGCTTTATTGCTGTTCGCCGTTATTACACAGAGCCTAGGCAATGTCATCTGCTGAACTGATCTCCCCATTCCTCCTTTCATCCATCCATCCCCATCCCTCCCTCCCTCCCTTCCTCACTCTAGCTTTCTATCTTTTCCTCTTCCTCCCACTATCCACCTCCGAGCCTGGTTTTATTTGATCAGTTTTGCTCCCTTTCTCTCCTCTCTCTCTAGCACTGCCAGGCCATTTAGCTTCTTGCCATTATATAATCTATAATCTCTTTGTACAATCTTCCCTAGTGAACAGCATCAATCAGCTTCACTCTATGTAATTCCACAGCAGCACAGCACTGAAAACACTGATGTTTGTGAATGAGATACCCAGACGAGGCAAAATACTTGAGGTGGCAAAATACTTTGTTCTACGACCACATCCATACATGCCCTCTTCACACAATAACAGCACTAACAAACTCCAAACACCGCTTCTGTCTGGGAAGCTTTTCGTGGCAAAAAGCTGTGGGAAAGTATTCCAGGAGTTAACTTCAGACTCAATCTGCCTGAGGTTATCCAAGTCAACTGAAACACAGCTCTAACGGCATGTGAGAAAAGGGAAGAAAGATTCTGAAAGTGAGGGGGGCCAAGGACGAGACGCCTTCTGGGTCCAAAAACAACAAAAACATACGGCAAGAGGCAAGGAGCGTTTACAAAAGCAGCCACGTGCAACCCCTGAATCAGTCATTCCCTCCATCTCCATCAAAACACAGCATGAACCCTCCCAAACTGGCACATAGAAGAATGAACGTTTCTCAACACCCACAAGCATGGCAGAGCTTGTGAGAGACAGCAGGCCTACAGGGTGCCGTTTCACTCTCCTGAATGTGTTTTAGACTATATAGGAGTTGCTGTGGTCTAAAGCATGGTCTAGTTTTGAAAAAACATCACCGTCCACATGAAAACGCAGAAACACGCTGTCAAGCACAAATCAAACAACAGGCAGAGATAAAAGCCTGACTGCAAAGCCATGTTGGAGATCCTGAGGTACTACCCATTCCTGTACGCTAACAAGACCAGCACTGCAGGCAGCTGAAGTTGTGGCTGTGTTCCTTTCCAGTCCATTTTCCTTGATTTTAACTGGTCAGGTAGTCAAGCGGATCCTCATGGTCAGCTCTACCGATATATATTTAGCAAGGCCTTGGGCTACAGATCAGGTAAACTCAAGGCACAAAGTTTGTAAAGGGAGCCTCTTTCATCTACTGGGATGCAAGGCTGTGTTGGATGCAGCAGTGTTAGATAAAGCAGCGTTGAATGTGCTGGATAGATCAACGTTGGATTTAGCCGCGTGTTGGACGCAGCAGAGTTGATGTAGCAGTGTTGGATGCACCCGTTTCATAAAGCAGCCTTGGGTGAGGCAGCGCTGGATGTAGCAGTGCTGGATGTAGCAGAATTGAATAAACATAGTTGGATGCAACTGTTGGATATAGCACTGTTGGACGCAGCTGTTTTGGCTACAGCAGCAGTGGATGCAGTGGCACTGGATGCAGCCGTATCAAACGCAGCAGTGTTGGCTACAGCAGTGCTGGAGTCAGTCGCATTGGATGCAGCCATATCGGATACGGTACTGTTGAATGCAGCAGCGTTGGGTGCAGCAGATAATAAAAATCAGCTATTTCATATGAATTATGTCTTGCTCATAGTTCATTAAAACAAGTGGAGGCATTTTGAAAGTTATTTGATCACGAGTTAAATTTGATGAAAAGTTACTGTTGTGTGTACAGACAGAAAATCCATCCATCCAATCCACTTTTTACCATGTTTTTTTTATTGATTGCTTGATAATTTCTCAGTCACTGTACAGCACTCAGTAATGGCCATCAAGTTCTAAAGGTCAATAAGGTTTCTGTAGCTTTTGTATCCTTTAATTCCCATTTGATATAGCAAATCTACTTCATGCAGGCGCAATAACAAAAACAGAAATGTCTCAAATCCCTGTGAGCAGAAAAACTAGATCAGAGGAGAAAAAAACGCTCTTAAATTGGTAGTGTGTAGTGACCAATCTATTGAGGAAGAGACAGAATGTACAGATTAGATGAGGCCTTTCTCACACACACACACACACACACACACACACACACACACACACACACACACACACACACACACAATTTGCTAAAGATGAAAATGAAGACTCTGAGAAGAAGAATGGCTGGGAAAGGTATAGGTGCTGTATTATCACACAAGCTGCCTACAAATCCTAAGCACTTAGGCTACTTTAAAGTGCCCATATCGTAAAACTGAATTTTAGGCAGATGAATTATGTAAATATTGTCAACACTTTAAAAAGTCCATGTATAGCAACTAAGCTTCAATAAATCTGGAATTTGCTGCTTCGAACTTTCACATATTAAGCCTGGCAATTTGTGGGAGTTTCATTCCAGAGGCACAACAATGGACAGTAAATGTGAGCAGAGGTCATTTACATATATCATCTTAAAGATACAGCAACTAGACGTGCCTGTTTAATACTAAAGGACAAACAGAAGTTGGAAATGTTCTTGTAAAACAAATGTCTCTAATATGTAGACCTATAGATACAAGTACCTTAGGAGTAAAAAATAAATAAATAAAATAAAATCGCACACTGGTCTCAGATCTCCATTGTACACATAATTTGTAGGTATTACCTGCAATGTATGAGGAAATGACATTATATAAATCTGTCAGTTGGTAAATGAGGACTAAAATAATGACTGAAGGAGCAGAAGTGGTGGAGAACTGGCCAAGTTGTAAAAAGGTTTTTATTTACCTGTAGCTCCCAGTGTGGAGGAGCCCGGCAGCTGTAGAAAATCTTCAGTCTCTCCAACACCGGACAGTTCTTCTCGGTAAAAAAATCCACCAATGCCTAAAAGAATTAAAATCAGAGGTTGATAGTTTGAAATTAAGACAGCTCTCCAGGCTATTTCTCTAACAGTACACACAACTCAGATGTACATGAAGGTCTTGATTCATCAAAGCAGATGGAAGAGATTGCTTTTCTGCGAAGAGACTGGAGGCCAGACCCCAGAGACATCAAGTATGAATATAGTTGCTAGCGGCGATCTGTGGGGTCCAAGCTCGTTTTGAAGGAGGCCTGATGTTTCTATTAGTGCTTTCAGTAATGCAGAAGTACCAAAACTGCATGAAAAGTTTAGAATAAGCCAAGTTTTCAGATTTAAAGAGATGCCCTCAGTGGACAATGCCAGTCAAACTTAACAGAGCTACAGAAAGTCTATACTTCACAGCACATTTAGTGGTGATTGGGCAACTCTACAGCTGTCAAGTACAATGGCAGCCATGGTTTTTCCAGATATTATGTCAGCGTCATAGAGCCTGATTCAAGAGCGTGTATGGTACGGGCATGAAAACCTGCATGCAATTTTGCCCCCTTGCAGTATCACCAACATTTTAAGATAGGATATAATTTGTTTAAACAGTTTAGGTGTACTGAAAACTTCAAAGAGTTTAGTCTAAATTGTCTCATCATTTTTTAAAACCAACTTTCACTTTGAAAGGCCAGTCCTAACATTGTCAAATACCCGATGAAATCTTATGAGATTGGCAGCTATGTTTTCTTGAATATGATATCAGCCTCATAGTATGCTAGCCAACAAACACACAGAAGCAGTTTACACAATTTCATGTCAAGTGAACGACCTTTGGTTGCATAATATATGCAATAGTGATGCAATTGCACCAAAATGTGTTTTTCTTTCTACCTATGATGCCCCTAGGATATATACTTGACAAGTTTCATAACAACTGGTCAAAAGCTGGAGTTACAGCTCTATATGTGGGAAATATAGATTTGAACCCCCAACGCTATTTCCAGAAGGCATCTGGACACAATGCAGTGTTGAAATTTCAAATATCAAGTTTACGTCTCTACTGATACCAGATTTATACAGATTGAGTGAAAACCCAGGGACTAGTTTATATCCGAAAACTGGATAAAATGCAAATGTTATGCAGTTGATTTTAAAAAATATATAAACTAGTTACGAGGACAAGTGGGTCTTGAAATTATGAGACTTCTTGAAGAACATAAAACATGTCAATGGAAAAAAGAATTTTGTCTGTATGACATACGAGGTCATACTGCTTGGCTATAGCGCCACCATCTGGCTGATCCAGCCAAGCCTGTGCATCTGAGGAGCAACTAAGTTTCATGTCCGAACAACTCATGGTTTCATCTGGTCAATTCATTTTAGGTACTAAAGAATAACACTAGATAAAAAAAGGAGAACTCACCCCCTTTTCCCCCCCTTGATTAATAAGGGGTCTTGATTATTGTTCTTAGAATAAAGACTGGTCAGAAAGTCAGCGCAACATTGATGCAAATGCGATGCGATGACCAAGAGCCAATATTAAAAAATATTTTTCAATATAACACCACATACAAACAAATCACAATTAAACCTTTTCCCAAAACAGTCCAATAGCTTGTACAAATGGGAGAGTCTATCATTTATTCCAAATAAACATGGATCCTGTTTCAAGCATTACATTTCTAGAAAAACCTTCACAAACATCTGAATGCCTCAAGCCTCCCAAAAAAAAAAAAACATCTCATGTCTTGTCACGTCTTTACAGGCTTTCTGTGAGTAGCTGACAATGATCAATGTGGTTTCCAATTAGGTGGTGTTGGGCAAGGCTGTAGGGTATGGAAAAAACTATACAGGCTTATAAAAATTCCTAGCTAGGCGTCAACAAAACAAATAACGTATTAAGGCCTGTCAACACAGGCAAAGTCTCCTCTCGAGAAGAGAAATGAGGACGGTCCTGTTACTTCATGCTGAAGTGCTCCCTTGTGAATAGACCTCCATCAGGTGCAAAACACCAGCAGATCTGCATGCAGACGTATGCTGATGTGTGGGAATGTTTCACTCGCGTGCGCTGGCCTGCCTGCTCAGGAACATGGTGAGCTTTAGAGAAAACCTGACGCTCATTCCTTCTATTCTGAGAAATGGAAGTAATCAGACTGCATATGCCCAGCAGGCACGGGAACAGAAATAGACATTGTGAACATGTGTAAACGTGTTATCAATAGTACAACTGACAAGAATGTCATCAGCTCTAGGAAAATGAGGACCTCCTCCTCTTCTGCGCCCTGAGACTCGTTCACAAGGACGTCAGCTACATTTTGCACACTGTCAATGTCCGTTTACTGGCAGGATACAGCTATGTAAAGTATCCTGGAATATTTCATAAACATGAGCAGAAAGCATGTATTCATAAGCATATGTTTAAATGTTTAAAGAAATTATCGTTATCGTTACAACTAAAACTTTTGGGCAGGTGTATCACACAAGATTTCACACCACGTTAGACTAAAGATAAGTGAAATATGGAGAGTAGACTCCAGCTATACAATGATTTCAAACATAGAGTACCGTGCAAAAGTCTTAGACACCTGTGGAAATTGTGAACATTAGAATAAATGTAAACAAACAACATTTATTGTTTGCTGATAGTTTGTGAGCTGGTTAGAACACAGGTTTGTTTCCAGATTTCTGCTCCATGCCTCCATTCATTTCTTGGTTTTACAAAATTCCATTAGCAACACACCTAACTCAATCTACTGAAGTAAAAAGAGCCAACCCAGGTATTTGATGGAAGCTGCAAGTAATGCTGGGCTTCCATGAGGAAATGGTTGAGCGTATATTATGCCACATGTAAAACCACTGTTTACTGTATTAATTTGTATTTATTGTAGTTATTTTTATTTATTGTAATATTAGTGTTTTAACACTAACTATGCTGCCCAATTTTGAACAGCTTTTAAGTATAATTTTCCTCACGTAAATCCAAAATAACTCGAGAAGTTTTTACAAAAGAATCCAAAGGGAAGGTGCTGGCATGGGCTAGCCAATCCCCTGACCTGAATCCTTAATTTTGAAATAGTGAGTCCATAACAGGGGCCTTTGAAACCATGCGGAATTGAAGACGAAATGGGCCAAACTGAGCCACGGTGCTGCGAAAAGCAATTACATCCCACTGTAGAAGTCTCAAAGCTGCAACTGCCAAGAGTTTGAATGTTGCAACAGTTTGCAATGTTATTCATTTGTGGCCTCTTTTTCCAATCAATTTAGTTCTAAATATTTTTGTTCGTGTTTATATACACAATTACTGTTTCATAAGTCAAAAATATTGTACTGCAAGTGAATAAAAATAAACTAAAGTGCCTGAATGCTTGTTTCATCTCATTGTATCCAGTTTCTATTCCAACTTGTCAATCACTGACACAATTAGACATGCAGTGAGGCAGTAGAGCATGCATTTGCATTTAAAATATGTCTGCATAATATTTACTGCAACAGGAATTTTTTTCTTAAACTTATGTTAAGTGTAGTACTCTGTGTGCTGCTAAATGTTTATAGGCTGTATCCCTTTAAAACTGTGAAAACAGCACTTTCCTCTAAATTTGACCTCTTTTGTACAGCCAGTATTAGGGACATGAGAAAAAAAGAATGTGCTCAGTTTTGTCTGTGGAAGGAAGAGGATAAGTGGAAGCACAACGAGAAACTCGTGTGGAAATGAAATTTCTGATTTACGCAATGCAATCAGTTTCTTTGTAGGAAATGCGAAGCTCATTTGCGGGTTGCCTGAAGATAACTAATTACTTATTTTGCTCTTTCTTTGCTCGTAGAGACCAGTAATACACAAATGCTAATATAACTGGCTGTGGATCTAATCTTACTGGAGGAGTTGCCTCACTAAAATAAACATCCAAGTAGAAGGAATGTACCATGTTATCAGGACTTGTAATACATTTCTCAGATTTCAGAAAGAAAACAAAACATGTCTATAATAAGAACTAGGGGGACAATTCAAAATCAACACAGAGACAGAAAAATCAAACAGAACGAAGAATCAAGAACTCCAGACTAAAAATCTGCCAAGAGGAAGTAAACTTATTTTCACTGGTTAAGGTTGCATGGACCCAGCATTTGAACATGTTTAAAGGAAAAAAAGAGGTCTAACAGTAAGATGGTGATCATATATCATCAAAAAATAGTTTGTCCTTCCAGATTTAATTCTGATTAACAAACAAGGCAACTCTGACGTTCAGATCTCCCAAGTGACAAACAAAACCAGACTGGTCGAATTCAGATTCCCAAAGACACACGGAGACTCGAAAGTAAGCAATTTACCATTGATTCCTGTAATAAAAATTGTATGTTGCGCAAAAGCAAAGCTTGGCCACCATTAGCTGTGTGTGTGTTTTCGGCAGATAAAAACATGCTTTATACACTAAGTGAATTAGCTGGAGACGAAACTGAATTTGGACCGAGGGGTAGAATGAGGTCGGGGTTGCCTTGTAGCGCATGTACTCCAGGCTCTTTGTTTAATCTAGCCGTAAGATGTTTAAATCTATATCGAAGACTGAAGCTGCCTGACTCCATTTCAGGGACGTTATTGATTAACCACAGAAATTGAATTTCTCGTTCAGAGAAATCTGCTTCATCCAGGGCGTCATTAGAGTTCTAAATGAAAAATATGAAGGCAGCAGCCAATAACGGGTGGTGAAAAACACTGTGCACCAGATCACAGCACTATAAAATATGAGAATGAGAACCTTTCTGATGCAGTTTCGCTCTCTGGTACTTCATAAAGCAAGGAGTGAGAGATGAGAGGACGAGAGCATACACACAACCAGAGTTCTGTAGATGTGGTACAGACATCCCATGCTCTTAACCCTTAGAATTAGAGATGGGCCCTATCCGGTATGATATCGGTATCGGGTCCGATATAGCCGTAAATCCAATATCGGATATCGGTCGGACAGCCCCGATCTCTATATTCCAGTTGGCAGCTCGCGCTGGACCTTAAACTCGACGCTGTGTAATACGAGATGCGTCAGCAGACAACCCAAAAGCGAAAGGAATATCAGAGAAGAGACTTAGCTCTCCTTCAAGACCTCTTTTTATGGTTCTTTTGGGGCTGTTTTGTTGGCTGGTTTTGCCCCCTCACCCTCTCTCTATCTCTCAAAACACGAGGCATCTCGTAACTCGGCCGGTCCACCTTAAACACAGCAGTGGTTATATTACACTCTGCCCATGTTGTGTCTCCGAATTCACGTTATTTAAAATTTATTAGTTTTGCACTTTATTTTTTACACAGTTGTTGCTGCTAAAATGGACATAATACTTGAACTATGTATTTCATTCAGCCAAGAGTGATGTGTTTTAGATATTTACAAAATTTTACAGCTGTTGCTGCTACCTTTTTGTGAAATGTGACGTAAATAAATTCCTTTGGAATGCCTTTAAATTCAGTGTAGTTGTGTATCTTTTTTGCTCTTCTAATAAGAAGTGCTTAGTAGTTTGTGATGTAACCTTACTAACAAACAGCACAATTTCAACAAAATAATGCTAATATTAAAGTAAAAAAGATGTATTATGTCGGAATCTGTATCTGGAAGATGTCATGTATCAGAATCGGATCGGAACTGGAAAAGCATTGATCAGCCTATCACTACTTAGAACAGTATTAATGTATTAGTAAAATCAGATTTCAACAAATCTAAACCAGTATAAACTTGCCATTTGCTGCTCGGTCGCTCTCTGGACCCCCTCTCTCTGCAGGCAGTTTTGTTTTACAATAACTTTGATTCTATGTGACACAGGAGCACCAAACAAAGCTCAGCATGATGCCTGACACCTCAAGCATCAACACAAACTGGGGGGAACTTCCATATAAGGAGTTGTTTCATTATATGGCGATAATTTACCATTTGTTGTGCTTTCAGCATGGATGCATGCTGCTTGCATTCTAAGGTTTCATCTCTCATGAAAGGCCAGGGCAAGCAGAGGAAATTAGGTCTGTCAAGCACTGCGGTGAGGAAAAAGAGAACGGAAGTGTGTGCTTTTTCCTAAGGTATGATGCTCTGCTTGACATAGGTAAGAAAGTCAATGAGTAACCTCAAGCCCTGTTCTTTACTATGATTAATGTACATCCAGATATGGACTACATTGACTACATACACGTGTGAAGTGTTTCACTTTGCTCCGCTTTCTGTTCCCCAGTAAGGCCGAGACTTGCTCTACAAGGAGACAGAGTAATAGCGACAGGACACATCACACCTGCCACAACACAGAGAAACTCCACGCCTGACATCTTCTCTCCCCTGCCTGTTCCTATCTTTTGATCCCTTTAGTTGCCAAACAAAACCTTAAGTCAAAACATATCATAGCTAGTCATGGAAAGTGGTGGCCGAGCTTTAAACAAAACTGACAAAAATCTTTATCTAGTTTTCCTGTGTTCATCTCTTTTCACCTCCGTCTTCAGTGAGCCATGCCACAGCGGATGCTGTCAGTCTGTCCAGTCTGGCTGTCCCTTGGGGCTCCAGCGATGGGGGACTGCTGGAACTGATCGTGACTGTTGTGCTGGGACTGCTAGAGGGGTGACTGAACACGCTGGTGTCAGAAAACTGGGATCACCCAGCGTCTTCATGTCTAACTTGGTGTTCAACAGCTCTTGGTGTTCCTGAGCTAGATCTCTTTTCTGTCTCAAAAGCTTCCCTTGAGGCCACCCTCAGGGTCAGACCCCTTGAGCAACTTGTCAAATAGTGTTTGTGATGGTGGAGAGGGGCTCCTCAAGGCAGTTGTTTGAGGCTTAGGAAGGAAAAGGACGTTTTCACCAAAAAGCAAGTTCCACTTGACATGTAAGCCTTCTGCTCAGTTTCATCACAATATCCAATAAGTCAATAAATCAGAAATCCTACTTTAAACCACATCCGGACCACAGAATCTCTCTCTCTCAATCCTGTAGGTGTATAAGTAGCAACACAAATGCAAGGCAAGGAATTAAAGAGCACATTCGCATATCAAAAGGAAGCTTTTGATTTTTCTATTAAATCACTGGCCAAAATTTGAAGTCTGGAGATTAAAACAGAGAGTGTTTAATGTCGTGGAAAGGGAATTACAAATAAAATATTCCTTAGTATCTCACACACAAATACGCGCACGCTCACACACACACACACACACACACACACACACACACACACACACACACACACACACACACACACACACACACAC
>JBBPCY010000001.1:36950297-36968037 GCA_037974405.1 Brachyalestes nurse
AAGACTACATCTCCCAGCCTCCCTAGAGGCTCAATTACCCAGAATGCAAAGTTTCTTAAGGCAACAGGCTCATCCTGTCGATAAGGAATCGGATCGATAAGAAGAATCGATAATGGCACTGACATTAATAATGTCTTATTGATTCCCATCCCTAGTAGCCACAGACTGGTCAGAGTGCCCATGGTGACTCCTGTAAGATGGTGGGCTGGTCTTACTGATCATATTTTCTTTTTTTCTGTCATGTGGACAGCTGTGTGCGTGTGTCTCACGTACCAGGGGAAGAGATGGGACCACGATGCACTATGGGAAAGAAGGTAAGCTTGGGAGAGGCACTGTGATGCGCCAGGTATTGTTCTGCTGGGAAACCTGACATTCATGTGGATGTTACTTTGACACCTTCCAATTACCTAAACAGTATTCCTTTTCAACAGGATAACAGATTGTGATAACATTGTTGTTCAGGAATGGTTTGAGAAACATGACTTGAGGAACATATGTATGTCCAAGGTGTCAACTTGGCCTTCAAATTTGCCAGTTCTCAATTAAATCGAGCACATATGGGATATGCTGGACAAACTACTCCGATCCGTCGAAGCCCCACCTCACAGTTTAAAGGACTGAACGGATTTGCAGCTAATGCCTTGGTGCAGATATGAAAACACCTTTCTTGATGGGACGAAGGAGACCTACACATGAGGAAGGATTTAGGTCTATTATTAGACTGAAACTTGGCACATCTTATTTTAATCAAGCTGTTTAATGAAGTTTCAACATGATTAATGCTGTTAACAAACACTGATTTCATCTAATTTGTCAGTTTGGTGTGAATCAATTTAGAGCGAACAGGCGAGTAAGCACTCAAAGCAGCACTTCCTGCTGAGACACCTGTCAAAAGCGCAGAAATGAAAAAGCGAAGGGCAGCAGTGAAGAGCTTCCGAATCTGGTCTTAGTAAAGAGGAGCTTGAGAAAGAAAAATAGAGAAAGAATAGCTGACAGGAGGTAGGTAGAGAAGAAAAAAAGAGAGAGAAAGAGAAAAAGAAAGAAAGAAAGAAAGAAAGAAAGAGAGAGGGAGAGACAGAGAGAGAGAGAGAAAGAGATTTAAGCGTGAGCTGTCCAAATGAGGTGGCTCTGTTCAGTGGTCCATGTCTTAACCTTTATAACTTTAATTAACCAGATAGAAAGCAAAGTGTCTATACTTGGCCAAAGTGAGAGACAGGAGGGAAAACAACTCTTAGAGTCTCTCGGAATGTAATTCTGGAAAGCATGAAAAACATTTTAGCCTTGCTTCTAAGGTGATTCTACAGCATAGTCAAAACATCTGACTATAATTTTTTATTATAGGAATCATAACTGGCTTGGTATTATTAAATGGTAAGTAGATCTACAGTGAGAAGAACATGGCTGACATCCAATACCTCTGGCTCCAGCGTCACTTCAAAACCACCGTCTGAATGCAGATTATCAAAGACAACGATGAAAACATGCATCTCATTTTTTGAAAAGAGTATTCTACGCCTTCGTTTTGGCTTAGCACTAAGTCCAGATAGAGAGTCTGGACCACACCGTCCTTCACTCACGACACCTAAAATTCTTTTGCTCAATACTCATTATGAGCAAGGGGTAGATTAAAAAAAAAAAAAAAGATGGTTGGCGAGGCGCTGACAGTACACCATTCGTTCATGATGAATTCTAGCTCATTGTATGATTTCTAGACTGTGTGGTCTTTCAGAGCTAACACACTTCAAAAAGGCAGTGTTCTTTCAAACGTGTTGAATAGGCAAACATCAGACATTAGCTCATCTTTATCTCTCCATTATAAAACGCTACTTAAGCCAGATGACGTGAGACTGCGCATGGTACAAAACGCAGACTTCCCATGTCAGGTAGTTCATTTTCTGCATTATATCAAACAAACCTTTCCATTAGTGCCAAATAAAATACAGCGGCAATGAGTCATCGATGACTTAATGACAGATGATGCCGTCTGGTCTTCCTACCGTTTTTAAAAAACGTAAAAACGAGGGAGAGTTTGGATTCTTGGACTACACAACCTAAAACAGGTTCTAATGGAACATCCTTTAAACTGCAGTCTGGACAGACGAGGGCTAATCATATGCTGTGGTCTATATTTGCTGAGGATATGGGTGAAACAGAGACTGAAGTAACTACTTTTGCAAGCAAGGCAAACCCTAAATACCGGAAATCATTTCAGTTGCTTAGGTTGTTCTCCCAGCCCACAGTGCTTAGCCCTGGCTTCAATCAAGTAGCGCTAAACATGCCCATTAACCTTTCAGCAGGGGAGATGTTTTCAGAAGTTGTATCCACTGCTGCATGAGTTTTTTTGCTTGTCTGCCGGTGTTCCACAATAAAACCCAACAATCTGTTACCTTGTATTGTGAATTGTTCCTGTTTTCGATTCAGTTGCTCTGTATGTTCTTGCTGGTGTTGTTTGACTTTGACTCGTTCAACAGAATGATCATATTTGTTGTACACAACAAATGGTTTCTCTCCCATAGTAGTTATGAAAGAATATGGTAGGATGATAAATACACTCCATAAAGACAGTTTATAAAGGTGTGGAATGAAAACAACTGCTTGGCAATGTGATTTGCTGGTATTACTTTGACACATGTCCATTACATGCACGCTACTCAAAATGTAAAGTTTTCATATAAAACATTGCTTGTCAAACAGCGAGTATGAGGTTTTTTTTTTTTGCTGTGGTGCTCTTGAGTGTCCTGCACAGCCCTACGTCCATCAGTTGGTTCGTTTTGACACAGCCTAAATTCAGTGTGATGATGTTATGGTTGGATTGTCAGATCTATGAAAGTCTAAATACAACACTCTGAGTGTAAAAAAACTGTAATGATGAATTCCTAACCCTAACTTTAACCCTAACTGTAATTTTGAACATGTTAGAATACTCATTGTGGAACGTTAAGGGTTAAGCTATGATGAGCTTCTGCCTCATCACAAATATGTAACTCAGGGTACAATAAAGAGATGTCACATCTCCAATAAAGCTGTCCGAAGTTTTAAAATCCTTTTGGGGTTTACAGATGTTGCCATATTTGTATGAAATTCTGAATTATAATAAAGCCAAGTTCAAAAAACAAATATAAATCTAGAAATTCAGATATGGAACCTATACAGTAACAGTGTCTTTGTACCATTGCTACAAGTCATTGGTTTCAAATTTCCTTCTTCTCAGGCAGAGGAGAACATGAAAGAAGTAAGCGAAGCTAGCACAGCAAGAACTCAACCCAGATAAAAATACTTGGCTGATACGTTTAAAATATTTCACACAACAATCTGAAGATGTAATGTCACCAAACTGTTATCTTTATGGCTGTACAGGACCACTGTGAACCTGAAACTGTCCATGAGAGGTAATTTCATGTTTTTTTTTCTTGCTTCAGGGCTCACATTTGGCAAAAATGCCCAGGGAGGGTATCACCAAGACAGCTGTTTGAGACCATCTGAAAATTCCATTCAGGAGGCGAACTCTCTTGGACTGGACCAGGACGACCCGAGGTGTTGGATATGGCTGCAGCCCATGGCCACAAGCTTCAGCTCTGATTCAGAGAGACAGACTTCGCCAGCCAGAAAGCCTCTACCACACGTGACTTCTCACCTTCTGTGCTTTCCTGAGCTGAGATTGGGGGCAACGCGGCACATTTTATTTGGTTCAAGACCCCTCAGCCATGTGTGTATCTGTGTGAGTTTGTAGGAGACACAGAGAGAGAGAGAGCGAGAGAGAGAAAGACAATGAGAGTAGAGAAACAGAGTTGGAGAAAGAACGAGAGAGCGCAATGGAGAAAGAACAGGAGAGACAGAGCGATAAAGAAAGAGTGAGAAAGAAAGAAAAAAAAGAAAGAGAGAAAGAGTGAGAAACAGCAACAGAGAAAGAAAGATACAGAGAACCACAGGAAGAGGCAGAGAAAGAGATGGAACATACATCAAGAGAGAGACCGCTAGAGAGAGAAAGGGAGCAACAGAAACACAGAAAGAATGCGAAAGAGAGAAATAGAGAGAGATGGAGAGAGGGAGAGAGATGGAGAAAGAGAAAGAGAGAGAGAAAGAGATGGAGAGAGGGAGAGGGGGAGAGAGAGAGAGAGAGAGAGAGAGAGAGAGAGAAAGAGAGAGAACAAATTTATTTTGAGGTCCAGAGGCTGGTGATCAGAACAAAGTTGACAAGCGAGAGGAAAGGAAACTTAACCTCGCTGAAATGGTGGTCCAGTGAGCACTGAACCATGTAAAAGCCTTCAGAATGTGATGAAGATGTGCAGGTGCACAGGAAAGACCCCATCAGCTGCCAGACACATATTGAATCGTCTCTCGTCGCTTTTGTTTCATACAGAAGTGATTAACCGTTCATCCCTTTTCCGTGAGCTTGTACGTATCCAGTATTTTTTAGCCCTTGCTATCTTTTAGGATGAGTTTCAACAGATGTCTTAATGAGAAATTCAGCTGGGAAAGACAGCGAAATTAATTATGCCCGTATACCTTTTTTTTTTCCTTTAGAGGAAGAGGATGACTCAATCTCCTAATAAAGCCAGAGGCAGAGAGATTCTGTTCTACATATTTTTTCTTTGTCAATTTTGTTTAGCAATATACATGAAAAGCGAAGTCTCTGGTAAACGCATCAAGGCTTGGCGCTCAGCGTATTCGGGAGATTTATGGTGAGACAGGCACATAAACGCCGGGGCTATAAATTAACCTCAGTGGCTGACCTGCTTTCGCTCTGACTGGCTCCTCTATCCAAATAGATTTTAGACCCAAAGCTGAGGCGGCGCTGGCCACTCGCTCTGGAAGTCATCATCGACTTTGTCCGCTAGCTCCAATGAGAACACGCATGGACCGTTCAGAATAGCACTCAGAATGCACAGCAGCCGGTACCCGCAATGGCTTTTCATAATGGGATTTGGGAACGCACGGCAGCCAGCATGAGTCTTAATCCATAAACTACAAAACAGTGATAGAACTGTGATGACTACACAACACAACACAAGTTCAGAACATGGTCACATCCAAATCAGCACACATTTTTCTCTAACATTGAAGCACAAGCACACTTGCTAATGTCCAGACTAGAATTTAGTCAGTTAAAAACCTTAATACAGTCCGACTCAACCCACTTCTCAAAGAAGTACATCAAGACTTTTCCCAGGTTTCTCAGCTGGTGGAACGAATTTCCCCGCACTGTCAGAACTGCTAAGACCCTCAATGTCTTCATACCCCCCTCTTCACTGAGCACTCAGACCAACCACGACATGCTCATGTCACGTCAACTAACTTAAGTAACACAAACTTCACAAAAAAGGTCCCTGGCGAAGGACTAACTCTACACTAATAGAATCTCAGCCTTCTAGTAGTTCTTTATTTTAAGTCTGGTTTTACTAGTATGACAGACGCGTTTTCTTGTTGACTACAAAGCACCAAGTACATTGCTCTGGATAAGAGTGTCTGCCAAATGCACCTTTGCTGTCACCCCCCAAAACTAGCGATGGTTAGTTTAACAATATGGCGCAAAACTCAACAAAGATCAATCTTTCTGTAAGCTTATCTGTAAGCTTTCTGTAAGCTTATCTCTCTCTCTCTCTCTCTTTCTCAACTCTTCTTCCTCTTCCATAGCAGCCAGTGAAGGGACACCAGATGGAGAAGAGGATTTCTTTATTAGTTTCTTCTGTTTGTTTGATATAGTGTGTTGCTGTTGTATCTAAAACCAAATGATTGACTATCTAACTGATTATAAAAAATCTAACTGATTATAAAAAATGATTGCAAAAAGGTGGCTATGATCTACTTATAACTATAAAATGTTTCCAGTATAAAGTTGTCTGCAAAACATGAACACATCTTGACAATTTTGTTGATTTCCTAAATAAATAAATAAATAAATAAAAAACGTACCACTTCTGCAAGGAACATACTTTTCCAAATTTTGTTACGCAATTATTATTTGCTGAATTTAAATTGCAACACTCAATGTGTACAATGTGATTAATACATATATAACAGTATCAACCCCAAATGCCTGTCTATGGCATTAAACATTAATCCGACCCATCATTCTATTTGACTAAGCCAAGAATTGATCAAATCACATTACCTTGCATGCTCAGCTGGGATAAAAGAACAGTTTAGTTAAAAAGAATAATTTTGGTCTTTGGCTGGAAGAGAAAAAAACACATTGTTAACTCAAAGCTATCGTGTGAAAACTCCTTTTGAGGGACTAATAAAAGATCACCAAACAAACAAAAACAGGATCAAAAGCGCAGGTGTTTGCTGAACATGTGACAACCATCTAACCAGCCTGCAGATTCTTGGATCCACATGTAGGCTGGGAAGATGCCTGCTCACAAAACCAGCATTACAGTAGAAAAGTGTGGCACAACAAACCGCAATATCCTCTGCACTTCAGCCCAGAATATTAAAAAAGTGGCTAAAAAAAGTTCCAGGTGTTGAATCAAACAGAGCAGCTGTACCATTAATCACTCAAGAGCCGAGAGAACATCTCAAAAGTGGAAGGAAAAAGGGTTGTTCTGGTCTGTGATTTTCATTACGGCTGGTCCCATGACAGTCAGGAACACACAAGCGTGCCCGAATCTCGCACTGACTTAATTTAAAAATGAAAAGAAGTTTTAAAGGCAGACCAAACACACCAGGTCAGAGGAGTTTATTTTACTCATTAACTGGAGAGTTAAAAGTAATTTGTTACTATCTTGTAGAAATAAATAGCTAAATGAAAGCCAATTTAACAGCTAGCAATTATTTTTCAGTTCATACAGGTCATCGCACAACTGCACCAGACTGGAGAAGAAGTGATGGCACCCTCCAAACACAGAGGCTAAGTACCAACCACATCTCAATTACACTGCATTCCACAATCAGTAACTTAATTCCCTTTAAATCCAGTTCCTTTTCTGTTTCTAACAAGTGACAGTCATATACATCAATACATATTTCAATTTCTTTCTGCATGGCCATTCAGAAAGCACTTCATTAAATTGATCTTTTAACCGTTACTAAGAATGCATTGAAGCACAAGTGTAAGTAACTCTTAATTTTGGGTGTTCATGCTTTAGGTTTAGTTTAGTCTTTCCCTTCTTGGTTTCAGTTCTCCACAGTACTTGACACATATATGAGAACATTCAGTAGTCACACAATTTAAGCTCTGAACACCTGCAATAATACACAACCAGCAAAAAGTGTCCGCCAACCGGCTGTGCACTTTAACCAAATCAGTTAAAGACTACAGACGAAGTGTCCTCAGCCTAAGTGTGTAATGACAGATTGTGTGTGAGAGAAATCACAGCAAGGGAACCCACTCAACGTTTCGGAGCTCGGCTGGCCCCTGCTGATTAAAATGTGCTCAGGAAGTGCAGAACTGAAGTCACTCGTTTAATCCACCCATCTATGCAAAGGAAAGATTTATGAATGACACAGGCGATGACCTCAGGTCAGACTGGAAAGTGATATTTTCACATGTTGCAATGCGTTTCTACATACCCAGCTGTTTCATATTCAGCATTAGGCCCACAAACCCAACAGTGGCGCAAAGCCCTTGGCCAGCAATCATCTGTGACATCAGCCCAAGTACTGGTGTCAAGGGGATCACAGCAAGGAAACATCCCAACACAACCAAACGAGTGCGGCATTGCATTACATGGACGCCGGTGTGGGAGGAAAAATGAATTCTCTCAGAGAGGCGGCCAGGGACTCGACAATCATCATAAAACAAAACGCTGACACCAGCTAGCTGCTGTGATGCCACACCTTCGAGGTGACTGCTCACGCCCAGCTGGTCCAAAGAGGAATGGGAAAGTGCTGACAGCACAGAACCCGAGGATGAAGGAAGTGAACGCCATCCAGGTGGTCACGGCCAATATCTGGATCTCCTGATGATGGCATCTGGGAGGGATACCAGGGTGTCTGAAATCACTGGATAAAGAAAGCAGGCCAGGACGGCCGTATAACCTGGTGACTCATCATGGACAGGGAACTGTAATTAAAGTAGGTCTGGCACACAGGAAGGGGATTTTGATGGGAACGTCACCCTTTTCATCACCATGGCCTGCTCTCTGGAAGTGGTGAAAGGAAGAAATTTGACTGTAGAAAAGAAAACACTGCTCATTCAACATTTACCGAAACCAACAAAAAATTACAGTTATTTTTTTAATTCTGTGTTGGTGAAATAGTGTTAAAAACATTCACTTGAAAAGGTATGTAGCCTGGTAGTAAATCAATGTATTCCAAAGGATTCGGCTTGATTTTAACTTCCAATGAAGATAACCATTCCATATGGGATCTGTGTGACCAATTAAATGACTAATTAAGTGAGCAATCTACACTTCATGAGATTCTGTCTCCCTGACAGTTATATTTTATTCAATATCAGCAGTATACATGGAACAGTGTATCTGGGATATGTCCTTAGCTCTTGCTTTTTTAATAAAACTAGCGGGATGTAAAACTGCTCCCAAGGCACCAATTCAAACAGGGCACATTTCTACAGCCTCTATGATGCTATGAGTCACGCTGATGACATTCACACTAGCACACATGGCCACGGATATGAGAAGATAATATCTTCATCTCACCTACAAGGACATGCAGTAGACACATTTCATTTGATGACACGTTTTTATTCTAGCTTCCCTCCCCAACACACACACACACACACAAAGCAGAGGGAAGAAAAGGTATTTACAGAGTTAAATGGCTGAGCTGTGAAAGTGTTCCCTGGTGGTTCCACAAAAGTGCTAGTTCAGCTGTTCACCATTTATAGTCTTCTCACTGGCTCTGAAAAATGGACATCTTCGAAAGAGGTGGGGAGGGTGACATGCGTGATGATTTACGATTCTGAACCCTCGTTCCATCATAACCATCACTCAGGTTATTCTTGGACACCTGCTACGCCATAAAGCAGATAAACCAGCAAGCAATGTGCAACTTACTCAAATTTAAAACGCTTCAGAATGGCACAGCCAGTAAAGACGTTTGGAGAAAGCTAAATAAAGAGTCAGTGTGTTTGAAGGAGGCTGCATGAGACTAGCATTCAGGAACAATGCTTACATCTTGGACTTGTGCGCTTGAACACAAACCACAATTTCTGTAAGTGATTAAATACCTGTATTTGACCAGTAAAAAATGCAAGAGCCTACTGGGCACAACATCATGTAAAAATATTCACTCAAGATACTGATGAATTGAAATATAAACATAATCCTATTGCATTATGCCTTCTCCAGCTGGTCTGAAAACGGACAACAGGTGCAGTTAAAGTTCTAAGGCCAAAAAGCAAATGTCTAAAAAGTTCCAAGAAGAGTAGGTTTAACTAAAGACAATAAATGAAACAAACAAGGCACGCCACATACTTTCTGCAGAGTCGAGTTACTTGATTCTGTTCAAGAATGCGCAGAAAGTAAAGCTTGTATTATCATCATATCATTGCCATATCATGAACACAAAGGTAATTCAGATAAACAGCAAGAATTTTATGGAATTTTACTCATTTGCCAGGAAAACTACACAATTGCTGGACACCAGCATCCAAAAATCACAGAAGAAAACAGTCAAATGAAAGGAACGACTTTGCCTAAAGCGTAATGTGCTTGTGAATCTTGCCACTTCACCAGACCATGTTGATGTAGAATAAAATGATCAAGGAGGAAAAAAGAAAAATCAAGTAACAGCCTCGCTTGTACAGAAGCTGCTTCCTTTCTGCTTTGTTTTATCCATCATGTTGTCTCAGGTATAAGGTTTCAGGAAATACTACAGTGCCAAAAAGGCAAAACAAACAAACAAACAAACACAGCAAAAGTGTTTAAACTCTGACTCCGCATCCTATTTTATTTCAACTCACACTGAAAGCTTAAGATACTAGTGAGACTCAATGCATTTCCATCAAACTTCTGTACACCAGCTTGTGTATCTTGTGTAGCCTCGAGCCTAGAGTCAAATGCTCTGAACAGGACACTCTTATGACTAACATTGACGTCTTTGGTACGGGAGTTTGTCTTTGGAGAAGTATGTGGAACAAAAACAGCGGTTTAGGACAGCTTTGATTTGATTGCCAAAGGACTCTGCAAGACTCCATGGTCTCAATAACAAAATTATGGGGTCTTAACATCAAGATGGGACCACCAGCCATTTATCACGTCCCTAAAATCAAATGTGGGCATGTTGGTCTGAAGCACTGGATATGCTTACTCAAGGTTACAGAACCATGGTCAGGACGCTCAGTAAATTTTGGGGAAAAAATTTTTTTGGCAAGAAGTCAAAAGCTCCAAGCCCAAATAATTGATTTTGCTCCGGGACTCAAGTTCTGAGAGGCTCACTACCAAATGTACGTTTTTCTTCCCCTCTCACATACAAATGAAGATATCAAGTTTTGAACATGACGCTGAGACACCACTGTTGTTCTCGCGGGGGGGGGGGACTTGTAATGGATGCAAATGGATTCAAAAACCGTGACAAGCAGGGCAATAATCCAGGCATAAATTAAAGAGGTGGGAAACAAAAAAAACAGGACAAGCTGAAACATCAGCCCAGCAAATTAGCCTTAATACGGTGCTTAACTGCGTTCGTCACACTTACATGAGATGCTGACAGACCAGGAACCTTTGATCAGCTAGCACCAAGAGCAGCTAGGTAGAACGTGCGTCGTAAGCAAGGAATAGACAATGTGTGTGTTGGCAAACAGTTCTAAAATAGAAATAAATCAAACACAACTGTGCTCCAAAGCTGGGAACTTGTGAATAATAGATGCATGTGCAATATAGGTTGCCTGTTTAAGAAGTGCTTTGTCAACCGATGCATGTAAAGAATGATGCTTTCAGCAGAATGAAATATCTGAGATGTCAAATAAGCTTGCTCCTACAGGTATGTCACTGCTTTTATTAAATGGTCCATATCCTACATTTGTCTTCTATTCTATTTTACCTCATGTTTAAGTGGTTTATGTACCAAAAACAGTCATAATTCACTACAACATGACTACTATCCATTGAGAACAATGGCTGTTTTTGAAGCTTTATTTCAATATTTGAACCTGTATGGACTGGAATAAGATGGTGTGAAACTACATACTACAATAACATTTTGGCCAATTTGGTTTTTCGTGATATGGCCCCTTTAAATGTCCAGTGACAGATACTGTACCCAATACAGTGCAAGAGTGCTGTGGTTAAGGCATCGTCCCAACAAGCTCTTACGCACTTAAATGTGTGTAACAGGGTTAGTTTTTACCGCTCCAAGTGGCTAGTGTGGCTTATCCTTAAGGTAACTTGGCGATATAATACACAGGTATTTCACCCTCCAAAAAGAAAACCCAAAAAACATATGGAACATGAATTAGTTTTCCTCATTTTTTGAAATAAAAAAGATCTGAAGTTTTTAAATCCCAAGTTCACACAGTCCACACATTCTAGGTGGTCATTATCTTACATGCTTTTCAACAGAAATGTAAGGAAAATCTGTGGAAATCACAAAAATGATACAACATTGAGTACATCAACATATTCCGACGGTAAAGTATTTCACCACTCGATTTTGAAAGAGTGCAAGCAGCAAACACTTATGTTCTTTAGATCCTGCTGGGGTTCATGGATTGACTCTGCAGGAGAAACTTCAGGTTATTTGTGAAAAGTAAATTCCATAGCCACATGCATTTCTTGGAAATACTACGTACTGAACACATATTCACTGTAACAGATGATAGTAGTGTGCAAAACCTTTTTTATGTTTACAGATTAAACCACAAAAATGTACTTATGAAGTCAATAGAAGTCAATGAAGTCTCCATTATCTGCATATACAAGTTATCATTCCTCTTTCTGGCGATATGTACTGCTATATAGCTGTACAAAGTCACATCACACTCCTGAAATTTCCTGCCTCATCATCAGTAGAATTCTGTTTAACCCAGTCATACCGTAATCCCTCACTTTTCGCGGGGGTTACGTTCCAAGAGCACCCGCATATAGTAGAAACCGTGCCGTTGTGTTTTGGTAAAAAAAAAAATGCCTAAAACGATAAATATGTGTAAACGCTAAATATGCCCCCAAACATGCTCCTAGAACACTTTCATTTCATTTTAAACAAAAAATGTAAAGGTAAACCCGTAATCGCCTCTTTTCAAGGTAAACCAGTCTTTTAATTTAAATTCTCGCCGAGATATGCAACTCGGAAGGTTGTGTGACAAAAGTATTGGGACACCTGGTTTTCGGAGAATAAAACCTGATCTACTCGGGCTAAAAATATAGATGAGGGCTCGTTGGAAAGGTCTCCTGGAAATCTACTGAACTGTTTGAAGTGTCTGAGTGCTTTCCGCGGCGAGATATGCAACTCGGAAGGTCGCGAGTATTGGGACACGGATATTTATTGCCACAAAAAAGCAAAAAAAGCCAGAGGATATTTGCAGTTTCCGTGTTATTGTGGGGATTTTTAACTATGAGTTCGGTTCTCAAAAGAAATCCGTGTGTGACTGAATCCGCGAGTCCTGATCCGCGTAAATCTGGGGCATTACTGTATATCACGAGTAAACTTGTGCTGATGTGTACTGAAACAGTGATGGAAAATTTAGAATAAGAGTTCGCAAGTCTGAGCTTTAAGTGTTTAAGTAAGAGCTTATACACAGATACAGCAACAGGCATTCTTCATTCAGTCTGTTGTGACCATCCATCTGACAGACAGATGACCAAACTTAGTTCGCTCTCTCTCTCTCTCACACACACACACACACACACAAGAAAGGGAAGGAGATATATTGTTTGGATTTGAACATGCTAACACGCGTGGCCAAAGCACGACTCAGCGTTCTTCCATTTACAACCCCCTGCTGAAACATTAAGACACAAGGCCAGGATCAAGGCTGCGCACGCACACACACGCACGCACGCACGCACGCACGCACGCACGCACACACTTATGACTTACCGTTGTGAAGGCCAAGAGCTCTTCATCGTTAAGTTTGTGAACTGGATTGTTCTTCTGGAAGTCGGTGCTATAGAAAAAAAATGAAACAAATTAAAATGACATTTGGGACAATAAGCAAGTAAAAGAAAGCTTGATTATCAATAACTATTATTTTTTCAGTTTTTACAACTAGAGGTAACAACAGTAACATCAACAGACCCAGGACAGTTTCCGCTCGAACCACAGGGCAGCAACAAACCTCAAGGCCAGGTCAAAATGGTACAGATCAAAAATATATTGAAAATGTACACGAACACTGATACTGTCTTTTCTTTTACAGCAGAGCTCAAGATTGCTCGTGGTTCATTCGTAATTCTCCAAGATGAAATAAGGTATTCAAGGTAATCCTTTATTTAATTTCCATTCAAACGATTCTGCCATTTTACCATCTCTCTTCAGCAATATGGATTTTTTTTTTCCAAGTACTGCACTGTTATCTTCATTATTGTCATCATGTGTGACAGATGCCCATTATAATTCTATATGTACTGATGAATATGGGCTCTCATTGATTTTTCCTGCATCTACACTGGAAAAAGGTCTGGTTTATTTCGAAGGTAACAGGCAGAGTAATGCAGCAGATAGAATTAACCAAACCAGCCAGGAAGGGAGAATGGGAGCCTGGATTTAACATGCAAGGTTTATTTATTTATGACTGCACTGATTCCAATCCCCATGTATTTTCAGGTAGTCTATGTTCACAGTTTACAGATTCTTAAGACCTCATTATACAGTATCATCATAATTAACCTAATTATATAATTGGACTATTATCTAACATGGAATGCATTAATACCTGCCCGTGATTATCCGACTTTGGAGATGGAGTGAGGGTGCAGAGACTCAGTTCACATGATTATCTTAAAGTATGATATAATTTACCATAATTAGGCCATCTGGTTTAAGATATAACGACATCGCTGCAATGAATGTGTCATTAAAGTATTGGAAATATGCTCTGGCTGAACTGCTGTAAACACACTCAGGTTGAGCAGAAGTGGCATTGTGACTGCACTAAAGCCTAAATATCAGTTTAGGTTATGTCTCTTCACTACAATCTGAAATCTCCCTTGAGCTTCGGCTCTGCCAGGTGCCGGTAAACAGCACTTTAGTGGTGTTTTAAGTTTTTATAATAAATTATTATAGTTTTATAACAATTTAACCTCAGTTCAGAAAGACGAACTGTAAATTAACGTTCTCCACGCGCAAGCAACGCAAGAAGTTGAGTCTGCGTGCAGCTTCGCCTCTCCACCGCGCTCAATCCATCTTCAACCATCACTCAATCCAATTAAGGCCCCTGCCCCACATAATTACGCCCCGCTAATTATTCCACGCCTGCAATTTGTCTCGTAGCAGCAGCAGCCAGCAGGGATGACGACCTTTTAGCATCGAGCAGGCAGAGCAGGCCAGTGTAGAGCTAATTACTTTGTAACTCTAGAGCACTGCCTCCTCCAGAGGCAGGGGAGGAGGCTTGTCACGGACAGCCAGGCAGAGGGAAGAGAGACAGAACAAGGGATGTGGAGGCAGCTAAATATGGGAGAGCACCAAAAGTCACAAAGTCTTTCTTCTGAAGATTTCAAAAACCTAGAAAGCCTTTTTGATCAACCGAATGAGAAACCTAAAATGAACATTTTTGTGCAGTTTCTAATGTTCACGCAAAATAAAGTGAGTTTCTGGGTTTCGATGGGGCAAAATGGAACCAAACATTGACCAAGAAGCAGAAATCTATTTCCATAATGTCCAAATAGTGAACCAAGCTATAAAAAACTTAATGTTCATGGGCTATAAACATTTAAACAAGATGAGGTGGAGAGGACTCTTAATTAGAAACCTTAGGAACCTTAATAGCTGGAATTTGGCATCTCTTCTCCTCCTACAGTTTTTGAAATACTGGCATGGTTCCAACATCTAACTGTCTGTTAGGCCTCTTTCACACGGGCGTCTGAATCAGGTGTTTTCTGGCGTTCGTGGCTCCAGGTGAGCGCAGACTGAGCGCCGACCGCTTTTCTGCTTATTGGAGTAAATCACAGTGTTCACACGGGCGTTCAGCCCGGCGCTCGGTCAGCTGCGCATTCGGGTGGCGTCAAAAAACGCAGCATGCAACGACATACGCAAAGAAAATGCCGGCACTGCGTTTACATGGCGTTCGGTTGACATTCTGGAGGACTGAATATGTCCCATGATTCAACCGCGACAAATGAAGTTTTGAAGGAAAATGTAAAACTACAAATCCCAACACGTAAAGAATCTGGAGAAAATTATTACTGCCCCCACAGGTGAACACACGAAACTACACATTGGGCTGCAGGCTGGAGTTAAACAGCGTCAGACGAACGCCAGTGTAACGTCAATCAAGCGCAGATACAAAACGCTACAAAAACGCCTCTGGAGTTCAGAGCGCGTTCATTTATCCAAGATTCAAATGTCTGTGTGAATGAGGCCTTAATATCCGGTGCAGTGCACGTGTATTCAGATTTTTGAATGGTTGATCGGGCTGAGAATTGATCGTAATAGATTGGATCTAGAGATCGGATGCTCGAGTCCCCTTAAAAATGTGTGCTAGAGAGTGAGTCTGTGACATCACGGCTATGGTGGCCAGAAAGCAACAAAATACCGAACAACAATTCAGTCTTATGGAACTAAAGACTCAAACAGATTTCAAGACACTAAAGCTCAAGTCAGTTATATAGAAAGATGTGTGCCACTGTTCGTTTTGGTTTATTTAAAAATGATAAGTCCGTGAATGTGGCTAGGTGCATATTTCCCACACATTTTTGGCCGAGAGCTGTTTGCTCCACCCATTTTCATCCACCCATAAATATAAATGGCTTGATAAGAGACAGCAAGTTAACGTACCCTTAGTGGTTCATCGGTAAAACACCAGGCACTGTGTGAGTAAAAACTGTTTTTGGCCATAAGATTAATGTTTGGGTGTCTAAACACTGGTTTTAAAGCAAGCACGCAATCACAGTTCGCATTTTCTCGTGGAAATGAAACCTAATAAATATATTAAAACAGCTGAAAACTACAGAAAATGATAAAAGAAAGATAAGAGAAATGTACAAGACAAACAAGAGTGTGGGGCTCAAAAGGAGCAAAACGTTCAGGCGTGCATGTGGCAGAGCTGGATTTAGTCAACAGATGGAACCTTTGAGACTAGCCAGCCAAAAAGACATCTTGAGAGCAAAGGGAAATAAAACTATGACCTACAAAAATACCATTCCCACAATAAACATAAAACTCCGCAATAACAACAATTCACACTTCTTGACTTATGATAATGTAATGATGTACTGACAGCATTAGCAGCCCAGGATTAAAATAGTAAGACTAATAAAACTAATCTTACCGATTACAGATAAATGTTCAGTTTCCTTTAAATGCCTTTCAGCGCACTACACACTTCTGCCAACAGAACTGTTAAAACCATAGTCGTAAAAAAAAAGGTTTGGCTGACCTAATCTACAGAAATGCATTTGATAACACGTGGATCAGGCAGGTTTTGAAATGAACTACAATAAAAGTGTCAGAGAATCAACACACTTCTGCATGCACACGTCGATCTGCAAATAGCACGGCTGCCCAGAACATTCGTAACTGGAGTGTTTAAAGGGGTACTAACTCAAGATGTTTGGTAATGACACTTTTGGGATATTTACTCTTGGACTACACGTGCAAACACCTGCACACACACTTAAGTTGACTGAACAGGAAAAGGGGGAAAAAAAGGCAAAAATCCTGTCACTGTACCAATCGTTTCATCAACTGGATACAAAGTCATAAAGCATAAAGTGCTGTCCGAGCTTTACGGCAAGTTATACGTGTAACTCAAACCTGTGATTGAGATACTCACCACACTCCGAGGATGAGGGCCTGTTCCTCTGCACTGAGGTCTGGCAGCTGGTGCTCAGACGGCTCTGCTAGGTTTATCTGGTTCAGTACCGTCTCATCGTTCAGCTGGTGGTCCTATACACATGTATGAGGACAATGTAATTGTAACACACGATACACATTTGCTGAAACATACAGGATTCTGAGGTTCACAGGAGAACAGAGAATAGTATAAATTAAGAGTAGCGTTTTACATTTTAGAAAAGTGTTCACTGACTTACATAAACTTAGTTTTCTTGTCTTTTTTAACGTTTTTTTTTTTACTTGAAGCACGTTCATATAAATGTAAATTGTGCCACAAAGAAAATATATCATTATTGTTATTATTATTAGTGTGACAGTATCAGCTACTAAAACGATTTCTGCAGTCGAGTCAGCACTGTGATGTATGCAGAAAGAGTGCAGACAGTTCAAAATATATGTCAAAGAGTCTGTGACATGACAGCTAAAGGCAGAAAAAGACAAGCGCAGAAAAACAAACGTAAAGCAAAAGACACGGCATACTCATAAACAGACTTCAGGTCAGTTATATAAAAAATCCTGTAGTTTAATTAAAAGTAATCAGCCTGTGAATCCAGCTACGTGTGCTTTCAGTCCATCTTAACCATAAATGGCTTGGTAAGAGGTAGGACAGTCATGCCCCCATGGTGGTCCAGCGGTAGAGGGTTTTATAGCAATCACGCATTCACACTTCGCATTTTCTTGCGTAAATGCATGTAGTCATAAACACATCGGCCTGTGTTAAAGATAATGTACCCATAAGGTAATACACTGGCTCATAAGATGCACCTTCTCTCTCTCTCTCTCTCTATGTTTCTCTCTCTCTCTCTCTTTCTACTCAGAGAGGCCAGGTGGAGCAGTGATAGAT
>JBBPCY010000001.1:36980562-36997784 GCA_037974405.1 Brachyalestes nurse
ACATGCATGTAAATTCTAAAGGATCATTTGTTCACTCTCTCTCTCACACACACACACACACACACACACACACACACACACCTGAATTTAGTGGCTCACCTCTAGACTTTCCAGCTTTGTCGCACAGTTGACCAGCAGAATTCTGGCGAGCAGCAGCAGAAGAGGGTTGGACACCAGGCTGTACACAGACTCACCGTCCAACAACAGACTGGACAACAGCGCAGAGGTCAGGGCTCCAGGCTAACGGCACAAGAACATTTCAGTTAGATCTATTTGGAGGCACAGTTATGACACACACATGCAGCCACAAACCTGTATACATCTTACACATACTGCAATTTGCAGTAACGTCTCTTCATTTATATCCTCAAGAGACTTCGCTCTCGAGAACTGGACAGATAAATCAGGGACAAAATCTGTGAGATGGCAGAAAAGGTTTTCTCTTGAGAGATATACACGCACGCGCGCGCGCACGCACACACACACACACACACACACACACACACACACGTTGTCCCAAGTGGGCGCAGGAGGATCCACAGGGCGTCAAAGACAAGCATGTCTTCACCTCTATATAATTGGAGGCCCTAAGAGGCTTCATTAGCGTGGGTCCTGCCTATGGCCTGTCCTCCCTCTAGTCCTCCATACATCCTCATTATACTGAGCATAGGCCTGCCAGGGGTCACCAACACACTCCATACATCACCAGACTGGGGTGTGCACACACATTTACTATCAATAAGCTTCCTGTCTCAATCATACAAACCGCTGATATTCATGAACAAGTATTAGCAATGAAATTCATACACACATGCCCTGCAGCAGTTTATCTGCATCAGAATGGCTGATGGCTAGGAAGACATTTAAGGACACTTCTACAGACAATAAGGATATACTCCTGTGGATTTTTAGCAGTTTGAAGAATTTTATAGTACATGAAAAATCCCAAAGACAAAACTGGTAAAATGCAACACGTTTTGGGACAAGACAATTATTTAATACTCAATACATATTTAGTAAAGTGGTGCTCTTGTCACACATGAACACACCATAGCACAGCACACAGTGTGAAATTCTTTCTCTGTATTTAACCCATCCACCAAATGAAGCAGTGGGCAGCCAGTGATGCAGCGCCCGGGGAGCAGTGTGTGGGGATGGTACCTTACTCAAGGGTACCTCAGTGGTGCCACCAGCAGTACTGGGACTTGAACCCACATCCAATTGCAGGGGCAACTCCCCAACCACCCCCCAACAACTAACAATATTTGATCCACAATATGGATTAACCATTTGTCTAATATGGAATGATCACTGATTTGGGATTTTCTTCTAGCCTGGTACAGTACCTTAGAGTAGGGCTCCAGGAGGGCTGCAGGGAGGAAGTCAGAGATGTGCAGGCTGACTGGGGGTCCCGTCCAGTTAGTTTGGGCAAAGAGGTTCAAACATGCCACTGCCAATGCCAACAGGGCAATCAGCCTACAGTGAAAAGGAGAAAAAGGAAATGGAGGGAATTCGGGAGAGGTGGGCGAGACGGAGAAAGAGGAAGGGAGAGAGAGAGAGAGAGAGCGCAAGAGATGGCTATTGGAAAATAAACTGGTACTCAGTTTCATACATTTTAATAAATCAAAGCTATAATGCATAAATTATTCAGGGGGCAACAACATGCAAGCTAGGAAGACGGTATTTACTCATCGACCGTACTTGTATAAAATAAATCTATGTTTGTACTGGTTTCTTTAAAAGAATGTAATGCTTCTAAACAAGAAAACCTATAACATGTAACCTGTAACCTATAACCCATCACCCTTAATAAATGCCTGCATTGAGGTTTTTTGCATCAGTTTTTGCTTTTTCTATCATTTCTTTGGAACTGCACGGCTGAAGAACATAACCCTCTGAAAAACATAACCCTCTCTAGTAACCATCCTCTGTGCTGGCAACAACAACCTATGGAAGTAATTCAGTCTGTATCAGAGACCCTAGTGGTGTTATTTACATCCCTTTTTCTGTCCAGCGCATGCACCCACGCGCGCACACACAAATATGCAAGCATGCACACACACCCAATGTCCCCATATTTCTCCAAGATTAATGGTGTGCTGAGGTATTCACACAAGAGTGAAACAAAGGAGAAAAAGCCATGAATCTCATTGTGTTTTTTTTCTTTGAGGGCTGTAGGTTGGAGAAGAAGGTAAAAGACTAGAACCAAGAGGCAGAAAGTGAGCGAGAGAGAGAGAGAGAGAGGGAGAGAGAGAGAGAGAGAGGGAGAGAGAGAGAGAGAGCGAGAGAGAGAGAGAGCGAGAGAGAGAGAGAGCGAGAGAGAGAGAGAGAGAGAGAGAGAGAGAGAGCAGATAAGATGGGAAAAGACAGCTAATCTGTACCGACTGATAGGAAAGAACACGAATAAATGAGTGAGGAGCTGAGCTTTGAGAGAACGTGAGACTCTTCACCCAGTCCACTGTGGCAGTAAATCAAATCTCTGCACTTATTCAGTGGTTGTCTAATAAACCCTCTGAACTAACCGCCAGCTAAAATAATAAAAGTGTTCGTTCACCTCCGCTGCTACTATGTACGTCCTTATACCTCCCTTCCAGCGGGGTGACTTTTCATGCTGATCTGGGAGCAGCTTCATAACTGGTTCGCTGTAGCATTAACCTTTCCTGAACGCACAACTAAACTGATCTCTGATCAGCGCAGAAAAGCTACCAATTACCACGTTCTACAAGTTATAAAAAGAGAGAGATGAGAAGGAAAGATTTGAGAAAAATAGAGGGCTAAGAAGGATAAGGAAAGGGTGAGCGTGTGTGAAGAGTGCCTGCGCTATACACTATTGCACCGCTTTCTTCACAGGAGAAAGGGGGATGTTAATCTGGGCTTATCAAAAATTAATAATTCATGGCACAGCAGAGGAGAGACATGAAGGGAGAGGGGGAAAAAACGTATTGGTAATATTCAACCCTAGTCCTATAGAGAGCTCTCCTTAAACAGCACTACCAGAAAAATCAGTACTGATTTATATCTCCTATTAAACAATAACACATATGGTTATACAGTGGAGACCAACGTTAGAGAACAAACTAAAATTTCTTAATTTTAAGGGTCACTGCTTATATATATTTGAAGGCATGCTAGCAGTAATATAAGATTTTTGAGCAGATTTCAGAATTTAAGTGTATTCCCAAGCACAATATAAAAACTTAAATAAGACATTTTAAGAACAGCTCTGATCACAATTAGAGAACACTTTCAGATACCTCCCAGTTACTGGAAGTTATATTGAAGCTTTACAAGGACACGCATGTAAAACAAATGCACGAGAGGACAGGATTTGACAAAGACTCTCAATGGGGAACTGCAGCTGGAACTGCTCGTAAGTTCAGTGCTGAACAGGGCAAGGATCTGTCCCTGCACACAGTGTCACTCTGCAGCGACCAAACCACTCATAAGCCGAAAGAATAAAAAGGCTAGACAAGCCTTTGCTGAGGAGCATGTTGTGTGGACAGAGGAGAACTGGTCCAGAGTGCACTTCAGTGATGAGAGTAAGTTCACTTTATTTAGGTCTGATGGGAAACTTTATGTTCAGAGTCAAACTGGGGAAAGACTGAACCCAAAGTGTGTAAAAAAGTAAGGTTTGGAGGAGGATGTGTCATGGTTTGGAGGATGTTTTCTGCAGCAGGAGCTGGGCCTCTTGTACAGCTACATGACAGAGTTAATGCAAATGTTTATCTAAACCTTCTTCAGCAACATGCAATTCCTTCACTGCAATTGTCTCCCAATCAGCCTGCAATTTTCATGCAAGACAATGCTCCCTGTCGCACTGCAAAGCAGGTAAAGCAGTTCCTTGAAGCTACGAACACTGAAACAATGAAATGGCCAGCCCAGAGTCCAGAATCTCTGGAAGAAAGTTATGGCTAAGAAACCCACTACGGTTACTGAATTGTGGAAGAAACTGCAAGAAGAGCAGTGTGAGAAACTAGTTATGTCCTGTTGGCACAGACGTGCTGAAGTTATTTGAAGCAAGGGTCTCTACACTTCATATTAATTTTGTAATTCTGTAACTCTAAAAAATATATTGTTTCAGTCTTGTCTTCTGTTACAGTGGTTGACTGTTCTCTCATTTTGATCATAGTGTTTTTCACAAAATAAATGCCACTACAGCAGTGGGATAACCACATCAAATTTTGAGCAATGAAGAATAAATCAATATTTCAGAATAAATCAAGTATTTATAAATTGTTCTCTAATTTTGATCTGTACTGTATATTCAATACAAATAAGAAATGTTCAGAAATGTTCATATTCCTACACTGATTTGAGCTTTTGAGTTGTATTGCTATTTATATGCACTAAAATACATAATGTATTCTACCCATCACTAAACCCCAAGTTTTTGAGCAACCAGCTGCGTCCAGGGGCTCTGAAAAACAGTTCAAAAATGACTTCAGACTTAAAACAGACAAATAAACAGAAAAATCAATTTTTAATCATACAAGAATATTATGCTAACATTTTGGAAACATCAGTTTAGAATGGAAACTGAAAATATTTGGGGTGGAGTTTTATTTGTTATTAGATGGAGTGGGCTGGGCAACTAATCAAGCTGTTATGAATTAGACTGATGCCTGCCCTTCGTCGTCCAGTCAAACAAAATAGCAGAATATGTACACACCTTCAGTTACACTCACCTGTTTAACATCAAAGCTGCGTGCAGTATCTCTTATTTTAAAAAAGTCACGTAGGTATAGGTGTATTCAGTGCCAAAAATCGGTGAGGGGTTCATTTACAGCATGACTTTAAAATCACAGCACAGCTGAATTGTGTTTTTGTTACTATAATAATGTGTCTTTAGCTTATTAGGCACAACAGTGCCATAAATAGAGCCCTTATACAAAGGATTCATCACTGTCGGTAAATCCAAGGTGTAACTATCAAAAAAGACAGGATACTGAGCTTAAAAAACACACACACATCACTGCTGACCTGACTGTGATTCATCTCTTCCGAAGCATTAAAATATTGCTGCTCAGGACCCCATGAGCCCAGCAGCTGTATGGTTTATGGGGCAGCATGAGTTTACGAAACTATCGGACGAGCCACCCAAGCACAGTACAACAGGAAATTAGCGTAAATTGCCCAGACTCTTAGCAGCTGGAATAAACTTTCCCTAAGGATTATTCATGTTCCATCTTTTCCGCTGGAGTGATGAAATTACAGGTTGTTGGATTACGGAACTTCCGTGTCACAAACTTTGACTTTGACTGCAACCTTGATTAACTTTACTCATTTTTCATTACTCTTGCCTGCTGTGCATTAAGGCTGTGACACATTTTTTAAAATAATTTTACAAATGTATCTGTGTGGTATTATTCTAATCAGCTTGTGTGTAGACTAAAAGATCTGATTCATTGCAAGGCCTGCTTCAATACACCATGGTGCTACATCATCATATCTGAATGTTTCCTTATTGTACATATTGTTATATAATATCACGAAATACAGGACAGGATTTTTAGTTTGAATCTTCACTAAGAAGAGTAAGATAAGGCCGTCTTCCAGTCGGCTCACCAACAAGGCTCCATTATCTGATCCGCCTCTAAGGAACCGACAACTCAATGAACGTTCAGCAGACAATCTAGTAAGCTAGTGTGCCCCCAAAACGGGAGCCATTACATAAGTCTTTGCTGTCCCACCTAAATATAACTATGTAATTACATATTTATTACATTCTGTACTTTTTTTAACGTCACCTCAAGTCCTCACATATTGTCCTGAAACTTGAATGTGCACTCATATTGTCACTATGATCATATTGCCAAATGATTGTAATGCAATGTAAAATGTATCACCTGAGATTACTGTGACTATCAGAGTTCATTTTTCACTGCATACTAGTCCTATACTGCTAATCTCTTTTTAGAGATTAAGCTTATACATCTGGACAAGTATATCAAAACCACCTCTCCTCACATGGAGTAGCACTTCCTCTCACAGCCTAATATAATCAGACAATGAAACTTGTAAAATTTTGTTTTGTGCTGCTGTTAGTAACATTTCAAATAGTTGCAGTTGATGCGGTCATCATTGTGAAAATGACAGATTTGTTAAAAACCCTATATGACTAACTGCCCATTACTTGAAACCCAACCTCTTGGTAGTAAATTTTGATCATTAAAGTTGGAAACAATACTATACCACCAGATATTTAGGGATGGCTCATAATTTTCAAATATTTGATTAGACATTCAGACCAACAACTGAATATGTAATGTGACTATTGCCTTTCTTAACAACACAAATATAACCATTGTTTTACCAAGGTCTCTACTGCCAGTAAAGTGTTACAGTAATTTTCCTAAAAGCTGTTTGTCAACCACCATTAAGCAGTATACAAACACCAGAAACTTGACAAAGACTACAGCAGCCGTCAAAACATGTGAACACTGAATAGTATTCCTGCTTGAAACGTCCATCCCTACTCACTACAAAACTTACAACTGTTCCATTTGTGAAAGGCTGTTGGCAGTGTTCACCTGTCACTCTTCTGGTCTTCTGTAGCATTGTTAATGTAGGCAAGGACCCGTCGCTCCAGGTAAGCCTCGATGCTTTCGCCCTCCTCTGGGTCTCCAGCCAGTAAGTCCAGCACCTGGGGGCTGAGCAGTGCAGCCTCAAAATCTCCCTCAAATACATACTGCAGCAGCACACCGCCGTCTAAAGAATAAAACATACACAGGGTTGCAAAGTGAAATACAGCCTGTGGCCTATTAAAGTCTTCAGAATTAATCTCTTCTGGCAGAATATTACACAGTTCTTGTGTGAATGCATCAATCTTTCTTAACCCTGCTGAACAGAATGGCAAAGCTTCGATAAATCAAACAATAAAGCGTTCAAAACACTGCATTTACAATATTTTTACTCAGGGGTCAACAAATAAAATACATAGTACTTCTGCACAGGTGTGAATGTGTGTGTGTTGCCAAAAAAAAAAAACCTAACCTTCCAGAGTCAACCACAATATGCTGACCCAAAATAAAGCAACTCAGCAAAAAAACTAATTCTCCACAAATGCATGGCTGCAACATCTGCAGCAGCTTGTTCTTCATGATCTCGTTTTTGCAGCGTTCTCACACGCAGCCTGCCACATGCACTTATGCACCAAAGGACTCTCCAGTTAGAGGAGGAGAGAAAGCGAAAGCTGGTGCATTAACCAGCAAGCAGCAGGGAAGAATGAGGGTGTGTGGAAGATAGAGCACCAATAGATATAGCAGTGAGAAAGCCTGAGTGAAAGCAAGAGAGTGATGGGCGTGGGGAAATAGTGGAAGAGCTGGATCTAGGAAGGTTAAAATAGAAGATGCAAAATGAAGCATACTGAGGATTAAGGACTAGCAGAAAATTAAAGTAAATAAACCGTCTATGGTGCAAGATGTACAACAGCATACCTAGTCTTATAGTCTTGTCACTCAAGGTATGTCAGCTATTTTAGCAGCTTTGCTTCTTTAAAAAAGGTCTGACACAATAGGGCTGCAAGTTTTAAAAATAATCTTGTCAAAAAGAGATTCTGATCATTCTGTGTTGAAAGCGTAGCTATTTTTACGTGGGCAAAGTTGTCATTTTCACTTCACTTCAAGTGCCTCTTCTGAGGAGAGAGTGTAGTGAATTCGTTTGGCTGAACGAGGACAGGCCAAAAATAGCTTTTCTGCCTGGGAAATTTGAACACTTCAGACACGGCAGAACGGACATGAGGAGTTCTCAGAGGCAGGCGTGGAGGTGATGGAGATGGCTGGGCAGGAGGGAGAAGGAGGGGTTAGGACGGAGAGAGAGAAAGGGAGGGGACGTGAGGACGAAAGAGAAAACAGTAAGACAGCAAGACACATCCACTGTGTATAATCACTGTTATTTCAAACACATGAGGGAGTTCTCATTAATATCTCCATATAGATGGTGGTCGAGGTTGCACCCTCACAACGAAACACAATACCACCTTATCAAACCAGCTTCTGATCAAACAAGACGTTCATTATTCCACAAAAAGTCAAAATGCATGATCACGTCCACTTCCAGAATGGTCAGTGGGGTGTCCCCTGTTAGGCGGACAAAAAAAACACACGCGCGAAGACATCACTCAGCTCCATGGAAAACAGTAACATTACCATGACAGCAATAAAGCACATAAGAAAAACAACTGAAGTGCTCACCCTCTGACAGGTACTCCGAGTGGTAGCCTCGAACACAGTCCCGGTTCCGTTTAAAGGTTAAAGCTTGAGGGAGCTCGGCGCGCGAGCGGTTGCACGTGAGACTCGGATTCCGGACTGAGCGCTGCTAGCGAGTTAGCTTCAATGCTAACGACAGAGTAGGGCGCAGACGCGTGTTTTCCACCCATTCCGTCTCTCTCTCGGTTCACAACCTTGTTCCCTTTCAGCTAACGGTATAAGCTCTCCCTCCATGAGCCTCTCCAGTCACAACAGAGACTAACGTTAGCTAACAGCTCCGGTGACAGTGAATGTTCCATGTTATTTTATCTTTTAACACTACTTCGTGGTTTAAATCCAGCCAGTTTAGTGACGGCGGTTATCAGACACACAAATGGTTCATAACGTTTACAAAAAAAGACACATTTTCAGCTCTATAAACGCGGCCCGTGTCTATAAACTTAACCAGCAGTGACCGTTATAACCGCCCCGATTCAAACCTCCCAGCGAGCGCGTTCTAAAACCTTTAAAGATTCGAACAGAACTCCGCACGCCCCCCCGCATCTCACGGCTGAGGAGGAGTGCAGCTCTCACCTCCGCTGCTGCAGCAGCTCCTCTCTGGGTCCAGCAAGAAGCCCCTCATCACGGGACCCTCCACGTCCAGCGGCATGGCTCTCTCTCGAACTCTCTCTCTCCGGCCCGGAATCTCCTTTCTCTCTCTCTCTCTCTCCGGCCCGAACTCTTCTCTCTTCGACCCGGACTCCCTTTCTCTCTCTCTTCGACCCGGACTCTCCTCTCTCTCCGGACCAGACTCTGCTCTCTCTCCGGCAGAACAGTGTCCAGGCACTCACCGAGGGTGTGTGTGTGTGTCTGGGAGTGTTAAACACGAGCCGTCCAGAAGCTCCGCCGCTTGAACTGGACACTCTCCTCTTCTCTGTTATTAATTTGTTTATTTCTTCTCTTCCCATGTGCCACAACTGTCATCAGTGAGCCGCCATGACAGCCCGCGGTGCATTCTGGGAGCCGTGCTGAGGTAGATGCAGTGGAGCTTCTGGATACCACGGGGTAAAATATATACACACACAGACACATATAAACACTGAATACACATACACACAGTTACACACAGACACACATACTGTATACACACATATATATTGTATATACACACATATACACACATATACATATATACATATACATATACACAGACTAGACGCACAGACATACATATATATACATACACACTCATACATATATAGAAAGCCTATTTAATTTTTAATCAGGGCAATTTCTTGATATAAGTGGTTTAAGCTGTTTTTTAGGGCAGGTTATGTAGCTGTTATTATTTTTATTATAGTTATTTAAAGGATGATTATTATCAAATTATTAAAGTTATTAAGATATTAATATTATTAAAACTTTTTTGTAAATACTTGTATATAATTTGTGTCAATAGTATTTGTAAAAATCATTATGTAATTGAATTTTTGTGTTGAGTTCAAAGATTTTACTTCCACCTATAGTTGTTACTTACTGTTGTATTGTTTTTACATAACCAATAACTAGCAGTTAGTAAACTCCTTTTTTCAGATTTTTCCCCTTGTTCTATTTTTAAAAATTCTTTAAAGGGTGCTGGCAAGGCTTCTTGTGTGATGCCGTAGAAGAACCATTCCCTAAGGAACCTTTGAATTGAAGGTTCTTAAAATTTATGTGGATTCCTAAATGTAGAAAAGCTTTTGAAAGTTTAAAGATACTCCACATAATGGAACTGTTACTGAAGAGTCTTAGATGGAGCTCACTTCATAACTGACACAATAACCAGAGGATTTCATTTAAATGTATTTAATCTATAGTTGTGCAAGACCATTATGAATGTGGTTTGCATTTCTATGCACCACATTTCACCAAAAACGGCACTAATCATTCAAGAAAAAAATCTGAAAGCTGAAAAAGATATCTTCTAAGGAAATAATGATTGAATGATTCTTCTTTTCATTTTTGTACATATGGTCCACACTGTCAAAAATTTCCATTGTGCCAACAAAGCCATTTCAGGTGTCATTTACTTCCTCTGGATTAGAAACAAAATGCCTTTTAAAAAGAACAGAATAATGGTCTTAGGCACCATATCTGCCCATGTTTTAGAGAAACCTCAATGGCAGAGGGCCTTTTCAGGGGCAGGTTCGTATATATTCTGAGACGCCATTTTGTTTGGAGACATCTTATCTTTACGACAAAGTTATAACATCAATAAATGCTTCAATGCCGCTTATTTACCATTCATACTGCTGAAAAGGCTTCGGTGAGTCGAGTTGTAGGAGTCGACACACCTCTTTCGGTTCACCGCTCCGTTCAAACAAAAAAAAACGCTCCGCCCAGCTGCCTGGAGCCCACAAAACTCACTCAAAACACAATAAAACAATTACACAGAAACTCCAAAACAGTTTTATCACAACTCAGCCAGCTTATAGACACTTTTAAGTCCAGTGTAATAACTTCCACGTTCAGCAAACAGAGGAGTCCGTCCGTGCTTGTGTGTTTTTAAACTTGTGGGAGGGCTCTTTGAAACCCTAAGGCCCTCAGCTATTGGTTAAAAAAAAGAAATTGATGTGAAAATCCTCCTATTATGGTGAAAAAACGTATGTTTCTGGGCAGAACCTGATGGGTAGGATTACTCTGGGAGTGTCGCGATCCTGCCTCCTCACACCGCGACACAGGTTAGTGGACCTGAGTGCGATTTCGGTTTTGTATCATATATCGGTACAGCCCTAATATATATATATATATATATACAGTACTGTGCAAAAGTCTTATGCAAATGCAGTGTGTGATAAAGTTGTCACGTCTCCCCCTTTTCCCCAATGATGGCAGGCACTGAGGCAGAAATCAATTTCCAGATCTTTTGCTTTTATTTCTCAAAATGCAACTCAAAAGGCACGAGGGCCAAACTTCAAAACAAAAGGAGAATTGAGCTCTCAAACTTACAACCAGAATGACAGTTGAGTATGACGGTTGACCAGCAACTAAGAACAAAACACAAACCTTTTAAATACCCAAACCCAAATCCCACAAACCAATGTCAAAACAGAACACTAACAAAACACAGCTGAAACTCATTCCCACATAAAGTCTCATAACCTTCAAAATGAAAGTACATAACAAAACCTCAATATAACTTATACAAAGGTGGCCTCTAGTGGCCACCGACCATCACAGACATCAGCCCTGACTGTACCCCCCCTCCGCTCACGAACCACCAAATGGCGGAGGAGGGGGAGGCGGAGGCAAAGGTAATCGTCCCATGCGGCCCACCTCATCAAACTGCATCCTGGCCGGCGCCCCACACTGTCCTCTGGGGTGGAGCCCCTTACTATAAGCCCTACTCTGTCCTTAGAGACAGAGTCTCCCAATGAGAGCCCCTCTCTGTCCATGGTTGCGGAGCCCCTTACCAGGAGCCCCTCTCTGTCCACCAGGGCGGAGCCCCTTCCGGGGAGCCCCTCATTATCCTTGTGGCAGAGCCCCCTCCCAGGAGCCCCATCTCTGTCCACTGGGACGGAGCCCCTTCTGCAGAGCCCCTCATTGTCCTTGGGGGCAGAGCCCTCTCCGGGAATCCCCTCCGCGGGGAGCGAGTCACTGTACTCCGGGGCATAGCCCCTTCCCAGGAACCCCTCATTGTTCTTGGGGGCAGAGCCCCCTGCCGGGAGCCCCTCTCTGTCCTCGGAGGCGGAGCCGCTTACCAGTAACTCCTCCTGTCCTCGGAGGCGAAGTCCTCTTCATGGACCCCACAGGAGCCCTTGGAGAGCCCTCGCTGCTGTCAGTAGTGGAGCCCTCTTCCTGGACCCCACAGGAGCCCTTGGAGAGCCCTCGCTGCTGTCAGTAGTGGAGCCCTCTTCCTGGACTCCACCAGAGCCCTTGTTGACCCTACTACCCCCCAAAAAAATTCAGTAGAAGGCCCTCCTCCCCTGATGGAGTTTCCGGCCCTTCACTAGCCTCTACAGGCCCCTCCCTGTCCTCTACAGACTCCTCACTAGCTTCTCCAGGCCCCTCACTAGCCCCAATAGGCTCCTCACTAGCTTCTCCAGGCCCCTCGCTAGCCCCAATAGGCCCCTCGCTAGCCTTTACAGGCTCCTCGCTAGCTTCTCCAGGCTCCTCACTAGCCCCAATAGGCCCCTCGCTAGCCCCAATAGGCCCCTCTCTACCGGCCCTTTAGTTAGCCCCTCTTCTGTTACCAGCCCTTTAGGACGCCCCTTAGTGGCTAACCACCCCTCTAAACGCTCCTTTGCGGTGAACAGCCCCTTTACTGGGCTAGGCAGCTGGGCTAACAGGCTAAGTGACCGGGCTAACAGGCTTAATGGCTTCAGGGCTAAGGTGGGCTCTAATGGCTTGGGAAAAGAACGCGCCTAGAAGGTTGAAATCCCTAGAGCCACCTAACGTGGTCTTTAAGGGCTCTGCCTAGTGGCTCTTCTAATGGGCCTAGAAGGTCCATGGGCTCTGGACTGCTAGCACTCACCAGAGCCCGAACTGGGGGCAGGCGTTGGTGGCTGCTGTCGTCTCTGGGGTACTGGCATGTGCTGCACTCATTCTGCTGCAGCGAGACCCTCTCGCTCTGCGGTGACGGCGACAGCGCTCGGGAGCTGTCACAGTATTGGCAGGGGAGACGGGAGCTTTCTCGGTCCCGGAACGGAACGTTTGAGGGCGGGTGTGGCGACCTCTAGCTCTGGGTTCCTTAGAGCCTATGGGAGGACCGAAAGAGCACCCACTTCTAGCGCCTTCGCCGGGGTGCTCAAGGCGGGCTGGCGTGCCAGCTTCCTCCTCAAGGGTCAAGGGTCCTGGCTAGACGCCAGTGGGCAGAGCGAAAGAGAACCTGCGTCTAGAGCCTTCACTAGGGTGCTCACCCCTGACCGTGGCATTCCGCCCAGTCTCGACCCCTCCGCTCGCCGAATTCCCCCATGAGCTGGTCTTGTTGCTCAGGGGTTAGCTCCCTGTTCCGCTAATACTGGACTTCCGCAAGGAAGTGCATGGATGTAATAATTTTGAAAAGCCCTACTCATCTAAACAGTTTTTAAAATATTGTTTTTGCAGATACCTAAGACTTTTGCACAGTACAGTATGGAAATGATTTGTTATTCTGAATATTAAAATTATAATTATACTCTAGCATTACTGTGCCCAGGAGTCCAAGACAGCATAATTGGCCTGACTCTTTCTGGGTGGGTAGGATGGCCTTTCCCCTCCCCACATCACTACCCAGTTAGCTGTTAGCTGACATAATATAGAGGTGGTTAGTGTTCTCCTTCAAGCATGTTGAGCTGTCCAGTGACATCATTGTGGCATTCCAAGACGCAAGTGCTCGCCTTCACCCTCCCAGTGTTGATGGTATTGTGTATTATGGGGGTCCTAGCGAGCATCTGGAACTAAAATGGGTAGCAAAGGGAGAAAAATGAAGAAAAATGTAAAAATAATAGTGCAGAAGAAATGCAAGCCAATTGAACTGAAGTCTTTTGAAGTGACAAACCTGGTGAGCTGTTTTGAAGTTTGGATAAAAGAGCTTTATTTGGAGCTGGGTGAATTCTTTGTATCGCATGTCAGACAAAGAGAACCAAATGCGTTCTGCTTTTTCTGCTTGGGTGTGTGAGTTATTTCAGTTTTTGCAGGCCTAGACCCCAGCCTACTTTTAGTAAGCTGTGATCTGCACTCTTAACAGGCATTGCTACAAGCATCATGTTGAAAACTCTGTTCAAATAAAGGCATGATCACTCAGAGCCTGGAGGCTGACAGTTTCCATAAGGAGCCTTTAAGAACCAAACCCCCCCACTCCCATCTCCTTGCAAAGATTTCTCATCTGTGTGAAGCTGCTGGCATTTGCGGAAGGGCAATCTCTTTAGAAAAATCAGCCGCGCGATTTGTCTTGATTATGCGGAGGGGTAGAGGATCCCTGGAGGACTCTTAGCTCCGTCACTCAGTGTATCCTGTATCGTGTGTGTTTGTGTGTGTGTTTGGGGTCTCTAAGATGGAGAGAGGGCAAATGTAGAACACGACTAGACACACAAAGGAAGATACAGTCACAAACGGCAGAGTGACCCCTGACATTATCTGTGACATTAAAACAAAGGTCAGATTCATCCAAGACCACGTGCTCCTCTTTAAAATAATGACCAAAGGAGAGAAGCTCTTTTACTGCAATGAGGCCTGGGCAACGCCTGCACGCAGTGCGCGCGATCTCCACATGAAGAGTCTCTTTATTATGCTCTGTAAACAGCGGCTCTGGATTTCAGCTTCTTTCTCTTTCCTTTAATTAGATGTCATTGTTGCTTACACTACTCCTTGGCAGCAACGGGGGGAGTTTAATTACAGAACAGAGATATGGCTATAATGGAGAGCCTCCCAGACCAGCGAGGGAAAAACGCGATAAGTTCACACTGAGTACTCTACTTTTCCCCTAAGGTTTAATCCTGTTACTTAAGAACTGTATGCAATTGAATGCTTTCTTGAGATGTCTTAGCCTGCAGTTTTACATTCACATAAATACACGATAAAAAGATGTGACCTCACGTCTCTCTCGGGTGGCTCACCAATCAACATTCTCAAAGAATACAGCTTATGTGAAAGTGGCAATGATATGAGATATTTCATCACTCTCCACCCGCACTTTTTTACTTCATAATATGAACGTCAACAAGACTTAAGAACTGGTGGTGGACCTGAGATCACATCCGATGACCATTACAGGGTGGATGTGGAGTTCATTCAGGACTACAAGTACTTTGGTGTGCACTTGGACAATAAGCTGTACTGGTGAAAGAACTCTCTGGCTCCTACAAAAGAGTACAAAGTAGGCTGTACTTCCAAAAAAGCCTCCAATATTTTAGTGTCTGCAACATTATGTTGTGGATGTTCTCTGAGTCTGAAGTGGTCAGCGCCATTTTCCATGCTGTAGTGTGCTGGGGTGGCAGCATTAAAGTGGTTGCAGATCCCAAGAGACTCAACAAGCTGATCAATAAAGTGGGCTCAGTGGTGGGTAAGTAACTCAACTTGAAAACTGGCTGAAAGAATAACATTGTCTAGACTTCAGTCCATCAGAGAGGCACAGACTCCCCATCATAAAGTGCTCCACTAAATGCCACAGAAAATCCTTCCCCCTTACTGCCATTAGATTTCTGTAACTCCTCCCTCTGTCACACACCTACCCATCAGACTCTATAACTCCTCCCTCTGTCACACAAGCCCACCCATCAGACTCTATAACTCCTCCCCATCACACACACACCCATCAGATTCTATAGCTCCTCCCCCTGTCACCCTCCCACCTGTCAGACTCTATAACTCCTCCCTCTGTCACACACCCACCCATCAGACTCTATAACTCCTCCCTCTGTCACACACCCACCCATCAGACTCTATAACTCCTCCCCCTGTCACACACACACCCATCAGACTCTATAACTCCTCCCTCTGTCACACACACACACACACACACACACACACACACACACACACCCATCAGACCCTCCCCTTGTCACAACTTCTTCTTCCTCTACTTTTGGATCAACCATTTCCATTTCCTTCTATCCTCTGCATCTTCATTTTTCACACCAACTGTCTACATGTCCTTCCTCACCACATCCATAAACCTCCTACTAGACCTTAGTAGCTTGGTAGGTGGTAGTAGCCTGGTGGATAAAACACTTGCCTGTGAACCTGATGACTACAAAGTCGCCGGTTTGACACCCCCCCTCACACACACACACACACACTTTCTACCAATGTGTCCTTGAGCAAGACACTTAACCCTCTGTGTCTCTAGGTGGACTGTCCCTGTAACTAATGATTGTAAGTCACTCTGAATAAGAGCGTCAGCCAAATGCCCCCTTTACCCTTTGCCTTCCTCTTCTTCTCTTATCCTCAGCATCCTTCTCTCAGCATACTCAGAGTCACAGTAACAGAAGCAGTAGAAATAGGAATATATTTAATAGTAGTAGTAGTCATAGTATCAGTAATAATACAGGTAGTAGTAGTAGTAGTGACAGTACTAGTACTACTAGTAGCCGTAGTATGTTTATGGCATTTACGGCATAGTAGTAACAGAAGCAGCAGCAATGGTAGTAGTAGTAGCAGGATTAGCAGTAACAGAAGTAGTAGTAACAGTACTAGTAGTAGCAGTAGCAGCGCAAGTAGCAGAAGTAGAAGCAATACTGGTAGTAGTAGCTATAGTTCTAGTAGCAGTAGTAGTAGTGGCATCAGAAGCAGTAGCAGTAATAGTAGTAACTAGTTGTAGGAGTCATAACAGTACTACTAGTAGTAGTAGTCGCAGTAACTGTTGTATCAGTAACAGTAGTAGTAGTAGTAGCAGTAGTAGTAATAGCAACAGTAGAAGTAGTAGTAGTAGTAGCAGCAGCAGGAATAGCTGTAGGAGTAGTAGTAGAGGCAGAAGTAGTAGTAGTAGTAGCAGCAGCAGTAGCTGTAGTAACAGTAGTAGCATTAGCTGTAGTAACAGCAGTAGTAGTAGTAGTAGTAGCAGTAGTAGTAGCTATAGTACTAGTAGCAGTAGTAACAGTAGAAGCAGCAGTGGTAATAGTAACAGTAGTAGTAATAGAAGTAGCAATAGCGTCAGAAGCAGTAGTAAGAGTAATAGCAGTAACAGTAATAGTAGTAACTAGTTGTAGTAGGAGTCGTAACAGTGTTACTAGTAGTAGCAGTAGTAGTAGTAGCAGTAAGTGGAGTAACAGTAACAGTAGTAGTAGCAGCAGTAGTAGTAGTAACAATAACAGTAGTAGCAGTAGCTGTAGTAACTGTAACAGTAGTAGTAGCAGCAATAGTAGCAACAGTAGTAGCAGGAATAGTCGTAACAGCAGTAGTAGCAGTAGCTGTAGTAGTAGTAATAGTAGCAGTAGTTGTAGTAACAGTAACAGTAGTAACAGAAGCTGTAATAACAGGAGTAGTAGTAGTAGCAGTAGCTGCAGTAGTAGTAGTAGTAGTAGCAGTAGTAGTAGTAGTAGTAGTAGTAGTAGCAGTAGTAGTAGTAGTAGTAGTAGT
>JBBPCY010000001.1:37004955-37020702 GCA_037974405.1 Brachyalestes nurse
AGTAGTAGTAGTAGTAGTAGCAGTAGTAGTAGTAGCAGTAGTAGTAGTAGTAGCAGTAGTAGTAGTAGTAGTAGTAGTAGTAGTAGCAGCAACAGTAGCTGTAGTAACAGTAACAGTAGTAGTAGTAGCAGTAGTAACAGTAGTAGTAGCAGTAGCAGTACTAGTATGATAGACAATGTGTGCATAACGAACCACTTTAACAAGTTCATCTGGGTCTGTTCGTGTGACTCACTGATTCATGTGTTACCACAGTATTCATTCTACCATTAGCTCCAGGAAAACAGGGGGTGAGTCTTAACAAATGGGTTTGGGTATCTATCACTTCCCGCTCTCTCAGATTAGTTAAGTGCTGTTCAGACTCTTAATGAAGGCTCTGCTCCGATAGCCCTAATCTCTGCACAGGGGGAGCCTGGCTCTGTCTGGCACGATTATTAACGTGCTGAGAATGAGTGGAACAGGGAGAAATAAAGAACGGAGAGCGAGGAGGGGGCAGTTGCACAGCGAATCTGTCTGTGGCCCTGAAGCGGTAATTGAATGTAACCTCTGAGTCCACACACACACACACACACACACACACACACACAGATATGGAACAGGCTGTTAAAATATCTCCTCACACACACGGTCAGCTACTGAGGCCATGAGGCCATGACACACACACACAGAACATACTATAAACATCTCGTTACTCTCTACCAGCTACCGGGGCCATGACACACACACACACACACTCACACACACACTCAGATACACACTTTTGGCCACAGAGGCCATGGCACACACACTCATATAAAGGACAGGCTTAATTAGAAGGAAATGTCATTGGCCTCATAATGCAGCCATGCTTCTTTCCCATTAATGTCCACAGCAGCTCTAACGACTAGACCAGACACAGGCAGTTTTTTGTGCCCTAACACATGATTCAAGTCAACAGTTTAGTTTTGAGCTAATGACAAACCAAATAAGTTAGGTAAGAATTAAAACCAAGAATACCTGCATTCCTGTTGCAAAGGCTGACCAAAGTAGTAGAAGAGAAGTAGTAGAAGGTCCTGTTCACACTGACTGTGATTATATGATATGTGTCCTTAGAACAGCAGTTCTCCAGCTTTTTTAGTCTGAGGTCTCCTTTCCAGATAGTAAGTCCTCCCCCCCAACCACCCCAAGGCCATTTTGCTAGCTTTCTAGGGAGCTATTGCTGACCTTCTCATGCAGTTTTTTTTTCAAATGTATTCAGTTTTAATAAATATATTTTCCATCCAACGTTTTCAAACAGGTACAGATATTTAGATATGCCTAAAGCAAATTTAACAAACCAAATTGACTAAATAGAGAATGACTAAAAAATGTAATAATCATCCCCCTAAGAGAGCCGTGGAATAATGATCACAGAGGCGGACCCAAATGCAGAGGTCAAAGCTGACTGATTTATTGACACAGGGTAGGAACACAAATAATAGTATGGAAACGGGCAGAACAGGTAAGAGTAGTCAATGAGACATTCACAGCAAAATCACAACAAGCAAAAGAGTAATCCAGTGAGCATGCAAGGGTTTCCGTAACCATGACACAGTCAGAGGCAACAGATCCAAATCACGAGGAAAAGAGATATATCCAAAAATACAGGGCAAGGATCGGTACACAGTCAGACAATAAAGTAAGAGCTTTTGGTATTCTAGTCAGAGCAAAGGTCTGTTTATATGGAAAGAGAGATTAGTATTCAGGTTATCTTGATCTGGTAACCAGAGGTTCTATTGAAACTTTGGAATTGGAGTCTGTAGATTGTTGTTTGAACGGGAATAGAGACTTTGTTCTGGATCTTGGTTGAGAACTTACAGTATCCCCCTCTCCACAGGAGTCTCTAGATGACCAACTTGCCTGTGGTTTCTGCAGCAGTGTCTTGGCAACCTGACTAACGTTGTAGATGAACCTCTGGTAGTAGTTGGTGAACCCTAAGAAACATTGGAGATCTTTGATGCTTTTGAGTTTAGGCCTTTTTTTAAAAATATTTTTGGCTTCCATCTGCGTGGCCCCAGCACTAAGACCATGACCCAAGAAGAGGCAGAGGTCTGGTGGAAGGCATCTTTTTCTCCTTTGGTGTAAAACTGGTTCTCCTGCAAGCGCTGTAAGACACTGCTGACATGGTCAATGTGAGTTTTCAGGGATGGGGAAAGTATCAAAATCTCATCCATGTAGATTATCAGAAAGGCATCAGTCATGTCTTTAAAAACCCCATCCAGTACTGAAGGTGCATTAGATACTCCATGCAGCATTACTAAATATTCATAATCTCTCATGGTGGTGATAAGCTGTATTTCATTCATCTCAGTCCTGAATACATACCAAGTTATATGCATTTCTGAGATCAAGTCTGGTGAAAATAGTAGACTGACTGTAGGAGGAGGGACTGAGAAGAAGTGGGTAACGGAACTTAACTGTAACATTATTTAGTGCTTAGTCAACGTCCCCCGGTAGAGAGACAAAATGATACCAGTGGCCAGGGCTTATCTATTATCTTTTTACCTATATAGTAATTTATTATCTATTTATCTGTGTATTCATGAATCGCCATTGTTTCAGAATGGGAGAGAAGACTCAGCAAGCTCATTGGAAGTGGAGCATCAGGTAAAAGCTAAATGATACAATTCCAAGGGCAGTGCGGAGGGAGTGTTATGTGAGTATGGGCATCAAAGACATCCTGGTAAGCAACATTAGTGGAGGGAATGGGAATGAGATTTGGAGCGCTTAACAACAAGATTTGCACAATCTGGTAATCATGGGTCATTCTGAAATTCCAGATTGGGTTTCTGGAGTGGGTTGTTTGGGAGTAGAGACTCTTGGTCAAAATCGTACACAAGGGCTCCGAACCACTGTGTTAGTGACTGGGACTGTATCTGTTAAAATGGTTGGAAATCAAAAGCCATGTTGAATTGTATTATGTGACCACTCTGCCATATTATTATGCCAGGATTATTTACATGTAAAAAATATATTGAGATGAATGTTTTAATGTGGTTTTTGAGACCTACTGGTATATTTCTCTGTAGGAAGCCCCCCCCCAAGATATAGAGGATATATGAAGCTGAAGTTATTTCTTATTAACCAGTTTCATATGTATTTATTTATTTTTGTTCAACATTTAATTATACAGCAGGTACAGGCAGGTAAGTAGTCGACTGTAATGACTGGGTTATTTAAGGTGGAGCAGAAAATTCAAATAGGAAGCCATCTTCGGCTGGGCTGCCTAGATTTTGAAACACAATGTGTCGTCCTGAGCTGACCTATCTGAAAAGTCAAGTAGTCCATTTTGGCGCTGTGCTTGATAGGTTATGCACCCATTGCCATAAATTTGCCCAAACTAAATCTCTGCAGGCTTGCAGACATGCAGACCTGACATATGTTTGCTGAGAAAATCCAAAGGTTTTTGGGCTACCTAAATCTTCCATTCATGTAGGCCATAACTAGCAAAATGCAAACTTTCATAGAACTTCCACAGAGGCAGCTTCAAATGCAGACTTCAGCAGACTCTGCTTGTGGAGTTACTCAGCATTTGTAGGGAAACACATAATTAAATTTTATTAAAAATATTATTTTCATGTAGTAAGTAGAAAGAAAAGTTAAGAAAACTCAATAATATCAGCCATGGAAGTGGGTTGAACAGAAGTGCCTTTTCAGAAGTGCTTTTTAGATGCTTTTAGGCCTTGCACATGTGAGATCACTTCAATAAACATTACACAAAAAGGGCCCAAAGCCCAGAATCCAGAGGACATGGGTTCAGAGATTTGGATATCACAAACAATTGCCCAAAATGCCTTACAATCCATCAATGCATTACACTACTAATGCACTGGTGGCATGGGTTTCAGGAAAAAAGGCTGAAGCTTGCCCTGTCTAGTCTCTAAATACACAGTATATAATATTTAAAAACTGTTCAGATGAGCAGTGAGTCTTTATTTACACTGATATACTTAAAAAATTAAAAAGAAAAAATACAAAACATTATACAGTAAATAGTGACATTATGTTCAGTATATCAATGTGTTCCTTGTGGAACTCCAGTATTACTGTATTTTCCATCAGAAACCTGGTTTAACTCGATCAGTCCTTTATTAAATTAAATCAGGAGCTGCTGATGGAGGAACCGAGGAGGAATCTGGAACTGAACCTGTGTTCTCCTCACCAGCTCACACAATATCAACTACTTTTTTACAAACAAAACAAATCTTGATACTTTTTACTGCGTTCTTGTTTGTTTACATTTATTCTAATGTTAACTTTCCAGGTAGAGACACACTGTATCACACGCTGAAAAAAATGGTTTTAAATAATTTGTATAGGTGCAAATATAGGTGTATAGACTTTTGCACAGTGCTGAATATAGCACATACTTTGCCAGAATAGTGCATTTGGCGAAAGAAGAAAAAGCGGTAAGGGAGAGGAACACCTCTGGCATGTGTAAAGCCTGTCTAAGGGGGCTATCATGCTCACTTTAAGATGTGCCTACACTGCACCGCCTGAACAGCAGCTTCTGAAAGGCTCTTCCCAGCTGAGCACAGGATGAATTCTGCACACTGGTGGCATGAGTGGGCTGAGACGCTTCATGGGCCTGTTCCAGCCCTGTTTCCCTTTGGGCCTGTTTCTTCCCAACACTTCATATCATGGCACTAAAAGAAGTTTGTACTTCACTTCAAACGCTCTGTAGATGGTCTTCTGGAGCACTCTGAAAACTGGGCGTCCAAACTCAAAATCCCTCATTAAGCATTCATAAAGGCACAAGGCCTTCAAAAGGACGCAAACACAGCCTCACAAATCCTGTATTTCTGTCTCTGTGGGGCATTCCCATTATACTCTATGACTTTTGCTAAATGTGGCTGCTCTGACCCTGCAACCGAAAGGTCGTCCTTTCGCTTGTTTACTTTCTCTAAAAGAAGTTGGAGTTTCCACCATCCTGGGAGCATTTAGTCTCACCAAATCTAAACACACACACACACACACAGACACCGAGTATATAGGAAATGTAATCTATAATGTTGGGGAAGAGCGAGGAATATTTGTTTATCATGCACCGCAGGCGGTGAGACATAATTTTATTTCCCCAACACCACTGTATTTGTTTACCTTATTTATTTACACCAGTTAATTGCACGGGGGTTTGTGGAGTAATTTATGCATGCCAATGTGTTGACTGCAAATAAATATGAGTGGTAAAGGAGTTAAGGTCATCTAAAGGTGAAGGGACTGGCTAAGAATAGTAATGGGAAATGGCAGGGGAGGAAAAAAGCCCCGTCTGCAGAAGGGAAACCTGCCCGTTCAGTTTTCATGGTCAGTTTTAGGTCCTACTGGATTTCCGCCGGCATGTTTTTCCACCACAGGCCTTGCTCTTATTGGAAGGTTCTTCCTACAGTCGCAAATGGGGAGCGCGCACAGCCGCGTGCAGGCGCAGCAACATCAGCCGCACTAAGTGGACACTGGGGAGAGTGGTGGAGCTACACAGCGTGAACTGAGGGCTGGTTTAATATGGGAGGTGTTCATTTAGCGCTGCTCATTTTGCTGTGTCAAAGTGGAGCTATTAAGATTCTATCCAAGCACTTGGCTACAGTGTGGCCCAGTGGTGGGACTGGGGGGAAAATTCTATGGCAGATTTAACCCTTTAATATGGATCGCTACTAAACACGCCAAGGCCAGGGACTAAGTTAATGTGGTAATAATTACATGTACAGATGAAGGATTGAAATAATAATGTGAAAGAAATGTATATATCACATTGGGATATAAATTACTAACACCACGTACCATTATACCAAAATATCAATAATTTTTTAAGACCCCTTATAGTCCTGCATGAACACACCACAGCAGAGTGTAAAATTCCTCATCTGTATTTAACCCATTCACCAAGTGAAGCAGTGGGCAGCCAGGAACACAGCTCCTGGGGAGCAGTGTGTGGGGATGGTACCTTGCTCAAGGGTAGCTCAGTGGTGCTGCTGGCAGTCCTGGGATTCAAACCCATGACCTTCCGATCAAGGAGCGACTCCCTAACCACCAGGGCACCAGCTACTACCTATTACCTTAATTTTATATTGTATGTTTTGTCAGAAAACTCTGGCCCTTCAAGAGAAAAGGCCTGAACCCTGTTTGGCATCCAAATCTGTTGGAAGTTCAGTAATTTATGTTTTTTAATAATATTTTTCAAGTGATATTTCAGAAGTGCCTACTAGCAAGGCTTCCCCCATTCACACACCACTACTAAAACTGGGAAGGTGAACATTAGCTTGTGGTTCCTCCAGTTCTCAGCAGGCCAGTCACTGCACCCTGCATCTTCTGCCAATGCAAGATCCCTGGATTTCAACACGCTTGGAGGAGAACACTAACCACCGATTCTGTTACATCAGCTAACGGATGTGGGGGCGTCCAGCCCACACAGAGAGGGCAAAGAGAAGTGTAACCTTGGCATCACGAGGGATTGAGCTTGTTAACACCAACTCCTGATAAGACCAATGCTTATAGACACTCAGTTCCCTTTGTTTTCTAATGCTATTATAATTCATTCATATCACTCGGTGAATTGGGTGCACATCAATAAATGATTAATACTTTTCTAGTTAGATTTTTTTTTTTGTGAACATAAGCCTCACCCATCTCCTAATAACTGGTTGTGAATAGGAATCACAAGCCAATCAGAGCATGGGGCGTTTAAATGCAAGAGGGGGAGGAGACATAGCTTTGAAAGCCTTACCCCGACTGACTGCTTTTATGACTGAAACAGACCATGCGATTAATAAAGCATTTATCCACTACAGCTGAGAGAGTGATGAATAAGCAACAACTACCAGCAGCCTTATAAAACACTCCAGCATCCACAGGAACAGAGGTGACGGTCAATGGAGTGGTTTAAAGCAGTGTTTACCAACTCCAGGCCCGAACACCCACCGGCCAGAGCATTTAGTGCTCGCTCTGCTTCACCAAATTCAAATCAGCAAACAGTCATTTATGAGTGGATTAGGTGGATCAGGTGTGGTGGAAGCAGTAAAAGGTTCTCCAGAACATTTCTCCAGTAAAACGAGCCACAGAATCAGGATTGGGAACCACTCTGAAGAACCTAAACGAAAAAAAGACCACCCCATGATGTTCAATCATTTTCTGAATGCAGTTTTCGTCTCCCTTTTTTGGTAAGAATATCGTCCCAGATTATAAAGACTCTTTCTTGTACAAGCTGATGAACATCATTACTTAATGAAGGATAAGGACCTGATCCTGTTATCCTGTGCCACGTTCTACATTACATGGAACAAGATCAGTTTAGTAAAAGAAAGTAATTTGAATTTCCCTTCTTTACACCGTTAATGTCTTTACAAGACTAGAAATAATGGCTTTTTAGTCGAGGAGGGAGGGAGGGGAGTGTGTAATTATTCCATGATTAGTATGGAGCTTCATTAATATTCATGTGTATCATTAGACAGGGAAGGAGATAAACTGCGTAAAAGAAAGGACTTCAAAGAGGAACAAAACAAAGTAAAGCAGCAAATCAAGGTATGGGCTCATGTACACACACGCTCCCATCTGTAGACGCCTCACACACACGGTACGCAGAACCACATTCATCTGGTGTCTGAGCAAAGTAAAACAGGTTGCATTTATTAAACTTGCATTTTAAAATGAGCAAAAAAAGGTGTGATTCAAACAGCCTGTACAACAGCATCCAGGAATCATAGCGATTAAGAATCTCCATTGCAGCCTTTATTGAAATTTACGGGGTGTTCGTAGAAATCAAAGAAGCGAACGTCATCGGGGCAACTGGAGGCTTCCTCGGATTTCGGAGGGTATACACATGTGGGCGCGTGTGGGTTTTGCTCTTAAATAGTTTCCTTAAAGAACGACCAATATATTCTTCGTAACTGTCCTTGCGCTAACAGTCAGGAAAAAAAAAATACAAAGAAAAAAAAAGAAAAACATTCAGTAAACATTCTTCTCTAAAGGCAGTTCCCTCATATATACTGTGATTTCCTCTGTAATTATGTATACATAAACAAGTTTAATAACATAGCAATCAGTGGTTATTTCACAATTGGAAAAAAAGCACAAAAAGGTTTACACTCTTTTACAGGTAAATAAAAGATTGTTGTGTTTTCTGTCCTCTGTCTTGTTTTGTTTCTTTTTGTAAGGGCATAGCAGAGTTCAGGAGTTTCGCTTCTCCTCCGGCTTTTTTTTTTGTATGCAGTTGTTTTTGTTGTGTATTTTTTTTGTCCTCTCGTTTTAGGCTATTACATAATTCAATTATTCTTTCTTTTTTTTTTTACATACAAATATTGACAAAGTGGCAGCTTCGTCATGGAAGCTGTCGAGTCTATTTGATGTGAGTGGATAGTCGTATGGAGGCATGGCTAGGGGAAGATTTGGGGGACAGTGGCGGAGTCTCATAGCTGCCCATCGCTGCAGTGGGCGTCCAGGCTGTCGCTCTGTTTCTCCGCCTCCTGATCGGGCAGCTCCTTCACCAGGAGGGCGGCGCTCTTCTCGCAAAACTCCTCCCCGTCCGGCTCCAGGCCTTCAGGACAGGGCAGCTTCAGCAGCTCCTCTCTCAGCTGGGCCGTGTGCCTCTGCACAAACACGAACACACACATACAAACGTGAGTTTTATTCAGTGGATCAGTCTAAAGATCTCAGGTTTATCTCAGGCTTGCTTCTTTTATTTTGGACTGGAGCTAAAAGGCTGGCCTAAATCGTTTAGTGGGTTTGTTTTTAATGTGTATTCATGTTTTATACTTCGTATTTGAGAGCTTCTTCCTTTTTCCAAAAATTACGCAAAATTTACAATAAGGGGTCAGCATAGAGGCAAGAAACATTTAATGAATTATAAGTATACTAACAATTGTGTGTGTATGGTAGAGTGGCAAAAGCTGGAACTCTCAGCCTCAGAGCCTCAAACCTGTTACAAGTTTTTGGTGACTATAATTCTTTGTTAAACCCTTAGCCTCTACATATCGCACACTGGTATTCAGCTGAGCTTTAGTATATCGTGGCCACTTTCTTCATATACAGTACCAAAAACAGTCATTTGTAAAATGTAAAGATTTAAAGTTGACCGATGAATATTCAAAGCCTGTTCAGACCAGCCCTACCAAAAAGAATGTGCAGTAGCTATAAACAGTAGTAGATACCATTCTGATGCCTGAATGGTGAGCTACACATTTGTCCATTTTATACACAACATTGTGTGTACTATGCAACACTTTAAGTGTGAGTTTGTGTGCGTTACCTTGAGTGCTGCTGCGTGGTGAGACATGGTGCGTCCCACTCTCTTGTCACTGCTGTACTGCTGGATGTCAGAGATCCACTCTTCACACTGAGCCATGATCTCTGCTCGCTTCAGGTAGAAGTGCTTATGGATCACCTGCAGACAAGCATACATACAGGAACACATTTAGTAGGGCCAACCAGCAAAGGAGAAAAAAATATATAGTTATATATGTCATGTTCCAGCAGAAGCAGGGGAGTCTTACAGCATAGAGTCTGTTGCTTTAGTGCAACACAATAGATTAACCTATTCCTCACAGTCAGAGCCAAAGCTTGTGTATAAGGTAAAGCCAGACTCCAGTTCAAGACAACAGAATTAAAAAGGGCAACATTTCCTGGCAACATCCAAGCAAACCCTCGCCCAACACAGCACACTGCGCAGCAAGTCTAGATCCATGGCTCAGCAGTCTAGGGTTTGGCCATTGGATTGCAGGTACTGTTAAATGTGCTTAAGGTACAGAATTTCCCTGTTAAATGTGCTTTAATGTGCTCAAGTTTTGGGTTCCCAGTCAAAGTTAAATGTACTCAAGCTTTGGGTTCCCAGTCAGGGTTAAATGTGCTCGAGCCACATGATTCCAGTCAATGTTAAATGTGCTTAAATATTGGCTTGCTGATTTGGTGAGTTCTGAATTTACATCATTAACTAATTACGCACTTCTTCAAGCATTTCATATACAAGCACCGAAGTTCCAAAGCAGAGAAAAGCGTCTAGGCATGACACTTCACGTACTTTGTTTCCAACCCAACTGCCAGACAAATAAAAGAGAGGAGGAATATCCTAGTCAGGAGCTCTATAACCGCTTACAGTTTGCCAGTTAACTGAATCGACTCATGTTATGACAGAATGCAGAACAGCCACAGCTCATCACCACACCAAAATGCCGGATTTTAGTTTTGTTCACCTGCCAAGTTTTCCATCTCTGGTTACACCTAATTTGAGAGGAGCGCTGCTAATGTTTAGCGTGCCTGGGGTTTTAGACATGCATGTCTGTTTCATCATTACCCTCAATCCCACTGAATGCAGTACCTCTGCACTCTGTTCTCCTGCTTCAGATACGAAATAAACTTCACAATTACCAACACAGAGCCCTGGGGGCTTTCAGGTCCAGCTCATTTTTTTCATCCTCTTTCATGAGTGTACTAAAGCTGCTGCGTGTCTGAAGTTAGTGCGTGGAGCAGGAGGTCCCGCTACTCTGTGTACCGAGCAGAAATGATGAAACTCTGAAGTGCAGACACAGTCGATGCGGCGGAAGATAAAGGGGGGAGACTTGTTCAGACTGCATTCTCGCACTGTGCCATACAGCGTTATTTAATAAATAAGACCAAAGCACCAAAAGCACCACTACAGCACTCCTGAATTAAACGCTATCGTTCCTTTGGCTAATAACGCACATCTACAAAAGAGCAAAAAAGCAATCAGGCTCCCAGCAACGTTCAGAGGAGCTTGAGTTAATTATTTCATCTTCTTTACCCCTAACACCCCCCATCTCTCTCTCTCTCATACACACACTACTATACCCTGATGTAATCTAGCTACAACTCTGCCTCCCACCCACCTGTCTCTCAGGCAAGACGACCGAAACTACGCAGAGGCAGAAGTGTGTGTGTGTGTGTGTGTGTAGGAGGTTATCCAGCTTGCTCCACTACCAATCAGAACAAAACAGCTGCTTTCTGCAGACTTCATCATCTGATGAATTAGCTCATTCACGAAGTGATAGTTCTGTAAAAAAAAACTGAACTTACACCATTTTCCGCTCATAACTCACCGACATTTGAGGTAAGTATGTGAAGTAATTTTAAATATATTGCCAATGTGCTTTCTGACACTGTACAGAAGGGAACTGCGGGATGAGGGGCTGCTGGGGTGGAGGGCATCACCACCTTATTTCAGGATTGTTTAACTGGAACTGCTAAAATCGATTCAAACATTTCTGAGAACAGTAATGTATGCAAGTTTTAGGGTATATTTATTTGTCTATTGTGTGCTCATGCCTTCTTTTGCAACAAGAGTGTTGAACCTTCTGCTTACAGCTTGACTAAAGGCATGACAACTGGTTACTGCATCACATCTTATTGGGTGCAGGTCAACACATCCAACTGAAACACCTTTCTGTGTTCTCAAAAATGGACAAAACAGGCGAAATTGAGGCTTCAAGACTGCCGATACTGTTTTTAGTTATCCTACATATGTTTGTCCATTTTACTAGATAATCGTATGTCATACAGCATTGTAATCTCACAAATTTGAGATTACACCAATCAGTACCAACATTAGAAGTGAATAACACTGATGATCTCATTACAGCAACTGGGTCGGGGCATATTCAAAACGGCAGGTCCTGTGGGGTGTCCTGGGTGTGCAGTGTTTCGTAAGTACAAAATTGCCCAGTAACCCTTATTTAGAAGGATGAAGTGCAATGCCACACAAAAATGTTCAGGAATTGTCTGAGGAACATAAAGAATTCAAGCTGTTGACCTGGCCTCCGAATTCTCCAGACCTCAATCCATGGACAAAATACTCCGAACCATGGAGGCCCCATCTCACAATTTACAGGACATACCACAGCCCACCTTATGGGGTCCATGCTTGATTTGTGAAAAATTTACATGGCAAGGTAAAGGACAGCGTTGGGCTTTTTGGATCTTCCTCTGAGCCCAGGATTACATTTAGATCATATTTCAGACAACCAGTCTAAATGCTTGAATATTTGCAGGGTAAAAAAAAACAAACAAACAAAAAGACAATAATGGTCTAATAGTCCAATAATGGTAATACGGAAACACCTTATTTACTGCAGCTGTGGATCGACTGGCTGAAAGTGAGGAAGGGAAAGGAGAAGGTCAAGCCATCCTACGTCATACCGAGAGCCCTTCATTATGCAGGGAGACATTAATACAGAGAAAAGCTGATGCCGTTCATATGCAAGAGAGAACAAAAGAGGAATAAATAAAAAGACTGAGATGTGGCGGGGAGGATAACCCTTCAGCGTCTCATTGTGTGTGACTTTTGGTATTTGGCATGGGCATCCATCACACTGAGGACGTGGCGAGCAAGTGTGTAAACATCTCAGAGTCACTGAACATGCACCGCACACACAAACATGTGTAATCAGATTAAGACGGTTTGACAAATGACCTTTAGTGCGTGTGCTGGACACACGTTGCCATGCATGCAAGCAGTCAAAACATGGGGATGGCACTACACACTAAATTAGTCCTAAGACTAAGATTTCAGACAAAGATTGAATTGAGAATGACTTTTCATTCAAAGTAAATAACAGAGTAAAATGCTCATTCTTAAAGGGGACGTAGTAAGCAACGTGGCTTTTCCAGGTCACATTCAAATACCAGTGAGTGTGTCCGATATCCGAAGTGGAGTGCGTAGTGCACACTGCCGCGGGTAAGTTAAACGGAACACTAACGTTTAGCGCGTAGCGGAAATTATGGACGAACATTTGATCGCGATTCTCCAGTCCGTCAAAATATCTGCCAGCTGTTGTTTACACAATGGATTTCCTCGTGATTTTATTTGCTTTTGTTTAGTTGCCTCCGTTTGGGTTTGCACCGGCATTTCATTGTTGGCTGCCATTATTCAACTCCGAAATTGTGTCCGAAGTCCCTCCCCTTTCCGCTACGTAGTCAAAATCGTTTAGTGCGCGTAGTGTCCATCGTTCTGCGCTGCGTTTTCTGCCCGTTTTCAGTGCACCATCCGGGTACTTCAGTGCACTGAATTTTAGCTTAGTTGTCAGAAGTGAACTGCATTGATTGCATGATTCTGCATTACGTTGAACAACCAGCCCGCTCAGCCAGCTCTCATGTCAGCTGCCCTTTCACAGCTCTGGTGAACAGGACAATGTACACCGTCATCTCACACATCTCAAATATTAAACTTGTGTTTTAGTGACTGAAAAGTGCAAACCATAACTAAGACAAAGCAGCACTGAAGTTTTGTATCAGGAGTTTTCTGGCCTGCTAGTTGTCCAGACCAACTAAAACTTGATTTCAAATAAGGAAAAAATAGAAAGAAATGCAATGCTCCTATAAAGTTCCTAAATTCAGCGTAAAAATTGTAGCCGAGTGTCTGAGGGAGTTTGTGCCTCCGGGGGGATTGACGCTTGGCAAACACATCATGCTGTGTTTACATTTTGGCACTGAAAAATCTTTGAGCTTCATAGCACAACTGGTGACAGTACAAAGCCAACGGCAGCATGGAGCACGGCAAACCTGGGAAGACTGAGCTCCTGACACAGGTAGGGGCAGAATTTCTCAGCACTTCAATGCAAACTATCCATAACATCTGGCTTGACATTGTCCATCTATTGCAAAATGTAAATGAAAATAAAGGAAAATGCAGCACATGGTTACTGGTTTGCCAAATGTTTGACATATCAGTGTCAAAAAAGTTTCCAATGTGTCCTAATTGAGTTTTGGTTAATTTATTCATAAGCTTTTTATATTTGGAGTAAACTTAAGCCATTTAAGTGAAACAGCAGATGATTCCAGATGATCAGGCGGTGATCAGTATACTGGTGGTGCTGAATGCTGAGTGGTTGGAACTCCTTTATCTAGGCTCCTTCTATCTTTAGGCACTTTGCAGCCTGCCACAGTAAAACATTTGTTCCCATTTCTTTCATTTAATCTACTCAACGTGCCAAAGATAGGCCAGTCTGACAGGCATAAAATTATAGTTTTGCACCAACAACGTGATTCAAAGCAAAATATGAAGAAAAGAGGGCTGGCTTAAGACATTCGTGCAGCACTAGACTTGGAAAAAGTATTACATTTGGGGAAAAAAAGCAGTAAAGTATGCATAAAGTATGCTTTATCCCAAAAAACGGTTGAACTTAAATGCAGAAGGTTAGCTTTAATTTGCAGGCAGCAATACTGAGCGAACCATACAGCAAACACAGCCTTTTTTTTAAAAATAAAGACACCCCTTTTTAAATAACTGCAAACACTTGGCGGTAATGACTGCTTGAACTGAGACCCACAGACAGAACCCGACCCCTGGGTATCTTTTCTGGTGATGCTCTGCCAGGCCTGTAATGCAGCAATGTTCAGCTCCAGCTTGTTTCACTACTTATTGCCTTCAGTCTTGTCTTCAGTAAGTGAAACAGTTGCTTGGTGGGGTCAGACCAGTGCTTGACTCCACGAGTCAATTTGACGAGCTTAGAAGACAACTATAGGCCCAAACCCCTAGCAGAGCTGGAAAAAAAATCTTCTGTATCTCAGGCACCCAGCGCTTTCTTCCTCTGGCTATAGACCTTGGTTCCCAACCTTATAGAGCAAAAGGGAGATATTCTTTCAGCACGCAAGCGCATACATTTGAAATATTATGGCCAATGAGAACTCATGTACTGGTGTTGCCAAAGGTCTAAATAGAGCCCTGATCTCAACCCAACTGAAAACCTTTGGGATGAATTTTATTCATCAGGTCCTCATCTCACAAATGCTCCTGACAGAACAGGCAGAGGGGCACTAAAATCCTGTAGAAAGCCGGAAGAGAGGGGCTGTTATTGTCTCACAGTTTTGGAAAGGGATGTTCAAAACTCACATAGGTGTGATGGTCAGTTAGTGCAGATTCTGTTTTCCCTTCTCACCATGACCTGATTTTTTTTGTCACCTCTGTCCTCATGTTGACAGATTACAGCAAGAGGCCTCAGATGCAAATGCCACATTAACTAATGATGCAACAGCACACAGCTGGCCAAGAAACAACAGAGCAGCCAATTCTCCAATCAACATGGCTACAAAGACACTGCTCGCTTGACACGGACATTCATACCCTTATTTCAAAATCCGCATTTCTTTCAAATGCAAATATGATGCTTTCAGAATGCAATGCATAACTCTAAAACGAGTACCAAAATTTAAGCTTGCGGCGACATCCCTCAGCAAAGATGCCTGATGCTACAGGCCTGCGTTTACATGAGGTTTCATGCTTTTGAACGATAGCTCTATTTCAGCTCAGTGCATTTCGTGTAGCAAGAAATGCTTTTCACCACCCTCTTGCTTTAGCAAAGGCCCCATAAACCGTTAATGCATTCCTAACCAAATGATTATTGCTGCTTATGAGAAATCCTCAGACAGGCTTAAAAAGAAAAGTCAGCCAAGCGCAAGCAGGATTTCCATTACAAAATGCTTACTGTCAATTTCAAAACAAATATATATATTCAAAAACAAATAAGAGCCACACATTTATGCATTTAAAAATCGCATGTGGGTACACAATCTCTCATACACATTCTCCTGTAATGTTAAACACATAAATAGGCACATATGCTCTAATAAGTACCACTAACAAACTAAGTGACCTTTTAGGTAATAAAGACCAGAGGCGAGCGAGTATGAGTACTGAACCCTGATCTCGGTCTCTCCTGACCTCTTTCTCACACACACACACACACACACACACACACACACACACACACACACACACACACACACACACACACACAC
>JBBPCY010000001.1:37032981-37064119 GCA_037974405.1 Brachyalestes nurse
GAGCTGGTGAGGAGAACACAGGTTCGGTTCCAGATTCCTCCTCGGTTCCTCCAGCCATTGTTTGGATTGTGAAACTCAGCAGCTCCTGATTTAATTGAATGAAGGACTGATCGAGACAAACCAGGTTTCTGAAGGAAACTACAAGGAACACACTGATATACTGTACGTATTCTTTTACTTTAATATATTTAGGAATGTTATTGTAAAACACTCACTGCTCACCTAAACAGTTAAATATAATTTTTGAAGAAGCTTAGGCTTTTGCACAGTACAGTATTTTGCTAACAATGCCAGACAATACAAAATAATGACGATCATGGAAGATTATTCTAATAATTCCCAGGGACTTGCAAATAGTATTTGTTTGAAATAACCAACCTTTGTTTTTGCAGTATTAAAAAGGGCATAGTAACGTGGGTAGGTGTGTGTGTGTGTGTGTGTGTGTGTTTTAAACACACTTGGTAGCCTGAAAGTCTGGAACAGAAAGCTGCTTCATTTGGGTGTTAACCCAGTAAACCATGTTTAGACTACTTTAATGCTTCTATTTTAAAAATGTTTTTTTTTTTTACTATGCAAACTTATGACAAGTTTGACAACAAACCTGAAACCTAAACTGTCAGAGACTGGTGCGTTTTGCCGGTAAAATGGCCAAGAATCTCCGACTACTGCAAAAAGAAACAAAACTGTGAACCACAGCCCGCCGTTTTAAAGGGGCCTTGAAAAGGAAGCTTCCACAAACAGCACGCCATGGTTTCCCACTTAATATTAACTGCTTTAAGCTAAATTCAAACCTTTCAATCCCACTGATTTATCTTGCTGTGAAAGGCTCATTTTCCCTCTCACAATGTGCTGAGCTGACAAATGCTTGCCTACACTGACTCAAATTTAACGAAAAAAAAAAAAGGAAAGTCTGTATATGCAAAAATGTGGACAGTCACCCAGAATGTAACTTTCAAAATCCTTTCAACATAGTGGACAGTTGTGGCTAGAACAGAAATCAGACTCTCCATCTGAGCTTCTAAGGCTGAGACTGTTTGAGATAACCCTGGGGCAGAAATGGGGTGGGGGATATTTCAAACTCTGGGGCAAAAATGGAGGTGTTTGATAACCCTGGGGCAGAAAATGTGCTTGTTTGAAAACCCCAGAGAAGAAAACTGTGACAAACTGGACACACTGGGGAACAGAAAGTATGTGTTTGGTAACACTGGGGCAGAAAAGGGAGTTGCTTAGTATAACTGGGGCAGAAGAGGATGTGTTTGGTAGTGATGCTCTGATCGGTCGGCTGAAGATCGGTATCAGCCGATAATCACATTTTATGACTCGATCGGTACTCGTTAAACTTGGCCGATCGTAGAAACCGATCACAACTGATGACGTCAATGCTTGAGGGCCTACACGACCAGTGGGGACGTAAATTCGTTAGTAGTTAGTAGTGTTATGCATAAACCCCATTGTAAAGGCATATTAAAATGTTCACTATATAATAAATACGTTTGTGATTATTTAGTACTCTTAAAACAATAGTTACATTAGATATATTACTGTAAAAATATAACAAATATAACAAAAGCAACACTTATAGTATTACTTTATCTGAAAAAAGTTAATGATGATCAGAGAGCTTACATATCAGTTATATAAACTTGAAGCATCAGAATCGGCATTATTATCGGCCAATCACCATGACAAAAAAAAAATCGGTACTTTGTTTTGATGGCAAAAATCCTAATCTGAGTATCCCTAGTGTTCGGTAACACTGGGGCAGAAAAGGGAGTTGCTTAGTATAACTGGGGCAGAAAAGGGAGGTATCTGGTAACACTGGGGCAGTAAAAGCAAGTGTTTGTTAAACCTGGGTAAGAAACTGGGCAGAAAAATTGGGCATCTCAGACAAGATTTTTGTACAACATGGATAAAGCACCAAAAGGTCAGGTTTACATGGGTGGAGCATGTAATGTGTTGAGTATACATGAATAAGCGTGTATATAAAGCATTCCCCCTCATACCTTCATAATGTCAAGCCGCTCTTCATCGCAGCGGACGAACACGCTGGAGGAGGACGAGAGGGGAAGCGAGGTGGAGAGAGTGACGGCTTCCTGCGCCAGCCTCCGTGCCCGCGCCGCGCTGTTGGCATCACTCGCGTTCTTCACCTGCGACATGTAGTGGTAGTTCACCTTGAAGACCAGCTTCGCGTCCTCGTCCTCACACACCATCTCGAAGGTGTCTTGATGAGAGAACACACACAGGGGACACTTATGTTAGTTACGCATCACCGCTTAGCCCAGGACATACAGTCCTGTGCAAAAGTCTTTGGCACCTATGCAAACTGTTTAAAGCCATTTAGATTTATACCAAGAACATAAGTGAATACTACAATAAATGCAAACAAGAAAGCAGTAAAAATTCTAAAAAGCAGATAATTTATCAGCTGCTTAGAACACCACCGGTTTGGTTCCAGATTTCTGCAGAAATTGTGTAGATTTAGAAAATTCCATAAACACCACACCTAATATAATCCAACGAAGCAAAAAAGACCAAGCCAGGCATTTCCTGGTATCTACAAGTAATACTGGAAAAAGAAAATGGTTAAGTGAACACTTAAAACCACTATTAACTGTACGAATGTGTTGGTGTTTACTGTAATATTAATGTTTTGACATTAACGTAACACTAGTGCTTTTAAGTATAATTTTCTCAGGTGTCGAATACTTGTTTTTCTAGACCTGCTCTTAAGATAAACAGATAGTCAAGTGTCCACTTAAAAACGTCCCATCAAATCTGGCTCCTGCTTTCCCCTAAACGATCTCGGAGCTCCTCTCGCAGTACGTGCGTGCTTGCATTACTGCTTGCCCCAGCAGGAGCGTGTACCAGCGCAAACCTGTTTACATTCACGTCAGTGGAGATTACCTCAGATGTCTGCGGGCTGGTCAAATCGATTCTGGCACAGCAAAACTCCGCTCATCAATCAAAACGCAGAGGGATGAGGAGTGACGGGACGAATGGCTCTTCTACCCTAAGACAGGCGACGAAGGACCACTCTATCTCTCTGTAGTCTGTCTGTCTTTCTACTAGTTTCAAGCTTCATTCTCTCTCTCTCTCTCTCTCTCTCTCTCTGTGTCGAGGGTGGTTTGTGCAGTATAGGGAAACAAAGTGAAGGTGGTTTGGGGAGAAGGCCCAATGCTGGTCTTATAAAACATGCTTCAAACGTTAACACCCCCACCACACACAACCACACTTCCCTTTCTTCTCTTCCACTTAATCCTCCACACATCCTCTTGTCTTTCAACCCACATCCACCTTTATCTCACTTGTGCTCACTCTCTTTTTTCCCCCCGACGGTGTATTCTCACCAACTGAACAAAGACTGGGTTTATGTGGAGACGGAGCAGGAAAAATGCCTGGGTGAATAAATAATGATAAACAAATTGCTTAATTGATTGTAAATCAATTTTTAATCTCCATTTCCTAATTTAATTGGCTAAATTCTCATTAACAGGGCACTAAAAACATGAAGATAAACCTGTAAATCATGTTCTGCCTGATTTTTGTTCTCATAATGCAGTCCAAGTGTTTAAAGCTAATCACTAAGACATATATGTTACAAAACAGAGTGCTGTGCAGCTTTATCTCAACACACTCACAGTCACTGAGGGTTATTGTACCTCTATGGTTCACTTCCTTAGGGTTTCCACAGAAAACATTACAGTAATGAGACTCAATAGTTAAAAGTAATAAACTCTGTTCATCCATCCATTAACCAAGCCGCTTATAATTAACCAGGGTGGTGGTGGGGGGGGGGCGGCTGAAATCTGTTCCAGCAGTCACCGGGCAAAAGGAGTAACACAGAAAGGACCCTCAGCCAGGATTCAAACCCAAAATGTTTAAAGCCATTTTTTTCATGCCTTTCTGCTAGAAAAGGTAACACGAGAATAAAGGCAAACAAATAAGAAAGCAGTAAAAAGTATCAAGATTAGTTTTGCTTGTAAAAGTAGCCGCTATTTAGTGAGCTGGAGAGGAGAACACAGGTTCGGTTCCAGATTCCTCCTCGGTTCCTCCAGCCGTTGTGAAACTAGTTTAATGACGGAATGATCGTTTTAATGAAGGACTGATATAATGTTAATTGTATTAGTTTTATTCAGCATATTTATTAATATTAATGTGAACAAACCATTCACTGCTTATTTTCACAGGTGCCAATTGAAAAATGTTTGCACAGTACTTCAGATAGTAAATAAATATACAAATCAATAAATAAATAATAAATGACAAATAATCTAACAAACTGATATACTATACAGAACAACAGATGTTCCAAGTTAAATGGATCTTGTTCATCTGTATGACATATGACATATTTATGGACATAGTTTGAGGTGGTCACAATATGACATACAAAAATAGACCAAAAGGGTGTTTTTAGCAATGCAACAGGCTTTTTGCTTATTTTAATACAGCTTGTTATACTGTGTCAGAAACCACATATACAAGTCCACATTGCTACCTTAACTGTGTGTGTGTGTGTGTGTGTGTGTGTGTGTGTGTGTGTGTATTTCTCCCTCTCTTCACTCACCAAACTGCAGTTTCTTCATGGCAGCGACATACTTCTCCTCCAAGGAGCGCAGGATGGACAGAGGCTTGGGCCTCGCTGCAGCTTTCCTGGAGAACTCTGCCAGCTTCCGCTCTGCCAACAGAGAGAAAAAAAATTACAAACGGGCCCCAGGTGTCTGCGTGAGGCTGCAACACTGTGTGTGTGTACGGCAGGGGCCACAGCTTCACTCCTGTCATCTCCCTATTGCATCAGTGTAAACACCACACACACTCCGAGACAAAGACCGGGCCATTTCTGTTGCTTCAGCAGGAAAGGTGTGTTCAGTCATTCATCTTTTTCAACGTTAAATAAAATTCAAATGAGAAAAGAGTAAAAGCGTTTTACTGCATTTTTAAGGGTCTCTTACGATTTCTTCCCCCCTCACTTTGACAAATGACGGCCGTGTCGCTACAAGACGACTACATGGGTGCGATTCTTATCGAGCCTCGCTGACTAATGATGATGGCACCCTGCAGACCATCTCTGTTCCAATAAACCGCGGCCGCGCAGGGTACTGGAGGGCCGTTACGCCGGCAACACAATTAGGCACCAGCATTTAACTGCTTAATGGCATTTTCCTTCCGATTCTGGTTCCATATGCACAGAAACGTCCTGCTAAATTCACTGATGCCTTTAATAGAGTTGCAAATGCATGAGGAAAAAAAATATTGATAGCTTAATTTATTCTTACTACTGTTGTCACACCAGCGATGGGTTTTAATGGTGTTACAGCATCTGGGTCAATACAGGACGATGGGCAGGACGCCGGACCAATCGGAAGGACCATTAGGCAGTCTGTGGCCTTTTTATGAGAGGGAGTGGTAATTAAACTGTTAAAACGTATCCGCCCCTCGGCTGTTATCATATAGATTTTTTCATGAGACGACAGCCGGCGTCAATCAGCCACAAAGTGCTTTCTGGCCCATCTCAGAGACAAAACTGAGAGAAAGAGAGAGAACGACTGTGAAGGCAGAGAGAGGAAGAGTGATAGATGGACCAGAAACAAGTCACAGGCCAGAATGGAGAGGAGGAGGAGGAGGAGGAAGAGGCATGATGTGTGAGAAAGAAAGAGAGCGTTCTCCTGATTAGCAATCACACGCAGGTAAGACAGTCAAAGGCAACACAGTAATGTCCTACATATGTTAGTCTGTTCCCTTTGACCTTCTACCCTGCTTCTGATAGCTAATTGGGCAAGTGGTTGTTTTAATGTATTGGAAAAACAATAATAAAAAAAATCTCAAAGGGAACAAACTATCTACATATATCCCTCCCTCATTTCCTGTATATAAATACACACACACACACACACACACGCGCGCGCACACACACACACACAAAATATATTATAATAATATATTATAACATTCTAATACTTTTATGTAATTCTGAGAAAAATCTAACAAACTATTAGTATGTTACAGTTATCAACCATAAAGAGCTGTACTACATTTTGACAGAAAATCCAATTATGTTTTGATAACGAGTTACATACATTTACACGGTATCTAAATGAAATCTGACCTTATATGCGCACGTAATTAACACACTTCGGCCAGGATTTTACACCATTTCCTTCGATCTCTATAAGAGATTTTCTGCAAATGATGGGTGGGCATACAGAACTTATCCTTTTTCAATTCAATTCAACTTTATTTATATAGCACTTTTAACAATGGTCATTGTCACAAAGCAGCTTCACAAAATGAGAGAAATTTTTGGTGTATGAATGTGTGTGAATGAAATGTCTCTGATGAGCAAGCCAAGGGTGACGGCGACAGTGGCAAGGAAAAACCCATCCCTCACCCCACTGGGGAGACTGGGAGGGGGCTTTCTTGGTCTTTTGACCCCTCAAAGAGTGAAGAATGACACCATTCTATACCAAACAGCCCCTACCTATACTGACATCCATCTGAGTATCCTATAGTGCCATGACAGCTATTGCTATCGCGTGTACTTTGAGGGAGAAATGACATTTGTTAACTGTCGCTTAGCGGATGGAATCAAAACGAAGTGTGAGTGTCTGCGTATCACTTTCAGACACATTTTTGTTCGCAAAGCAACGTGCGGTAGTGTGGTCTTGATTCCCAAACTGTCCATTTTAATGTAATACTTCAAGTCTTCTTCAAGTCTGCAAAAACAGGGTTTCACCACTAATGAGGCCTCAGATGGTTGTCCAACATACATACCAATAAACAAACACTCTAAGTGAACTCCAGTAAAGATTTGTTATCCAGGATCAGTATTTCTGGGTAGTGTCTGTATACTTTGGGTGTCTTGGGCAGGTCATGGTCCATATGGCTGTGGAACTAAGGACAAGTTTGCATCAGTGTCTGTTAAAGTAGTGACATTTTATGGCAAGTAATTGTGGACGGTTTCTTTGGGTCCTTTTAGCATGAAATGTTGACATGTCTGAAGAAGTGGTTCTCACAGCAAGATCTCAGGGTCCGTTCAAGACTACACCTGTCACCATTAATAGATCACCTGATTGCAATTATTTGAGATGACTGCCTCACAATTATGTTAAATTTCACAGCTACAGTTGAAGTGAAGTGACCATTTTGTCACTTGTGCACACACCACAGTGTGAACAGCACGAAATTCTCTCTCTGGATTTAACCCATTCACAAAGTGAAACAGTGGACACCCAGGAACACAGCACCCAGGGAGCAGTGGCTGGGTAAGGTACCTTGTTCAATTGTACCTCAGTGGTGCCACTAGCAGTCAACCACTCCCTAACCACTAGGCCACCAGCTGCCCCGGGTGATTGCACACCCCTGGTTAAATGTCATTAAGTACATGTTCTCTATAGAGAACCCACTTCTGCACATTGTTTTGTTCATTTGCTAAATTTAACACACACTGGGGGAAATAAGCAAAATGTGACTTAAACAAAGGTTATAGCACACTTAATTGATTTAGGTGTGCTTCTGATGTAACTGTAGGACTGGCAATTAACTAAAATTGGGACAAAATCATATAAAAAGGGCAAGAAAAGTAATGTGACCAAGGGTATGCATGTCTTTGCACTATATACTACCTGACTGCCTGCATGTTTATGTATAATTCAGTTTTGGCTGGTAAGACCTCTCCTTGGCCACATATAAATCTTTCCTGCCGCGGCCTGATCAACCCCTGGCCATTAAAACAAAATCAGTCATCACCTCCTCTGGTCAACAGAGGCTTCACTCACCTCCCACAGCCAAAAAAACGAAATCCCTTGCCATCCCCACAGCCCCCGTGGCCAACAAAACAGTCTTTGGCTCACCATCACCCCAAACCTAATTTCATGTTAGTGTTAGCTACAAATTACAGATCGACATGAAGAAAGAAAGATCACCAGTCACTAATTTTGGCCTTGCACTGTAAAAGCTGCTGAAAATAAACAAAAAGAACACTTAAATCATTACTACTATGGCAATTTATCATCAGCTAAATTCCCATGTGACAGGCCTACTCAAACAATGTATGTTCTCCTCTATGCTAGCTCCCAAACACAGGGCTCAAAATGCAGATCTAGGGGAATCACGGAATCTAAAGGACACTTTAAAGTTAAAACGAAGGGGGAAAAAATGCAGTTGAGTGGTTTTGACATGACAGCGACCATATACAGGTTTCATTTGAGGCCTTAAAAGACACAAGCTACTTCTCTGCTGGTGTAGACAATCGCTATTCAGACAAGGGCAAAATGTGGGTCTCTAACTTTAGCCACACACAGACACACACGTATGTGATTGACTACTGGCCTGAATAGAAAGCAGCTCAAGGAAAAACCTCTCTTTCTGAGTTGTAGGATCACCTAGACTCATCCTCAACCCACTAACCTGACGCAATACTTGCTATTTCTGCATTAGGACCAGCAAACACTGGCGAAAACACGTCAATCAACGGAATTACAAGGTCATATCCAATATACTGCCATATTTAGTACACTGTCAGTCACAAGAATCACTGTACTGCAGAAAGACCAATACATCTAAACTGCACCGTAGTAACAGCAGCAAATTATAAACACGCATCGCAGCCTTTAACGCATTTGTATGGAAAGCAAAAATGTCATTGTTTTTCTTACCATGGTTGGCCTGTCGGAGGCTCGTGGTGGCGGCGTACACAATCTCTGCCGTTTTCTGGATGTCCGGCACGAGCAGAGTCAAGCCTTCAGGCTCCGGATCGGACGGTTCCGTCTTCATCACTCCTTTACTCTTGTCTTTCTTTGACCTGAGATGCACAAACCAAAGACGAAAGATCGTCAACACCTTTACCACTTCAGCACACTGCCCTCAAATTCACATTTTCAGCGGCACTACTAAGTGAACCAAATTTTCAATATGAAAGATGAAAATATGTGAAACAAACAAACAAAAAAACAAACAAAAAACCCCACAACTGATGTACAATCATGAATAACACACTGTCAGAAAGCTGAGCTTCTCTCATTTAAAAGGGGAATATATGAAGCACAAGAGGTCGTAAATGAAAATTGACATGTTTGCCATGTTTGGGTCTTACAGATTTGAAGATAATATCAAGGCATTCAAGTACAACTGATATCAAAAGTGACCATTTTTACACCATATTGATTCATATCCCTGGCCATATAAAGCATTTGATCAGCGGTAGTTTTACACTTTGTTTCTTTTGTCAGTGTGTTGCTTGTTGATGTATCCATAGTTCTCCCGTGCATACTGTTCAGCATAGTCAGTCAAAGATGCTGCTTTAAAAGTCTGAACAAGAGGGCTACCATTCTGTGGTAGCATGATAGCGTGAGAATTTATTAGGTACACTATAAAGAGTATCTACACTTCGTGCATTCCACCAGCTCCAACTACCATAAAGGTGTAATTCATAGTTTACCAGTTACACACTAGTCCATCGGTTTCTCTGCATTATTTGTAATTAATCAATCAAATGCTACAGATGAGACAGATCAAGCCTGAGAACATAAGCAAGAAAATAAAAGCTCGATGAGAAAGCAGCTTACTGATAATAGCTAACATGTATAATAATGCAAGGAAATTTCTCAATGCAAAGGTAACAATAAGCAATGTGATTAATAAGCAATCTATTAACTATATTTAAGGTAAATGCACTGTTAATAGGGTTAAACCAGTGTTGTCAGAAATCCCCCCTCCTCAATCTCTAGTCTCATTAATAAATTGTGTGACAACAGAATAGTCATTTTCTTCATTTCAATCTAAATATTGCGAGAACACGGCACTATTTTCTTACTTTATTGAAAACATTGTATCAAACCAAATCATGATTTGACTTTCCTTAAACCCGTAGTGACTAAGAAGCCAAAAAAAAAACAACAACAAAAAGATAAAGAAAGTCTTAGTTTTCCATCTTGAAGGCGTCAGGTTGCGATAAGCTAAAAAGTACATGGGATTGGTGTGTGTGGCGCAAATGATTTGTTTGGAGGTGTAATTGGAGTCAAGTTTTTAATCCTTTCCCGTGTGTAATAAATGCTGTGGGGCCGACTTCATTTTGGGTTGGGAGGTGAGCACTGACAGGGCAGTAACTCAGAGAGAGAAAGGGAGATTAAATTCGTTTCCGTCTGCGCGTTCCTCTGTCCGTCTGCGCCCTTGAGCCGGGCAACGGTCTTAATTAGCTTCTCCAATGTCACCTGTGGACCCTGCAGCTCCGACTTCCCCAACTTTCCTCGCACCCCTTCGCCTTTTCTTTCTGCCGTCCTTTCCTCCCTCGCGTTCTCTCTGGAGCTTTATGAAAGATGCATGCGCTGAGATGTGTACAGTATAGAGGGGATTACTACAGCCTGTGTATGTTTTACCAACCAATTCTCAACCTCCCCGAGGGAGAAGAATCCGCTTTTGCGTCCGACATGAAATATTCAATGTTTACTCCTCTTAAACACCTTGCTCTGGGAGGCAGGTTGTGTGTAGCGTAGCTGCCTGAGACACAGGAAAGGTTTTCTGACAGGCTCTCGCGCTCAGCTGTCGCGCTCGCTGGAGTCGGCGGCCTGAAACGGACTCGTATCGGATCAGACAGGGATGGAAATTTTCCAGATTCTCCAGGTTGCGTTTAACAAATTTCAAGTTTACACGCTGTTGTCTGCAACTGTAGTGCAATGGAGTGTAATGTATGCAAATGTAGCTGCAAATTGGTTCTTTCAACACAATGATCTCAATCACATCAGCATCAGCAGATAATTGCCTAAAATAATGGACAGTGGACAGATGTTCCGATTTCACTGATATGTAAAATCAAAACACTGACCTGGCTATTGTTCTACAATAGTATTTTATTTCTTTTACTGCATTTGTAACCCTTCAAAAATGAAAGTCAGTTTTCTCAGTAATGCTAGAGCAGGTTTTTCTTCAAAAAAAGAGAAAGATCTAGAAACTGGGGAGACCAAGACATAATACGCAAAACTTTTTTGCTTTTCTTTGGAGTGGGCATAATTTTGGCACAATTTTGAAGAATGTTGAAAGATTATCCTGCTGAGGAAGGAATGTTTTGTACAATGATAACAAGGACAAACTGCGTGACGCTGAATGGGGTACTTTTCTTTTTTCATGATCCAACACGAAAGTGAATGTCAGTGCACAAGAGACAGACCTGAAACCTCAAAATCATTTGAGCCCCTGTGGTTAAATATACAATACTGAAAACCAAAAAGCTACATTCGCTTTAAGCATCTCTAAATGCAATGTGTATCATTTATTTATAAAAAGAAAAACACAGACACACATCAGCACAAATATGAGATATTGTCATCTAACAAATTGTTGCATCCCCAGACTTCATTTACATTAAATCATTTTGTAAGTGAAAGAGAAAGTCACCTGTCATAAGTGAACACACCACAGTACACAGTGTGAACAGCATGAAATTCTTCCTCTGTATTTAACCCATTCACCAAGTGAAGCAGTGAGCAGCCAGGAGCACAGCGCCCGGGGAGCAGGGTGTGGGGAGTAGTGTGTGGGGTGCTTAGCAGTCTGTTTGCAGGGTGAACGCCCTAACCACTAGGCTATCAGCTGTCCCCTTAAGTGGATTAAGAACCAGAAGAATTGGGGTGAAAGACCATAGAACTGGGCTCAAATATATTTGGCCGAAGTTTGCTCTTTTAGCTTTACACAATGTTGGTCCAGCACAGTGACAAACTGCAGTCCAGTCAGTTCAAACACATATTTAGAGCGCATTCGAGATTTTTTTACGCTTGTGAAAGGTCACACTGTTCAGGTATTCAGATTGCTGTTTTACATCTGATTGGCTGAGGGCCATGGCTACAGTGTGCAGCAGGACAGAAAATTGCATGCTTCCTTTTTATCCTATTCACAAAGCGCCATCGATATATTTTATTTTAAAACATACATATTAGAAAACTCGTCTTCAAGGTTTCGAGTGGTGTTACTTATATGTTTCTAGGACAAAAACTTAACATATTTTTATATCCTGGGGAAACAGCTTAGAAATAATAATAAATAATACATTAAAATAAACATCAGTTTAATCTCTGCTGAGATGTGGGCTAACGATCTAATGAGTGCAAGTGAAATTTAAGCTTGAAGCATTTAGATTCAGCTTAAAAAGAATCAATCAGATGTTAAAAACCTCAAAACAAAAACACCCTAGACCAACACCTTCTCATTGGACTGTATGGGATTGTAGAACCTGTAGCTTTTATCCGTTGACAATTAGCACATGTTAGAATGGGCACCGGGTGTGTGCTCACTTGTATGCATGTCAGTGAGCAACAGGTAAACAACTCACCTGAGGCGATTGGTGTACGTGTCCACACAAGTCTTCATCTTGGCCAGCAGCATTCCAACCGATGTCTGGCTTTCAGAGCGCTCTTCGTCTTCCTCTTCCTCGCTGGCGTCTCCTGAGAGTGGCAGCAGCAGTGGCACCAGTCCTGTGCAGGTGGAGATGGCGCGGAGGAGCTCCAGCAGAGCGCGGTACAGAGGAACATGACGAGCCATGTCCAGTACTGAGAAAGAGAGAAAGAGTGAGGGGTTAGATTGTTTCTGTAGATGAATTTCAATCTGTGCAAGAACTCTGGCACTGTCCTCTACTGTTGGAGTGTCCCCAAGGTCTTTAACCCTCAGTACCTGAATAACGCTTTGGCACGTGCAAAGCTCACTGCCGGTAAACACTGTCGTATACAAACCGACGCCCTTATGTGGAGCATCCATGGGTTTGGGTCAACAGTTTAAAAATGGTGGACGTTTAAAAGGTTTGTTCTGACATTTAAAGTGTCATTTAAAAGTCAAAACAACCTACATTTTTTTTCAACATCTCTTATTATAAGGTCAGACAGAGACAGGCAGGCAGGCAGGCAGACACAGACAGACAGGCAGGCACAGACAGAGGCAGGCACGCACAGACAGAGACAGGCAGGCAGGCAGGCAGGCACAGACAGACAGACAGGCAGGCAGGCAGGCAGGCACAGACAGACAGACAGACAGGCACAGACAGACAGACAGACAGACAGGCAGGCAGGCACAGACAGACAGACAGACAGGCAGGCAGGCAGGCAGGCAGGCAGGCAGGCAGGCAGGCACAGACAGACAGACAGACAGACACGCACAGACAGACAGGCAGACACAGGCCATTGAGCAAGAGCACACAAAACACTCTACAAATTCGTGACCAGCACAGCTCACTTGTGAAATGACCTTAGAGCCACTAGTCAATGAAGAGTGAGAAAACACACACACACACACACAGATCCTCTCCACTTGTCTAAGGTGGATTTGAGATGGGCTAAAAGGTCAGATTTCTAAAAGACTACTCCACTTCCAAAAAGTCACAAGCCAACAGCTGATCCTCAGGCAGCAGTGCGGCAAACTCTGGTCCTCAAAAGTAACAAAAAAAAAAGAGGCAGGCAGCTCACATCGCCTCAGATTCCAGCACTCAGGACTTTTGATCAATCGCAGGTTTTCACCACAGCCCACAGTCAATTACACAGCAGGGGGGTGCGAAAATCTGCACTACACCACATACTTTAATTACATAATAGTGCGAACGTGACTGGAATCCTAATACAGTTTGGGCTCAAACATTTCCCTGTGACTTTATGCAAAATGCTGAACTACTAGTCACTTGCTTAAACAGGCTACACATTTTGCCTAATCTATTCTTTACATAATATGAACCCTTTCATGTGTGAATCTCGCCATACAGGGTCACCTCTGCACTACACAGTGTTTCCCCTATCATTAAACAGTTCAGGCTGCCTGATCTTGGGCTCTGAGGCTCGAATGAGTTACAGAGAAACATTTACTTCACAGTATTAGTTATTTTTTCTATGTAGCAAATTCAATCACTCACACAACAGTGTGATCTGGAGGTGTGCGGCACAGGAAGTAAGATCTAACTGTAGTCTTCTAACTCTAAGTCTTCTCAGAAGGCTGGTCCTAAGAGAGACAGTTGTTGTTTTTCAAACTGAAATTCTGATGTATTGACTTAGGCTTCTGTACTTCTTAGCTTAAGTATGACGTTTCACTTTTGCTGTTTAACTACCAGCAAGAGCTCCCCCTTCTGGATGCTTGCAGACCTCAGTAATCTATCCCTAACAATTAAGAGGAGATCCTTTTGGATATGAACTGTAAAGCACTCAGATGCTCATGAAAACTCAGCTGCACGCCTTGAACCAGTTTTGTGCAACACTGGTTATTCTGAGAGCTCTACAATCCAACCTGTGAAACACTGCGTTATGTAATCCTGTGTGGTATTTTCCATTGTCCTACAGGCCTGAAGAATGGCTTTTCATTTTGATCCTGAAGAGCTTGACCTGGCATTGGTCTTAAAATGGGTTGAAACCTTCATTCAGACTTTAAAAGAGACACAAAAGAGACATTCTGATCACCACAGTTAGATCAAACCACGATACCGCTTTCAGAACACCACTGAGCACAGGGGTCAATTACAAAAATGGGGTCAGAGCGGTCACTTGAATCTCACACGTAACACTTTCAACCACACAAAAGGTGTCGATTACAGTCACATAAGAGCACATTCAGCCTCTGCAGAGGTCCATGTGACTCAGAAACCCTCTTTAGACCTGATCTTTCCCTCTGCCCCTCTCTTGCTCACTCTCTGTTGGGCTCTGTTATAGGAGCAGGCATGAAAAGCTGCTTGACTGTGATGTGTGAGGGCTCTTTGTGTGCGTAAGTGCTTTAGGGGGGTGGGAGGGCGGCCGTAATCCATTTGCGACACGTTCAGGTCTTAGAGGGGGAGAGAGAGCAAGCGAGAGGGAGAGAATGAGAATAAAAAGCTGCACTGGTGAAGGGTACCTGCACGTCTGGTAGCTGAGCAGTATTTGTATTTACTCAAGTTGGTGCGGTGTGTGTTCACTGTTCTCGGTGTGTGTATGTAGGCCATGGGGATGTTCTTCATGGGTGAAAACGAGGGAATTACTGAGGACTGAGCAAACAAGCCACAGTCAAACCAAACCAGAGCCAAACCAGCTCAGTCCAGTCCGACCGAGGGGCCAGTCTGGACAGAGGGGTGAGGTGTATCTGATAAAGGCATGGACTGTGTGTGTGTGTGTGCACTAATGTCCTTGCACCAGAATATTAATGCACTCCTGCATGTGTGTGCACACTGTGTATCTGCATATACATCTCTAAAACTTCAGCTAACCCATTATAACTACATCCATCTCAATCATGGTGGCACAGGCTTGTCTGTATGGTTTATGACATTGTATGACAATGTGTATTATGAAAAAAAAAAAGAAAAAGAACGAAACAATGTGTTGGTAAACAGGGTCTGTTTTTACAAACCACATGAGTCTGAGTGACGATCTAGAATCAGTTTTTGTGGCCTAACTGTCTACAGGCATAACATTTCCATACACATCAAGCGTAATAAGGTACGAAACATTTATTTTGTCATACCATATTAACCTGAAGCCTAACTGTATTTGATCTACGGGGTGCACCGAATCACCATCTGTTAATTTAATTAAGAATCGTCCTAATGTTTTGGCTCTTCACTGAGTATTTACTAGGGTTGAAACAATGAGAAAAATCTTTTACAAACTATAATTATCAGTTACAAAAACCCTAAACAGGATGAAAACCAAAGGTTTTTACTAGTTAAACAAATGCTGTATTATAGTTGAAACTTTTTAAAAACGGAAAGAGATATAAAAAGTCTTCCTACTGCAAACAAATCAATGTACAGATCTTCCTCCTGTTTGCAATGTGTGTCTAAATGGAATATCTTTTTTTCTGTATATTTGTTACTTTAGTTTAGCCTTCCCAAATGTCTTTAATTTAAATTGAGGTTTTGTAGTTGGTTGCGGTGGTTCTCTTTGAACTAGCACATTTTACTAATGTTTATTTGATCAAATAAAGATTCTGAATTTCTAGTGTAGAAATTCTGAATGTGCCATAACCGAAAATCAAAACTGATGCCATTTTACTGTGAGTGCAGTCAGACTGAAGTTGTCCGTACTTTAAACTCACTCATACACACTCATACCAGCCCCCGAGCTGTGAAAGTTAGTGTGTGCGCTTTTTTATGGGGTCAGACTGGGGTCAGTGTGTGTGTGTGGCTGTAAGTCAGAGGGCACTGAACGGATAGACAGATGTCGCCGGGAGCCGGGATGTGGAAAATTATTTGGATAGAGCATTTTATGATTGACGTTTAAACAGCGTTAGGGGCAGTATAAAGGGGATGCACCCACTTTGATCTGCAGGGAGAATGGTGTTCATAAAGACGGGTGAATGTGTTTAAACGCTGATTCTTTCAGCTGCAACGTTGCAGCCACTGGATATTCATCCTCGAGGACAAGCCCACATTGGTTTTTGGGACATCCAAAGTAATGATTTCAATATCTTTTCTGAGAATAGAGATTGGTGATAGTCTCATTTCTCTTTGCTATGTTCTCCAGTGTGTGTGTGTGTTTGTGGCACCAATTGGAGAATCAAGAAGAAGGGAGAAGTTCAGATGGGGTCGTTTGCACTTTGTTCAACACTGGTAATAAGCAAATTTACATGGTTTTATAACCTTCAGTTTTTATATTCTGGAATATCATGGAACTGCTATACCCTAATAGGGCCGCATCCCAATACCCCTAGTATTCAAGGCTGCTTGAGAAGGAGCTTGAACCCTGCACTGTTTTTAAGACATGATCCTGTGTGTTAGGAGATAAAGCCTGAAGGAGGATGAGCATCCCGGTTTACATCTACTACTGGAAAAGCAGTGCTCAGTAGTGACCGTGTCTTTATGCTCCATTTTTTTCCGTGTTTTCTTTTAATTACTCAGTTCTAGCCTTTGTTTTCTATTTAATATAACTATAGTGCATACACTCAGACATTTCAGGGGCTCATTTTACTACATGTTGTACTTGTAAAACTGTGTATGTGACAGAGAATTTTGAATCTTTGTCATGCCTGCTGTTAGTTTAGCAAAAACATAAACAGAAGCATCTGCTTGAACAGAGGAACAATATTTATTTTGTATTTCATTTGAAACCTCACTATACTTGACTGCGCCCCCCTTTTTTGGCATGCGCATGCGGCCTTCCATTTCCTCTTCCCTCAATGTCAGTCCATTTTCTGCATTCTGCTCGCGCTCCTCCTGTTCTAGTCCGTCTCTCCTTCAGCATCATTTCATTCAGACACTAACTGATTTACTGCACACAAATACACATCTCGCGCGCTCCCTCTCTCTTTCATCAGACATTCAGAGCCATGTCCGAGTGGGTGAATGATGAACAGCGTTAGATCGTACGCCGAGGACGTGGGGACGTGGGCAGGAGTCCAGCATGACCTTCTCTGGGTCTCCAAGGCCGTCCCAGGCTGACTAAAGCAGGACGGGACACAGACAAACAGGACATGCGGTGGGACGGCGGCAAAGCTCAGCGAACCACTCCTGAGGTGATTAAAAATAGTGGATGTCCTGAGGAGGTGGGCACTTATCCTGGTCCAGTAACACAATTCTGTTGCGTTTGTACCATTGGCTGTGACATTGGGAGATCATTACTTTGATCTCCAGTGACGCGAGAGCCATTTTTGGCCGGAAGAGAGAACAATTAGCTTTGATCTCATAGGTAATACGGCCTTCTGACTCATTGCAATCCTATAAATATAGCCCAATCAATGCAGCTAGTGTTCTCCTCCAAGCGTGTTGAGGCCTTCCATTTCATTCCCCAATTCAACACAACACACTAAGTAGTGTGTCAGTCTGAGTTCTCTTTCTCCACGGACAAACACTCAGCCAAGTTTCTCAGGTTAACCCCGTTAGGCAGTGAAACAGTTGAGAGAGCAAAAGAGGGAAGTTCAATAGGAAAAAAAAAAGAGGCAATCCAGAGGGAGACGTTCTCTTTGTTATAAGAGCTGTAAATCATGCAGAAGGAATTGAAGTTAGACTGAGATGGGCAATCCCTCTGCACTAACTCACCATCAATACACACCTTATATAATACCACCTGCCATCAATACACTCCTTCACAATATAGAACATCATCAATAAACAAATAGAAGCCGTCACTTGCACAAACATCACGCTGCTCAGTCATCCAGCCGTCAAACAGAAGCCCCTCAATTGCCAATCATAAATAAAAACATGGTCTATATCATAAACCCGCCCACTGTATTACATCCATCCATCTGTTGGACATGGCAAACCACCATCATACATCTAGCTCAGGCAAAGCCATACACAGCATAGCTCAATCCATGCCTATCCATCCATGGAACATACCAGATGCATACACGACCCAATGTTTATCCACATACTACTTATTCTTTTATCCATACTTACAGCTGACAGCTCATAGGCTATTTTATGTACATGTTTTGCACCAAGCAAGACAAAAGCTGGAAGAATTTGGCCTTAGTAGTAAGTGAATGAGTCTAGAAGAAAACACATTTTTAAACCAGATTATAAATTGAGTGTTTTAATAAAAGCTAAAAACGACTTGTGCACCTTTCTCTCTCTAGACTTCATAGCTGCAGACTTCATAATGACTCTTTAAAATGAGAGAAAAACAGTAAACATGCAAGTGTAAACACGCATTCGACTTGTTTATCGGAAGTTGTAAGGAGAGCAAGAAAAAAAGGGCAAGATAATGAAGGTGAGTGCTCGTAAGGCTACATAGGAGTTGACAAACCTCCATAAAGGCTTCTTCCAACAGGCATTAGTTGTGATAAATGCTACTTTAGTACTACTTGGATGTCATTGCACCTGAAATGTTATGACAGCTGATGCATGTTGGCCTGTATAAATGTTTGTGTATGCCTAATGTCAGATGTCATGAAAGGTTAATGGTGTGCTCATAGAACACAGTGCCTCTATGTAAACTGAAGTTTACAAGAAACCTGGCTAACACTTCACTGAATATTCTTAAGGCTACATGAGACGGACTGAAAGACAGAGAAAACAGAGAACGCGGCACTGAAGCACAGCGATGGAAAGCCTGCCATGGAGACACAGCCGGCTAAGCCAAGCTCCCCGCCATCAATAATGCAGCAGAACGAGAGATACAACAAGCCGAGCGCATCTCCATCCCCTTTTCACACTCCTGTCTCACTCAGAGAGGGAGAGCATGCAGCCACAAATGACGAGCCGTCCTGACGGACACCGGATCTGACCCTCGGCAACATGCAGTCCGCGTATTGAGCTGGTCTTGCCTGAGATTTTTTATTTTTCCTTCCTTCGTATATCCGTCCTCACTGGGCTGAATCGAAATCAGAGATAAACAAAAGGCCAGGACACATACTGGCATATAACAATCATGTTAGCCACAGCCTCAACACCCAATATTTGTACCTGGGTTAGTTATTCACATTGGCCTGTGCAACTACAAACTTTTATCAAGCCTTATGCTACCTTGTACATACGGCCATTTCAATCACATCTGCTAAATGTTACTAGAAACATTTCTCTCAACTATGTTTATTAGCCAAGTCACCCGGGAATTTATTTAATCTCGTAAGTTTCAGATAAAAAAAGGGATCCCAAACATGACAAAATTCATGTTTCTCCTTAGAAGACATAGAAGTAGATCCACAATTAGAATGTAAATAAAACTTGAGACTGTTACTTGCCATACTGTTATACTGACACTGACACATACTGTAGGTAATTAATGTTTATTGGGTCTGGGAGGCCATAGGGAACTCTCTCCCAAATGTTCAAAGTCACAGATTTGCACATTTCAAGAATGTAAGAGACTGGAGCACTGAATCCCAAACCCTTTTTAACTTTTTACTCCACTAGATAAGTTTGTGCTTCAGTAAATTGGGCACTAAGAGGCTCCAAATCAGGTTCTAAAAAAGCTTTGATCCGTCCGCTCCCTGCTATGTTCTCAATTAACTTAAACCCTTCCTTCCTATTCAGATTCAACCTGCCTTTGCTGGTATCAGCAGGCTGCTTTTGATGAACACTTCAAGGTATTTAGATAATGCAATATAGTCGCTGAAGCGCTCACCGCGTTCAACCCTTTGATATGAAGCATTCATGAGAATACGGCACTTTTTCTGAGCTCGGGCATGAACCAGACTAAGTGTCAGTGCAGAAATACAGCAAAGCCTCCATCAATATTTCATGTTTGAACGAGTCAGAACTGAAAAAGTAGTAAAATAAGTGAAAAAAATACTACACTAGTAACACCCAACATATGTATCCATTAGAGAGTAACTGCAAAAAAAATAAAAAATAAAATAAAAAGTAAGGCCTTAGTAAGGCCTGTGGATAATCAGCACTGCAGAATGCGAAGTCCAACGAAGGTCAATGACACCACTGATATCTTCCAGTCCTGTCACAGATGCATTTTAATGATGTGCCCCACCACACATGGCTTAGGTCCTTCCTTCCATTAAACTCAGCCTGCACTTTCCTTAGGTAGTGGATCCCCCACCCACCCCTCCGTCCTCTTCTCGCAGACGCACAATAGGTCATAATTAATCCTGACAGCCTGCCAGACTGGCGTTTGGTATTTCACACTGGCCAGGCTCACATAGAAGAAGGGGGCATTTGGAGAAAGGGAGAGAGGGATTTCTAAAGGGCACCTGTTCAAAGAAGCAAAGTCTGATGCATAAATCAGAGACCGGAGGCAACGCAGGGGTGGGTGCATGTTCCATTAAGCTTAAACACAGGACAAGCTGTCATAATGACACAGAAATGACAAAAGTAAGAAAGAAATACGTCAACAACAGAGCGAATGAGCATGTGCATCTAGGGTCAGAGCTTTACAGGGTTGTCGTGACCGAGACAGGGACTGAAAAGACTGAGGTAGTCTTTTCTAATGGATGAGAAAACCCATCCATTACATCCCACCCATACCTTCTTCTCTCTGAGATCACACACACAAGTTTAGACTGGTTCCGTAATCAACTAGTCTGGTTCTACAGTACTGTGCAAAGTATATAGCACTTGGGCACCTGAGCAAATTATATTTAAAAGCTGTTTTTCAGTTTTAAGGATTGCAAAGTGTTCACTATCTGCCTCTCCTCATGGAAACCCAGTATTACTTGTAGCTATTGTAAACTACCTGGAATGACTCAATTACTTTAGTAGATTAAATGAAGTGTGTTGCTTATGGAATTTTATAAATCCACACAACGACTGGACACACAGAGCAGAAAACTGGAATCAAACCTTTCTACCAGCTCACAAAATAACTACTTTTTAGGGGGGGGAAAAAATCTTGATACTTTCTACTACGTTCTTGTTTGTTTGCACTTATTCTAATGTTCTCTTTCTGGCATGCAGAAAGAAACCCAGTGCTGAAACAAATGGCTTCAAACTATTTGCAAAGACTTTTGCTCAGTTCTGTATTTGTCAGCTCATTCCCACACATGGGAACATGTCAAAGCCAGGGCAGTGTTCTGGGTTGGTTACCTGATGGTCTACACTCAGGTAACCTGACCAGATCAGTGTGAAACCTGAATGCCTACAGTGGCAGCATGGTGTGATTTTTCCTTCATCACCTTCCCTTCTCACGGTCACCTCTATAAACAGACACTCTCATCCAGTTCACTCGACATCATTCATATAAGAATGATCTCAATACCACAGTGCACCAGCGTGAATGTGAGCCAAAGGTCAGTGCTTTGCCCAAATTCGGCATAATGCAGTGCGCCAGTGCTGCAAACACTTTTTCTTTTTGAATAGCCAGTCACACAGAGCATGATGTGTCCATGGGCAATGGAACTGGTGACATAAAATCAGTAAAAATGAATAAAAGTTCTCCTCTGTCCTACATAAGAGACCAGTATTCTCTACAGGAACCATGGAATTGTGCAGAGAGCTCCACTTCTCTGGTGACCTGTACATAATATTCTGGTACAAAAGACTGTAAATGAGATCCTGATTAGCACACAAGGAGGGCAAGCATACCACCAAGTTACTCCCCCTTTAATGAAACGGGGCAGTATTTAGCATCAGGAAGCAAAGTAACTTCAATACCTCACATTACCCAAAGCAAGCAAAAAGGACAAACACACAAAGCCTGAAAATCCAAAATGTCAAGAGACAATCTGCCTTCTACTGTCCCGCTAAACAGTAGAAATTTCTGTCGCACGGTCAGTTTGGAAAGTGTAGTCCACTGGTCCAGCAATTCCAATGAAAAGGTTAACTGAGTCAGGACTACTGTGAGAACACCAACACTTAAAGAGGTGTCACTCACTACTGTAGAGTGCAGTAGAAAGTGGCGTGTGTCTGAATAAAACAGTCTCTATTCAAGAATGGAGACACCAAACTGTGGAGTGTTTTGTACGACATCAGCATCAGGTTTTCTGAATTGAAATCTGAAGTGCCAGCAGGTCTATTTTTCAGTTCATGCCGTCAAGTATATTTGTAGCTCTTAATGATGGGAGCTTCCTGCCTCACAGAGGAAAATAAATGTGAGGGTGAAAACACCCCTGTGCCTGTTGATGTGCGGTGTCAGAAATTAGCATCTTGAATGTAGAGGAAAAAAATATCACAGCATGAGAAATATTCTAGTTTTAGTTGCTGCTGTGTATTTGGGCCTGTGTAAGCTTTCAACAAAGCTCCTAACAACTGTCAGGGACATAACCAATCCCATCAACAGACACATTTCTCTCAGACTGCCAAACAACTGATGCTGTAACAAACCAAGGGATTCCGTTTCGGAATGTGTCCGTTTAGGGTAACCCAAAGGTAACTGATGCTACGACAGGGCTTTCGCAACATGACTGTCTGTAAAAGTCTGGTATACTGTTGTCCGTCCTTCATAGAGACAGAACAGCTTGTCCATAGAACCTGATTCAAACTCAAAAAAATTGGGTGACTGGGTGTCAGGACACTTGATTGTCAACCTAAAGCTCCACAAACATCAGGATGGACGTTCTGCCAGGTCTTTGGAAACAGAAGCTGCTAATCCAGATAACTGAACGTTCAACTGGAACCCTAGTACTCGTTTGCCACTGTGACATTTCCCTCAGAGCATCAGGTTAGCGCATAACACATGGTATGGTCCTCTACAACCCTTAAAAAAAAAAAAAACCCTATAAAAGGGTTTTATATTTTATTTTACTATAGGCACCTTTTTTGTGAAAGGCGCCTATAAATAAAGCGTATTATTATTATAAAAGTTCAGAAAAATCCAATTAACATGGGTGACAGCATCCTGGTGCATCCTGGAGTTTTAGAACAGGGTGTTCCCACTCTCATCCAACACATTTTGAGCAAACCCGCCAAAACACTTCTAACATTGCTGCAAGTATCAAGCCATTTTACGCGAGGAAGCTAAATAAATAAACACGTGGAAGAGTAAATAAAGAATTAAAACCTCATTGTGGGTCCTCAGATCCAGCAGCTAAAAGAAAATCAATGAGAGGCCTCTGCATCAGCAAAAGTTCAGACACTATACTGTACAACTCGGCTTCATTACATTTTAACACCACAGAAACAGTCAGCGACGAAGAACTGTGGTCGTGAGGGCGCCAATATTTAATGAGAGGGAAAAGTAAAAACGGAATAACAGTACAAGCGAATAACGCACGCAGCCTCTGTATGAAACTCCGCTTGGCCTCCCCAGAGACCCTCTGATTTCCCCTCAGAACAACAAAACAGCAAACATCCCCAGCGTCTCTCCCACACCTTTAATTTGGCAGATCCAATTTGATCGGTTTCTCAGCGTACTGGTGAGGGAATGAGCTAAAATGATCATTTCATTTAATAGGCCTGTGCATTTTGCTGATTGAAGCTTGAGAAGTTAAAAAGCTTTGGGGGTTGAAGGAGGTTGGGGTTTTATAGACAGCGACAAAACAACTGAGGTGGTTTTTTCCCCCCCCATCTAAAATGATCTAATTTAAGGTCTATAAAAAAATCAATTTTGCCTCATTTGGACCAGTACATTGCTATAACATGTTAATACCACCTAAGAGTTGTTTGCCAACTACCATTATTCAACAACAGAGGAGGAATAATAGCCTGTTACTTCTTCTCCGTGTACATTTTGTGAAAACCATGAACAGGTCTTTCCTTCGCTGCATGCGTGTGGGCAAACAGAGCGAAGCGTGACTAGGACTTCCACAATGTGCATGATCTGGGGGATAGGGGTGTTACTGGGAAGGCGCTCTTTGGAGAGTTGTTGAATAGTTCTTGGTCCTTATCGAATAGTATTTTTGCTTAAAATGCCACGGCATGCTAACCTACAGCATGACTACTTCAGCAGGTGAAGGGTCAGCTACTGTTTCAAAGAGAGATCCAAGAACTCTATGAGCAAAGGGCACTGCTCTCAAGGAGACAGCACCTCTGGGCACCCTGTAGAGTTCAATAAGATGACTGTCCACTGGCTGTTTAGTCCAGAAGAAAAAAAATAAGGCATCTGAGTCACAAACACACTCATACATCTGTCATTCCTCTGAATGTAATCCAGTGAACCGCCATCCTTTCTCAGCTGCCTTTGTACTACTGCTAAACCTAAAATCTGCACAGCTAACTTCATCCAAACCTGTAAACGCTTTATAGCAGGACCAGCTACTCTCTTCACTTCCTTCCAAACCACACTGTGACCAGCAGCCTAGATCACTGGGGATTTGCCTGGTGGAGGCGGCCGTGGTGCTTTTATTGACCCTCTGTAATTCCACCTCCGCTGTCCTTCCTCCCCTGGGCCAAGATTACTAAAGATTGAAACAATAAATAATTGATTGGAGCTGTGCAGAAGGTTGAAGGGTTAACGGAAGAAAAACAACTTATTTATATCCGCACATAACGCTGATATACGTTCTTACGGGTGACTGGAGGGAGTTGGTTGCGTTTACTGCTTTTATGCAGCGCTGAGGACGGGAATGAAGAGGGTTCGTCAACACAAACTCAAACACAAAAACAGAACCAGCAGTAAATTGTGATGTGGAGGAGAAGGCAGAAGAGGACTGATGACAGCAAATGAGAAGTTCTCCAGTGATGGCCTCCCTCTAGGGGTCTTAGTGCCCATCCAGACCAGTTCAGAAAACATCAGTGCCATGAATGTGGTGCTCAGATGCAGCTGGGAAGAACCAGCTGGATACAACTCAAGCTCCTCACCCATCCATCTACTTCTTTTGTGCTTACAGACATCAGAACAGAGAATGAAGACAATGTCAGCAGCTGGTGGATGAAGAGGCCGTCGGAACTCACTGTTCTCCTCTCTCTTAAAACCAGCCTACAACAGCAAGCTAGGGTGTGGTTAACTGATAAAATAGTCCCTTTGGGGTTTGTCAAACGTGCTTGTGTGTTAGTGTTTGCCCTCTCTGCCGCGAGTGTCTCACACTCCACCATACTGTGGGCATTATATGTGAGTAAAACAACTGGAATTACATCCCTCAAGGGGTCAGAAATGAGTCATTCGGCGCTGCAAACTTGCTGACTGTCTTTTTAATGCACACGAAGACAAGATCCTATTAAGGGGTGCCTTCATCTCTAAGTGGGGTGGGAGGTCCTGCTCATAGCTCGGAACAGATGAGGGATGGAACAAATGGTGTGTGTTACAGTACTGAGCCGTTATTACCCATGTGGGTGAGAAACAGAGAATAACGAGTACACAGGATTTGTTGCGGGGAAATGATGGAAGACAACATTTGGAACATCCCTGTCAAAAGCCCCTGTATCTTATTGGCTCAGCAACACTACTTCATTTGTTCTGCCATTCTTCCCCCGTCTCAGCAGCGCTGTGTGGGACAGCGTGCGGGCAAAAGAAAGCATAACCAACCACCATCCTCCACTCCTGCGCCCGTCCTTTCAGTCACCAAGGTAACCGTCCATTCGGCTCACGGCACTTTTCTGCTCAGCCTGCCGGAGGGTTCGGACCGTGGCTCAAATCTGCTGCCGCTGTCGAGCTCTGGGAGGCTTCCAGAGACTCAGAGCGATCAGCTGAGGGGAGGGAGGAGGAGCCACAGCCTCTTGCTGAACATCCACACACCTCCGCTGGAAAAGTGAGCAAGTATCACTAAAGAGGGGCTCATTACAATTCTGCAGCTTAAAAAAGGGAGCGGGAAAAGACAGGAAAGGAGAGAAAGAGGTGGTGATTGAGAGGAAGAGAAGGAGGGAGGGAGAGGGAGGGTGGGAGCGGTCGCATTTGTCACAGAGCCTGTGTGATGCTCTTTTGGAGCCGCTAAGAGGGTCAAAGAGGCAGGAGGAGCAAAGGAGGAGAGAAGGAGCCTGTGTATGTGTGAGGGAAAGAAACAGTGAGAGAGAGACAGAATGTGAGTGAGAGGGAGGGGGCTGTGGTGGTGTTCAGGGGAGGGAGGGAGGGAGAATGAAGAGAGAAAGAGAGCGAGAGAGAGAGAGAGAGAGAGGAGGGAGGAGAGGAAAGCAGAGGATTTCTTCCAGCTCCTGTGAATGGTGCTAAAAGCTGTTAGCTGCTCAGCCAGTGGATAAAGAACAAACAGCGCCACAAAAGAAGCGAGGTATCCACCGCAGGAACAAAAGCAGGGGCTTAACCCGGCATGGGGGTGTGGAAAATAAAGACCGGAATAGAGACCTGGAGCGAGTAAGAGAGAGATAGAGAGAGAGAGAGATAGAGACTGAGAGGGAGGCTGAGAAGGAGGGAGAATGAGAGAGAGGGGAGGGACGCTGGGGACCGAGCGCGCTGTCTGCTCTGCGTAACGTACACAACAGCAGTTCATGGAGATGCCGCTTTAGACCTGCTCTCTCTCTCTACCTCTCTCTCACTCCAGCATTCTCGTTTCTTTGGGGATTGGGGACGGCCAACCGTTGGCCAGCTGGCCCTCATGTGGGCCCTGGCTCAGCGACCCCTCTGCTGCGAGGACCCTGGGGCATGTTGCCTCCCCAAGCCAGCCTCACACGCTGTAGGGTAAGCCTCTATATTCTCACCTACTTGGTTCCTTCCTCTGCACTTCTCTCTTCTCATCCTGATTTTTCACTGCCATCCAACACCACCCCCTCGTTCTCTTTTCATGAACCAGCCGTGGACTGTTTATTGATATTGATGTTCAAGTCTCCATGTCGGTAGCAAATACCTGTCCGCTCTGTTATCAGTGTGTGTGTGTGTGTGTGTGTGTGTGTGTGTGTGTGTCCCCTTGAGGATGACATGACACTAAAACCCTTTCTTGCATGCCTACCTACATTCTCAGAAAAATGCATTACCCCGGTATGTACTACCCCAGCAGCGAGGGAGAGAGGGAGGGACTGAAAAGAAGACCAGGGAACATCTATGATGGACAGGCCAGTAGAGTGCGCGACGCAAGAGTTTCAACCTCCAATAATGTGCTCCTCGCTTCTCCGTATTCTCTTGCTCAGAGAATATTCTGAGGAACAGGGGGTGGTGTTTTTTTCAGAGGGGTACCCCACTATTGAAGCAAAGACTGAAGCCTCTATGGTTTTCTGTCCCTATGTTCCACAGCTGAGAGATTACTGTGTGCGCGTGTGTTTGTGACACACCTCATGCCTCTGACAGCTCTCGCTAGCCCGCCAGGCTGTTTTCAGTGCGAGAATGCTGAACGAGTTGCTGGACGAGGCAGGGTGCCGTTCTCCAGCTCCGCCAAATGACAGTGGGAGGGGAGCGGTAGCAGCATATTTGCTAAAATAAATAAATAAATAAATAAAAAGCTCCTCGCAAATTCCATTCCTTTGTCTGCTTGTGCTTTCTTGCGATGTGTCTTCCATTCACTTTGCCTTTGTCCTCCCATCTCTCGAGTTACCCAGATTTTTCACCCCTCTCTCCTCTCCTTTGGCCATAGATAAACACCAGGGCACAAGAGGTGGGCGGTCAGGATGGGCACGACGACCATCAGTATTGAGGAGGTGCGAGCGCTCGAAGGAAAGGAGGAGAGGGAGGAGTCCATTCTGGCTCTGCTGGGCATCATCGGGACTTTCCTCAACCTCTTCGTCATCGTCTTCGTCTACATCTACACCACCCTGTGAGGGGCAGCACGTGGGAGGGGCAAGCAAAGGTGTACTGGGGACTTTGGGGCCGTGGCCGACTGGCGGTGAGGGTTCAGGGGTGGGTGAGGGTGGGACAGTGTGGGGGCAGCAGGCGAAGACATGCCGGAAGACACGGAGGATGAGTACCACAGTGAAGACTTGGGGAGATAACACTGGGCTGCACTGGATGGACATTAGTGGGTGGTAGTATCCCCCTGGAGAGAAACTACTGGACTGAACTGACTGGACAGCAAACAACGGAAAGTTGAGGAAACAAGGAATCACATGGTGAGACAAGACTGGATAAGTCTAAACTGGTAGCAGGAAGCAATGGGTGGCTAACATCAGAGAAAACTTCAGGCTGGACATCAGGAGACCGTTGGACTGTGGTTGGAGAATGCCAGAAAGAATACAGAGCTCGTTTGGGCAGACAGCAGGTAGGGAACGCTGGATCCCCACACAAAGGTAACACTGGGTTGAAGCAGAGAAACAGGAGGGGGGGGTTAGAAGGTTGGGACTGTTGGAAGAGGGACTACCCAACCCCTTATTTGTGGATCTGCTGCACTGGAGTGGAACTCCAAAAGCTGAACATACCGGACTACTTGATGTTTTACACTACAGGAGAGGATAACCTTATGCTGGCATATATACACACCCTGAACAACATGAACAATCCGCAATGGAAACCTATGGTCACAGAATGACCCTCTTACATCCATATCATCGGAGTTGGTTCACAAAACTTCCATCCAACTGGCCAAGGGGACTTTACGTTTCCCCAGTACTGTCAGTTCCAACGAACGCTGTGTGGTTTCTTTTATGTGGACGTGCAAACGCATGCAGTTTCTGTCCAACACATGTGCACAGCCTGCGGAAGCCACCCAAAGAGACGGCAATGCCAGGACTCCCTCATTACTGCCACAAGAAACATAAGTGGAGGATCGGACTGTGCCGACGCTTCCAGAGCGGAGATGGGGACCTGCAATAAAAACTGTGTGTGGGAGAGAGACAGAGAGCGATTTTGGGAGGGGGGGGAGAACGAGAAATATTTTTCTATTTTGAATAAAAAGGAACAGCAGTTGATCTGTGGAGATAGAAAAAAAAACGGGCTGTGCAGATATGGGGAAAAAATACGGATAATGCTAGAGCTATTTTGACTGACTGGCCCTCTGTCTTACTTTTCACTTGCTGTCTAACTGCCAGGAGAGAGGGAAAGAAAGGACAAAACCCACTGTATTACCTCTCCCTGATGTCAGGGTGGGGCTTAACATACCGTTTCTGTACAAAGGACAAAGCTTTTATATAAATATATTATTACCTACTAGATGTGCTGTGCAATAGAACATTTGATCAATAAAACGAAATGTATTCGGAAGGGTTTGATCTGTGTGGTTTGATTTGTGCTGTTCTGGGTGCGCTTGCATCTGTCTGTTTGACTTCAGATGTGTTGGGGTTTACCTAAATCAGTTGTGCTGTATTCCTGTGTGTGTGTGAGAGTGTGAATGAGTTACACATACACATCTGTGTGAGCAAGTACCGTGTGAACACGGTTGAGAAAGGAGTGAAAGAAACTGATGATAGGGCAGGAATAAGGAGAGAAAATACAACACAAGGCATTAAGGCATCTTTGACACAAATGTGAGAAAGTAATAAAACTGCGAATTGAATCTAAGAATATTACTTGATAGCAGCGACCACCGTGGACTGAAAAGTGGGAAAAAAATCTATTGCTAGGACAACCTACAAATCAATCAACAGCAAAACAATATTACTCACCGTGTACCAACCCTCACATTTTCCAGTTGCAGAGCATTTATAATCCTTCCAACCTCTCAGACCCTTGATTCAAAACTCAAAAAAGGGATCTGAGGGACAGGGATAATTGCTACACCTGTAGAGGAAAGGTTCCCTAGAACCATAACATTGTCCCAGCTGACATCTGATCCAGAGGAGGGCCAGATGTTCAGTAGGTGGTGGTTTTTCAAACGCACAGGTCAGCCCCTGATCTGGAATAACTCTGGGAATGTTTTGACAGGAAAGGACAGGTTGTGTGTGCATGATAATAAGGGATGGGAGGGAATTCTGGATGGGACTTGGATTAACATTGTTGAATAAGGCAAGAGAATGACAAACCGTAGTCACCCTCTAAAACATCTGGTCGAAGGAAACAGGTTAGTCAAAGAAACAAACCCATAAGCCGGGTTATAAAGCAACAACTCAAACCAAAGATTAAGGTTCCAGTCCCCCCAAACAAAGCAATACATCATTTGACTCAAAGCTTGGCTTAAAGCTCGAATCAAACCTTCCATTAGATTCCTACAAAGGCCTTGGACACACTATGAACTTTTTCATTCAAGATCCTAAAGATATTCCTAAAGAGGCGGGTTAGATTGTGCCATTACTGCTGTTAACATTCATTCTCTGAGCCAGTGTTTCTTCATATGGCTGTCATTGACAAAGATAATGTGAGCATAGTAATGTGGGGGCTGTTTAGTGTCAAAAAGGCTTCAAGGCCTTTGAAGGCTTTGAAGCAGCAACACCCAAGAGGCTAAAGGCAAAGCCTATTTCTCCAGAACGGCTGAAACGAACAACTGTGGGGAAGTCTCGACTGAGCAGTCAGCATTTCTCAGTTCCCTGATATCGAAAAAATAAATTGAGATACCTCATTAGGGATTTATCCCTCAAGTCGTGTGTGTGTGTGTGGTTACAGCAGTCTACACAAAGGTCAAAGGGCCTGTGAAATAAGGTGACCACATGGTCACATACACGTGATCTAGTGGTCAAGGCTGGAGTCACATGAATCACAGCATTAGGGCTCTGCCTCTGTCCATGGTACCCAACATGCTTCTACACACCAAGATTACCCACCATGTCTGACAGACACACACAGACAGACACAGCTGTCCCTGCAGCAAGAAGGGGTGTGAGATAGACGGAGAGAATGCGATAAAGGAAGAGAAACAGCAGCACCACATAGTGTTCAGAGTTTGAGAGAGAGAGAGAGAGAGAGAGAGAGACAGAGAGAGAGAGGGAGAAAGTGAGAGAGAGAGAATGAGGGAGTGAGAGAGATTGTGTGTTAAGGGAGCTAAAGAAATAGGGAAAAATTACTAGGGGGATATGAAGGTGGAGACAATGGAAAAGAATAGAAGAGGACACCAAGGAACAGCATATTCTCTCACACACACACACACACACACACACACACACACACACACACACACACACACACACACACACACACACACA
>JBBPCY010000001.1:37064219-37083623 GCA_037974405.1 Brachyalestes nurse
ACACACACATATACACACACACATATACACACACACATATACACACACACATATACACACACACACACACACACACACACACACACACAGTGAGTGTGAGTGATTCAGTACACACATACAAAGATATCAGGTACATCTCAGATATACAGCCTCAAAGACATACACATTCTACCGTTGCATCAGTAAACATGCTTTTCTACATCATTGGCCAGGCTGGGGGTGATTTAGAAGAAATAAGACCTTGATAATACTGGGTTTTGGAATGAACTTGATTAAAGCAGTATAGTCCCATTCCTGCTGTTTAGTCCACATTCGGCACAGCACAGAAAACGAATCACACTCTCACACACACACACACACACACACACACACCTCATTTCCGCTTCAAATGGAGGCAAAGTCGATTCTGTATTATGACACATCCACCATCTATTGCACATAAACTGCTGCAGCAGGCAGGACAATGAGGTGTGTTTTAAGGAGAAAGAAGACGGCAATTTGTTTGTGACAAAACCAGCATAAACACAGCGATGATGTGCATCTGAGTGTGTTTCGCTGTAGTTTTTAAGACGGCTCATGGTGCAGCCTCACTCCCTGTAAACCACCAGACTAGTCTAAAGAATAAATGGAAGGCTATTGAAGAGGAAAGGCAATTTCTCTTGAAATGGAACGGAGAGAAAAGGAGAAAAATATGTAGATATGGAGAAAATAGGAGCGAGCTAGAAGGGAGGCGGGGAGAGAACGAAGGAAGGGTAAAGGTTGTGACGGAATTCATACCTTTTTCTGTACGAAGCCTTTTGAAGGAGTCGGTCTTGGAGAGGCCTGAGTCAGAGATGACCTTTGAGCCCAGTTTGACAGTGAGGTCAATGGAGCGGTAGCCTTGAGGAAGCTTGCGCTCATACAGCAAGGTCAGAAGTTGGGCCAAGGTCATCTCCGCGGGCAACGGCTGACCTGGGAGAAGAGGAAGGGGTCAAAACATCAGTGAAGGGGTCACGTAAATCTAACCTGAGAAACCAGGGACCATAATCTGTGCAGCCCATCTCCCTAAGCTCTAAAAACTCCAGAGAACATAATGACCAAAGGTGACTCAGCCTAGGCTCAGATTTTTCAAACTAAATTATCATTCAGTGGACGAAATGCGTTGTTTGCATGAATTTGGTGAGGACTGGCCTCCCTGGGCCTCACCTCACAAAAGCACAACAGATGCTGGAGTGACCTGCAGCCAGTCCAACTTAATCGGTATGGGAGGAAGAGAGAAAGTGAGAGAGGCAGAGTCCAGATTAATAAGTAAATGCACCTGCCAGTAATTTGTGCTACACTCTAAAATGAGGAGAAATGTTTGCATTATGATTCAATTACAGAGACACAAACCTAAGTATGTGTCATAATTAAATATTTGTCGCCATCATTCAAAAATGTCAATAGGACAGTGTAATGGACCTACAGAACAGGTGTTTCCTCTGTAACCAACACACCTGATTCAAATGGGAACTCTAACAATTCCTTCTCAAGGCGACCTAAGTGTGTTCTAGAACATGAAGGGAATAGGTTCTCCAGGACCAGGCTTGCTGTCAACAGCAAATCCCTGGTCTAGAATTCAGAATTGTCAATAGGACAAGTGTTTTTTTATGGTGTAATAAAACTACACTCTGTGACCAACACACCTGATTCAACTGTATTCATTAACACTATCTTCTTAAACTGAACTAGGTGTGTTCTACAATAAGAAGGCAACAGCAGAACAGCAGCTAAACGAATCACAGTTGCGTGTACCTGGCAGAAGTTTGTGGTAGAGGTGGAAGACTGGCACGCTGATGGTTTTGGCAGAGGAATCGACTCCTGAAGAAGATGCCAGCTTATCGCTGAGCACTCGGCCTCGCCGGGACGGGGGCCTTGGTGGAGTGGACAGGGCTCGCTTCGACTGCGACTTCAGACCTGATACATCAACACACACGTTTTCAAGTAAGACACAGCTCTGCAATCAAGTCCTCACTCAACAGTTAAACAAACTGCAGAAACATCCAAAAAAAGATAGAGAAAAAACCCAGTCAGATGATCCGAAAAAGAAACCAGCTTTTCCAGCCTGACCTAACTGGCCAGTGCTGACACTGAAGAGGACAGAGGATCAAAGTTGCCCGCTAATGAGGAGACTGATCTTAATGAGCACCTGAGGCCACCACCACACTGTAGTTGTCCTGGAAACCATTGTCGGCCTTCATCTTCTCTTTCTCCTCGTGGTTCTTCTTCTCTTTGTCCTCTTTCTGTTCATTCAGCAGCTTGGCTGTGATACTTGGTGTGTCTGAGAAATGAGCAAAAAACAGATTTTTAAAAATATATTTTTATTACTATAAAGGATCGTTTATGTTTTTGTCGTTCTACCCCAAGTTTTGCCTCGTTTTGTCCCTGTATGGAGACCCTATTCATTTTAGACTTCCTGAATAGAGGTTCGTTTATTCAAGTAAAAAAAGTATTTAATATTAAGGTAAAAAAGGACAATAACAGAACGTTACATCTAAAGGTGGGGCAATAAATTAAGAAATGAGCAGGTGCTTTTGAGTTCACGTTTCTTAATCAGGGAGGGGAAGACGTGGTTGGGGAAAAGATGAATGTGCCATTAGCATCAGTGAAGGGACTGTTACAAGAGAGCATGGGTTACATTCAGCCAGTGTGTTCACAGCGCCTCCTGAACCGATATGGCTATCGGGCTGTATCTGTCACCTTCAAGGTCTCAGGAGACCAGCCATTCATCACACACCCCCAACCATACATACACCAGCGGCACACAGAGCTGACAACACCATGCGGCCACGCACGCACACAAATAAAAGCCTTATATGCTGTGCGCATTTGACCTTGACAGCCACACCACGCAGCAAGTATCTAATGGGTTTAAAAAACCTTTGAAGTAAAAAGTACTGGCTGAGAGAGTGCAAGGGAGAGCGAGGCTAGGAGGGAAAGCGAATGAGCAAACGGGTGGGTGTGTGTGTGTGTGTGTGTGTGTGTGTGTGTGTATATACGCAACCAGTTGGTAGGGGGTTCTTACCAGAGACGCGGTCCAGCACTTCAGCCAGCGTGGTAGAAATGGGCAGATGAAGCTTGCGGAACTTATGGCCGGCTCCGTACATGGGGTGCTGGATCACATGACTGGTGGCATTGATCCGTCCTTTATACAACTGAACAAAAACAAAAAAAAAAAAACAAAGCAAGGAATGAGAAAATCAGACCAAAACAAAAAGAACTTTTAGAAATCTACATTATGGCTTATTGGGAATCTCCATCAAGTATCTCCACTAAGCCTGAAGACATCACTTCAATCAACGTAATTGCTTCTGTCAGACACTTGATTTTTCAAGCTTATTTAACCGCGCAAACAGAGTGGATACTGCCAGACACCCCTCCTCGTCCTGCCCTGTGCGTCTCCTTCGTGTGTCTTCTATTAGGCATGACTGTAGCATGAGCACATGGCTCGGACGGATGGGGTTCTGCGGCCGGCGGGTGACGGGCATCACGTGGAACACACATCAACCATAGCACTGCTGTGCATCACTGTCAACAGGAATCTCTCTCAGTCTGCTTGCCACTTCTAACTGAGAGTGCATAAATTATACATCTACATACACACACATTATATATATGCATACAGGCATATATCTACATACACACAGCTGAACACTATGGACAGCATATCAATTCTGCAATTTTACTGTATATTGTGACAGCAATAACTTTCACAACATAAAAGGACCCATGTAATTTTCCTGGAATAAAAAGGTGTATATATATATATATATGTGTGTTTTTGTGTGTGTGTGTGTGTGTGTTTGAGTGTGTGTTACACTAAAAGGTTTCAAGAACGGCCTGTCTTTGGCAGATTTTAATGTGTAAACATTAGCTTTTAAGCGCACTTCCATCTCGCTTGCTCTGACTCTGAAAGCCGGATGATTAACCTGAAGTAAAGAGCGAGCAGCGCAGGAGGAGCTGCCCTTATAATCATTTACTACAGTAATGACCTGCCCAATTACACATCGCAGGCTAAAGGAAAAAAAAAAAACAGCAGCAAGGTGGCAGGAGGAGGAAAGCCAAATTCAGAGAATGGGCTAAGAGGGACTCGGCCTTACAGAGTTTCTTTTAAAGAAAAACTTCATTTAAACATACTGACATGGAATAAATGTGATCAGGAAGCAGTCTGCACAATCTCATCCGTGCCGGGGTCCATTAACTTAGACAGTATATTAGCAACACTAGCATTTTCAAGAGCAGGCAGCATGAGGAGCTTCAGTAAGACAAATACAGATTCAGTGTCTGATGCCACCTGGTGGACACCTGAGGTTTAAGAAATGGGGGAACCCTTTCACATTTGTTCATATTCCCCCCCAAAAAAAACAAATAGCACAATTGTTAAAAGAAAAGTACTTAAATTACTAAAACATTTTGAATTCTATATTACGTAAAATGACTTTCTATATTACGGAAGATTTCACATCTGACAGTGTATTAATCAGCATGTTAAAAAAATAACACACACTTTTATTTATCTGAACCAAAGAAATCTGTGTACAAATCTAATCCAAGTTCTAAAATCAAATCCTGACCTCAGAAACAAAAATGACAGCCTGAAAAGTTACTCTGCACTGATAACATTTTGAGTGATGGTGCAAAAACATGACATAAAAACTGCCACATCTGATGATAAATATGGTGGAAATATTTGTCATTTTAAAACCACACAGAGAAACAGGTGACAAACAGAAGCTGTACCAACCCATGTGTACTATTTTCTGGGTGTGTGTGTGTGTGTGCGTGTACGCACCGGGCAGGGCGACTGCAGGAAGACTGTAACCTTCTCGTCCTCCAGCATGAGCTGAAGAAAGAGTCGACGGATGAACCCAGAGATATTCCCCGAGACCTGAACATTCCCCCGCTGTGGGGCGGACTGGAACAGCTCACACAAAACCTGCAACCAAACACAAACCACAACAACCTTACAGCCTCATGCAAGATTTATAAGGTATTTCCAACAGGGCACTCTATATCAGTATTATTCCTGGGCCTTCGTACTGCATTACATTATACTGACAGAACCTTCAACAGTGTGCAATGAACAAACATCTAATATCCTTTTTAAGCATAACAAGGTAATATAATAAACGATTGCTTATCATTATCACACTGACTCAAAAATAAAAAATCCTTTTTTGCTGTAAACAAAATCTGCTGCTTACCTAAACTTTTGTATTATAATAAGAGAAGTTGAAAATATATTTAAAAAAAATAAAACAAATAATTACAAATTGCAAGTTGCCTTTTTTTTTTAACGTTTGAGATCTCTGATTCTACACGACATGCAAACACAAAATGAAGTTTCCTGTGACGTGTGAAGCCTCCACTATCAACCCAAACACACGGAAGCTCCAGATAAGGGCTTTCAGAAGTGTTTCAGAAGCAGTGCCAGGTTTTTACAGCAAATTTTGAGATTGTCTTGACATTACTATTACTGACTGTGTTCCAAAAATCAGCCAATTACAAAAGGTCTTTGACATTTGGGAGCTGAGGGTTAAACACACACCTGTGCCATGAGTCTCTGGTTATTAGGATGGCAGGAGATGCACTGCAGGAAAAAGGCTACGGTGGCGTTCTCTATGGCCGTTCTCTGCTGGGTGGTGAGGCCGTTGTTCCGCCCTGTGGACGCCAGCGAAAACCTCGTCCCTGAAGGTTGGGGTGCAGGTCCGGCCTCAGAGGTCCCAGGTGAGGCTCTGTGTCCGCTGTTAGTTGCTCCACTAGCGCTGGAGTGGCACAGGAGGAAAAGGAGCGAAGTCCATAGTGGGTTGACCTCAGGTCCGCCTAGCCAGTCCTTCATGGCATGGCTGTTACCCACCTGAATTGAGGAAATGTATAACAAAAACACACTGAAATGACAGGATCAAACACAATGAAGCCATACGGCATATTTACATTAGAGTAAGATATAACAAACAAAACATGTCCATAAGTTGCTTTTCATAAGTCCCTCGCTCCCTGTCTTTCTTACAGAAACGGCCTCTAATTTTCTGGAAAGGCTTTAAACTAGATTGTGGAACAAGGATTCGAATGCATTACGCCACAAAAGCATCAAAGGGGTCAGATACTAATGCTAGATTTGTTTCGGACTGCGTTTCAGAACGCAGCTCCAGTACTTCACTACTATGTGTCAGGGAGCTTTATAACCCTTTCCTTGATGCTCGGGATAGTGATCTTAGGCTCATGGAGATTAAACAAGCCATGTGTATGCAAGAGAATACCACAGTCAGCAAAATAAATGTAAAAAATATATATGAATAAATAAAATTCACTAGTTAGAAGTGTCCGGACAGACAATAAAAACAACATACTTCTGTAAGGAAGCGCAAGACAGGGGCTGCTAGGTCCGGGGACAAGGGCAACCTGCTGGAGGATGATGATGAGGGATGATTGTGCTGGGGTTGGCGTCGATCTGCCTGGCCGACGGGCAGCGGCAGGTCAGCGCTGGCCAGGAGGCTGCAGCACAGGTTGGCCAGGCTGCGCACCAACAGGGCGGGGAGTCCGGAGTCCAGGAGCTGCTGGATGGCCCCGGGCGACTGGGAGGCAGCAGCCAGGGTGGCCAGTTGGCACTCAGACAGCGAGGCGGGCGAGCGAGCATGTTTAGAGTCGTCAGTCAGCGAGGAGGCTGCGGCAGCGCCACTCAGCTCTCGCTGCTTCTTGCCGTCGTCCGTCATGGCGAGGCGACACTGGGCCTGCGCCTGGGCCTGAGCAGCAGGGGGCGCTGCCAAGCCCATCCAGGACATGAGCAGTGAGAAATAGCTGGGGTGGATGTGGCACATGGAGCACAGGAGGCTGTCCACGGCCTTCTTCAGGACCATGTTACACGGCAACGACATGGACCAGTTGTACAGCAGCCTGTAGAGAGGGGAGAAAACAAACGTTTAGCAGCGTTCAAGCTGGATCAGTTCACTGCTTCAGGTCCTGTAATGCATGTCTTCAAACACAGACTGAAGACACACCTCTTTACTGAGCACTTCAGATAATAACTACACGTTCGTGTTGTAAAGTTAACTAACAAACCTGTCTTCTGTGTTTTTGATCTGACAGGACCATGGTGGAGTAACCTCTCCTCTGGTTGAGAGAAGACTTCTAGCAGCTCTTAATTTTAAGTTTCGGTTTAGGTGTAAATTGGTCACTTGTCATATGTGAATACTCCATAGGACGGCACACAGTGTGAAATTCTTTCTCTGTATTTAACCCATTCACCAAGTGAAGCAGTGGGCAGAGTGGAACACAGCGCCCGGGGAGCAGAGTGTGGAGACGGTACCTCAGTGGTGCCACTGGCAATCCTGAGATTCAAACAAATGACACTCCGATCACAGGAGTAACTCTCTAGCTGCCAGGCCAACAGCTGCCCTAGTAGTAAAGACTAGTAGTATTAAAGACATTTTCAAATTACAGAGGTTCTTCACTCTGGATAAGAGTGTCTGCCAAATGCTGCAAATGTACATTTTTGGGATTTGACAGGCTGGTTAACACAGAAAGCCCCTCGCAGAATTACTACTGTTCATTCATACTGAAGTGTTATAAAGCGGACGTTATGCAACAGGCGCCTAATGATGACTGTTCTACGGCTCCGTTGGTTGCCAAGTTTTTACAGCAAATTTTGAGGTTGTCTTGACATGACAACTAATGTTGACTGTGCTCCAAAACTCAGCCAATTACAAAAGGTCTTTTACTCTGGAAGGTCAATTACTCTGCCAGGCTACAGACACTGCAGATTTATAGCAAATTCAATTTAGGGGTCTTGTCAGTAATCACTAATCACAGAAATTAGAGTAGCTCTCTAGATAAAAATAGCTTGAATAGTGCTTTAGTCATCATTAAATAGACTAAAACAGGGACGTTCAACCTTCCTGCCAAAGAGCTCTCCTTCGAGGACATAATCTTCAATGAACCATATCCAAACAGTAAAAGTCAAGGAGGTGTGTAGATTTCCCACTAATTCCATTGATTTTTAAAAAATGTTGCCTAATTCAGTCACTGAGATTTTGTAAAACTAGACGTTGTCTTAAACTTAAAGTATCTGTGGTGGGAATAGGAACCACCATATCTACCAAATCAGTAAAACAAGTCAGCAGACACAGTAGTGTGTGCGGTTTAACTGAGTGGACATAGTGTGTGTGGAGGTGTGTGGGTGTACACTCACTCGAAAAGTTCACGGCTAAGCAGTGCAGGAAGATCATACTCCACAGGGAGCTCATAACTGTGCCACAAGATTGCCGCCACACAGTGGAGGTGGGAGGGGGAGGGCATGAGGAGGCCATATTCACGCGAGGGTGATGCTCCTGGCCCCATGAAGCCCGCCGGAGAACTCTGCTTCAGGGCTGCAACGCGTGACGAGTCATGTACCCACTGCAGCAGAGCCTGGATCCTGCAGAGGACAAAGACAAACCACACATCCCTGTTTACAGAGAGGCAATCCAACATCATCCAAAACACACGGTGTGATCATACACCAGTCCCCTCCTGCTCACAAGGTGATCTGCAACTACTGCAGGCCACACTGCTAACTGTATTGAATACAAAGGATTGAATACAATAATGCTAATTAAATAATGCTATTAAAAATCTATTTTTGCAAACCCTAATAAAGATCAATATTAAAATGCAGTGTTGCATTTTTTAAAACAAGGCACAGTGCCGTATTGCAAACAAATATTTTTCCATAACAAATAACGCGACCCGTTGCCAAGCAGGAGCACAGGTGTGACAGCATTACTACTTTTCGATTGGCACTTTTTTTACTTTCTGCCTGCAAATAGTGCTACAATCATGCCATAGTTTAGCTACAGCACGGTTCCTGTATACCTATGGAAAAATGCATTCAGAGACTACAAATTGCCATCCCTTACCTATCCTTTGTGCCAGGATCCTGGGTGGTGCCCAGCTGGTAGAGTATGTCAATGGTTGAATCAGATGAAAGACCATTCAGCCTCCCAAAGAGCAGCGGGCTGTTCAGATCTGTAACAAAGCACAGCAGGCATATAATAAGATACAAAATTACAACCATCTACTCACAGTTATAAAACGGACCTGCACCAGAACACATTTCATGGAGTATAACATCGAATCACTACACCGTTAAACACAAATGCGTGGGAAAGCAAAAATAGAGCTGTGTATTGCGGCAAGGTGACAGAAAATGAGCATTCTATTCATTTTTAATCCATCTAACGCGCTGCATTTTTAAATATCAGATGCCAGCACCAGTCAAACATGTAATTCAGCACTCCTCAGCCTCCTAGCACAACATGATCAAGGTCATTTTCAAAATACTGAATCATGAACCCAGTATTGTAAATGAGATCAGATCAGATCATGGGTTCAGTGTAAAGTAATACGCCTTTACATCATTCTAATTAAATTCCTAAAATAAATCTGTACTGAAGATGACCACTATATACAGAACCATGCAAAAGTCTTAGACACCTGAGAAAATTATACTGAGAATCCTGTTTAGGCAGGCAGTATATTATTTTAAAACCTAATGTTAGAATATATACAAATAACATTTCTACAGGAAATTATTTTACGTATGTCTATATATTTGCTTAATCATTCCCAGAGCTCTCCTCATGGAAACCCGCTATTACTGGTTCGGTTCAATCGATACTTCATTAAATTACACCAGGAGCTGCTGATGGAGTTTCACAAATCCATGTAAAGACTGGAGGCCTGTTTTCGTGTAACCAGCTCACAAAACGTAATGTTTTACAAACAAAAACACTCTTGATATTCTTTAATGCTTTGTTTGTTTGCATTTATTCTAATGCTAGTTTGTGTATTTGCTGGCAGAAAGCCCTCACTGACCAGATATTTGCCTTGAAACATCTTGCAAAGGTGCTTAACACTTTTGCACAGTACAGTATCTGTTCCACACGTGCTACAAAAGTTCTACCCTCGAGTTACACTTTACAACAACTGTGTGTAAAAGCAAAAAGAATGGTAGAGACTAACTGGCGAGGTCTGTTCCGGAGGCGGCGCAGTTGCGGAGCAGGATGTCGATGAGCTTGAGGCCGATGCGGGTGGACTGCAGGCCGATCTTCACCAGCACTGCCTCGATGTTGGGCGAGTGCATGCCGCAGTAGGGGGACATGAGCAACGCGGCGCAGGTCTGCAGCAGGTTGGCAGTGGGAGCTGCCGCACTCGCCATCATCGCCTCCAGGTCGGACACGTGAGTCAGACAGTGGTGCAGCAGCCGCAGCCAGCCAATACTGAGACCGAGAGCGTGGAGACAAAAAGGAGGTGGATACTGCATCAGAAACTACATCAGAGCCTTTATCCCAGACTGTGATAGTGGGTCAGGTCTAATATTCTGATTTGCACAAGCCTTGACACACATTCATTCACACAAACTTAGCAACTCTGCAATTATATCAAACGGATGTAATAATCGCCATAACTGTGCAGAAGGCACTGTCGCCGTCACCCTTGGCTTGCTCATCAGACACATTTCATTCATACACATTCAAACACACACAAAAAAATCTGCTTTGTGCCAATGACCATTGTTAAAAGCTCCATATAAATAAAATTTAATTGAATTGAATATAAGGGTCGTCTAATCATTGAGGATAAATACTGTTGTCAATTGAAAGAAGTAGGTGAGGTAAGGTCAAAAACTAGAACTGATCTTACAAGGCAAAGTAATTTTGCTGTCTAATAATTATGCCCAGTAAAGGACAAAACACAGCAGGGAAAGTATAGGAGCACCACCCGGTGCAGAGAGAGCTTTATGGCACTTTTCCACTCACTGTAACACTGCTTTTTGATTAGGCAAAATAACATTACATTACTACAGATGGATTTGAAAAGAGGGCATTGTTTTAACCTGTTTGCACTAAAGGAAATGGAAAAAAAAATTATATATATATATATATATATATATAAACTAACACCTGAGAAGCTGATGAAATTCAAGCACAACTTGGGCTGGAGATAAATTTCAGTTGGAGTTTTCTAACATTGTGAGAAATGTGAAGAAAGCAGGGTTAGGTTTGATCGCATGTCATGTTTGAAGGCTAAAGTTTGCTTAGTTACTTTTCCTCATGGTTCTACTGGAAAGTCTAAGAACATCCCTGTTCTGGTGTACAGTAATTCCTTGCTTATCGCGGGGGTTACATTCCAAGAGCACCTGCATATAATGAAAAACCGCGTTGGTGTGTTTTGGTAAAAAAAAGAAAAATGCCTATTTTTATAGTGTAAACCCTAACTATGCCCATTAAACCCAGTTTAATGCATTACCCCTAAAGAAAATGTAAAGGTAAACCTGTATTCGCCTCTTTTAATTTAAATTCCCTGCTGAGATATGCAACTCGGAAGGTCGCTGGTCAAAAGTATTGGGACACGACGGCGAGGTGAACGGTTTTCGGGGAGTAACCCCTGATCTACTCGGGCTAAAAATACAAATAACGGCTCGTTGGAAAGGTCTCCTGGAGATCAACCAAACTGTGGAGCTTGAAGAGAAATCATGCTTGGAGTGCAGGGGCTCAACCCTGGTGTGGAATTTGAAAAAAGTGCTTCCAGGTCGACTACAGCCTGCCCCGAGTCACCTTGTGTGAAAACATCCAGAAAAAATACATTTATTGCCACAAAAAAGGGGGGGAGGATATTTGCACTTTCCGCGTTACTATGGAGATTTCCGCGCAAAACTGAGTTCAGTTCTCAAAAAAATCTGGGTGTGACTGAATCCGCGAGCCCTCATCCGAGTAAAACTGGGGGATTACTGTACCTGGTTTTGGACACCTGATCCTCGGAGGGCAGGAAGGGGTTGTTTACAGTAGCTGAGGACGTGTTGCCGAAGGCAGTGAGGCCGAGCAGCTTGATCTGAGACAGGCCGAGAGTGCTGGCATCCCGAGGACGGTGCAGCCGCAGGCACACAGCTGACGCCACCTCCGCCTTCACTAACTGGATCTTAATGTAGGTCAGACCACTGGTTACAACTGGTGTGGAGAGCGGCAGCATGTTCACACCATCCGCACTGATCTCCACTGACACAGAGGAGGGACACGCTGGAGGCACAGAGAGAAAGACAGACATTTAGAACATAAAGGACATCAGACTTTTACAACACCACACACTGACTCATGGGATGTATGTTTTAAGGTCTGAGCAAAGTTCTGGTTTGGATATCTTGATTACTCTGAACTTACTCTGGCTTAAAGAAATAGTCGGATATTTATATTTACACATTTTTTCCATGTATTTGACCAAAGATAATTTGGTTTGGTAATAAAAGCTTGATGTTTTGTGTTTTGCACTGCTCAATTAGCCAGGAAATCTCATTGTGTTGAACACTGCTGACTTATAAAAATTCACCTAATTATAATTATATCAAAGTGGATTTAAAGTTACAGTCTAGAAATTGATTCTTTATCACCACACATCACCGCTTGATATGCACAACATGCATTACAGATTCTTTTATCTTATAAAGGAAACTTGTTTTATTTGACATAGGTTCATTTATAGCTGTTCCCCAACCAACTGTCCAATGCTCGGCATGAATAAAAATCTGCGGTTTATGAAGCTTTTGACTGGTAGTGTTTGAGACTCACTGGCGAGTGAAGCCAGGTGGGGCTGGATGTGAAGCTCTTTGAGCAGCACTGCAGCGGGGAGGTGGATGGTGAGGTCACACCAGGCCTCCTCGGGAAGGAAGATGTAAGACCAGGCAGCAGATCTGGCACGCCGGTGTGGGGGAGTCGCCTGCAGAAGCACCTCGGCTGGCTGAGCCGTAGGACTGCTGGAAGTGATGGTGCCTGCCAGAGGACAAAAAAGGTGCAATTTGTAAGGTCCTGGCCTCACAACACACTCTGATACCAGTTAGTAAACTATAATCCTCCAAAAATGCCAATGAGAAACTGTTACACTCTAGAAATTAAACCTCAGTCTTATGTTCTCATAACAGTACACTTTGCTCTTCTGACTGTTACTATTTTCCATAAGCCCAACTTAACACAACAAATCACAATATCCGACAACTAGCACGTAGACTAGGTTGAGTTCTAGGCCTGGAGGACACAGTTTGGTTATTTTCCTGATCAAATAGCAATTTATTGAGATGTGAGACTCTCCAAACTATACTAAGGCCATCAGAACTCTAAATGCACACAAATGTCTAGCCCCTGTCTAACCAAGTATCATGTCAACGTACTACCTCAATTAATACTTTATAAACTTCTCATGTTATGCTCTGGACATTTAATAGCACTTGCACTTTACCTTCAGTTTACTGACAACAGCCACACTCATGTCCTGGTATTTGATAAGCTTATCATTTAAACTCAATATGGTTCGATGGTGCTAACTATCTCTTGTGCAATATCAATTATGGTGTTGTAATACTCACTCTGGAAAGTTTACATCTCATTCACACTATACTTATATACTGCTGCACTGTGTATTTATAGTACAGACAGACATTCGTTGCACAATGCTTTCAACTGCTTCCTGTACAACATTATACTTTGGGTGTAATATTCACTTGAAGGTTTACATCCCATTAACATTACACCGTAAGATGGCGGTATTGTCTGATTTAGCTCTCCTTCACACTATACAGTTACATTGCTGTATTGTGTATTTATGGTTCAAACAGACGCTCCCTGAACTTTGTTCGATGCTTCTAACTGCCTCCTGTACAATATTATACTTATGGTGCAATACTAGTCACTTTGGAAGGTTTATGTCCCATTCACACTATATTGCTACATTACTGTTACACTGTTGTGTCTATTGATGGTATTCTTTCTGTGGTAACGTGCACTGTGTTGAATGTTGCACTGTGGAGAAAAGTATCGTCACACAATGTACACATTCACAGCAACTGTAACCTTGAACTGAAGGCCCCCAGTACGCCCCGCATGCCATCTACATTATTTGAACTGGACAACCCTCTATGAGACCTTGTTAAATCTCCCATTATAATTCCCAGTACCGAGAGGGGCGAAGTTATGCAGGCCCTCAGCGTTGTCCGGCTCGGAAGCGAGCACCCGGGCTTTGAGGCTGCCGTCGGCTGCTTTGCCCGGCCCGGAGTCGAGGAACTTCATAATGGTGGACACCATGCTGCGGGCTGTGTTCACTATGGCTCGCGTGCTTGTGACCATGTTGTTACAGATTAGCTGCACACCACCTGAACCGCACACACAAGACAGACAGTATGAGGAAAAAAAAAACTCTTGACTTAGAAATGTCCATTTATTCTTCACAGTGCAGCTCAGAAAGATGTAATTATTCTTAGGAAAGAAAGGAAACATCAGTCATAGTGTTGAATGCATGTGTGTAGGTACTTACCCATGTCATGGAAGGCTTTTAGGGCCTCGCTGGTGTCTAACACTCTCAGGATAAACCAGAGCAGTGGCTCAGAGAGCTGGCAAGTGGACAGAGAACCCTGCAAAATACACAAGAACGTCCAGTATAAGGCATTCAGTTTCTATTATTTTACTCAATGAAGATCTAATAAACAATTTAGAATACAATAAAATGATATAATGCAGTTAGAAACATTCTATTGTCATTTCTCCTCAGACGCTACTGTAGTAATTGCACTTTTCCAGACACTTGGCCAAAAGTTTGGCTATTTCAGCCATTCCCACTGCTTACATAAAACCAAGAATGCTGACATGGAGTCTCCACAGACAAACACAGCAGAAAACGGGTTGTTTTGAAGAGTCTGGTGACCTTTAGATGCAAATCCCTGCAGCCATGTTCTAAAGTCTGCTGGGAAGTCCTTTTAGAAGAGTATATGCTGTTACAGCTGCAAACGTGGACCAACTTGATACTGATGCTTCCATTATTGAAATGAGATATCTGGCTTTTTTTCCTCCATGGTGCTACATTACATCTTAACACCGATCAAACATCTTTTGTATGTGAAGTGCACAACTTGAACTGTGCCTTACCTGACGACCCATGTAGCCACACGCCATGTAGGTGAGGATGGGCTGCAGCATCACCTGCACGGAGGTGGCCCTCTTACTCAGCGTGGTCAGGATGGTAAAGAGGCCATCCCCTACGGAGATGGCGTCCAAACCACCATGGAAATTCTCATGCTTGGTCAGATGAAGCCCACTTGCACCTAAGAAACAGAAAGAACAGAATACACTTTATAGAAAAGTAAATTATGAAGTAATCCTGCACAGGAAAAACAAGTATAAAAGATCTGGTCTTTGAAATGAAATGACAGAATTATGGCTTTATCGGCTTTTCTACTGGCACTAGGAACTGTGCTGAACAAATGTGTTTCCGTTATTAATAAAGTGACACGCCACTGCTCTATGGTAGGGCCAAAAGCAGGACGCAGCCGAACTGTCTGCATCATTGCTTTATAACTGGTCAACTTGGAAAGAAACCAAAAAAACAAAACAATGGAGATACAACCTAACAACCTGGAAGTCAATGAACTACAGGCACTACTATCTGTAAATTTCAGTGGGAGTTTTTTTTTAAACACTGAGAAATGAGAAGGTGTCCCAGGACATCACTAACAAGAATTAGGTTTTCATCCGAAACACAGTCACTGGACTGAGATACAGTGGGAAATCAGTGCTCTACAACTTCTGTGCCATTGCAGCACGGTTTAGGTACTGCACAGGCCCTATGGTTTTCCTATGGTAAAGTGATCATGATTTAGCACAGAGAATGTGATGGGAGCAGTTGTTCTACTAACAAGGATGTTTTGTGTACGTACCAATGATCATGGCCATGGCGCTACTATTGCACTGCCCCAGAGCAGAAAGTATCTGGCTCATGATTTGCTGATTGGCCAGTACCAGGTCTGCCACACCCATCGCTGGGCCCTGATGTTGTGTGGCTCCAGAAGCTCCGCCCTCTTTACTGCCACACACCTTCTCCTCGTCTGACACGCTGTCGGAGGCGCCGGTGCCGGCGGGGGGCAGCCGTCCGCTGTACTCCCGGTCACCTGACAGAGGCAGCATGACCAGGGCATTGACCAGCTTCAGGAGGTCGAACATCAGCTGATCTCTGGTGGTCTCGCCGCACACGGCCTTGGCATCACCAGGCCGGATGATGTTGGCAAAGAGACCGCCGAAGCAGGCGCGGGCGCCCACAGAACTGTCCGAGCCACTCCGCGACACCACCTTATCGGAGCACGTGATGTAGTGGTGCACCAGGAAGGTGATGGACTCTATGACTGCTGTGATGGTTGTCACGGAGACTACCTCAAAGTTCTGCTCCAGGGTGAACTCCAGAAGCTTCACCTGAGCATCTAATGGGCCCTGGCCAGAATGGAAAGGACCCCTGGAACATAAAAAAGGGGAAAAATAGATCAAAATAACCAATTAACAACCCAAAGGACAGGAAAATATAGTAGATTTGAGCTGTTTTGAGAAAACGCAACAGGACTGCGTACCTCTCAGTGGAGAGTATATGCACAAGTTTAAGGAGGAACTCGCTGAACATTTGTGGACAGGTGGAGGACAGGTGCACCTGCAGTCTGGTGAGGAATTCTTGCATAGCTTGTGTTGCAGTTGGACCCACCTCCAGAGACAAAGAAAAAAAAAAACAAACACATTGACTTCTGTTTAATCTGGTCTAAAACTAATCTTAAGGAATTAAGATATGCCACAAATACTGCAATTTACCAATATCCTCCACAGAGAATAAGGAGTCCGCTAAGAGGTTCAAAGTTCATTAGGTTCAGCATCTCATACCTGGGAGCTGTGCTGACTGGTGCCATGAGGGCTGCTCCCGGACAGGAACCGCACCAGGACGTGCACGAGTGTGGGGTCAGACACCATCTGTTGAGCTGTGCTGTCATGCACAACTATGCCACTGTTGGAGGCTGGGGAACAAACATGCACACAATTAGCTCTAACGAAGCATTTGCTTTAATTTAACTTCAGAAACGTATATATTATACTGAATCAATCTTCCAGATGATCAGGGACACTCACCACTAGCAGGCATGTTGGTCATGAGAGTGAGGCTGTGTAGTACCAGGCACCATGTGCGCAGAGAGGTGTTAGGATACCAAGCCAGCACAGACAGGAAACTACTGATGGAGGCTAAATATTGGACACACACATAAAGCAAACAAACCTGTAAATGAAATTATTCCCACACCCAAAGTGGATCAACAGGTTCAGTAGTAGGTATGCCAGCAAAAAATGGTCTACTACTTATACAGCATATAGTACAGCATTGTAGTCAAGAAGGCACAGCAAGAATTAATCATTGGGCCTAATCAAAGGTCCCCAGTCCTTTAGTATTTCCTTATCTACACATTTTAATTTACTTCAGCTCAGGACGGGTTTGTTAATTAGGCAAGTAGCTTGATCAGGTGCTTTAGAAACAAAGAAAATCCTAAAATGTGCAGGAAGGAACTATTCCAGGAACAAGCTTTGGAAACAATCTAAACGATCTTAAATATTCTAAGACGCAGAAACAAGGATGTGCACAAAATTCAGGTCAGTCCTGCATCAGAAGATCAACATCTGTGACTACTGACCTTGGTTGAGAGGGATTGTGGGCACTCTGCTGGCATTGAAGAGAAAGATGTCTGAACCGCTCTCTTCTGAGCCACCAGAGGAGGAGTTGAGACTGAGAGTCAGCCACAGCTGCAGCAGAGACTCCAGCTATAGAGAAGAAAAGGGAGACAGTACTTTACACCCCTCAACAGAAAAGAGCTCAATATGAGGTCTCCCTCATTCCCCGCTACTACACAAACCTCACAGACCAGACCACACTGCTTGCCTTTCCCTTTAAATATCTCCACGGCTTCTACCCCCACCAAAAACACTCAATTACTTCACTCAATTACTCCTCTTGTTCGGTACTGTACTATACTGTTGCTTAAATTACCAAATTTGGACTTTATCTTCAATGGGTGGTAGATTTGTTAGTGTTGTGGCTCCTAAACTATGGAATTCTTTCCCTCAGAATTTCTGTTCCCTGACTGCTCTGCCTCTTATTCTAAATCTTGATTCTGCTATCAGTTTGTTTAGTCATACAACTGTAATCTGTGTTATTTTTGTTTAATGTTTTTGTCTACTATTGTCTAACACTGTTTCTGCCTCTAAGATTAGACTATGTGTAAAGAAATATACATACATACATACATACATACATATACGTGTGTGTGTGTGTGTGTGTGGTGTGTGTGTGTGTGTGTGTGTGTGGTGTGTGTGTGTGTGTACATACAACTGTCCCACTGGAAAAAGTGAAACATGGTGCCCAGGTACAACATCTACTTATTCAGCAACAAATACGGGGAGTTACTGCTTGTACAGTAATTCATAAGGAACATGGACTTATAGAGAACCATGACTCAAGACTATAATTTCGGTTTGGTGAGTCGCCAAGGACAAAAACCGTAAGAGTATGAAGACCATTAAACACGATCCATCTGCTGTGTGTCAGTGAGCGTAACTTATGAGGAGGTAAGAGTGGAGAACAGAAGACTGGGTTCTTTCAGGCATGCGTACCTGCACATGGTGTACTTGCAGCATGGAGAAGAGCTTGTTGAAGCAGGCACTCAACATGGGGATGGAGGAGGGCTGTACCATCAGACTGCTGCCAGGGGGGGAGCTGTGGAGGCCCCTCAGGAGAGAGTCGTCTGTTCCATTAGTAGACTGGAGAACTGAAAGGAGAGAGGAGGACACTGATGATATTTACCATTTTCATGATAAAGCACGTCACAATGTGCTTTTCTAAAACTGCGGTCTTCCTCGTAGGACCAAAATCTATTCTTTACAGTCTTTCTTTGACAATTAACAGTTCCATAGTTTCTCCTTCTTCTCAGGTTAGGAGCTTGGGGGGGGGGTCATCCTTGACAGAACTCTGTCCATCAAAGCACACATTAATAACATTACCCAGTCTGCATTTTTCAACCTTCATATAAATCATCTTCGTCCTTTCCTCACACCTACTAGTACTGCTGTCCTTGTACATGCTTTGGTAACATCACAAATGAGTTACTGGTTGCATAAATTGGTTCAGAATTCTGCTGCTGGTGATTTTCTCAGAACCTCCTCCACAGAACACATCACTCCGGTCCGTTTTTTTTTCTCTATATTGGTATTCAAGTAAATATTAAATTGATCAAGACTTTGCTTCTAACATTCAAATGTCCTAATAACCTAACACCCCTGTACCTCTCTGACACATCTACACACCCACCCACCGACAGATCTGCCTTTTCCAGTCTACTCACTACGACCTCTGCTCATTTGTCCACCGTGGGGTTTAGATCCTTTGGAATTCCCGTTCTCAAGGTCTGTGCAGCACTGAATCTCCTCTGACTTTTAAACCCAGTCTTAAAAAGCACCTCTTCAAACTTGTTTACTCTCTCGTCCCTAGATGGCACCCATTTCTAGTTTTGTACCC
>JBBPCY010000001.1:37089850-37104445 GCA_037974405.1 Brachyalestes nurse
AGAAAAATAAACACAGTGCGATCTTTCCCCACCTCTCTCTTTCTCCTTCACGCTGTCACGTGATGACAACTATGCATTTTTAGACATTAAATAAATTATATTTAATATTTAATCCTTGTCTCCTATATAAGTGCAAGTTTTTATGACGGTATAACGGTATTAAAACTGATACTGTTGCTGTTTTTAGATCCCGCGGTATACCATATTACCGTATTACCGCCCAAGCCTAGTGTGTATGTGAGGTTTAAGATCGATAGTTCAGTATAGACTGGGCCAGTCGCCCAGGGAACTGGTAATTTAATCTCTGAGATGGCCTCCTGCTCTCAGTCTCTCTCTCATAGCCTATTCGGATTCCCTTCCTCCAACCGTTGTGCTTACATTTGAGCTTTGGGTTGTACTGCACGGCTGTATTATACTGATCAGTGGTTCTTAAGTATCTGCTAGTGCTACTAGAATGTCTGTTCTGTGCTATTTTTGATCACTGTCTGACCCACATGTGCTACATTATTATGCCTTTGTGTGACAGTAGACATGGACATAATTGTGTATGAATATGAAATGAATGTGTATACCTTAAGGGGGTGGGGTGCCTTTCAACTCACTCACCGCACTCACATGCAAAATCTTTGGTCAAATGACATTTCGTTGGCTTTTTTGTTAGCAATTTGAATCAGGTATAATCAGTGCATTTCTCAATTCAGTGTATTCTCATTCTTTTCATGTCTGTTCGTTTGTGTGGGTTTATTATTGTGTTCATTACTATGTCCATTGATCGATGAAGATGTTAATGGGTAGAATGACCCATGCCATGAGAGTGTATTCTTGACACTTGCCCTTGCCCCCTGATGTGTGTCTGCGCCTATGAACACACAGCTTTATTAGAATATTGTGTAGCCATGCGGCAAAGTAAGCCCCCCACCATGATTAATGTGGCAGAGCTCAGCGCAGACTGCATCAACACCGCTCTGCTGGAGACCACTTCTTTGTCATAGAGATGCAGCTGCATCCTATCTCACCACCCACACGCTAACACACACAGTTGACCTTCACACATCGCCCTCTTTGAGTGGCACACATGAAGCAGAACCATGACAGCGGTCAGAGGACTTTTTTGTCAGCACGCGTCACGTCAGCTACTACGTGTGTGTCAGTGCATTGGAAGGACCTGTTTTACTCGCTCGCTGCTTGAATGGAGTGTTGTTTATTTCATGCTTGAGGTAATGGGGTCAGGTGTTCATGCTCGTGTGTGTGTGTGTGTGTGTGTGTGTGTGTGTGTGTCTGCGGTGGAACTCCTTTTGTATCCTCAGGCAGACACGTGCTTCTCTACCCTCATTGGTCAGTTACAGCCACTGTGTTTGGCTGTGCCTCTGTGTCATTGTTTCCTGGGTAACAGTTTCCCTCCAACACCGAGGAGCTGCAGGGTGTGATTTAAACTCCTCTGTATTTTGAGGCCTTTTACTATGTCTTAGTAAAAAATCAACTAAATGTCCACAAAAATCCATCCAAGAGTGTAAAGCACTGCTGGAGATGGATTAGTTTTATTACAGGAGGTTCTTTTAATGTAATTTGTAAGGAATTTGCTCAGCCGATGTGTACAGGATAAAGTATCTATTTAATTTCCCCAGATTAGCAGATCGAACATCAGGCATTCACAATGAGCAACGATAACAACACAGCACATAGCAATGTCTGTTCTGTGAGTATTTGAGTATTGAAACAGGGCTGCTATTACTGAGGGAGCTCTGTGTTCAGTCAGTAATAGAAGGTAATTCACAAGGTAATTATCACTGTCAGGCATGTGAAAGATTCCTCCTGGACAAAAACACAATTTATTATAATGACACAGATAAAGAAATAAACAGTCACATTCATTTAAGTATTTTTTTCTTTATCTGGGGTTATAAACACACCATTAAAACACAGCAGGTGTCCATTTTTGTTTACTATATTTTATTTATTTTTAATAACACAGATTTATTTTCAAAAAGTGCTCTTCCAATTACATCTTAATAGATAAGACGTGATAGATTGAGGTGGTGATGTGACTAATTCTTCAGACTAGACCAAACATTTCAGCAGCTTAGTAACAGTGTATGAGGCACCTTTAAGGCCCAAATACCCAATAAGACTAGCATGCACTCTTTATGCCTGTTGAATAAACCACTATGACTTCAGCTGCATTTTCACCTCTTTCCCTCTGCATCATATAGGCCTACCACTTATACTGCACTTCCTACCTATAGTTTTCTCTTTCTTTCTCTCTCTCTCTCTCTCTCTCTCTCTCTTTCTCTCTCTCTCTCTCTCTCTTTCTCTCTTTCTGAGTCAGAATTGAGGTGGATGGATGTGTAATTACCTGCTTTTTTGTCCTGCTTGCTTCTTTCTTTCTCAAAGCTCGTTCAATTATACTCTGCATTGAGAGGAGAGCACTTAGGGATTCAGCGGCAAGCCTGTGCTTTTTCCCGCTCACAGCAGAGCAATTATCAGGCTGGCTTGCAAAGCAGATCTCTTCACTTGAATTGCCTTTAATAATTCCTACCCAAAATGGTCGAATGAGAATACGTGATTACGCCTCGCCGTCTGTCCTCAGATAGGGGTTTCATCATTCAGGTTTGGAAATACAGGTTTGCTTAATTGATTATGAACATGGCTTTGGGTTGCTATTGAATGCAAGATTAATTACCGAAATATTCAAGATGTAATTTTCATTCTACTGACCAAACACTACCTTTAGTAAAAGATACACCCACCAGCTACAACGTTAAAAACACTGAGAGATAAATAAAAGAAAGAGTAAATAACAAAAAAAAATCTTCTTACAGTGGCACCTGTCAAGAGGTAGAATATATTAGGCAGAAAGGGAACAGTCCATTGGCGTGTTGGAAGCAGGAAAAATGGGCAAATGAGCAACTTTGACAAGGGCCAAAGTCAGAGCATCTCCAAAATGGCAGATGTGGTATAGTTTGCCCAGTATGTTGTGGTTAATACCTAAGACCAGTCTGATTATCTATGCTGACCTCATACTTTGCCAAAATGAACTACAATGCACGTGTGAGTATCATAACTACACCATGGAGTACAAACCACCTAACTGAACATTGCTGTATATCAGGTACACCCCTTCATGGCAAAGGTATTCCCTAATGGCAGTGACCTGTTTCAGGATAATGCAAGTTCAAGGTGTCTCATCTAGCTTCCGTGAGATGTGCACAAATTAGTCACATCTTACTAGACTTAAAGCATGTGCTGCTAATGTCTTGGTACTAGATACCGCAGCACGGTATAAGGCGTTTTAATGGTTTTAATGTAATGGCTAATCAGCGTATATGTTTAGTCACTGAAAAATGACACTTTGCAATAAACACAATTGATTAAGACACAAATCATTTTGAAACCCAGTGTGTCAGTGTTTTTACTTTTCCAAAACAGTGGAGCAGGTGCACAGAAAGCCGAGGAGTGTGCTAAAACGGAGCACAGGCACTGTGGGGATTGGCTTGTGTTTAATTGGAACTATACTGTCTGCACCACACAGCTGTGGTCTGCACAGCCGTTTTAAATTGAACACATCTGAAAGCAACACCTGACCCAGAATCAGCGACCAGCACCACTGGAGAGAATTCCCCTTTTGCATGTTAAGCCTCATGCTTTATGACTCACTTCTCTTTATCGTCTTGGAGACTCTGTAGTTAAGGAAGGGCTGTTTGTGCCATATACTGGATGTTGGTCTGTTGGGTTAGTCTGTTCTTGTCATATTCAGGCACCCCCAGCCTCACCGCATGTTGTTGACTCTGTGCTAATGCATTTGATGAAGGCTTGTAGTTAGTCCTGGTCTGAGTTTGTGAGAGCTTACAAGAGTTGTAAGACAGGAAATTGTCCAGGGTGATGTCAGCCTGTTCTGACCTCATATTTGGGGCAGGATGTCCTGCTTGACCCTAAAAAAATGAAATACTGTGATAATGACAGTGAATGAAGTGAAATGTGTAATCTCAACCACAAGGGGCTGATCACAATAGTCAGATAGCAAGATGTTATCAAACAAGGATTTTGTTTTACTCTTCACAAACAAGTCCCATAGAGATGTAATGTACCAAAGACGTGTATGATGCATCAAACTGAAACAAGCTGATGAGTGCAGGTGGAGGTGTCACCACAGATTGGCCTTTAAAATGTCAGCGTGTTTGCTAAGAGAGCAGTGCATGGCCAGTGCCCAGACTGGAGGAGTGTTTGAACACAGTCTGCACCAGGTTTGTATAATTGATGAGGAGAGACAAGCTCTAATCCCAGAGCCAGTTTCCACACCATTAGGATTCAGAGCAACATCTCCTTAAGGCCTTGGACCCACCTGAGAGGCAGTCGTGCCATTGCTTGTCAGCTGGCTTGACCTTAGACCTTATGCTGATTCAGGCCAAATAAGATTTCAGTCAAGGCCTACCTCAGCTGAGCAAGCCATGAATCTTACTAGTAATGTGGCTGTTTAACTAACAAACCCAAGCAGTACAGGGTTCGATCTTTGGATATGGGTGTAGTGTGATGGCAGTATTTTGTAGTAGATTTGGCTTATTTATACAAAAAAAGCATGTGTTAGGCCTTTGTCATCTACAAATGTTAAATATGACTGAATGCAGGCTTTGTTCCTTAAATGGAAGAATGTAGACCAGCTAAACAGGTAAACATGTGAATCAAACAATAATGTCCAAGATACGAACAGATTTTTAACATGAGCAGACAAAGTAATATGAGCGTTCTCGATATTGTGAGCAGGCTCAATAATTAACTTGGGACCAATTAGAGTCACTTCTCTTTTGTCAGGGTTGAGCTTCAACATGAATTCATTTGAAGATGAGTTGTCAACAGCTGGTGCTTTCTTAGGATCACATTCAGTCAATGTATCATAACTAAGAAACCAGTAGTAGTTTACATGATTCTACATATACAGTGTATATGTACAGTAATCCTCCATTCTTCGCGGGGGTTACATTCCACGAGCACCCGCATATAATGAAAAACTGCGTTGTTGTGTTTTGGTAAAAAAAAAGCCTAAAAATGCCTATTTTTATAGTGTAAACCCTTAACATGCCCCCAAATATGCTCCCAGAACACTTAAATTTCATTTTAAACTCAGTGTAATGCATTACCTTTAAAGAAAATGTAAAGGTAAACCTATATTCTCCTCTTTTAATTTATTTTACAGTAATAAAAATGCAGAGCTTTAAACAAGAGAAACACTGAGACAATCCAGGGGGTGATTCTGATCTGGAGTCACAGACGCTCCAAACGGCAGCAGCAAGAGAAATAAATCAGAATCAGAAAATGCGGAGGAAAAAACTTAAGACAGTTAGCAGTAGCGGTGCAACTGATCAAAAAACTCACGGTTCGGATCGGATCACGGTTTTAAGTCACGGATCCGATCAATTTTCAGATCAGCAAAAAAGAAAAAAGACGACAAATTTAAAAAAAAAATATTTATTTAAGTATTTTTACCCATTAAAAACCTTCGGCTCAAGACTCATTCTACGCTATTATATAAAAACCAATTAAGGTGCAATATAGGGAATGCTAATTATTTCCTTTAATGTGGACACAATCAAAAACAACTTAAAATGCTGTTTAAGGTATCAATGCTTCTTACTTGAGAATGAAATAAAAACTAGCTTAGGTCCACATCATTAAAAAAGAAAGAAAGCAAAGCAGACGTGAGCTTATACCTTCAAACAGATGAGGATGTCTACAGTTTGTGGGGAGACTCTCTTAGAGGGGGCGTGTCTGCAGTACAGGGCTTCGTATCTCCCGCTCCGCTGTGATGTAATGAGTGGTCCGTTGCCGTTGGGTGCGTGACGGGATATCATAGCGCGGCTCAAGCACATTCATCATCATTTAAACCCCTTGTTTTGCACGGAATGAGGCTTCATGTCTGCAGCTATAAACACCCCAGTAGCTTTTGTAATAGCTTTAGCCTGGTTGAACTGGGCAGCAAAGGGCTGCTTAAATGCCGCGGATATCAGCGATTGTTGAGCAGCCTTTTGACCACGTGCACTATACAGTGGAACTTTTATTTTTCGAATCTTCAGATCACGTGCGTGCCGAACCGTGGAGAGAGATCGGTTCGGATCACGGATCATCAGTGATCCGTTGCACCACTACCGAAAACCGTTCACCTCGCCACCGTGTCCCAATACTTTTGTCCCGTAACCTTCCAAGTTGCATATCTCGGCGAGGAATTTAAATTAAAAGAGGCGAATACGGGTTTACCTTTACATTTTCTTTGAGGGTAATGCATTATGTGGGGGCGTATTTAGGGTTTACACTATAAAATAGGCATTTTAGGCTTTTTTTTTTTTTTACCAAAACACAACGACGCCGTTTTTCACTACACATGGGTGCTCTTGAAACGCAACCCCCACAGGAGATATTAAAGAAAAGTCAACTATCTCTCCAGATTTTGTGAATAAATGAACTTGTTTTATACATCTTTATAATCTGATACATTTCTTTTTTTTCCCTTTGTACACACCTTACCACTTCCTTAGTGTATAAAGCTCGTTTTTGTTTATCATTTTCTCCGTAAGTATTGTTATATAAAATTATGTTCCAAATTTGAATTTAAAAATTTTAAAATATTATACATTTAGGATAGGTTTCCCTCCCCCAATCTGAGCTACACGCACACATCAGTCAAAAACAATGAATTTATGGGTTAAATTACCTGCACTGAATGTCCTCCTGCAGGGCCACCATCATGGTGAGATGCTGGTCCAGGTCTGGCTGGCTGGCCGCCTCACTCTCGCCTCTCAGCGGATCATGCATCAGTTTCAACTCACTCTCCCATGGCAGGATGTAGGTATGGCCATAGTAAAAGCCCAGTGGAATCTTGGCACGGGCATTGGTGCTGCCATAGCGGCCAATCACAGTGATCTGGGGAGAAATGAGTGGAGGAGACATCAGAACTAAGAACACATGCATGCCTATCTACAGTCTTATCTGAACACAGTCCAAACAGACATGCAAATACACAAGGCAAACATACTGCCTGGATAGAGATACACAAGTCAAGCAGGTGTTTGTCTTTTCAACACTGTACACTCTGAAATGAAACAGTGTAACTCTAGGACCACGGTGCAACACAAACAACAAAAACAGACTCAAACAGAAGCAAAACAAACAGAATATCACAAGACTACACAAGTGCAGGCAGGACAGGACTAAGTGACGCAAACCGCCACAGCACACAGTGTGAACATTGTGAAATTCTCTCTCAGCGTTTAACCCATTCACCAAGTGAAGGAGGGGGCAGCCAACAACACAGCACCCAGAGCGCAGTGTGTGGGGACGGTACCTTGCTCAAGTGGTGCCACTGGCAGTCCTGGGATTCAAACCCCCCCCCCAACACACAAAAGAGTCTGTGTATATACTGACCTTCATGAACCTGCAGACAGGAGGGGGCAGCAGGTCGTGCAGGATGAGGGAGTGTGTGCTGATGTCTGTAGCCACCACCAGCCTACGGCCGTCCACCTCTTCGCCCAGTGTCCAGATATCGATGGAGAGTGAGGCCAGGTCAGCACAGGTGGGGATCAGCGCATCTGTGAGCAGCACAGGCCGACCAAAGTCTAGGGTCACAAAGCGCCGCGCACCTAGAAACAGGACAACATAGTTATTTGTTTTGGAGCGATCATAGTATATTTTATAATGCAAATAGCTCAAGAGATTATGGATACAAACCAGAGTGCATGCGTTCTATGATGATGGACTGGTGAGGAGGAGGCTGGAGGAAGTGTGAGGCCTGAGAGATGGCCAGAGCCAGGCCACTACCCATTGGATTCTAGCACACAAATAATCATTTGACATTAGAACAAGATAAGCCGCATTGGACACACTGAAAAGGATTCCGAACACAAATTAAGCCAAGTGAGGTGACAATATAATCTTAAGTTCCTTCTGACTGGTTAACTAAATTAGGGGTGTTTCTCCACTAGAGAATTAAGACACATCTATTGAAGGGTAGGAAGTACTTAATGAAGAACCTCAAACAGTGGAATGTAATTAAGGATTGGCTTAATTTGCTACTGGAACCCCCAAACCATTAATTCAGCAAACTCAGTGGATCAATTACGGAGGCGGAAGAAAAAGCAACCATTAATACAACTCCACAAAAACAAAAAAAAAAAGTGTGTACACAAAAAACAAACGACCAAGTAAAACAGCAACACAACTCAAACTTCATTACTTTACCCAACTTCAGCTTCAACTACATTACCCACTAGAGTGTGTTACCCTGTACGGCCAAAAGTTTGCCTGCACAGCAGACGGCTGAGTCTAGGTCTACTGAAGAGAGAAGATGAGGTGTAGCAGTCCTGATATATTACAGAGCAGTACAAAATAGAAGAGAATATTTGTGTAGAAAAGACCCTATAACTTAAAATGAAACAAGAATGTAAAATAGGTACAGTGATGCAAACACTTCAGTGACCTGTAAACACAAATTTACTGGTTAGCAGTGTGCTGTGCAACCTTAAGTATTTAAGGTGGAACGGAAAATTGGAATAAGGAGCTGTGAATAAGGAGCTAACTTCAGCGTTGTGGGGGATCTGTACACTGCCTGTGACAAGTCAGCAGATGAGGGAGATGTAAGTACTTTCAAACGGCGTGTTTTGAACAGGACTGAAACTGTGAAGAATAAACCTGGTGGTATCTCTTTATGTGAGAGTGATTGTGTTCAAAGAACTTTTTTTGTTCATGAACATGTTTTGTACAGCCCATAGACCTATTATAACTTTTTTTTTTTTTAAGTGAGTTTTGCATAATAGGTCCATTTTAAACCAGCTCTCGTTGGTCATGTGAAACTTTTCAGGACCACAGTAACTTTCTATTGTGTACTGCAGCATTAGTGATAAATCTGAGTTTACTGGAGAAGCCACCATAATTGAAATAGTTCTGCCAAGACATGTTTGGTGGACAGCATTCCCTTCAATAATAGAACATACTTTTTTTTTTTTAGTCTTACAACACTAAAGAAAACTAAAGAAGCACGTTTCATTCACCAAATATGTCTCGTCTCAGATCAGTTACATGTAGTAAAGAGAAGACTAGAGAAAAATTGGATTTTTGCTGCAGTTAAGGGGAATCTTATGTAGATAGGGTTGCTGGGGCTGCAGGTGCTCTTTTTTAACATAGCAGGAGCCCACACCCAGAACAAACGAGTTATTTAAAGATTAATTAAACAAGAACAACTCGGGTGTGGTTCAGGTTTGGAATGAAAACCTGCAGCCACCTCTGCCCACTGTGAATAAGTCTGCACACCCTTGTCTTTAAGCCTAATGCTTCAGGTCACTCCTTCCAGTCTTTCATGATCACAAAGCAGCAATCTAATCAGCACAAAACTTAGAGGACTGACCGGCTTGGCTTTGTGTGCGTTCTTGTTCTGCGCGGCGAGATTCACGGGCGGAGGGTCCATGATGGATCCGGGAAACAGCTGGGCGAGCTCCACGCCGATGGCGGCCGACACGGCCTCGTTGGGTGGCGTGAGCGGGGGTGTCATAAAGAGCGGTGTGGTTTTGGGTGTTGGAGGGATGACGTCGGAAGGATGGATGAAGAAGCCCGGGGCGACGGAGGCGTTGGAAGGCACCGAGTTGTGCATGGGCCCCACCCCGGATGCTGCCTGGGCCGCTGCTGAGGTGGTCTGGTGAAGCTTAGCCTCCAGCTTGGCCTTCTGTTCCAAAACAGTTATGTAATCAAGACCCAGTACTTAATCAAGGCACTTTTAATAGTATGTTTGTGTACAATCTGACCTGCTGCTGCAGCTTGAGCAGCTGCTGCTGTTTCTCCTGCAGCACCTGTAGCTGCTGCTCAGCAGACACCATGGCGTGGGAGAGGGACTGCAGGGCCACCTGGGCAGCCGAGCTCAAAGCTGTAGACGCTTCACCCACCGTCCCCGCCGACAGCCCAGCCACCGTGGGGGTCACACCAAACGTGCTCACTGTGAAAGACGGTGAATTCAAGGCTCAAAATCCTGGCCTGTTCTGACCTAATGGTGTTACCTTGCCACCCATTTTTGTCATCAGCATTTACTGTTAAAAGCTGCTTAATGAGTTTCCTCCAGCTGTAGTAACTCTACATACATGAAAACTATTTTAAATACCCCTGAAATTCTGAACGTGTCGACACCAAAAGAGCTCTCAGACTACTTCTCTGCTTATTTACCACAAAGGCTAAGCATGTTTCATTATAGCTCATTAAAAATGTTTACGTTTTTTAAATAAAACATGCTTACTGAAACTAAATTAATTTTGTTTATTGTTGAGCAGAGGGTTTTTTTTCTACTTACTTACACAACCAAGCCATAATAATGCAATGGTTGTATAACAGGCAAACAGACGGAACCACTAGAAAGAGAGAAATAAAACACCAAGAAGAGCAGTAGTAATAGTAGTAGTAGTAAATGGAGATATGTACCCGTGAACATACTTGCATCATCCCTCTCAACTCTAGTGCCGTCACTAGTGGAGACGCAAGTAAAGTGCAGAGGCTCGACCTCGAGTAGACCAGTCAGAGCCGTGAAGCTGCCCTCTGCAGCCCCACAGCCACTGACCTTACCATTACCTACAAGAGAGAAACAATGACACAAACATTATTACACACACACACAAAGACCGACCCACACACACACACACACACAAAGACCGTCCCCCCCCCCCACACACAGACACACATACTGACACAAAGAAACACACACACAGACAGAAAGACACACACACAGGCACAAAGACACACACAGGCACACAAAAGCTGTGTCCGAAATGTGCACTCGTTCACTATGTAGTGCACTATGTAGTGAATCAGCCATTTTGTTGTGTTGTCCGAAATACCAACTGTCAGTTTCACCCACTAGTTAGTGCACTACAAAATCACGCGTGACAACAAGCCAAAATCTAGTGTACAGACACTGTACACTACATGAAAACACATATACCATCATGCACTGCGGGTTTATATTACCGTGCCCTACACAGTGAATGAGTGTACTTTTCGGACACACTGCACACTACTTTTATCCCACGAAAGTCAAGAGAAGCGAGACGGGGGGGAAAGTGGGGCTTTAAATGGAGGAGATTCAGTCACACTTGCAGTTTATTTCTCTCTCTCTCTCTGCGGAGGACAGTATTACCTAGAGCTGGACTGTAACAAAAAATCGGCCCGGGCACTTTGAGCACTTTGAGTAAATTTTTGGTCCGGTGGTGCGTGTGATTCCGCGCCGGCCAAAAATTTACCTCGGCCCGGGCATTTTGAGCTGCGGTCCAGGGGTGCATGTGGTACACGATCCGGACCGGCAGACGGGATTCCGCGCCGGCCCAAAATTGACAACGGCCCACCGGGCAAGTACCCGACGGCCAGTCCAGCTCTGGTAGTACCCCCCAGACGGATCTATCTGTCACCGCGTCCACCAGACCCGCTTAATGTGCGGGCTGTGTCTGAACTAGAGAGACGAGACGTGTGTTTATGCGACAGAGATAAACTGCCAAGATTCGGCGCACTATTTAAGCAACAGTTAGTACAAATGTAACATCCCGAGGGTCCGAAACTATATAGCAAACACTATGTAGTGAATGAGTGAACGAGTGAACAAGTGCACTTTTCAGACACAGCTACGGTCTTCGGGGGAGCCGACCCGGGGGGCGGGGGGCGTGGTTTAATGCTGGTTCGTTGCACATCCGTGATGCCATTTATAGTTCTGCACAATATTTACATGAAATGCCCTGATGGATCAGGTGTGTTACATTTTAACAGATTTCCAGAGCATATGCACATATATGGGCTATGCAAACTTCAATCCACCTGATAATAAATAATCCACGGACCACCAAAGTAACGTTTGACTCAAGCGGCACCAACCATAAACAATATGGCAAAATTAGTGATAAATATTACAGCTATAGCACAACACAACCCTCTCACTGCCTGGAGAGACGCAATGCCACATACTACACCGCTAACTAAACTAGCTTGTGTGAGTGGGTAGTGGGTGGGGCTGCAGGCAGCGAACCCACGAGAGTACAAGCAGACTACGTTTTTTCATGAGTAATAAGCTCTAAATATAATTTTATTTTACTTATTTTACACCTGTGAGAAAACCCATGCCCAAGATGGTATTTATTTGGTCATCATATCAATATTTTAGAGCTCCTCCAAAATTTCACAAATCATGTTTCCAGGGGAGCTCATGTCACCACTAGCTCCCCCTGCTCCCCCCTAGTTCACACCCTGCTAATCAATCGCAGTAAAAGTAATCACTTATTATTCCATCCAGCCAGACAAGGCTAGACAAGACAAGGCTGCTACACCTCCAGTTTGTTTATGTCATATTTAAATACAGTACAGTCTTGAGCCACAACTAATTTCTTCATATTTTACTTCCAGAGCCAGGCTTTCTTGTATTTTTTAATGTAATCTTTAGGAACAGTTCTCCAGGCTTCCTGGAGGACTTTCAAAGCCATTTAACATTCAGCCCAGTACCTGACCAGACAAATATTTATTAAGCCATAGTGACCTACATCAGGTGGTGATCAGTATACTGGTGGTGCTGAATGCTGAGTGTTTGTAACACCTTTTTTCTAGGGTCCTTGTATCTTTAGACACTTTGTAGCCTCAATATGCCAAAGATAAGACAGTCTGACAGGGTGGCTCAAGAGTTTTGTACATTACTGTGTATGTATGGTGCTGCAGCTTAGCAGTTCTGTCAACCACGGCAGACCAGAGCTACAGCCGAGCACATATTCCAGCCCCTGAATGTTTGTCCAAGAGAATGGACTCCGTTGAAAAAAGTGTGTCTGCGCCAAGGTTATGACAGGTCAATGGAGTAGAAGCTTGAATTTGCGAGTTGGCACTAGATGAACTTGCTGCAGCATCCATTGCGAGGCCCTGCCGATGAAAAAGATGCCTGAAGAATTAAAGTCTGTGCTGGCTGTGAAAACTGTGAACTTTATTAAGGCCCAACTGACACAGTCTCACCACCATAAAAGCAAATACACAAACAGGAAGAATGCTGAGTCGAACCTGAGACTGAAGCTGACCTTAATTGACCCAGACATCACAGGACAGTGTACGCGGAGGCAGCCAGACCCTTTTCATTAGGTTTAAAGTTATCACTAGTCACTATGTGGGATCACTATGGGCAATGATGAGTATTGCCAGGAATGATATAAAGCACACCACCACTGGACTGGAAATGTGTTCTCTGGAGTGAGGAATCATACATTTTACTATCGGGCACTACTTTGGTGGAGGAGGTATAATGGGTTTCTTGTTTAACATCGGTGCCTGACCTCACAAATGCTCTTTTGACTGATTGGGCATAAATCCTCAAAGACACCATCCAAAATCTATTTACTTGATTGTTTGTTTGTTTGATTTACCTTAAAATGATTTATTCACCACTAGTCTCACAGGTTGCATTATGTTTTATGTGGTGATGTCCACTGCAATTAATCAATGAAATCATCACATCTCAAATGGGATTTTACAACCAAACATGCAGAACTGAAAGACAAACCAGTTGATATTTGTTTGTAGACTCATTGGTGCGATAGCTCTTAGCTTTAAGGGCCTTTTTAAAACCCTGTAAACAACATTCACCCTTCTCCCTAGCAACCACCTGGAATACCATGGTGGTGTCACAGCAGCTACCTGGAATACCACCGCAACTGCTCTTTGTCAAGCCAACTTCAAATCTGTTCAGAAAAGAAAGAAAATGTTCCACCTTCACTTATTCCATTTGCTAGAAGAAAATTATTTGCTTGCAGTTGAAAGACTGTCTCACTCAAAGGGACAGACTGATTGTGTTTCAGTGTCACTGGCTGTTCCGCAATTGGCTGTCACTGGTGTTTATGCTCCGTATGAAAATGAATTAAGTGAATTAGTTTTTGCTTCATCTCTCTTTAAGCTGCTACTTCACACACTTCGGTTCAATAACACTGCTAATCTGCGTGGGTTTGCAGGTCGAATGTACCTGAGGTTTCTGACTGTTTATTTATACCCAGGAAATGTGTATTCATTCATGAGCTCACCCAGAATTTGAGGCCAAAAACATTCTCACACACATACACAGGGAAAGGGCTACATCTTTACATGTGTCTCAGTCTTAAGGCCTTCTGTGTGTGTGTAAACAAGCAGCAGACTCTGTGGGCTTCTTCTAAGGTCAGAGGAAGAGGCGTGTACATGAGGGAGAGGGTAACCAGAACAAGTAGTATTTCCACAGCAGAAACAATTTCAGGAACCTTTTCAGGCACTCTGGAACTTTTAAATAGAGCCAGGGACTATTTTAGTTCTAAGGCTGTAGTTCCAGAAACCCTTTTAGTGATTACTCCTGAGTACATATTTCAAGTCCATGTGGCTGTTTTTTCAGTTAGAAATTATCATCTACCTCTTGCAGTCAAAGGTCTCGTCAATCTTTAGAAACTCTTGCAGTTGAATGTTTTTTTGCTTATTTTAGTAACTTTTGCACTTGAAGTTCTCCAATATCTTTGGCAGAGGCGGACAGTAACTAAGTACATTTACTTGAGTACTGTACTTAAGTACAGTTTTTGAGTATCTGTACTTTACTTGAGTAGT
>JBBPCY010000001.1:37114180-37131149 GCA_037974405.1 Brachyalestes nurse
TTTCCCCTTTTTTCATCAGTGCTTATTGCACCCTTAAACAGTGATCAGCAAATACTATTATCTTTCAAAATTACATTTATTCAAAGCACTTGTGGTCTCATAATTTATATGAGGAACAAATACACAGAGCTATGATTCAACAGACTAAATGGTGGTGAATAAGAGAACAAACAATTTTGTCAAGGAAATTACGTGCGAGTGATTCCTTCATTAGTTAGGAAGTTACGTCCTCTGTATCACAGTGTTTTCCTGAAAAGGCCTGTGGGAATAGGAGTGGTGCTGAAGAGGAAATATGTTTTTTCCTCTCAGACATGTTCATCTAGAGTTTCCACCATGTTCCTAAAGGAACAGTACCAACATATTTTACACTTGAAAACCTTTTATTTACTCCCAAGTGGTCATAGGTCGTGTATTTTATTAATAGTATCATCAGTCTACAATATACATCTAAAGTTTCATTAGATTTTTCTTCATAAATCAAAGGTATATAGAGAGTTTGCTTTCTCTTTGTAGCAGTAACAGCCTCTGCTCTTCTCGGAAGACTGTACAGTAGATAGTGGAACATTGTTGGAAGGATTTGATTACATTAGTAGTAGTAGTAATATATTAATAATAATAATAATGCTGTGCAATGATTACATTTTTTTTTATCGTGATTAATTAAGTCTTCTGTGTTTAATTGCATTGCCATATGCAACGTTAAATAATTAATTCTACAGTAATGTATTGTAATTATTTTAAAAGTTCTGCTACATGAACAAAAGCGCAATAACATTTGGTTTTCAAACACTTTTAAACAAACAAGGTGGTTTTTAACAGCAGTGTTCCCTTTAATACAGAGTTGCAAATAAAATGTTTCTTGTAAATCTCAACTTAAACAATAATCAAATCAAATATAAAACCAAAGCTATTTACAGGGCATTCATGTTTTATCTCGTTGGTTAAAACAAGTTATTCAGAGCTTTGGGTGACAGAACCATTATAGCAGCTTCAAAGACAGACCAACTCCATATGAAAGTCGTTATATCTGAATGCAGTATCCTTAAAGTCCATGTTGGTGTAATGGCCAGGCGTCCTATTACTTTTGTCCACACAAGGCTCTAGGTCTCAACTGGTTTTCCCCATTGGACAAAAGTATTGGGACGCCTGACCATAACTTAAAGGGAGCATTTTTCGGCAGGGTTTCATGAATCGATAGACTCGGCAGCATGAATCGTCAGATTCATGTTCAAGAGCCACGATCAGAACAGTATATCAGGCACCTTCCGAGCAACAGCAACTTCACGTTTATAAATCTATTTTCTTTTTTTTCTGAACAGGTAGTACGTACAACTACAGTGCATATTAAACTTTACTGTCAAAAGTGAGAGTGGATTAGGTTCACAAGCAAACAATTATAGGCAAAGAGCGCCATTTCTTTTGATTATGTTGTAAACAAATTTAATAAAATGGATTTGCTTATCACTCATTGTCCCGAACCTTTGACCTAATCTAGAAATTGTTGGACCTTTGAATATAAAGTTTGAGAACACTTGACCTAGAGCATTCTGTTCTACTGGCAGTGCCTTTCTATAGTGATTATACAAGCTGTGTGTTTGCAATTGAACATCTGTGTCACCTTAAAATAGCTGAATTTACTAAATAGAAAGGGTAACACTTTTTGAAATGTAGTGTTGGAGATCATTTTAATGTCATCAATCCCATGACAAACTACAGGTTAGAATTACAATTTATTTTGTTTTTTTTCCAATGTTGGCAGCACCTTCAGCGTCCCCTCAAAACGTGAGTATTCAGATAAATGAGTCCATGCTGGTGATACGATGGAAGGCCCCTCCTGCCGAAAAGGTGAACGGAATCCTGCAGGGATATGATCTCATCATCAATGATGGGAAAAATATAAATATGGTTAGTTGTTGAATTTACTTTATTCCTTTTTGTTAGTTTAACAGAGACTGTAATTTGTAGATGATTTAATCATCCATCCTTTGAGCTGCTTATCCTAACCAGGGTCTCCCAGTGCACCTGGCATGTATGTGTTTGAACTGTGCCCAGTCAAAAATCAGGGAAATGCCAAAACCCTGGCATCACAAAATCCCAACAGGAATTGAATTGGCTTTAGTTAGCTGTGTAATTTCCGTGTAACAGATATACAGTATGTCTATTAAAAGATTTGTTTTTAATTTACAGCTAATGATTCAAACAGAGAGCTATGATTTAGAGAGGTGCCAGGTCAGCCCCTCAGCCGGTTCAGGCCCTTCCCTTGCAATTATTACATATTGGACTTTTAAAAACTTCAAACATTTTAGATTCATACTAGATTCGAATGACGGAGCTCATGATATTCACAATAATTACTTTTGTTAGGAAAAATTAATTTATTAAAAAAGCTGCATTTTTTCCACCACTGGTCCAATTGCAAATTTAGTTGATTTTCTATTTGTGTGTGTGCGCACGCATGCATATTCCTGTGTATAAATATACTTAGCCACCAAATAAAGCAAAAGGTGGCTCCAGTACTGACACAGGGTAGTGATTTTATCCATCTCTGTGATTTTTTTTTTTTTTTTTTTACCTTTTTAAAAAAATTTTCTAATGTTTTCATCATACATTGGATGTTATAAGTTGCATTGAGTAAATACAGCTGGAAGGTTTATGCCGTGTATCTTCATTTCATGCTGCAAAGCAACAAGATGTAAATATTTTTGAGGGGGCAAATTTTTTTCTATACCCATTCAACATAGTACATTACGGTTACAAATCAAGAGCCTGTAATCTCTGAAAATCATAAATATAAATCCAGATTACACTTATATTTTTCTTTTGTTGACTGCTGTGCATTTTGCTTTTACTTTACTTTACTTTTGCTTTTTACGTTTTATTAGCCGGTAAGCTCTTTCTGCAACCTTTTCTGCTTTTAAAGTAACTTCACAGGAAGTGATACTATATAGTAGATATTGAAACTGTCTTTTTGTTAGTGGAAAATACCTTGTTTTTGCAAAAAGGCCCGCTTCGCTTTCCATTTACCCTCCAAAACCTGAGTGTTTTTAAGGAAAGGGAACATATTTCAAATGTAAGTCAAGCACTTTTGTTGCAAACAGACATGATGTGGTAGAAAAATTTTAATGTCAAGTAAGCCTTGCTTACTTGCTTTGTGGTGAAAGGCTTCAACTTAATGTCTTCTATTCAGCTATTCAACAAAAACATATCCTATCCAAACTTTCTAATGGAGCTCAAGCTGACTTGACTTGAGGCTTGCAAAAAGCTGTTGAGCAGCTTGGTATCTTGCTGGAAAATGTATCTTTAAAATGAACCAGCTGGATCCTCTTCCAAAAGACCAACTGCTTCATGGTTTAAAGCCTTTGATTAGTATAAACATTTTGCATGATGTAAGCATGAGGAGGTCCAGTAGTGCAGTATCAATAAAGTAAATTAATCTGCTATATTGTTATGATGGAGAGGACTATTTCAAGCATGAATACCTGTGTGGCCTAGATTGTCATCCGTGATACGCAATGGTCACATGAATGACTTTTCGGATGCCATGGCTTCACACCTTTCCTTTGGCACTCTGATGACCTTCCTGTCTTTGTCTGAGGGCACAAAAACTGAACAGTGTGAAAAATAGAATTTGTTTTTCTCTGGCTTTCATGACTCATCATTCACTGAAAAAGAACCGTGTCATTGTGGAATTGAAAAACTAAGTGTGTCCTTTGTTTTTGTTAAAAAGTGATTCACCTTCACTAGTATTACGAGGTGTGTGTAATCGCAGCTGGCCTTCCTCTGACAGTTGTTGCTCAGGCTAAATTAAATTCAGGTGTTCGTCATCTGCTATACAATTTTTTAACATCTTCAGACTTATCGTAAATGTTGTTTTTGGCAAGGACATTCAACATCAGCGTAATTAAGGATCTAGCAGTTGATAACAGTGGCTTTTTGTGTGCAGGGCTGATGTAGCTTTCAAAGCTGTTCTTGCCAGTAAGCTGTCCCTAACATCCTAAATAGTCTTATTTATATCTTAATTAACCTCTTAAAAGGAGAATTCGATCTTTCTCACCTCTTATTTTATTTTTTACCATCCATAAAGATGTTTTCTTTGGAAACTGTTTTGGCTTACAATGCCCTACATGGACCTCATCATTTCAAGTAATAACTAAAACGTTGCTTTAAAAAACAGTAAACATTTGGTTTCTATCATCTCCACTCTGAACAGGTGTTAGTCTATTTTTTTCCTAAGAGTATTGTGAAGCACTCTGACTGCTTACATGTTATTAATGAAGTACACCTGCCCTAAACAGTCTGATAAACGGAAAACAGTGAAACACACTTTTGCATTCCACGTTGGTGCCATTGTTGTCTGGTCAATGGTGGTCTCTTTTTTTTTTTTTTCATTGATGGCTTAGGTAGTGGGTGGCTGGTAAATTGTGAAACAGAAGACAAGCTATAGGAAGATACAAAATGCACCTATATAGTAGGTGTACTTGCAAAATGTGTTACTATTAAGTTAAAAGATCTGCTGGCAGGTCCATGAATGTTGAAGGGTTAATCTGTCAGCAGTCATGCTGTCAGGAGGTTTGTGGCAGAGAAGGAACTGGAATCCAGATGTGACTCTTGCAGCCTTGCGCAAACTGAGTTGTCTGTCTGTCACATGCTCCTGTGCTAAACCTCACCCCCAACATTCACCCCAGTGCCCTCTCTTTTTACTGCATGTTTAAAAAGCAATACAGCCTTTCTTCCTCTTTTTTCTTCAGGTTAATCATGTTATGGTTTATACTGCTACTCTTGTGACCGCGCTTTCAGCATGTTCTTCTCTCTGTTCCCCAATTTTATCAAATCACAGCCTGTTCTCAGGGATGGGGTTATTTTGTTTATTTCATTTGTTAAGGTGATTTGTTTTATAGGGTCATATTACAAATCTAAAATACACACGCAGTTCCAGATCAGGTTTTTTGTTTTGTTTTTGACAGGTTCTTGTATCCCTACTATTGCACAGTTGTCCAGTTTATCATAATTCTATTTGTACACTCTCATTTACCTAAAGAAACATAATTTAACAAATTTGTTGGTTGATTTTTTTTTTTTGCAGATTCGCAGTATCTCAACTGAGGCAGTAGTGGCCATGCACGTGTTTAACACCACATACAGTGTGGAAGTGATGGCATGCACGCAGGCCGGCTGCGGGGTCAAAAGTTCTCGATTCTGGTTCTTTGTCCCAGAGATTGGTAAGTACATACTGATGTCAGAAATAACCAGACAAAAGGCAAGAATTACCTCTCATCCAACATTTTGCCCCTTAAAACGCAAAGGCTTGGGTCTAAGCAATATATGTCAAAAACCAGTATGATTAAACTCAATATGATGCTAATCGAACACATCAAATAAATTACCTTCTTATATACATGTTCTCATTACACACTGAACATTTTTAATTACTGTACATACATGTCTGGAGGAATTTGTAGTGAAGTATTTTGTTAATTTGTAGATGATTTATATATGATGAGTCTGGAGTAGTTTTATATAAGACAGTTCTGTTTGATTCAGAGCTTGTCTGTACTTTTCTGAACTAACCCTAACCCATTATTGTGTAATCGGTGTAATCAGACTGTTGCAATGTTTGAAAGAGATCTGAACAAACTTTTTCAAACTTCATAAGGTCAGCTGCTTTAGCTGCCATTGCACCACAGAAAAACAGCTTACTGTAAGTCTGTATGTTTATGAGATGTTTGTGTGTATTTTTCAGATGTACCTTTGTCCCCATCTTCTAGTCCAGAAACACATGGCTCAGACTCAGTGTACATCGTGTTAGGAGTGCTTTGTGGCTTTTGTCTTCTGCTCCTTGTGATGTTTGGGGCCATATGCCTGCGTGGCCATATACTTGATACTCGACTAGGGTGAGTTTGGTTGAATGTCTTCCTCTTTCTGTAAAATGGACATATTTCAGTAAAATGACTCTGTAACAGTGTCAGAAATGTTTAAAAAAAACACAACGCTGAATACAAATTCTTTAAAGGCCTATATAAAGAAAAAACTAATCTCTTCACATATTCCAATCAGAACAAATGTAATTTACATAAACCAGTATTGGGGCATACTCATAATAGGCTCAGATGCCTTTCACTGTACTCAAATTTTGTCCTCGCACCACTCACTGATGCGACACTGCTACAGTGTTTGGGTGCGCCGCGCTAATTTACCCGTGTAGAACGGTGCGTCGCATTAGTTCCGCTTTTGGCGCTCTCATGCAAATTAAGTAATAAAATGGATTTTCATGATAAAAATTGTCCTGAACTGTAAATTCGAATTAATCTATAAAATTGATAAAACCACCCAACCCTGGTGTAAAGTGACCATTCTGTCATACGTGAACACAACACAGCATACAGTGTAAACAGCACCAAGTTCCTCCTCTGTATTTAACCCATTCACCAAGTGAAGCAGTGGGCAGCCAGGAACCCAGCGCCCGGGGAGCAGGGTGTGCGGGACTGTACCTTACTCAGGGTACCTCAGAGGAGCCACTAAACACTAGGCCACCGGCTGCCTATATAATTTGCCTCAATATACAGTTCAATGCCTTAGGCATGAAAATTGTTTGAATCTGTTTATAGTGGGTTTCATTCTGCCAGTAAACATTAGAATAAACTCAAACGAACAAGAAAGCAGTAAAAAAGTATCAAGAAGTCATTTTTCATAAAACCACTCTTTACTGTAATAATGTTAACTGTATTGATTGTAATATTAATGTTTTGACACTAACAACACTACCGTCCAGAAGAAAAGTAAGTATAATTTTCCCAGGTGTTTAAGACTTATGCACAGTACTGTAGAACAATAAACACTCAAAGAACCATCATGTTATTTTGTCTGGGCACCAAAATGCGTTACAAGTCAAAGAACCTTTTATAGAATCATAATTTCTAAGTAATACTCCCAAGCCTAACTCTAGACTCAGACAGCACATTTTCAGCCAATTTTACTCCATGACACTGCAAACCATCACAGTGACCTCCATGGCTGAGGTAGATCTTTTTCTGTCCACTGATCTGGGATCAGTACGGCCCTTTGCCCATCAGCTGCGATTCCATATTTGATTCTATGCCATCATTTAATTATTGGGCTTCTTGGCCTTAACCTATTTTTTTTTCTTACAGCCAGCCGGAGGAAAAGGAAAGCAAAGAAGATATAAATACTGTGTCTGTGCACAGGTTCGAGATCTAACACGAGGAAGGCTGTGCAGTGACAGAAACACCAGTAAAACAACACTCGGCTCAGATGACGGCTCCTTGAGCAGATTCTAGTAGGAGCTAACAGGATCCGCTGTAGCCCCTATTCTGGTGAAGCCCATTGAATCTTTGCGCATGCTACTGGGATGGGTGGGTGGACAGACGGACTGAGGTGGGACCTACCAAACTGTGCTGCACATGAATTTGTTCATCCCAATCTACATGACTGGTTCTAACAAACTCCTTGCCACAGACGCAGGCATTCCAGGTGCCCAGCTTCTACTCTGAAGTTTTACGAGCATTTTGATCTAATTCCCCCATTATCAACAGCATCACATAAAAGAAGTTCACAGCATTCAGCACAAAACAAGATTACACAAATTTCGCCAGCTCTCCTGGCACACGAGGTGGGCAATTTAATCACCTAGCAAGAATCACAAAGTCCTTTTTCATGGTCCTACACTTGGGCATCTTGCCACTGTGCTAAAGATTCCTCTGAGCAACTGCCTCTGCAGGACGGTGCTTTGGTCTTGTGCACTAATCTGGGGTTCAATATATTGTCAGGTTTAATTTTCATTACAGTCTAGTCCCATTTCTTGCTCTTCACACTCAAAGGTGGAAACTGTGGTTCTAGTTCTGCATTTTACTATAAAAGTAGTTCATGGATCTCAGTATAAACTAAAATGTACCATAATTCAATAATTGAGTAGCTAAAACAGGAATGTTTTTTTTTTTTTTTTTACTTCCCTTTCAAAATGTTTTTACAGATGAAATATATTAAATATAGACTAGGTTACTGATGTAACAAACAAACAAGATAATAAAAATGATTCAAAATCAGCACAACACTGCCAATCGGAACCACAGCAGCAGAACTGTATTAAAACAGACAGTTCAATGTTCCTACCTCTAGTGCAGGCACACAGGCGGTCGGTGCCGGAGCAGTAGGTTACAGAGACGAAAGGGTCCACCTCTTCAGTCCCCTCTTTCTTGGGTGGCTCCACTTTGGCCAGCACCTCCAGAGTGGACAGGTCCAAGATCATGACATAACCTGCCTGTGTGGTGACAACCAGGTGGCCTAGTCCAGCTACCTCCCCCCTTTTCTCTTTCCCAGATCCCACGGCAGTGCTGGGGCCAGCCATGACCACCGAAGGTCCCGTCCCAGCACCATTTTTCATTCCAGACGGCGTGGACTCCTCAGACGTCTCCTCACTGTCGTCCTCCCTCCCATCTAGCACATCCGGCGGGAGCAGGAGCAGCGACGTGACTGCGTCCCGTGGGTCGCGGATCTGCTGTAGCTTCACAGGCTCCTCCTCAAGCGTCACAATGCGTGTGGAATAGTTTAGCTTGTAGAGTGCCAAATAGCCACCCCCACCGCTGCCCCCTAATGGTCTGGAGGTGTGGGGCTGCTCCTGCTGGTCTGCTGGAGGCAGGATGAGAGGCGTCTGCGGGGGCGAAGAACCTGCATGACTCTGGTGGCCGTTGGCCAGCGTTTGGCCCTTGCGGCGGCTGCAGAGCGCCGAATGGAGGCGGTTGAGAGTGTTCAGTGCTTCCACCTGGTTGATGGCACTCAGTGACTCCACAGAGCAGGGCTGCAAGCCCACTAGCAGGTGGACACCGTCGCTGCAGGGTGTGATGGAGTCCACGTACAGATTCTCCTCCTCCAGAGATTTGGGGAGACGCAGACATTGCACCAGGGCACCGGGTCGCGGCACCGCTCCCAGCGAGCTCCACTTCTCGCCATCCAGCGAGCCGAGTCCGGCAGCAGCATCCGCAAACTGCTGGATGTATGTAATGGGTGGGTCCTGAAGCAGGAGCTGCTCATGTGTGTCAAACTCCATCTCAATGATCTGCGGCACTGTGAAGCCCTCCTCGTGCAACCCTTTGTTCATAAGGTTGTTCATCTGGGCGAAAACTTTGCCAGATGACTTCTCGTCCGCCTCTTTGATGCTGTAAAGCAGCAGAACAGGCATAGTCCTGCGCACCGGGGCGCTTGGGGGAGGGCCAGGTGAGCCTAGCTCTGAGGGCGGATTACACGTCTCAATCTCCAAGGGAACCTGATCGGCCACAAAGCCCTCAGGAGCAGAAGTCCTCAGAGGGCTGTCCAGGGGGCGACGGGAATGGGAAGGGGCCAAGGGGGAGCTGGCCGCCGAGCGGTAGCTTAGCAAGCCTCCGGCCAGTAGGCATGGAAAAGGAATGTTGTGATGCTCGGCAGGCTTATCCTTGGCCTTGTCGGTTTTGGGGGGCCCAAGGGAGTGGGGCGGGTTGGCCCCTAGCTCCTCCAAGTCTTTGACAGTGTCCTCCAGTACGCTGGCCACCACCTCCCACTGCAGCTTCTCAGGTTGCTGGAGCACGCTCAAGGCCGTCACCCCTACGCTTACCTCCATGCTCTCCTTCTGACCCAGAGGCCCTGCAAACACACATACACGTGTCTTGCTTTTTTCTCTATTTTAGAAAAACTGTATCAAATCAGCAATACTTTGGAAAGCTAATAAAAGCAATGAATCGAAATCATAAACACAAGGAATACCATGACAGAGCAGAGAAGTACAAACATAATAAAGGTCTTAAAGTGCACTAATAAGAAAAACTACCATGCATGAGCTTCCATACCTGTGACAGACTCAGATCTGGAATGCTCCTCACTGTCCGAGTCCTCCAACTGATCATCACTGATTAAACAGTTTGAATACTGTATTAGTTATATCCATGTAACATATAATATTAAAAAAAAAAAACACACATTTTGGGGAGAAAACCTTACAGTCTCTCACATTTGAACCACGTGGTTATATACGTATATGCCCACCCGTTTAAAGTATTTAGTTTAAATATAAATCTGAGTATACCCCAAAAATTAAGAGATAAATACGTCACCTGTCCCCCTCTAGTTTAGGTATATCGGAGCAGCTGGAAGTGTCCTCTAGCCAAGCAAGAGTTGGTCTGTGGGGCTCAGAGCCTGTGAGACTCTGCTGTTCACTCCCTGACAGGATCAGCTGCCTCAGGATGGCTGGGTCATATGGATTCACCTCAAACTTTAAATGCACCTGCAGACACAACAATAGGGATGAGTGTGGTCCGTGTCACCTGATGTACTAAAAACAACAGTGGCAGGGAAGCCTGAAAATGATCAAGTGGTTTAAGACATTTTAGCCATATTAAGTAACACCCAAGGTTTAATTAACAAATAACTCCGATATGGTCCTGTAGTCTTGAGCTAAGGAATTAGACTATTCCTCATCTTTGTAAAAGACAAATGTTGAATGTTTTAAGTCTACCTTCATGAGCTTAGAAACATCCCAGATGCAGATCTTGCCCCTTTTGGTTGCTGTGGCAAGGAAGTGAGGGCAGCTCCCGAAGCCATAGCAGGCGATCTTGTCTGAGCAGTCAGAACTGGGAAACTGGGCGGGGCTTGTGGCCAAGGTGACTGACAGCGGCACGTTCTGTGTGTGCTCCCCTTTGACGAACGGGCAGTTGGGTGAATGTCGCTCGTGCTCAGACCTGAAGAGATTGGAGGGTTTAAAACCTACAATACCGACTGCCTAAAAACACTGTAGCAAAAAAGATGAATGCTGCAAAGCACCAAAAGTCTCAGTTTAGAGCCCAATATGTAAAGGATTTTGAAAATATCCTAAATGCTACATTGTTCACAGTGGACAAAACCTAGCAGCTGTCAGCATCCAACAATATGACTGACAGTGCACTCATTAGAATACTCACCATGGCTCATCTGTAGGTTCCCAGCACACCAGACACACACTGCAGGTAAAACACATGGCCCGGTCATCCCCTGTAGAGGCAGGCTGCAGAGAAGAGCAGAAAGAACTTAATTAGCCCTGCAGAAAATGCAGCACTGAAACCAATTCAGAACGAGAACCAATTCCATTGCACTGATAAACATACGTATAAAATAATGAGGCAATTTTAGCCTTAAAGTGAAGTCCCAACTATTGAAAATGAAAAATGTATTTTTTTTTTGGAGCTCAGTAAATCAATCATTTCCATGAGACTGAGGTCAGGAAGGTTTTGCCCTATCAACGAAACAAGTTTATTCAGATGTGCACAGCAGGAGACAGGCATCTTTATCTCACACCTCTAGCCAGACAGACTAATATTCTACCAGCAGACAAGATGGGATGTTAATCACATGTTCAACCCTGAGTCAGCAGACTGATAAAGAACTAATAAAGAAAGAACTCCTTAGTCTGAGGTTTACAGCCTGTCCTTACATTTATAGAAACATTTGTATCTCCCTGTCTCATAAAAGGGACATTTCCATAGGTGTGTTGTTCCTAACTGAGAGCTACTGAGAGTACTAAGCCATATGAAGGGCTACCAGTTTGATACACTAGAACAGAGTTTACCTAAACTTATCTAAACTTCATGTATAATAAACATTTTAAATGTTTTTTTTTTTAGATATTGTTATTTTCAAATCTACAGTATATAAAAGCAAATGTGCTATTTTTAGAACAGGTCTGCGGGCTACTCATGTGGTCCTTGGGGGCACAATTTGGTGACCTCTGACCTAAACTGTACTGCGATAGCACAGAAGTCTTTGATTGTCCGGTGTATCTCAGCCCAGTAACAGTCGCTTTTGTAACTGTGATTTTATTTATTTTTAAGTCTAGAACTTTTTTTCCCTAAGCATTGTTTAGCCATGCAATGAAAACCTAACCCAGCTAACTTATCATCAATGTCCTGGTTCATCGTTTCATTTCTCAAAACTCCCAGAGAAATGTATCTTCAGCCCAGACAGACAGTAGGGCTTGTACTTCATCTGCATCACAGTTTTTGTTTAAAGGGGTATTTGGCAGACGCCTTTCTCCATAGCAACTTACAATCATTAGTTATAGGAGCATATCTCCATTGTTCGTGTTTTTTATCTTGCAGAAACAGTTTAAAAAAGGCCTCTTTCCAAGTCTGTTGTCATGACAACAGTCTGCTCAGCTGCGGGCCACTTTTGGCCCTGCCATCGAGCAGCACAGGTACAGCTCAGGTACGGGTCACTTCATTTGTAATAGAAAAACATTTGTTCAGGGTACAGTGCAGCTCCTTGTGCCAGTCGAAAACCGGCAAAAGTTACACCTATACAACAGGAACAATCCAGATACATTCAGGGATTCTTCTCAAGACCACAAACTAGAGACATCAGCTTGTTTTCCAAACTCCTTCACCACTGGCACAGTTTTTCTATCAGATGCTGGTGCTTGATCTCAAATCAGACTATATTTTGGCGCAGCACAGGTCTTTTCAACTCCAGCATCAGTAGGTTTCCAGTCTGGAAGTAAACCGGCGATGGGAGTGCAATGTAAAAATAAATAAATAAATAAATAAATAAATAAATAAAAATACCTCACATTAATGTCTAATGCACTGCATTTGTGGTCCTGCATGAGATTTAAAACGATGTTATGCATCCACGCACCACTGTTTACACACATTACTACTTCCAAGTTTGCTTTAACCAGCTCAGCAAAGCTCACATCCTGTTACGTAGCGGTGCAGCTCAGTGCTCAGTGTGAACATGAACTGGTTCTTGACCACCATCTCTTGCACCAGAATCAGCAAGTTTCCAGTGCTTTTTGTGTGTGTGTGTGTGTGTGTGTGTGTGTGTGTGTGTGTGTGTTTAAAGACTGAGGGAGAGCTGCGAGATTGTGATTTCTCAATAAACGCAAGTTCTAAATATGAAACGGCATCTACAAAGCAATTTCTGCTTTTGCCTGAAAGGGTTGAAAATACACAAAGCCAGTGGAGGGCAGACATCAATAGAACCCCCACTACACCACCAATGCACTACTTTTTCCCCTCAAAAAAGTCCTCTGCGGTGAGGAATCACCCTTTCATCTTTTACAACAGACCCCGCCATTCTCCTCCTCGCCTGGCTCTGTTGGCATGACAACAGGGCACATGGGCAAGAGGAGTAGTGCCATCTCCATAGCAACCAGCACGGCTCAGTCTCCTTGGCATGCACGGTGGCAGAGAGGCGCTGAACGAGTGAGGAGGGTGCATTGGCAGAGGGGATTCCCACAATCACAATTAAAATCAAAAGCAAAAGTGTCTCTTCGCTCCACGTCCAGCCTGTCAGCTCATGTTCGCAGTGCCTTTATACGGACTTGTTGGATCATTCTGATACTTTCTGTAAAGAATATTTAATGGAGCTTTTCCATGGGCACAAAGAACCACGCTGTACCACTCAAAAAAGGTTTTCCCATTACAAATAAGGTGACCCATACCCAAACTGTACCCGAGCTGCTCAACGCCAGGGCCGCAGCCGAGCTGACTGTGTCACTGCTTTCTGGTCAAAAAACGTTATCATTACTACACGGAAAGAGGCTTTTGTTGTTTTTGCTATCCACACAAAAACAAAACATTAATAAAACAATATAACAATGGACAAACTAATTAACAACTAAAATGTTCAGCAGAAATGAAGTCAATTTGTTGCCAGAATCCAAATGATCGAATCTGACTGAGACAACACCTAGTAAGAAGATAAACTAATCAAAAAGACATAGAATGCACAAACTGTATAAATAAAGGGTAGGGAGCTCCAGGTAGTAAAGATCAGTAGGTTTACACAATTTTCTCCTGACCCTACAGGAGGCTTTAGAGTTAGACCGGTAACAAGTAAAAGAAGATTACATTTGTGATGCAGGGGGACACAGATCACGGCAACTGGGTCGTCAGACAAAAAAAAAAAAACTCAAATGATGATTAAAAAAAAAAAGGTAAAAGTAAGATAAGATACCTGATGGTAGAAGCCTGCCTGGGCCATGGGGTCTGGCTGAGCCCACCTGTAGCCAGCATGAGGCCAGGACGTAAAGGTCTCTCTCCTATTCGCCTCGCTGTACATCAAAGACCTGAAAAATGTTCAAAACACAAGCCTGAGAAATATGAACTCATCACAAAACGTGGGGGACCTGGTCTTTGCAGTCAAACTTCACATGGTCTTCTCCTCCAACCTAACGTAACATCTGGCACATGTTCAGAAGAGTCCTGCGCTTCTCTGAGCAATAACCTTCAGATGGGCAAGTCAAAGGCAGGTAAAAGTGCTGACTTAGGGGGAGTGGGGAGTATCCATGCTTGACTCCACTTCAACTACATTCTAAACAGGGACGGTAAAGGCAAAACTCTGAGTATTCTGTGCACACAGTACAGCTCAGAAAACCGATCTCAGAGGTTACTGCTCATGTTACGACTGCTCAGATACACAGAGACCAACAAGATTAAATATAATATAACATGAGGTGATATTGCACATAAAATCTTGAACACAATGATATTTTAGCACCTGATATTGCACATAAGATAATAATGCACCTCATGATACTGATTTAAACCCAATAAGAAACTGCAATTGCAAGTAGGATCAGGTTATTTCACAGATTATTTATATAGTCTTAGTATTAAGAGTTTTATAGCCGTAGTATTATTTTTATGTATTTCTGGGGAGCTTACTTTAGCTTACATTTTATATTGTTCTTGTCTGTGTCTGTTCAGTCATGACAAACAATTTCCTTTGGGATCAATGAAGCTTTCTCATTCTTATTCTGAAAATGTGTGAGGCAAGTCACATACTGCCATCTGTAGTCATCTGTACCCAATTTCAATAGTAATGTGGATGTGTAACCTAAAATCTGATTCCTCCAAAGTACAACATAGTCCTTAAGATTCAAATGTGTACCTTGAATGAGTTTTAATACACTACATCCACTTGGCAAGACAGGAGGCAAGACAAAATGTCAAAGCAACTTAAAGAATATGAATGAAATGAAATATGGTAGTTATTTTCCCTAACAAAAGGCTCAGAAAAGCATGGTGCCCCTTTCTGACATTGTTTGGAAAACCCACTATAGTAGTGTGAGAGTGGCCTGCTTTTGTTTACTTAATTATCATCATTCATCATTTTCATTTAGTTATTTATTTTCTTTTCCATTCCAAAGAGGGAGGAGGTGGAAATGGGTGGTTAGGGGTTCTGTTATACGATGTTTGGAAAGTTTAAAAATAAGAAAGTGTTCTCTTTTCTTCTCTTCCATGTTTTATATGCCGTTGATACCCAAACAAAAAGAACTACTAAAGGCTGGGATGCAGAATCTGTACCCTGAGCCCAGAATCTGTACCCATTTATCTGAAAAATATACAATGGAGGTTAGATTACAGTGAATCTTTACTATAAAGATACTGTACATATCTATATTATACATACGTGTAATACACTGTATATTCTACTATATCACTGTCCAGACAAAACGGTTTTACTCTTTGTAATGTTTTTGGCAGAACTGACACTTGCCTCACCAATGTGTTCATTTTGTGATAAATGACAAAACAGTAGTGATCCGAAATTACTTGGGCAAAAATCATCTTCCCTTCACATCCACTCAAAGTTAGAGACAAATCTTCTATTCCTTTTAAAGCTACCAATTTGAAGAAACAGGTTTTGTTTAGCGATGATATGCAGGGAGTGTGTACACACTGACAACAGAACTGAACCCTGGCTACGACTATAACCGTCCATATCAGCCTATTGCAGCTCTTGTCTCATTCTAGTATGTTTGGAGCAGGAATCTGACTAGCAGGGAGGCTACAAACAGCACATGCAGTTTCAAAGCGTTCGTGGTTTGTGGTTGGCGTCACCTGTCTACGGAGCGTCCGGGGCCGACCCCCAACTCCGGCCTGGCGCTGGGTAAGAGGTAGGAGAGCCTGTCCATGACTGAGGAGGCGACGGACAAGGCAGCAACGTTCTGGTTCAGCTTCTTCAGCTCGTTCACTATGGCACTCGCAACCAGCTTAAGCACATGGTGGGGGAGATGGAAGGTAACCGTCGCCCACTGGTGGGAGGAAAGGAAAAAAAGAGGGAAAGAGGAGAGAGAGAGAGAGAAAGTTTTAGTTTCATAATTCTTCATTTCTGCCCAGCAGCTCAGGGAACTTAACTGTTTATAAAGATGATGTGTAATGAATACGGGACTAAAACTTTTACAAAGTAAAAAAAAAAAAAAAAAAAAAAAACTGTCAGATAATAGCAGGTTAACACAGATAAGAGTAGCACACTATGACCAATTCTTCTCATTTTTACATTTAATAATGACTACACAACACAACAGTATGTTTTAAATATTGGATGACTTTAAATGTTTAGGAGAAATGAATTTTGTGGCCAGAATCCCAATCAGACAGAGACAACATAGGCCTCAGGTGAACAAAACAAAAAGACGCATAAGGAACAGTATGAATTTTTAAAAAAAGCACCTTTGGGTAAGGAGCTCCAGGCTAACAGTAATGTGGTGCTCTATAGGTTATTGAAGGTTACTCTAATTCCACAGTAATAAAAATTGCCCACAAGACTGATGTCATCACCAAGGGGTGTTGTGCTGTTTGTGCCCCTCCTGGTGCTGGACTCTCCGTCCTACTGCTGTTTTAATGCAGAATGCCCTTATTCATCAGAGCACAGGGCTGCAGAGGATGGAAATGAGACTTCTGGCACAGAGCAAGATATGGAGCGAGAGAGAGAAAGGAGAGAGAGGAGAGAGAAAGGAGAGAGGAAAACAGGGAGAGTGCAGAGAGAGAAGAGAGAGGAAAGCAGAGAGCGCAAGTGAGAGAGGACAGAAGAGAGAGGAGAAAGGAGAGAGAGATGATCAGAGAGCGCAAGTGAGAGGACAGAAGAGACGAGAGGGGAGAGAGAAAGAGGCAGGCACAGAGAGAGAGAGAGAGAGAGAGAGAGAGGAAAAGAGAGAAAGAGAAGAGAG
>JBBPCY010000001.1:37131461-37156747 GCA_037974405.1 Brachyalestes nurse
AAACACCCTTAAAGAAAGTATCAAAACAGTCTCTTGCTTTCATGTACACAAAGACGTGCATTAAGGTTGGTTGCTGCGGTCTTGCATTAGCATTAGCAACTCAGTGAACTTAGCACTGTGATGCATCTTCAGATGTTTAAATCAAATTGCTAGTGTTAAACGTCTTCGTCTTTTATCTTGAAATATTTCCAAATCACTGACATTGCTTACTCCTAATTAAAAAAAAAACCTAGCTTGTAGATAGAATATCTGACCCCAAGTTTCCACCTCGTTGTCTCCCCCTAGAGACTGAAGTCGGGCAGGACAACAAATCACATCCACCCAGTGCGATCAGTTGATGTAGAGAAATAGAATATTGTTTAGTGGTATCGGTGCATGGTATCGGCAATTCACGCACGAATATTTTAACGAGTATTTTAACGAAGTATTGGCCCGATACCCAATACTGGCTATAACCTAGCTATAATGATGTTATAGTGATAAATTGTCACTAGCCACTTTTAGGAGCATATTGTGATGTCAGTATTTAACAAGAATTAAAAAAAAAGACCAACTGTAGGTCTCACTACAAACAGGGCAGAATTAGTCCTGTTTGACTGGATTTAGTGCAGTGAACCGTAAATTATTTTCTCATTTGTTGGTATTTTAAATAAAAAATACATATCGCATATCGTAAAAGTTTACATTTTTGGCTCATCACCCAACACCAACTAGCAACATGCAAACTCAAACTGCTTCCAAGTAATCTCAGACTAGTTTGTGTGGATTATGACACTGTATGGTATACTGTAAACTTTTAAAAGCAAAAGTTCAAACAACACTTCTGGTTCAAGATGGGTGCTTCTACTGTTTTCGCTACACAACATTTTGTTTGCTTTGATCTTCTGAACTGGTATTAGAGTCCATCACTTGTAAGCAACATCAGCCTTGTGCAGAAACAAGGGGGCAAACTTTAGACTCCAAATAAGCATTGACTAAGTTTACTCCTTATCTGGAAAGTTGATAGTTGATGCTTTACAGCTGAGCTAGTTGAGCTACATGTTGACATTTAAGACCTTTATGGCATCAACCAAGTAACTTATGAGTTCTGCCATTTAATATCGAATTTCAGTACGTAAGTCAGTCAGTCTTGGCCAATAAACATGCTCAGTACTTGGCATTGCTATAATATGTTGGTAATGTCACCACTTCTTATCTGCTGCAGTGTATGTAATTATATACCAATTTCCAGAATCTTCAAATCATTTCTAGATTAAATCACACCCACGTTCAGTTTGTGATCAAATACGAAGCCTTATTAAAAATGTATGTTCAGAAATTGGCACTGAAATTAAGGTAACAGTATAGGTATTGATATTCAAAATATGTATACAATACCAAGCCCTATTAATATATGTATTAATACATATATATATACAAAATAAATAGTGTTTGTGCACATATGTAAATCTAGTACTGGCATGTCCTGGATGGTACTCCTTTATGTTGGTGTGACTCACCTTGGCCACTTTGTGATTGGCTGCCGTCTCATGTGAGGTATTTTTCAGGCCTTCTTTAAGCTGGGTGAGGAAGAGGTCGTAGCCCTCCGTGTTGGAAATGTCCACCTTCTCCAGACATGCACACAGCATCTGCTGGGCCTGGAGAAACATCACAAAGAGAAAGACATGACTTTCCAAATCTCCTACCATCAACTAAACAAGCCAGGGGACTTCAGCAATTCGCTGAATGAACATCCACTGTGAAGCCTCAGGACCAAAATCAGGGCAGCCCAATGGCATTTTATGCGGTTTCCAGATGCTCAGATTACTCCACACGATCAAATTCTATGCTATGGACAATTGTGTAACTTCATTAGATCTTTTAAAGCACCTGTGATCTGGGGGATAAACGGCTATTCTGGTAGCATATCAGAAGAAATCTCCCCTAGAGTCCATCTCTGCTCAAACCGAACAGGAGCCGCCTCTGGTCTCTGCTGCAGAACCGGAACAGCAGGAGAAATCAATACAGCTTGTCTGCACTGCCTTGTGAGAACAGACAGCTATGGAAAGAGTATGTGTCACTTCAGGCTACTGCTCATCGTGCTTCAGGACATTTAGGTATGCAATCACCCGCATTCCAAGCTGGACCCATCATTTAAAAAAGAAAACAGAACACAAAAAAAGAGACTCACTCAGACTGTCTTCGCTCTACTACCTCATTTACATCTGGCTCTGCTGCTGCTTTTTTCATCATCTTCTGAACCTCAGCACCTAATATTTAACCCACGTCAAGTGAGTCAACCTTCCAGAAAATGAACCGAAACACAGTAACAAGTGTGTCCAAGTTTTCCAGTTTCATGGAGGAACGAGGCTAACATGACAAACGTCAGATTACCACTTCACTCAGTGTACCAAGATAATAATTATTACATTAGATAAGAATTATTACTATCCACCCACTATCTGAACCCCTTATGCTCAACCAGGGTCACAGGGGGTGCTGGTGAAGGAGACCAGACTCACCAGCATAGAGTGAAAGAGGCAAAAAATAAATAAATAAATACCACCCCGAACAGGACAGCAGTGAATCACAGGAGAGGCACACAAGCACCTATGGCCAATTTAGTATCTCCAATTCATCAGACACGTCTTTGGACTGTGGGAGGAAACCAGAGAACCCGCTGGAAACCCACACAGGCATAAGGGGAACATGCAAACTCCACACATGCAAACTTTCAGACGTCAGGACAGAGAATCTAATCCAGAACCTTCCTGCTTTGAGGGGAAAGCACTAATGACTGCACAGCCCCAGCACCCTTCACTTCTATTTTCTAAGCATGACAACAGTTCCCAGGAACACAGAAAAATAAAAACAAACTGCTCATATGAACCGAAACAAGACCTCGGCTTGCATGTCAAAAAGGAAGCCAGATTGAGTGCAGAGAACAGAAAATAAAAGCGTCAGGATTTACCTCATGCAAGAAGAGGTGGGGAATACCACCAGAATGAGGGTAAAGTTCCTTTAAAATGATGAGTTCAATACATCTACAGCAGGGAAATAAAGGTAAAACCCCACATGAGCTTTTCACTGTAACCATTATGAGACGCACTGCATGGGACGTATGATGAGATAAAGCTCTGAGATTACTATCCTTTAATGTTGCGAGTGGGTAGACGAAAATAAAAGTACTGTTGATGCCAGCATCCACCCTGCATGGATTCACTTTTGCCTCCGGGGTCTTCATTTCAGCCACTTAAAAGGTCAGAGGTGAAGTAAATGAGGACATTAATGGCATTGAAAGAAACGAAAGAAAAAAAACATTTAAGGACAAATAAGAACAATAACTGACCATTAATATTAGAGAAAAAAATAGGAATTCATCAATGGGCATCAGCTACTCATGAGATACTACAAAATTTGCATCAATATTATTCAGTTTCAATTTATTTTTACAGCCAAGCCTACCAAAGCAAAGGATGAGAGAAGCCTCCTTATTTAAGAACCTACTACTGCTACTGCTACTGCTACTACTAGATATTTGCCATGTTTCACACACGTTTTCCACACATCCTTTGTTTTGATGTAGAAAAGCATTAAATAAAGTGTGCATTAGTTTATCAGGATTCTCTAGCTAATGTTACAACTAGTGCATTAAGTTGTCTGTGAGGCCAGTAGTAACACTTCAGGGTGTCAGCCTTTTCCAGTTAATGTTAACTAGTCGCCCTTAGTCTCCAAAGCAGTGCAGGGTGATGCAGCCTATAAATGAAATTGATATTTTACACTATATCTCAACACACAATATATCTCTCAATATTTTGGAATCCCCATTAAAGCAATTCTGATATGACGCACCAAGCTGAAGAGTTCCTGTTAAGTAGGCTGACACAGCATCAATAAGTTTATCTGTAAGTTTAACATTAAACACTTTAATGCCCTTATAAAAAATGAATAAATAAACCTTATTAACCCATACAGGCTATATGTATAGCAATAACATTATAAAGTAACATTTTATAATCAGACCAAAGTTTTAGGTCATTAACCCCTCCAACCTACCAACCTCATTCATCGGCAATAAACGTAACTAACTACCGCAGTCTGGTTACAAATTAAATACACGGACCCAATTTCAAAACACAGCTTTCAGTAACTCATTTACCAAGTACCGCATGCCACTGTCCACACGAAAACATCCGCATCTGAACACACAGTAACGCGGTGTATGAGTGAGGGAGTTTTCATTTTACTGTGGCTTAGTTGTGTTATGATTTTACAACAGCGTTGGGATCGGTAAGTGACAGACTAGGGTATGTTTCGACTAACACCATTCGGGTTACATCACTGTCGAAGGAACAGATCTGTGTCACAACTCGAGAACCCCTTTTGTGTAATATACATACACACACACTATATATATATATACACACAGTCAGAGGTTTTAGAACACCCCAATTTCTCCACTTCTTAAAATTCAAGCAGTTCATTGTCTCACTGTAGAAATCATGGAAACCATATACAGTAATCCCTCGCTTTTCACGGGGGTTATGTTCCAAGAGCTGCCGTGTATAGTGGAAAAACCGCCTTGTTGTGTTGGTACAAAAAAAAAAACCAAACACTCTAAAAATGCCTATTTTTAAAGTGTAAACCCTAAATATGCCCCCAAACAAGCTCCCAGAACACTTTAATTTAATTTTAAACTCAGTTTAATGCATTAGGTTAATGTGAAGGTAAACCGGTCTTCGCCTATTTTCAAGGTAAACCCATCTTTTAATTTAAATTCCCCGCTGAGATATGCAACTCGGAAGGTTGCGTGAAGTATTGGGACACCCGGTTTTCGGAGAATAACCCCTGATGTACTCCCCTGATGAGGCTACAAACGCAAATGCAGTCTTCGTTGGAAATGTCTCCTGGAAATCTACTGAACTGTGGATGTTGAAGTGTATAACCTAAATGTATTCGAAACTTTTGCCTGATCAAAAGTAGCCACCTTTTGTAGGTGGACTTCACTCTGTCAAGTTCATCGATGGGGTTTAGGTCTGGAGACTGTGCTGGCCACTACATGTTTCAAATTCACCATCTTGTTCATTTTTCCTAAGGTAGTTCTGGCATAGCTTGGACTCTGGGCCAACTCTGGGCCTGGAGGGTCGTGGTCCAGCACGTTTTGGTGATTTCCCTGCTCAGAAACACCTGATCCACCTCACTAGTTAATTGTCAGGTTTAGTGAATGTGTTTGAGGAGAACTATCATCAAACTGTGCTGAACACCGGCTCTCCAGGACCGGAAAAAAGGTCCATACAAGAGGGTACCGCAAAATTTGACTCATCAGTTCATAACACCTGCTTCCAGTCTTCAGTAGTCCTTTATCGGTGTTTCATGGCCCAGGCTAGCCTCCTCTTCGTATTCTGACATCTCAGCAATGTCTTTCTCGCTGCAACTCAGACCTGTGAAACCCGTAACTCAGTCTCTTCTTTACAGTTGAAACTGAGCCTTGCTTAATACGATCACTATTAAACTGTACTTGAAGCTGTGATCCTGTGAGTCGCCAATCATGCAAGCTGTTGACTCTCAGAAACTTGTCTTCTGATGCTGTTGCGGCTTTGGGTCTGCCAGACCTCTTCCTGTCAGAGTTTCCCCAGTGTCTTTTGATGGTGAAGGACACCAGACTCACCAACACACTGACTTTCTTTGCAACTTCTCTGTTGAACAGACCTACACTTTTAAGTGTTATGATGGTCTGTCTCTCTTCCATTGTTAATTGCCTTTTTCCTCACCATTTTTACAGCAACACACTACTCTCTGCAGTGAAATACTGTTAAAATAATGCTCACAAGGGTATGGCACCACAGCGTGTTCCAACACTACTTTTACGCAGACAGAGGAGGTTGTGAGTAATCAGGAAAAGTTGGGACATCTGTAGAGATTAGTAGCACCAACTTGACTTTCCAACCTCCATTGCGCAGAATAGCTTTAAGTTAACCAATTTCTTGATCCCTGAAAAAGGCCTTTTTGTCTAATTCTGAAATTATTTCCCACTTCTGAGTGACCTTACCTACTGTGAAACTCAATAAAAGAAAAAGGAAAAATTGGGTTGTTCTAGAACACACACAGACTATATATACATATATACACACACACAAAAGAAATCAACAGTGCAAAAGTGCATTTCAACTGCATAGACTACAAACCCACATTTGCTGAGAGACTTTTGCAAGAGTGGGAGTCACAATTCAATTGAGAAGAGCCTGCATTTCCAAGCCTACAAAAACTTTGCCCAAAGAAACCATTTGTCAATTCCAGCAGATCCACATTCAAAGGTTGCTTCCGCTAGTTCATGATCGATAGCTCACAAGAGGCCACAAACATGCACTGGTCAAATGGAATGGACCCCCTCTATCATCTCCTCACAGGACCATCAATATCTGACCAACCATCTGAACAGCATGATGCCGGTATATTACAGCTCGTTATGTTCTACTGAACTGGCTCCCTTTTCAAGAGTGTGAGAACAATGTCAACACAGTTGAGTCCAATCAATAGAATCTAATATCCCTGTGTGCATATGGCAGTCATGGGAATGTAGTGACTCCTTTGCTACAGAGTTGGGTGAAGCTTTTTAGAGGTGCTGCCTTAGGCAAACCAGCCTTATGTCAAGGACAGAGGTCATTATAAATATAGCAACAGAAGAAGCATCACAAGAAGGTGGACAAATACATTAAATAAATAAAAATTTGAAAACACTACTTAGACATTAAAAAGCACATGTCCAAAACAGACTTTAATGGCGCATTGTATTTGTACTGGAAAGTCAAAATGTTCAAGTAGTAGTAAAAACAAAGATGGAACACCCCCCAAAGTTGGGTTTCTGTCTTTGAAAGTCAGAAGAACCTCACCAACCCCGATCTCAAAATCCAAGGCAGCTGCTCTGTGCTTTAACAGTACTAAACAGTACCAAGCTGCATGTTGGCCTGGTGGTTAGGGAGTTGTCCCTCCAATCAGGCTGCGGGTTCGAATCCCAGGATTGCCAGTGGCACCACTGAGGTACCTTGGAGCAAGGTACTGTTGCCACACACTGATCCCTGTGAACTGCGCGCTGCTTCTCTTGGTGAACGGTTAAATTCAGAGAAAGAAGGTCACTGTTCACACTGTGTGCGGTGCTGAGGTTTGTTCACACGCAACTTTAAGTGGCCTCTTCACTTTAACTACAGCTATCATCAGCACTTCTGTCTTATTTGTGCCTCATTAAAACACTCGTCCACACAGTACACTCCGGCTTCTATCTGTGGACACGTAAAAGATCACAATGTACTGCTGACAACTGCCATTGCTTATAATCACTAGCCTGGCTTTCTGACTTAAGTCATTCCCAGCTCCGACTCCTCACCTCCAAGGTAAATGGCACGCAGTACTAGGCCCGCCATTAACTGCATTCGTATCTAAATATCCATACATTGTGTTTACAAAACACCTCCACAGTACTCATTAGGTTTAATTTCTAGTTTATGGGATAAATGAACTGGTTAGAGCTCAGTCACACCCTACTTTCATTTCCGTTGTATCTGAAACACTGGGAATTTGTTCCTCAGCTAACTCCACGCCCCTGGCCTGAGGTTTAAAAGTATTTCACAGTAGTAGTGCTGATCTGGAGGCTTTGAAGAGAGAGCAGATGGCAGGTCAGTTCTTCTTTGAGAGATTTGATGAGCCCTAGGCCTGCATAGACAGGGAGTGGCGAGCACTGCTGGTATATCCATCGAATGTGTGCTGAGCCACAGCCAACCAGTTTGTCGACATTGCACAGCAGCTCTGTTGTTTGAGTGTTACGTGATCAGTAGATTTAATCTACATTTTCTAACTCGATTTCACCCGGCCATGAGAGAGCGTCATTTACATTGTCAAGAGAAACACGACTGTGTAGGTGATAAAACGAAATGAATCCCAAACTGACCTCTGGGCACAATTAGAGGCCATGAGCCACATTAACAGTTTAAACTAGGGAGTAGCCCATCTCTGTTCATATTCGTGTTTGAACTTTGAAATGGGAAAAGTATTTCTTCGTTTGAATTTCGTTGTGGATTGTAAATCGACACTCAAAGATTTTACACGAAACTATATTCAGGTTCAACTCAAATATTTTCAACTTTTTTTATTAAATGTTTAACTCAAGTGTAAAACAGCATTTTAGGACTAAGATGAAAAGCATTTGGTGAAATTTTGATCCATGTGTCTAGGACTTGGGATATATTTCTAAAAACCCACCTAGCTTTGTAACATTCTAGGGAATACTCTCGCTTCTCATTTGAAACGATCTCAAACCCCAGATCTCCGGAGACATTTCAAAGGTTAACAAAAAGTGTGTGTCTGTGGGGGGGGGGGTTCATTTCTTCTGTTATGGCAAGGCAAGGGAAAGCTCCAAGTATTGCAGCATAAAGTAACTAACAATCATTTTGCCTATAAAAAACATGATAGAAAACATTTTAGTGTTCATTCTATTTAATTTAAAGTAGAGATGGGCCCGATCCCATATCAGTATCGGGTCCGATATAGCCGTGAATCCGATATTGGTTGGACAGCCCCGATCTCTATATTCCAGTTCGCAGCTTGCGCTGGATCATAAACTCGACACTGTGTAATACAAGATGTGTCACTGTCCCCATACCATGAACCTGCAGCAACTTCAATCTGAGCGAGTCTTGTTTTAAACAAAATGTCTCTCGTTTGGAGATACTACAGTTTGGAAATGCCGAAAAGCAAGACAGCTACTTGTAGTGTGCAAAGCCAGTGTGCCAAGGGGTGGAAATCAAAACACGACGAGGCTAAAGGTGGGCATCTCGTAACTCGGTCGGTCCACCTTAAATACAGAAGTGGTTAGATTACACTCTGCCCATGTCATGTCTCCAAATTCAGTTATTTTAAATTTATGAGTTTTGCAATAAAATGGACATAATACTTGAACTATTTAGATGATTCAGGCAAGATTGCTGTGTTTTAGATATTTACAAAATTTTACAGCTGTCGCTGCTACCTTTTTGTGAAGTGTGGCGCTAATAAATTCCTTTGGAATGCCTTTAAATTCAGTGTAGTTGTGTATATTTTTTGCTCTTCTAATAAGTGCTTTGTAGTTTATTTATTCTGTGATGTAACCTTACTAACAAACAGCACAATTTCAACAAAAATAATGCTAATATTAAAGTAAAAAAGATGTATTATATCGGAATCCGTATCCGTATGGGCAGTCGTGTATCGGAATCGGATCGGAACTGGAAAAATGTGGATTGGCCCATCACCAATTTAAAGTTTGGAAAATGTATGAAATCACAAAATTCTTTTGATCCACAGACACTGACTCTCCCCATTGGGATGAAATTAGAACTCAAGTGGTCCTTGTTGAACCTCTGCAAGTACACATACTAGCCTGTGGCTGATAACTTCTATTAAACATAAAATATGTTTAAAAAAGGTCCATAAGTTCCATTTAAATAAGTGCCAATATTATGCAAATGAGCACTCTCTTTCTCTACTCGCTTTCATAAGCCACTTTTTCTCTTCACCTTTATTTAACCACCCCCTTTGTGCAACCATTATTCTCTATGGTTAGTTCAAATATAAATACAGTAGAAAATAATGCACTCAATTATAGGCAGCACAAAACAGATCAGCATCTAGTTAAATACAGACATGCATAGTTTAAATGACACTTGGAATTAATTATTGCAGATTTTCAGTATAACACAGCATCCCAGGAAACATCTAATATCGTTATCATAATGAATTACAAAAAAAGTCACAATAAGGACCCTGCCTTCTATCACTAATCACATTTAAAAATGTGTTTTAAAATCCAACGATACATTCTTAGTGTCATCGGTAAATGGCAGTATATGTGGACAATATGATTCACTGGGTAACATTAAGGACTAGTTCCGGTTAGGACTGTAGCCGAGACCCCTGAGAGCAGCGACCTTTACCAAGAGCCTAGAAGCTGCTGCAGAATAAAGTGGAGCACGGAAGATGCTACTGTACCGCCATAAAAATAGCACATCCTGCACCGTAACAGTCATCATGAACACGTCCTGCATATCTGACAGTGTTTAATGTGGAAACTTTTACTTTGTCAGTAGCCTTGGTTTATTAATAAAGAGTAATGCTAATTTCTGTTAGTTGGAATAGGAGATTTTCTATTATCTGTTAGCATAAAGCTAAGGGCACTGGACTCTTGCCCCTCACAAGGTTTAACTACATACACAGTTTGGGTCTACACATGGAACGTGGACAAGCAAAACTTGTACGAGACATTCAGGCAGCTTTTTATACTCAGTATGCACGAGTTGCAAAGTGAATCTCAAAATTTAGCCAAGAGTATTTCTGGATTAGACTCACAACTGTCTGCCAAACTGACCATTCTTAGGTCAAGCGCTTTAGTTTTGATTGTTTTTCAGCTCTGAGGAGCTGTATTGCATGCACTGGGAAATCGCAACTTGCTTGACTATTATTATTCATTTTATTTAAAGCTGCCTTCATTTCAAGGCACTCAAGGACACCTTACAGGCAAGTGACTGCGATAATATTAAAGTGCATGTTTAAGCACTTTATACCAAATAATCTATAAATGATCATATTTAGAAGTTTGCCCGGCTCACAATTATATGGTGATGTCAACACCATTTTGCAATCCGCAAATTATATTACCATCAGGGAAAGTGCAAGCTATAGGATATGGTTCTGTCAGGACCACAAGGATATTGTTTACGGCAATAATTCAGCAGATGATCATTTTTGTTTCATCTTACTTCATCAGCCAAGCCTAATACACACCAGCAGGAGTGTGGCAGAGCATGGATGCTGTCACAGATTTCAAAAGAGTGTATTGCCTTAAGTTAAGGTTCACCTTTATTTGATATGCAAGTTTTAACTTGGTGAGTAACATTTTAAAAAGGGGTTACAAGCGAAACATAGCAAAGACAGTAAGGCCTAAGCCTCTGAATGCAGCCAAACACATTTTCACCAATAACAGGCCAAAACCACTACCACACTACACTAGAAGTTAACCTGTGACGCAGAGGGCGTAACCAGCGGAGGCTGTTGGAGCAGTAACGCACAATGTGTGAAGAGTGACCTTTCAGTCATTTATAACTGATCGCAGTAATGAGCACGAAGCATCAGATGAACATCGGGACAGTCACATGCCATTTAAGGTTTTAGCATGAAATTCATATCGGGTCCTTGAGGCTACATGGCACAGACAACATAATTCCATTAAAAGTCACCGAACAGATATGCTAATGATGCTCAAAGCACACATATTATGGTTTAATGGTTAAAAAACTGCCACAACAGATCATTTGCATATTATAGAACTCTAGGATCCCCGTATTGCTATTTAGACACATCTGTCACAAAATCCATTTACATTTTTTTTTTTACTGTACAAATTCCCAAATATACATATTAAAGCTTATGGAAATCCTCAGCTCACACACACACACACATTAGTATTATAATAAGAGATACTGTAATATTGTAGATATTGTAAAAGGTATGGTTTAGAAATTGAGCCATGTACAAATATTTACAATGTGCAGAACAGTCAAAAGCCCCACCCTCACACACACCCCTCCCGCACACACCCGTGTCTCTCTCTCTCTCTCTCACACACACACACACACACACACCTCTTCTTATACCATGTGCTCGCTCAGCTTTATTGCCATCAGAAATGAAAATATATTTAGCTGTTCTGACATTAAAACAAGACAATGACACAATATTTAAACTTCCTAAAACTGTAAGGTTTGTTTTTTTTCCAAAGTTTAAGATCTCTGATTCCGCATGACTTATGATTGTGATTCCTGTGACGTCTGAAGCCTTCTCTGTCCATTAGGGACGCATTTTTAAATAGGCTGTTTTAGCAGCGGTGCATTTTTCACACACTCATTCTGAGGTTTAAACTCTAAGGGCCTGTATGTGGGCCCACACTGCTGCATCTCATAGATATGTCAATAAGTTGAGTAATAAGCCTATTACAAAACACTATACTGTGCAATATAGTCTTTCTAAAGAAACACTAAAAGCAGGCTTTGATCTTCCAGTGCATCTCACCCCTGTAACAGTGTTGTATCAAAACAATGTCTATGGAGCCGAACCAGCGGAAAGATTTTTCTATCAGAGCTGGGCTCTTTCATTATTTCTAGATTTGTTCTGAGTTTTGTTTTTTTTTTATTCTTTAGAAAACCTAACCCAGCTAACTTATTAGTAATGCCCTAGTACACTTTTGTATTAAATTTTACAAAAGACTCGGCTTTATTTGTAACAGAAATTTATTCGGCTTTATTTGTAATGGGAAAACCTTGTGCCAGTGGAAATGTGCCATAACGACTCAGAATCACGTTATGAGGCTTGTGGGTCTCCTACCTCTGTGACTGGTAACTCCAGCTGGACCATGTCCTCCGGTTTGGACACAGGGGCCTGGAGAGCTGTGTCCAACAGGAGGATTCCGTTCAGGTCCTTCCTGCAGCCTACTGCATAGTCATCCACAAACAGCACCTTGTCCACTGCTGGAAAGTATTGACACCTCACACGGCCCCCAGGCTTAGCTGCAACACACACAGGACAACGGCGATAAGCAAACAAGACAGAATCAGAATATCTTTATTGTCACAGTAACAGGTGCAGTCCCTGCGGTGTCAAAGAATAATAAAAAGAAAGCGAGCAGACAAGCTTAATTTTGCTTAATATTAATACTATTCCGTTGTAGTGAAGATGTTCACTTCTGAATGACAATTGTACTAATGTTCACGTGTATGAAACCAGGGGTGCTGGTATTATGGGTTTTTTTTTTATTATTATGTATCTCTTTTGTTTCCTGCACCAATTTGGCAGCCCAGATTTACATCATATCATATAAACCTTATATATATCATATATTTTCCTTATAGAAGCTAAAGCAACGTCCCAAAACAGTACACAAAATTAGTTGAGTCATATGCAGGCCAACACGTTTCTAAGCTCATGTCATGTACAAAAAATAAAATTAAAAAGTCAAGAGTTAATGCCATCACGTGTTGTGGATCTCAGTTTTACTGCTGAATGCGTCAGTCCTGGATCAGATTTCAGACACAACAATCAACAGTCACCTGCTGAATGCCGTGCATTGCATTACATGCTGAGGAGGCCACTGTGTTAATCTTTTCAGGAGAGGCGTCAAGTACAGCGCTTGCCGACAGCACTTTCAGCAAGTATCTAATGTTTTATGAGGTCTGCAGAGGACATTACTCAGCTTTAAAGCAATCTTATTCTCATATGGACCAAGCAGGGCATACTGCTCGTCGCACGTAATGAGAGGATGCAATTAATTTCCAGAAAAACGCATCCATATCTATGTCCATAAGCGAATTCAGGTTCAGAGATAACCTCGGGCCAATGAGATGAAAACAAATAACACAAGAATGGCAATAAACGCCAATAAAACGACGCCAAGTTTTACGGCTTCAGGTCAATAAGAAAGTGAAACACTTTCGGAAAACATCACCACTACTCATTCCTGATTAAAAGACCGGCGGGTTCATGTAAGACAGCGTTCCTTCCAGCATTCGGAATGAGTCCGAGTCCCTAGTACAAAAATCTACAGATATTTGTTCATGCAAAACATGACACTTACTTCTTAAATTAACTTTCACTTTTGATCACATTTGCTTAACACCACAACAGAAGGAAAGTAAAATAACATTTTAATAACATGCAAAATAACATTTCAAAGTTAATAACGGTTGGAAAAAAACAATGAAAATTAGTAAGGTGGTTTTACGAGAACAAGCATGTTATTATGCGAAACATGTGGAACAGGTGAGGAGTGAAAAAGTGCAGATGGAGCATCTAATCTGCTACAGAACCCATTTTGTGATGGTGGTAAAATTGGTCTGTTTGTCTTGGCTTGCATATTGATCAATATGCATTATACAACATACAACGAACTAATCCCAATCGTGAAAGGAGTTTGGTTCATGTTAATTAACGTCTACAGCAAGTGCTAAAAAGTCTTTTTCCTCCATGACGATACATTTGTCTGAGAAAAACACAGGATCACAGTCTCTGAGCCAGCTGATGATATCGCCTGATGTTAGGTGGACTGGGTGGAAGTAAAATAATGTATTACTGTTTAAAATGACTTTATATTATGCATTTTTTTACAGAGGTAAAAAAAGAATAATAATAATAAAAAATAAATAAATAAATAAAAAAAAAAAAATAATAATAATAATAATAATAATAATAGGTATACAATCATTTTCATTTATGTTACTACGGTACTGTCCTGACAAGGCGGGCAGAACTAGGGTTAGATGACATGGAAAAATGCAAAATCATAAAAGAAAAGAAACATTTCATGATATGTAATGTTATTTATTTTCCTGTCATGTGAAACGTTTGAAGAGAAAGAACCAGAGCATAAATAATTTTGTTCAGCATCACACACTGCGCTGCACTAAACCCACTTAGACTCCGTTTGTAATGAAACATGCCGTCAGTCCCTGTTAAGTACTGACGATATACTGATGTGCTCAGAAAAGCAAATGCCCAGCTCTAGCATCCGGATATACATCTCTGCAAAACACACGTGACCACGCAGAAGGTTCTGATTTCATCTGGTACACAACACTTATCAAAATATGACTCTTCCTGATGGCACACAGACTGTCACCACAGACTAAACTCTCAAGTCCACTCCCCTTTACACATTTTCACAAAACTCTTGGGCCAACAGTGACTCCTTTCATCATGTAGCCTAATTACCACTCAGTTTATAAGTACCGACTCAGTCCAGCAACCACTGATGTTTCAAACAAAATTAATGCAAAATAAACACTGAACCAACACCATGCTGTCTGAAATTTCTCCTACCTTCTCAGATCAGAGCTAAGATCAGAACCCTCTCCTACTTATGGTGGCCTCCTGAATAAAGGCCCTAGTTCCCACATCACTGCCACAAATACTTTCTCCTGATACGATCACTCTCAAGCAGATGTGAGGGAGCAGAGATGAGATTCTGGATAAGACTGACTTCCAGTGGATGGTGACGCCGGAGCACAACGGCAAAAACTTTACAAGATCTTTTACATGATTCACAGTGATAATGTGCATTTTTATCTCAGCATCTCATCAGTGTTTCAGATGCTGCACAGAACTAAATCAAATTAAAGAGTAGGGATGTAATGATAAACTATTTATTTTAACAGGGATCACAACGTCTAATGCAAACCTAACGCAAATTCATGGCAATCTACATGTTTTTATATGTTGATGATGGTAAAATCACAGTTGATTTTTTTATTTCTGGGCCTTTTTTTGCCTCAGAACACCTTGTTTAGACCTTGTGATTTAATACACTCACATTATAACCAAAGCAAAAGACTGAAAACAATTAAATCTTCTCACAGTATCTAGAATGAAATCTGAAAAATGATGACTACTCACAGGCACAATATACTAATGAAATTTGTGGGGGGTGATATATGACATGAATGTGCTGGACCGGGCTATTGGGCGGTCTTGGTTTAACACTATAAACAATGCAGTCACATCAATTATTATAATTAATAGAATGCTTTGCATTGCCATACGCCCATGATGCACATTTTTTCACTGTAAAACCAGGCCTGTTACACCCAAAACATGGCTAATTAAGGCTTTTCTAACAACTTATAGAACATTGACCAAGGCAGTTGGTTAAGTACTGACCTTATAAAGGTGTACTCAGAGAGCCATACTGACAACTATGATCATACTGCACAGCTCTGTTCATCAGAATCAAAACCTTTACTGATCTCAGGAGATTACTTAGCTTATTCCCCCAAAAATTCAAAACCAGACATAGAACTAAAATTATAAATACATAAAGCAAACAGCAGTGAGACCAACAGAGTGGGACCCTAACGCTGCTACCCTGACACAACAAGAAGGGACGATTTAAGTCTCTTCTGAACCGTGACAGCAAGAAGTACACCTGTGATTGACTGTTCCTGCTCAAGCAAGTAAACACGACAGATATCCAGAGTTTCTGACCAATTTCATGACGTGTCCGACTGTAGAAACGCAGCTGACAAACTCGAACAGCCGGGCTGCGGGGCTGTAGCTTGTGCAGAGAGACCTCCAGAACCAAACAATCTCATCAACACAGGCACATAACGCACCAAGTAGGGTGCACACACCTCCCTGCTCCCCCTAAACATTTATTCAAAGCACTAACAGCAGCGTTTGAGCCATTGTTAACCCATATAAGCAAAATGACTAACAGAGACCTCCAATACCACACCAGCTCATCAACACGGGCACATGACGGACAAACTAAGGTCCACACACCTCCCTGCTCCCGTTGGGATAATAAAACAACCCCCTAAACCATTCCTCAAAGCATTAACTGCTGCGTTGATGGCACTTTAACCCATATAAGCCAAAAAGCTCTGAGAACGGTCCCGCTAACACAAACAGCTACTTACCTAGCTAATACCAAACTCCACAATTTACTGTATTTTAAGACTTTAAAAAAAACACATGGGCCATAGATGTCAAGTAAAGTGTTCCTATTTTGTAACAAATGCTGACTGAGACAGAGACGTGAACCGTAGAGAGTACATAAAGCACATTAAGGCGTGTTAGCTTTAGCGTAAACACAACACAAGCTAAATAGCTAACGGCTAACCTAGTGAGAAGAAGCCGGGAGATAGTAAACAAGCACTGCTGCCCGGCTTGTTGAGGTTTGACAGACTAGTTATGGGTTTAACTCGTTATAAGGAACTAGTGTGGATTTCGTAGACTTTTTTATAAGTTGTAGTTTGTTCGTTTCGTGCCTGGAAGGGTAACGTTAAAAAGACTGTCAGACAGTACGGCGTTCCCACCGTTCAGAACCTAGACGACAGAAATGAGCCTAGAGAGGTAAGCTAGAAGGATGTAACTCCGAGATAAAGGCCCTGGTAAACTCTACACCACGTCCTGGTACTTTTTAAAGCGGTTCTGGCCATGGGAGCCGGGGCCCGGAGCTCACCGTGCAACGCGGAGGCCTGCAGGATAGCCCCCGAGGTGCCGTCGATGACTTTGATGCTGCCCCGGCTGGTGACGGCCAGGATGGCGTTGAGGGCCGGGTGGTAGGAGAGGCTCCGCAGGCCCTCCTCGTCGCAGCGGAGGCAGCCGTCCCTCAACACCGCCCAGTCCGGGGAGCCGGCCGAGCAGGAGCCTGGCGAGGCCGAGGCCGCGGCCGCCATCTTTCCAGAGAGGGGGGTCTCTTTTCTGCTCTAAACTCGCCTCCCCCCGCTCCGCGTCGCTCCGGGGGGTTCTCTCGATGCGGCTCTATGTGTGGGAGAAAAAAGGAGGGCGAGTAAAAAATAAAAAAATGATCCGAAGTCCGAACTAGCTCTCCTGTGGCTCTGCCTCCTGCTCCGCTCCTGCTCCTTTCCTCCGGAGGAACCGCCACTGCTGCCATTCACCAAGGCTGCTGCGTCAACGGCGCATCCTCTCGCTGCGCTCTCCGCGGGGAGTAACGCAAACGGCGTAATCGCTACGCTCAGTCCATCCGCCACATCGCTAGGGGCGCCACAGACACACACGGGACATCGAGTGTTCGGTGAGCTTTATAAACATTTTGACTCACAGAGACACAGCGTTTGCCCCATTTTACACCTGCAAACACAACTGGAAACCTAAGCATAGTCGCTATCTCACCCTGACTGCTGCTGATGCCTATGTCCCAATTCTCTTAGGTAGTAACTACACAGGGTTGTAGTTTAGTGAGGTAGCCCGTATACACTTCCACAGAAGTGTGCACCTTCTAGGGAGTATGGCGCAGTGTGGGTTTTGGGAATGGACCCATGCGCCTATTTTCTGAGGGCTTTAGATTGTTAGGCTGTGCTGTCACTATATGAACAAAAGTATTGGGACACACCTCTTAATTGTTGAATTCAGGTGGCCCCTTATTTCCAGTGAAGCGATATCTTAATGCTTTAGCAGACCAAGACATTTTGGACAACGCCATGCCTCCAACTTTGTGGAAGAACCTTTTCTATTCTAGCATGACTGTCTCCCAGTGCACAAAGCAAGCTCCATAAAGACATGGTTGGATGAGTTCGGTGTGGAAGAACTTGACTGGTCCACACAGTGCTCTGACCTCAACCTCATCTTTGGGATGAACTGGAACGGACATTGTGAGCCAGACCTTCTCATCCAACATCAGTGACTGACCTCATAAATGCTCCACAGAATTAATGGACACAGAAACTCCTAAATCTTGTGGAAAGCCTTCCAAGAAGAGTGGAGGCTGTTATAGCTGCAAAGGGGGAACAACTCCAAGTCTATGTATGTACATGCAATCTCATTAATGTTTAGGTGCGAATTTGAACTAGAAGTAATCTTGATCTAATGCATCAGGGGTTGGGACAATGGACAATGAAATTTTCCATCCAGAGGAATAAATGTTCTCAAAACTATTCTGCATTTTCGCATCTGCATAACAGTATGTTTTAAAAAACAAAATGATTTAACAAGCTACTGAATAAGTTTCAGTTTGCATGATATGATAAACTGGCCTTCCTCCAGTATGCACAACACAAACAGATGCTGCTTTAAATTTTGTCCCAATAAATATATGTTTAAAAATCCCTTCCCTTTATTCCACCAATTCCAACAATTCACTGAAATATGTCAGCATTCAGAGTGGAATGGTGTAAAACGGTTTGGGAGTGAATTTAAACTAGAATTAAATTAGATCTACCGCAGGTTGAGTGAATCCAGATAGTATATATATATATATATATATATATATATAAGTTAGTGATTGGAGAAAATTTACTGGCTCATAACCAACAGGCAATGCATTTTCAACCCAGATGCATTCATTTTCTTGAATCTGTATAACAATTAAAAAAAAAGCTTATTAATTTTTCTGGCCCATTATCTGTCCAGGTCAATGTGTGTGATATGATAAGCTGATCGTCCTCCAAACTACTGAGAATCTATTGTATTAAATAATATAATTTGGTCCAATAGATATATTTAAAAATCCCTTCCATCTATTTAAACCGGAATTCCAACAATTTTCCGAATTCACAGAGATGTAACCATCCAGAGAAATGCTCCTTTCTAGAGAAACCAAGCATTTACAGTGGTGACGAATGGAACCCAGCCTTTAAAGGCACAGTTTGGTCAATAATACTAATGTTGCTAACAGTCAGTAGAAGCCAATAGTCACCTATTAGCATATTTTCCCAAATGAAATCAATCTTTCTCACTGAAGGTTCTTACATGAAGTAACTACGAATGCACTGACGCCCGAGTTGTTTTGAGAAGACTGTTCATGACAGAGAGGTCTATTCAATGTTTTCTATGGCAAAGATGTCTGCAATGAAAACATAATTTTTAATCAACATTACATATGAAACATATGTTGGTTCCCATTATTTTGGATTTTTTAGTTTGAGTTTGCATTACAGACATTGCGACGCCTGGTTACATTCACTACCACTGTAAAGAAATCAGTGGGGTTCTTTACAGCAGAAAACTTCACATCAGACCGGAAAGACTTTGATTACGTCTATTGCTGTGCAATATGGCATAAAATTCATATAAAGATATAAATTGAACCATAGACGGTAGACGGTATATAATTTGATCTGTAAATTTAAATCCATAGCAAAGGCATAGCTGAACTTACCTGAATATTTTTTTAATTATTATTCCTGAACAAATACAGTCTACACAACCAAATCAGAACAATTTAGGATCAGCTTTTTTTTGCATGGATATGGGAAAGGCTGCCTATCAAAATGCTTAGTGTGTGTGTGATTTCTCTCTCCCTGGCACTTTAATGGCCCTACGTGCCAATACTTTTGGCCACTAGATTCACAGTGCCTCTTAATGGACAAAAGAATTGTCGAAATGCTGTTCAAAATTAAAGTCGAGTGTCCCAATACTTTTTTCTCCCCTACCTAACATACAGGAAATAACGTCTCGTTTTAGTCAACGAAAATGAAAAGACATTGTAGCATAGTTTATATTTTGTAAACCACATTTAGTCTTGTTCTTATTCGTCAACAATATTACATTATATATTTTATTATGGTTATCGTCACATGACTAGCATTTACGTTGCGTCTCGTCTCGTTTTTGTCACGTGATAAATGTTCATTGACCACTCTTTTTAACAAACTGCTCTTCCATGCGCTCTCTGCTCTCGCCCATAATCAAAATCTCTCCCGTTGGCCAAATTTATATTGCATACCATTTATATCATTTATACCGTTTATACCGCACTGTTCTAGTTTCACTACGTCTGTTGTACTGTTACATAATCACCTGATCACTACTATTTAGGCTGATCCCTATAATTTTAGACAACCACAGTTATTTTTCACAGTTTATTCTAAGTCTTTGTAAACTGGCACAGGAAACAAATTCATTCAGTAAAAACCTTTTGAGGTGTCCCCAAAATGTAAATGGAAACGTAATAGTGTAAATGAAAACATAAGAAATCAAACAATGCATTTATCAGGACACAGGAGGGGTCTAATAAAAATGACAAAAATCTACAGTTTGAGTACTATCATCATTTTAGACTAATTGTTTATTTGAGCTAGGGGTGGGCAATATGATGATATGAGATCATGAAGACGATCTATGTACTGATTATCTGCCAAAGCAGAGCGATTGTAGTATCGTCTATATAAACTACTTTCTATCTATCTATTGCGGTTCTATGCTTTTCCTCATTTTTTCCCCTCTACCAAATCACACTATTCGCTTGTCTGTTTAACGCCTGCCTTATAGAAACAGAGCTCAACCAACCATAGTGAACTGAGGCTAGAGCTGAAACAGAGCTAAAGGCTACAAATTAGGCTAAACTGAAGCTAAAACGGAACTAAAGGCTACAAAAGAGGCTAAAATGAGGCTGAAACGGAGCTACAGGCTATAAAAGAGGCTAAAATGAGGCTAAAACAGAGCTAAAGGCTACAAAAGAGGCTAAACCAGCGAAATGTTTAAAAAAAAGAGGCTTACATGAGGCTAAAACAGAGCTAAAGGCTAATAGAAGGAAAAAATATTTGAATAAAGTTGTTCCTGCTGTGTGTTGTTCCTCAAAGCTTCCAGTCGATGGCGCCATAGCTTTACAAAGAAAAATAGTTGTACTGTTCGGTAACTTGCAGAATAGTTAAAAAAATAACTCTCAAATGATGACACAAATAGCTAAAAATCGTTATTTTACTATTAAAAAAATCGTGATATGATATCTTAGCCATATCGCACACCCCTAATTTGAGCTATATATGTGTCATCATTTGAGAGTTATTAAGGCAGCTAGGAAGAGATGGCTACTCCAGTTTGTCCAATTTGGGCTTGTAGTTTAATAGTTGCGTACAATAAAGAAAAATGAAAATGCGATTGTTAATCACAAGTATTTATGTGGCTATTAATCATCAATTAAAATTGAATGATTGTGACAGACCAAGATTTCACATGAAAATACTGTAAAACAAAATCATGCAGTAATTTAAGCTGTTTACTTATTTAGTTCTCATATTTTGTTGCATCAAGAGAAGAAGTGGTGTACATAATTCTTCCTATAACAAAGAGTTCTAAAACTACTGATTAAACAATGATAAAATGGCCTCTTAAAGCATTCTAAAACATTCTCACCTCGATGAATGAGTGTAAACTGTGCTTAGGAGTTCTGATCACAATGTGTTTGGATTGATTAAATCATTTATTCTGAAGGAAATAATAAAGGTCAGGTGTGTATGGAAGTAGACCATCTAAATGTCTAAGATGACACTGAACCTTTTTCTTGACCTAAACATTAAAAAAAGAATTCTGATAAAGAAAAGTTATGAAGGAATATTCAGGATTTCTAAGTCACTATTCCAATATAAGTAATTTTGTGACCTTATTTATCCCTTCCATTCAGAAGACCTTCTGGTGGATTTAGTCCACTCTTCACAGGCTTTTGCACTTGGGGAGTCCATACCAGTTCAAATGTATTCTGTCATTACAAACTAATTTTCCTAAGCGAAAACCATTGTATGACAGTGCAAAAATCGTACGAGCCCACAGTCAAAACAGTCCATATATTCGAAACTAAGCAGCGAAAGTCCCCTTTTTTTTAACTGAAACTGCTATAAAAAGCTTTGTACTGAGGCTCAGAATATTTGTGTGTGCAGGTATGTAAGTTAATTTGTGATTTTGTGTGTGCATGTGTGTAAATGTGAGGTCTTGTACTGTATGTAAGTTTTGTTGTGTGTCTCCTTCAGTGAATTATGACATGTCCACGGCCAAAGAGCTGCTGCTGCTGGCCAGTTCTACAGCGGAGCAGCAGAAATGGGTCAGTCGTCTTCTGAAGCGAATCCCCCGCAAATCTTCTGCCCCTGTCCCAGCTCTCACTCACACACCCCCTCAGGAGCCCCTTGTTGGATCACCGCCTCTGTCCTCACCCCACCTGTCCCCCAGGAACTCACCCAGACTCACTCCCAGAGGAGCTATCAGGGTTTCAAACAAGGCCCCATCATCTTCTGCCAAAAACAGGTGAGTGAACAGAGGCATTACCTTCAGTCTGGTGATTTCAGATATAAATGACAAAATATTATAGTTTTAGTAAAGACGAAAATGATTAGGCTCCATAAAAGTGCAAGCACATACAGCTGAAGTGCCATAATATTCCCCATTTCACCATGTGTAGATAGCTTGCTGCATTCAATCAGTCAATCCCTGCATATTTTATTTTCATTGTTACCAGGCATTCTAATCGCTCATGTGTCCATTTAAACTGTGTTGTCTGTGCTGTCAGTGCATTTTCTTATAGCCATGCTTTTGTCCCAATTATTTTCATTGTATTAATACCAGATTGTCAAACAGCAACTTACACGTATTAAAAAAAACTGGCTTTATAGTAAGAGACAGCAGATTTCATTCTGCTTTTCATGAGTTCTTTCACATTTTTATGGCAAATGCATTTAATGTTGACATGAACAATTTGTTGTTCGGTCTGTAATGTAAGATGTATAGTAAGCTGATGTTTTATTTAGAAGATGCTCCACATCCAGGAAGATGACTTGGCAAAACCTTCTCACCTAATTATTTATACAATTTATACACCCCTGGTAAAAAACCTCCTTTACTTTCCAAGTGAAAAGAAATGAATGCCACCTTTGCATAGAAAGAAATGAACACCCACTTTGGCTTGATTTTGATTTATCTTGATTTAGATGTATGTTTAAGATTGTTGTCTTGATTTAAGACCCACTCTCTTTTCTTCCGAAGTTTCTTCACTGAAAACTTCAGCTTCCAAGATTTTTTGCGGTTTTAGAAGAATACTTTTTCCTCCATTCCCCACAGCATTCTTCGCCACTGCCTGTCACTCATCCCTAAAGTATAATAGATGTATGCCCTAGCTAACAGGGGGTTAGGTGATTTTTTATTGAAATGCTTATTGATCTAGTTGTAGCCTAAGAGTTCAACTTTTGTTACATCAGGCCAAAGTACTTGATCAAAAATTGCTTCCGATGTACTTGCACTGTTTGTGCACTTCCTTCACAATATTAAAATGCACTTGAATTCAGTAGTTTAATGAGAGAAAATGTTAAACTGTATAATATTTCAGCTATCTTGCTTTTAGGCTAATCATGAGTGAGGCCAAGTAAATTATTTTATTTCAATTTTTATTTTATATTGTGCATTGTATGAATGCTAAATAAATATTTTCATAGTTTTGTAACAGATTTATTTTAATTTAATAATAATAATTTCTTTCAGTTTTCGTTTTCGGTTTTCGGCCAAGTTTTTCCTCATTTTCGGTTTTCGGTTTCGGTCCAAAAAATCATTTTGGTGCATCCCTAATATAAATGGGTTGTTTAGACAATCAATTCAGGTATTTTCATATGTCCAATGCCTGTTGCCTTGAATTGTATTTAAAGAAACAATCAAGTCCGGGTGTATGTAGCAATTCCATTTTAAAGCATGTAAATATAGGCTATCAGTGTTTACATTTAGGAAGATTTAATGTGAGCTACTCCATGCTGTGTAGGTCAGATTTGAATTTTCTTTCCTGGGTGTTTCTGAATTGCTGTCTTTGCGCTGCTAACCTCTTATAGCCCTGGCCTCAAACTCCGAATCATTCTACACTGACTTCATCCTGACCTTAGTCCTTCACCTTGCTACTTTATGCGTGTGTGTGGACAGTAAGTACTCCATGCACATCAGCCTATGTGCCTGCTTGCTTGTGTTAATGTCAATGTGGTCTCGCAGCGTCACTGTTTGTCCTGTCCTGTGGAATGAAGATGCAGGAATGTCATGCACTAACATCATCGAATAACATTTATTTATAAACTCCAGCCTTAACTCACCGTTCAGTAGCAATTTCTTCAGTCCTGTCATTTCCTTGCTTTACACTTCACTAGGTGAGCTTACCCCACCTCGTCTACATACTTTATATTAGCTCAAGCCAATAAACCCTTCTCTTCAAATCAGTAGCTAGCAAGTATTTAGGCACATTTTATCTAATTTGTGAAGGCTTACATGTAAAAACATGGAACCAAATAAAAGCAGGAAAATTGTGAGTTGTGATGCAGATCCTTTACTTAGCAAATTAGAGCATGGAAAATAATGGAAGGAGCCTTTCCATAACCAGAGTGACCCCTTTCCTCTTCCAGTGTGATAGAGTTTGACCTGAAGGACTGGGGTTGGGCTCTTCATGATGATGATGATGATGATGATGACGATGTATTTGACTTCTGAGGATGTGGCAGTCTGCTTGGTAACCAGAGTGACACATTAACAATGTCTATAGCAACCAAAGGTTTGGTGTGTGAGTTGTAAATGATTCGCTGGTTTGTTGAATGCAAAAAATTATTCCCAAACAAGCTGAACTGCATTGTAGCTTTTGACATGCGGTTGCTAAATGTAACTCTGAATGTGTGTGAAGAACTGTAGATTTGCATGTGATTTTCAGTTGCTGATAGTATGGACAGTATTTATGACGCCTGAATTCGACACATTAAAGTGATGGTGTGGCTAAAAATCAAACGTTCGCCTAAATTCAACAACCAGCACACGTTTGGTGGCAGATGTTGCCTTTTTAGTTGATAATGCTTATGTGGCTAATAACACAGGTCAACAGGTCAAAATCATCAGAGATAAGTTTATGTGGGTTTTGTAGAGTTTTTTCATGCTGATTTCAAATCTGTGTGTCGTTTTTCCCGCACTTACAGTTTTTGCATGATAGTTGGTATAATTAGCATATAATAATCATATGCTAAGCGTTTTTGAAGAAACAGTGGTAGCTGACT
>JBBPCY010000001.1:37156847-37173576 GCA_037974405.1 Brachyalestes nurse
TTCTACCTTATTCCTTATGCTACATCTTCTACAAGCAAGTTAGATGCATTAGGTTTTGTAAGTGTGGTGGCAAAAAAAAACAACAACAATGCAATGAAATATGCACTTTCAATACAAAATACAAGTATTTTTGGAAACAATTACTTCAGTACTTAAGTGAAATTTGACTGTATGAATTTCACTTGTATTGGAGTAACATTTGACTAGTGGTATCAGTACTTTCACTTAAGTAATGAAGTTAGGTACTTTGTCCTCCTCTGATCACCTACCCAAACATTGCAGAACAAGTATGCCCCACCACGGCAATAGTATTCCCTAATGCCAGTGGTCTCTACACTAGCCTTGCCTAAAAAGGGACTATGGCCAAAAGGACAGATGCTGGAGCTCCTAAGCTCCCTTCTGCCAGTGTCTGCACCACTGCTAGCTTGGTTATTTTTAATAGGCCTGTAGATCAGTGGCTATGCTAGCAGGCAGGATTATTTGACAATACATAGATTCTCAGTGTCTGTGACATGCTACGTTGCGATGAGTAATGGATGAAAATCAAGAATTCAGTAACTCTAAAGAGGCGTTTTATATGGGGACACTCCTAAAATGTGTTTAATCTTCAGGTGATTTGCGACGAAACACTTCATATAATCAATTTGAGACGAATTGAATTTTCAGGTGAGAAGTGTGGCACATTTATTAATGCCATCATAACGGTTGTTTAACCAGCACTGTGTGGATTTTAGCCTCTGATATGTTTACTTTTAGTAGCAATTGCTGCTGACTGTTTGAATGAATGAATGAGCATCAGTGGATTAAAAAAAATATTCATATGTGAGGTGAAGCTCAGCTCCATTTGGTTTGAAGCTCGGCTCCAAGTGTTTGATGACTGAACAATTTGTTACTACCTCACATTGCTTGGAAGATTCTTACCATTCTTATCCACTTACACACAAGCACCCACATTCACACTTCACTACACGAAGATCTGCAACAATAAACCGGATCAGCAGCCCCATGGTTTGCAATTCAAAAAATGTGTTTTTCAACACTACACTGAGTTAACAGTAACACTTTTGACTGAAACACCACACACTTGTTTACTAGGGGTTCAGGCCAGCTATGACGGGAATGTTTTTTTCTATGGTCGACAGTGGCGGTATAAATTAGCTGTCCTTACACCCACTTCTACGTCTGCTAGAGGGACAACTTAGATAAGCTGAACATTTCCTGTGTCTTTCAACCCACAGCTGTGAAGATAAACAGCACCCAGTCTTAATTAGCGGCGAGGCCTTAGCATGCTTGTGAATGGAGCCTTTTGCTTGACTGCAGTTTACACCTGATAGTATTTCATTACATTGACGCTGTGAGGGGGGCAAGTTACAGCTTGATGGCCAGACACACAGACCAAAATGTAAGATCAATTGTAGAAAGGAAAAAAAAAGGAGCCAAAGCCTTGATTCCAAAGTCTTAGCTTGGGGCAAAAGTACTGCTGTGATTGTAGACATGTAGTAACAAATGCATCACCTCCATGCACTCTTCACTTTTCATTCATTAAGATCAGAACATCTGGTGCTTTCCTGGCTGAAGCTCTCTTTGTCTGGGTAACAGGTTACGTTCATGGTTTATTCATGACATTCTTGTCCCAGAGCGTCTCTTTCTCCGTGCAAAGTAGCAAATGAAAGAGAGCCACAGCCTGTCGCCTGAATATGTTTGATAAAAATCTGTTGTGTGCTGGAGGAATGGCAAAGTGCATGACCTTCACACTCTTCAGGCAGTGTTAGGCTGACTTTGCGTGTGTTAGTACAGTACTGTGTAAAAGTCTTAGGCACCTGTGCGAATTATTTGAAACCATTTATATCCGCAGTGAGTTTCTTCTGCCAGCAAAACTTTATAATAAATGTAACCAGACATGAAATCAGTAAAAAGTATCAAGATTTCATTTTTTTTCCAGAAAAGTGGACTTGTGAGCTGTTTAGAAGAACATGGGTTTGGTTAGTGACAGTTATTGTGTGGATTTACATAGTTCCATTAGCAACACACAATCTAATGAAGTAAAAAGAGCCAACCCAGGTATTTTGGAAAGAGTTTTGGAAATGTTCAAGCAAACACATATATATTAAACTATGGTTTATTTTAAGTACTTTTGCACAGTACTGTATAAGAAAATGGAAGTATAGTACAGTGCTCAGAACCAAGGAGGTAGAGATGGGAGTTGGCCTTATCGTTAGAGTCCCCTGTGATGCCACAGCCATCTGTTGCCTGGGAGCTCCGAGAGAACACAAATGGCTTTGTGCTTTCTGGGGTGAGGTACAGTGAGGTAGAGAGGCAGGTCAGATACAGTGAGGTAGAGAGGTAGGTCAGATACAGTGAGGTTGGCAACATCCAACCCTCCGTCCTCCACTTATTTCCACTAATTCAAGACTAGGCCCTCTCTGTGAATGTTGAAAAATTTGACACTAAAGGCCACTTTAACATTTCAAAAATATATTTGGAACACACCTGTAAAGACTCATGTAAATAGTTTGTAGAGTCTGGCTCAAATAACAATAAAATGTGTTTTCTCAGGTTGTTCCGCATACTGTACATACCCAGATCTCCTAAGTGAGACAGCTTGTGATTTTTACCAGCCAGCTGTATGGGGGTTGGCCAAATAAGGATGTTGAGTGTTTTTGGACCTTTCCCATTCATTCTTCACCCAATCTCAAAATATTTTCTCTATATCGTGCATGGAATTTATTAACAGGTTTGACAAAAAATATAGGAATACAACCTATATTTTACCATTTTAGTGTTTTATATGAAGACAATGCGTCACAATACATTATAATAACATAAGGGTGTGATAACTATTGCAGTTCTGTGTTACAAATCAGTTTAGGATAAACCAAAATCATGCGGTAGCTATTGTTAAAATTTGTTTGAAATGATTTTATGGTAAAAGGTGTTGAATTGGGACTCCAATTGTAATTTCAAAGGTGTGTCTGATCAGTGAGTGATTACATTAGATGTTAGAATGTTCAGGCTGAGTACTTAATTCAAAGTTTACTGTGTGTGAGAAGTAAATATGACGCCCACAGTAATGATCTAAAGTATGACAATTACTTAACTGTTTATTCTGAACAGAATGCGACATGACCAACTACTTTGAAATGAGGCCAGACGAGAGTCCAAGCACTCCTTTCAACAAAATGGTTTGCCATGTTGATTTTTATCACTGATAGCAGCTTTTTAATACTGGATATGATGGATATTCCTACTACGTTTCCCCACTATCTCTGCCATGCTAATGCCTGATTCCCAATAGTGTCAACTGCTTTGGAAACATACACTTTTTCACAGATCCTAAAGAAATTCCTACTTGTTTTTTTATAAAATGGTCAGTTTGTGGGACATTCGTCATTGTTGGTTTGACTACATCTTCACAATTAGCATAGCTTTGTATCAACTGTGGATGCTTCCATGTTCAACTCTGAAGCTAATAACAAACATCTGAAAATGGCTTGAAATAATACATCATCTATAGAAATCACAGGATTCTTTTAAAACAATGGATTTGAGAGATGTTCATGGTATCCCCACCAAAAAATCTGAAGCAAATTAGTGAGTCTGTACATTTTAAAAATGCTTTGAAAGGAAGGCATATGCATTTTTACACATATAATATAAACCCTGTTTATTTGTTATGAAGTTTTTGGTGCATTCTTCATCGTTTGTTTCACTACAGCTTTACAGTTAGTGTAGCTTTTGTCTACTGTGTACTCTGCCATGGAAATCTCTGAAGTGAATAAGTGAGTCGCAGTCTGTCACAATATTATAAATTATTTGACATGGATAGTATATATACCGTATATTTCATAATTATTTATCCTAAAATTCATTCATCAATCTTTTCTCATTGTTTGCTTCACTACGTTTTCCCAGCTGGCATAATGTTGCATCTACTATGAGTCTCTGAGTCAAATAACAAAAGCCAAGATGGGTAGAAATGATTTATACTCTATAGTGGATTCTTTTAGAATCTATAGTGGATCTGTAGTGTTCTATAGTGGACTCTTCCCCCACAAAGTCTTCACAGTTAGCATAGCTTTGCGTCCACCATGCTAATCTCTGAATCTAATCACAGTCTCTGAACTTTAGACTCTTCACCCTGACTTTAAAGTGAGAGTGATACTGGGTTAAAATGCTCTCCAAACAGGACCGCCTCCCTTAAGCACCTGGCATTCATATGCGTTCCGGACTGAAAGGCCCCAGGGGAGAGGGAGCTCGACTGTATACTGGCGATTCCATAGAAACGCATGTCACCGAGCGCAAAACATACAATCAAAGACCGTCTAATTCCTTACTCTTACTGAACACACACTGCAGTCAGGAAGAAAGAGAGCTCGTAAAACGACATGCTCAATCATGACCACCCTTTTCAAGGTCTGTGCCCACCAGCAAGCATACACCAATTATTCAGAATAAGAAGCTAAATTCAGGGCTTCTAAAGAATGACATCATTGATGGTAATGCACATTTACAAGTTCAGTTTCTATAGAGCTGTGTTTTCAAATAGGTACTTTCACTTCTACTCCAATTCATTTGTGAGGAAGCTTCTTTCTCAGTTCCACATTGAGTTACTACTTTTTGTGTTTAAATTTGGATTCTGCTTGTTTTGCATTGGCTCTGGTTTGTTACTGTCTACGTCTCATACTTTTGACCTTTTGACATTTAGGTTCTTATGATGAGGGATGTAGGATGTCATTAAATGTTCCGCTGCAGGTCTGTAAGGATACGTTTTGTTTTTATTTGGCCTGATATTTGGCCTTCTACTCGCAGAAGTAAGTTTTGCTTGTCTACTTTTACTTCTATTTCACTGAACAGCCTTTTTTACTTAAGAACTCTTGCAGTTAGAGCATATAAATAAAATCATTATTCATGTTTCATGTTCAGTTACATTGTGGATTATTTTATTATGTCCAAAAATATCAAAGCAGATTGACCAATTCAGCTCCTATAAAAGGGGAACCCATTGCTCCCATATACACCAGTCATCCGCAACATTAAAACCAATGAAGGGTGAAGTGGATAACATTGATTATCTTGTTATAGTGTCACCAGTCAAAGGGGTCGGATATATTTGGCAGCAAGTGAACAATCAGTTCTTGAAGTTGACTTGTGGGGAAAAATGGGCGAGCATAAGGATGTGACATGGGCCAAACTGTGATGGCTGGACGACTGGGTCAGAACATCTTCAAAACAGCAGGTCTTGAGGGGCGTTCCCAGTATGCAGTGGTCAGTACCAACCAAAAGTGGTCCATGGAGGGACTGGTAACAGGGTCATGGGTACCCAAAGCTAACTGATGCACGTCAGGAGCGACAGTTAGTCTGGCCAAATGCCACAGAAGAGCTACTGTAGCACAAACTGGTAAAAAAAGGTAGATAGAAGAGTGTCAGTGCATCATAGCTTGGTTTGAGCAGCCTGACAAAGAGTCCAAGGTGTTGACGTGGCCTTCAAATTCCACAGATCTAGTCCGACCCATGGAGGCCCCGTCTCTCAACGTGTAGGACTTAAAGGATCCAGATACCACAGTGCACCTTCAGAGATCTTGTCGAGACCATGCCTCGAGTCAGCTGTTTTGGCTCCTACATAATGTTAGATGTTGGTAGTTTTAACATTTTTGCTGATTGTTGAACAGCTAGTGCAACTTCCATAGAAAATCACTGGCGATATTAGGGCAAATACTGTAGCAGCCATATATTCAATCGCCATGCTCAATGCTGAGTGTGAGCTACAGGGCCCCTTTACATTAGCTGTAGAGAATTGCTGTTCAGAAGGAACAATTTAAAGGAAAAATAAGAAAATGAAGAAGTGTCATTGTCTTAGGGGTGTTGGGCAACTTTCTGGTGCCAAATCAAACATTCTTGAGGGCCTCATTATGGGCAACTCTGTGCCAGTGCACTATAAAGGCAGTGTACTATAGTTGTGTCGTTTTAGGAACCTTGCAAAGCCTGTTAGAGTTTCTCTCTCTCTCTCTGTCTCCCTCTTTCTCTCCCTGTTAGGTTTCGGTAGCCCGTGCTCTGTGGTTGTCAGGCTGTGTCAGGCAGGGAGGCGGGTTGCTGCGCTGCAGAACCTGTTTGGTCACTGGGTTTACGTTTATCTGTCAGAAGGTGTATTCTAGACCAAGTGAGCAAAGGTATCAGATTGAGCAGAAGTTGAGAGGAGTCAACATCTGCACCTGCATCTCGTCACACAGAGCCCTCACATCAGCATCTCCAGGTAAGACCTGCCTACGTAGCAGCAAATCTGAAATATTACATTCAAGGACAAAATCTGAGGAGATGTGTCTTGGAGTGTGAGGAGCTAAAAGAAATGTTGTATAAGGTTCCATATTGCCTGTTTGGGCTGAGTGTGTTTTAGGAAGGTGTGGTTTGGCCAGAACCTGATGCTGTTTGCTGGGGCACACTTTGACGGTGATACATAAATTGTGGATATAGTTAAAGTGCACTGTTTGCTCTTTTCTTTGTTGTCAATTAACACTGAATTTAAATGTGGTCATAAATCAGCTTTGCATTTTCAGCATTGCCTTATTTGTCAGTGTGATCAATTTTTTAGCACAATTGGGTTTTTTTTCCCTTTAAACTAACTTTTGAGATATAAAAATGTACATTGTTAAACACAACATACCTTTCAGGGTAGAAATGCCATCACTAGGGTGGTCACACCCCTTAAGGATGCGTCTTCAGTATCTTTAGTTATTAAATATGAAATCAAGTTCATATTTAATAACTAAAGTTATCACTTTTCCTATATACATTGATTATATTTATATGTGTTCCCAAAGTCCAAAAAAAGGCCCTTTGACTTTGTAAAAGGAATATAATGTACCTTTACAACTCATGTAAGGCACATAACTTGACATTAATGGATTTATGTTTGTATCTCAAGTAACTACAGTTTACAGGAACAGTACATTTTGTTTTTCTTGATTTTTTCCCCCTGCTTGCTAGCATTCATATTAGTTTCAATTGAGTTGACTTTGCTCGATCAAGCACTTAGATAAGAGAGGTATCTTAGGTGGAATGTTTAAAGCTTGGATAGTAAATAATAACAATACAGAATGTGTGAAATTCTGTCCTGTACACTGTAAGACTAAGCGTACTAGGAATTTGTCATAAGAAACCATCCTCACTAGGAAATATCATCGAGGTGTTTGCAGTGTTTTGTGAATAGTTAAAGCAAACCTACTCTTCTGCATTTATTCAAGCCATCAGCTACACCATCAGGAGGTGAATCCAGACTGTTAGAAGAGGGAAAAAACACTAATCCCTGTAGAGCTATAGCCCTGAAGGAGCCCAGTGTGACCACCTAGCTTTGAACTATAAGGGACTACCTGTGGGCCCACACATGGGTGTGGTCTTGCAATGTTATTTATCATTGTCAATGTCATTTAAATACCTTTATTTTAGCAGTTGACTGTGAATTGTATGGGTTTAATTATTCCACAGGTCCGTTTGCTTTGGGTTTCGGACACACCAGTCAAGGCAGTGACCACGGAAAAAGCTGTTTAGTTATTTAATGTTTTCGAAAGGATGAGTTAATTAATGATTAAGGGGTGTAATGGTCACTGTTTATGGTCATGGTGTTAATAGGCAATCAACCACACCCTTTCTATTATAATGCAGAGAAACTAATGCATGTGGCTAAGGCAGTGTTTGCCCTGAAAAGGTGTAGAAAGGTGTTAATGTGAGGAGTGTTAGAGAGAGAGAGAGAGAGAGAGAGAGAGAGAGAGGTATGCAGCTGGGCCTGGTACGCGGCATATCAACCTTCACTCATCTGAACAGACAGGTTTTGCACATTCATCTCAAACCCAACACCATGCTTGTCATTCCACTGCCATGAGCTGGTCTGGCGCTAACACACACACACACACACACACATAATTACTGTTTTAAAAGACAAAATGCTGAAGGTTTAATTAATGTTTTTATTTGTAATGGGCTCGTCAAGCACCAAAAAGACAGAAAAGTACGGATATCCTTTTAATTCAATGGAGGGATATCTTAACAATCCCAGGAGTCTGTTCCCATCAGTATCAGCTGAGCTGAACCACTAAACTGGCCAACTTATAGTGGATCCAGGCCTCTAGCTAAACTGAACTGGCCTAGGCCTCTGTGAGTTTTCATGAGTGACTATTTTTCTTTGTCTTCCGTCTTTCAGCACAAAAGGTGAACATTGATCTATTGGCCATTTTCCTCTTGGCTTGAATGATCATGAATGATCTCTTCAGTGTCTGGGCGTTACCCGATTCATCATAGGCTTATTGTTATACACAATATGTGCATGACAATTACAGTGTGTGAGAAGTGCTACAGAAGAACTCTGCTCTACTTATTAAGTTGTAGCCTACAGTAACGCAGTAATATCTGAAATGGGTGTGTCTGTAATTAGCTGGAGAAGTGCATTTAATGCTTAATGATAGATAGTTCTGACAGACACAATTGAGGTTGGAAATTTGTGTAAACCAAATACCAAGACACATAGGTCTCTAGCTAAACTAAGGGGACGCAGGTTTCTAGCTAAACTAAAAGGACACAGGTCTCTAGCTAAACTAAAGGGATGCAGATCTCTAAACTAAAGGGACACAGGTCTGTAGATAAACTAAAGGGATGCAGGTCTGTAGCTAAACTAAAGGGACACAGGTCTGTAGCTAAACCAAAGGGACGCAGGTCTGTAGCTAAACTAAAGGGACGCTGGTCTCTAGCTAAACTAAAGGGACGCTGGTCTCTAGCTAAACTAAAGGGACGCTGGTCTCTAGCTAAACTAAAGGGACGCAGGTCTCTAGCTAAACTAAAGGGACGCTGGTCTCTAGCTAAACTAAAGGGACGCTGGTTTCTAGCTAAACTAAAGGGACGCAGGTCCACAAGCTAAAAGGTTTCTAGCTAATCCGAAGGGTCATAGGTCTTTAAGTAATCAAAAGCCACATAGTTTGCAAATGAAAGTAAAGGGACACAGGCCTCTAGATAAACTAAAAACAGTACAGGAACATAGGCCCCTAACAACAGTACAGGGGTATAGGCCCCTAACAACAGTACAGGGCCTTTAGATAAGGGCCCCTAACAACAGCACAGGCCTCTAGATAAACCTAACAGCAGTACAGAGACATAGACTCTTAGCAACAGTACAGGCACATAGACCCGTAGCAACAGTACAGGCACATAGACCCCAAGCAACAGTAAAGGCTGTGGACTGACTATTTTTATTAGCCAATGTCTCACATTTTCTCAAGTTCAGGACAAATAAAATAATGTTCTTATTTTTTTGCTTGCTGGTGGTGCGCCGCTCTTAATTTCTTAATGTCTTTCATCTCTTAATTCCCAGGGTACCCATTACATCATTGGCTAATCAGAGCATCACCGTAGTTCATGAATAGCACTGTTAAGGATCTCTGCTCCACTGAGTAAAGTTGTAAACAGTGATAACGCAGTGGGAGAACTTGAAAGTTCTAGCATATACAGCTGAGATTCAGAATGCCTGTAAACATTTATATCAACCATGACCTATGATTTCATCCTTTTCTATGTAATTTAAGTCATGATGACTCCAATTTCAGCGTGTGCACTGTACTGTGTACTGTGTAATACACTATCTAGCAAATTCAGATTCAGTTCCTGATTAATTGTCTTTGTTCTGTGCGACAAGTATCTATATTTTCCTCGCCCTTCGAAAGCGTAGCATGAGTCGACAATTTATTTAGAGTAATTGCATCTGTAGTTATCATGAGTCTGTGATGTCATTATAATGATTGCTAATTATTTGGCGCTGTCATGCCCAGTAAACATGGCAGAATTAATGGAACCAATAGAAAGAATGGATCAGCATGTGTAGTTATCCTAATGGTCCTATGATGTCATTATAATGATTCATAACACACACCACCCCAATTTCATTTCAGTACTGTCATGCCAAAACCTTAGAACTCCCTTTTATGCCCTTTTGACCTCTAAAAATGAATGGACCCATAGAAATAGGACAACATTACTGGGAATAAAATCTCATTCATATCTATTAAAGTTGAGAACCTATAGTTTAAATGGTCTATGTCAGGCAAAAAACAGAAATGTGTTTACTTTTTTGAAATAAGACTTTTATGTTGTATGTAAACACTATCCAGAGGCTCCATATGTGGAAATGAAGCTGCAAAAACAGCCAGTGCTTCTATGATTTATAGTAAAGTTTGAGGGAGTATTTCAGCTCAGACTGCTTTTTTGAGCCTCAGTACAGGCCATCAGAACAGAGGTTATTTACATATATCCATCTTAAAGGTACATAAACAGGTCTAAAGACCTCAGTCAAAAATTGGCCCTTTAAAAACATGTAAAATAAATCACCAGCAAGTTCTTCAAGTGCTTTAATTTGACAAGAATTTGGTTTGTTTTAGTATCATTAGGAATTTCTTACTTGAGTAATTTAAATTCAGATTTCTTGAGTAATTAAGAAATGAATGACAAAAATCATGCTTGCACATGATCTGGGCGAGATTCTGTTAAAAACACTGTTTGCTTTAGTTCAGTGATCCAGCTGAGTGAGTGGGGGCACCCAGGTCCTCTCACATGTCAGTGCAACCACGAAATAACATGACATAACACACTCCAACATCCGTTTATGGAAACAGTGTGTCAAAAGCTGTGCCTGCTGATAATTTAAACACTGAAAAGTCATCTTCTTTCTTTTGACAGATTACTTAAACACCTCTCAGATGTGATATGCAGCAGTAAACGTAATCAGAGATGATGGTGAGGAAAAAATAAATGTTTAGTATTCTTGGTCTCGTAATTAAATGATAAAATTATGCTAATTAAAATATAATAAAAAGTGTAAGCAGAGTGTTAACATTTTTCCAAATTTTGAATTCTGCCTTACATGAATGCCCTTTTTTCAGAACGGGGAAATACAGAGCTCAACCTCCTCAGGCGAGGTCTTGGACACGGGGAAAGGAGCCAGGCTGGATGTTGGACTTAAGGGTCCTTCAGTTAATCTACAAGAAGGTTACAAACTTCTTTTTTTAAGATTTGAAATACGATACAGTGTATATATGTACTGTACCTGTACACACTGATATACTAAACATAACATCACTATTTACTGTCAAATGTTATGTGTATTTAGTCTTTTTAGTTTTATTTGGTATATTTAGCAATACACTTACTGCTCTTCTTACTGTTTTAAATAGTATTTTCACAGATACCTAATACTATGTGTGTGTATATATTTGTGTATATGTGTATTCACTCCGCATTTATTTCCACTTTGTAGATCAAGAACAGATTGTTGCCGCCACAATCCACTTAGACCACCTCCCTAAAGATGATGTGCTGAAATTGCTGAAGATCATTCAGCCTTACGACAAGAACCTTGAAGTTAAGACCAAGGGAGGTCTAAACGCTGGAGTGGTAAGTGACGTGCAGTGCGAAGAGGAATATGGATATGTGATTATAGAGTAACAAACACATAAATATTATTATACCATTACTTCATGCCATTTTTGTTCCATCTATGCTTTCTCATTTCCTCTTTTTTCAGAGACTTGGTGATCTACTTTTGAAGGGTGAAACCCCAAAGCTTGCAGATCCACAACTTCAAGCACCATCAGTTGAAGTCCGTGGGATGAATGGAAAGTTGAATTCCCCAAATATCAAAGGTGACCTCACATCTCCATCAGTCAATGGAGAACTCCCACAGATCAAACTGAAGGGCTCCGTACCTGACCTGAGTTTGGGGGAAAATGGCAAATTCACAATGCCAACTCTTGGCATGTCTGGGCCCAAAGTTCAGGGTGCTAATCTAGATGGCACCATCGAAACCCCTGATGTCCACGTCTCTTCCCCAACACTGAACTCTCCAGATGTCTCTGCAGAAATTAAGAAGCCTGCCCTGAACTTGAAGACTCCAAATTTTAAGATGCCAACCTTCGGTTCTAAAAAACCTAATTTAGATGCGGATGTTGAAGTAAGTACTCCAGATTTGAAAGCTGATCTGGAATCTCCAGATCTGAGTCTGTCAGTCCCAAAGGCTCATGGAGAACTCAAAGCGCCAGAGGTGGATGTGAATTTGCCCAAAGTGGAAGTAAAAGGGCCAGACCTGAAGGCTGGCGTTCCTGGTGTTGATGTTGAAACTCCCTCCGGAAAATTCAAACTACCTAAGCCCAAATGGACTCTGTCAAAGCCTAAAGTAAAGGGTCCAAGTGTTGATGCCAACATCAAGACACCAGAGACTGAAGTCTCTGTACCAGATCTGAAAGCTGACATCAAGACCCCAGAGGTTAATGCGACTTTACCCAATGCTGAGCTCAGAACCCCTGATGTTGACATTAGTATACCAAATCCTGACATAGATGCCCCCTCTGGAAAAATTAAATGGCCCAAATTCAAGAAACCCAAGGGGAAAGTGAACATTGATGCAGACATGGAGACTCCAGATGTGAATTTATCTGCCCCAGAGGTAAATGCAGATATCAGCACACCAAAAGTTGATATAGATGTACCATCAGCAAACCTTCAAACGCCTGGGGTCGATATCACAACAAAAGACATTGACATTGAATCTCCCTCTGGCAAAATCAAGTGGCCCACTTTCAAGAAGCCCAAGTTTGGAGTGTCTGGCCCAAAGCTCAAAGCCCAGAGCTTGGACGGTAGTTTATCCACACCTGACCTGAATCTGTCCACCCCAGAAGTTAAAGGAGATATCAGCACCCCAAATGTTGATTTGACCTTACCCAAGGCAGAGATAGAAACCCCAGATGTCGACCTCAAAGCTCCTAAAGTAAATGTTAATGCTCCTTCTGGGAAACACAAGTTCCCCACTCTCAAGCTACCAAAGATAAACTTGAATAAACCAAAGGTGGAAGGGCCAAATCTTGATGCTGACATAAAGACACCAGATTTAAGTGTCTCATCTCCTGATTTAGACGTGACCCTGCCCAAAGCGGAAGTTGACGTACCAAGCTTGGATGTCAAGGCACCAGATCTCAAACTCTCTGCACCGAAAGCACCAGACCTAGACATCAAAGCTCCAGATGCAGACCTGAAGGCCCCTTCCGGCAAAATCAAGTTTCCTAAAATAAATTTCTCACGGCCAAAAGTGAAAGGGCCAGAGGTAGATCTTGAGGGAAAGGTTAAAGGGCCCAATATTGATGTCGCAGTCCCTGATATCCCAAAGGTTGAGGGGGAAATCAGCACTCCCACATTGAATTTGCCCAAAGCAGATCTAAAGGGACCTGAACTAAATGTCCAAACACCAGAGCTAAACCTCTCAGCACCTAAAATTGAAGGAGATGTCAGTGCACCCTCCGTCAAAGTAGATCTCCCTAGTGCTGACCTCAAAAAGCCAGACCTAAACCTGAAAACTCCAAATGTCGATGCCCCATCTGGAAAACTGAAGATACCTCCTTTAAAGATGCCTAAATTTGGTGTCTCTAAACCAAGTATAAAGGAACCAAAAGCACCAGATGTAAATGTGAACTTACCCTCTGCAGATCTAAAAGGGCCTGACCTGGATCTAAAAGCACCTGACCTCAGTGTCTCTGCTCCAAATATTGAGGGTTCTGTTGTTGCTCCAGCTTTAAAAGCAGACTTGCCTAAAGCTGACCTGAAAGCTCCACGTCTAGACCTTCAGGCAGAAACACCAGATCTTAACCTCTCTGCACCAAATGTAGACCTAAAACTACCAAAAGTAGATGTCAAGAGTCCTGATGTAGATCTAAAAGTCCCAGATATTGATGTTCATGAACCATCTGCAAAAGCAAAGATTCCCCACTTCAAACTGCCCAGATTTAATCTCACTGGGCCAAAGATCAAAGAACCCAAAGTGAATGTTGGTGCAGACCTGAAGGCACCAGATTTAGATGTGAATTTACCCAAAGCCGATCTCAAAGGGCCTGATCTTAACCTGAAAACGCCTGACCTGGATCTCTCTGTTCCCAAAATTGAGGGCTACGTTGCAGCTCCGGCTGTAGATTTAGATCTACCCAGAGCCGATCTGAGCGCTCCACGTGTTAACATTGACGCAAAAACACCAGATCTCAGTCTCTCAGCCCCAAATGTAGACGTGAACTTGCCAAAAGCAAACATTGAGAGTCCCGATATAGATCTGAAAGTTCCAGATGCTGATGTTGACATACCTTCTGGAAAAGGAAAGATGCCACACTTCAAACTGCCCAAATTTAACCTCACTGGGCCAAAGGTGAGAGAGCCTAAATTGGATGCCCAAGCAGATTTAGATGTTTCTGTCCCAAAGATTGCCGGAGAAATAAAGACACCAGATGTTGACCTAAGTCTACCGAAAGCTGAAGTCAGCGTACCTGATGTTGATGTGAAATTACCCAAGGCTGAAGTTAACGCCCCTGAGGTTGATATCAAGTCTCCCGAGTCTTCTGCAAAGTACAAGTTTTTTACTTTCAAAAAGCCCAAAGCTGGTGTATCTTCTCCAAAAGTAAAGATACCAGAAGCTGAAATCAATGCAGGTGTCAAAACTCCAGATCTCAACCTTGCAGCCCCAACAGTACAGGCGGATGTTAAAGCTCCAGATGTCAGTTTGAACATGCCCACAGCTGACATCAAAGCTCCCGAGGTTGACGTGAGCACTCCAGAAGTTAACATGGAGGCTCCGAAAGGAAAATTCAAATTTCCAACGTTGCGCTTTTCTGGCCCAAAAGTGAAATCTCCTGAAGTGGAAGTTGCTGCTAACGCTGAAGGCTCTGACCTGAGCGTGTCTACCCCCAAAGTTGAATCTCCTAATCTTGAGTTGAATTCACCCAAAGCTGAAGTTGAAGTTGGATCTCCAGGCGTCAACATCGATGCTCCTAAGAACAAATTCAGATGGCGCTTCAGAAGATCGAAAGACAAATCACAGGGAGCAGTTGTAAATGTTCCCGACGCACCAAAAGTTGACGGTGGAGAGGTCAGCGCCGGCGCAAATGTGTCACTTCCAGAAAATGTTCCTGTGTTCAAGATGCACACACTGCCCAGTCTCAACTATGGAAACATTATGCAGGAGATCTGTGGGGCTGTGGACTTGAACCGTGATCCCACCAAGGCACTGGCGGAGGCATCAGTTCCGCAAGTCAAAGCAGAGGTGAAAACGTCCTCTGGGTCTTCAGATGAGAACAGACAAACACAACATGTGGACATCATAGAAAGACTAAAACTGGCTGCAGCTCGCTCTATGAATGATCTGACTGCTCTTTCAGAGTCCGAGACAAGTCCTGAAGCTGACGCGTCCGCGGGTCCGAACAGTCCTACAAAAGAGAAAAGAGGAACATTTAAAGTAACACATCCTGATGCTGGCAAGAATCATCCAGTCGTGGTCTCGGCCAGTGAGGCAGACAAAGTGAGGCAGACAAAGAGTCTTAACAACATGCTTGGTTTGCCCACCAACTCTGACACAGACGAGGTTTAACAGAATAGTGGGGCTTAATTACACAAGTCAACAGGTCAAAATCATCAGAGATAAGTTTATGTGGGTTTGTAGTGTTTTTCATGCTGATTTCAAATCTGTGTTTAGTTTTTCCCGCTTGTACAGTGTTTGTGATGACGCTACTTATATACTGCATGATAGTTGGTATAATTAGTATATAATAATCATATGCTAAGCGTTTTTGAAGAAACAGTGGTATCTGACTGACATTGATCATTATATCTATGCCACAGTGTGACTTCACACTGAAAATATTGAAACAGTTACCTGATTGGTGGCTGTGGTTTAATAAAAACCGCATGCAAGTCTATTGCAAATCTAATATTACTCATAATTCACAAAGTTGATGTGACTGAAGAAAACTGAGCGCAGAAATCAGCATGAAAAACTGCTTTAGAAAAGTGTGTTGTGGTTTCTGAAGATTACAAAAAAAAATTGTTGACCTGTGCCATTAGTGCTTAAATTGTGCAGAAATTACTTCTAATGAAACAGCAAAGTGGAAACAATTTTATGGTCTCATTACTTACTGTTCAGGTGTACATCCACATGTTTCAGTAAAAGCATTCTAACTTAATATTTCAGTTTACAAAAAATATATATATTTATTTCAAGATCAATCATTTCTGTCATTGAAGCCTACAGTGAGCAGATGCTAGAAGACAGACAAGGAAGACTCGCTAGAAGACTCGTCTGTGCTACACACAGCTCTATCACGCAGTTACATCAACAGGATCTGAATTTAGTAGTTCTTTACATTTAAAGTAGACTGAGAAAATTTGCACAAGTCTGTTAACAGGCATTTGCATCAAGCTAATAGTAGTGAATACTGGCAGTTATAGCAGCTCTCTAAAATATCTGTATATATCTGAAGCTCGTAACAGACAAGAAATACATTTTATTTTTACTTTGGCTGTAACACTGTTGATGTTGACTCTTTCATAAACTTAAAGCTTGTCTCTGAAGAACCTATATGCTTAGCTAACTCATTTAATCTACTGAGGCCAATGAAAAGTCCACTCAATCAGTCACTTACACAGTTTAATATGTGTGATGTGATATTACCAGAGGTGGACAGTAACTAAGTACATTTACTTGAGTACTGTACTTAAGTACAGTTTTGAGTATCTGTACTTTACTTGAGTAGTGTTTTTTTTGGAAACTTACAACTTTCACTTCACTACATTTGAAAGACAAAACCGTACTTTTTACTTCACTACATTTCTATCAAGGTTCTCGTTACTTGTTACCTTCAGTTCTGAAAGTGGGTGTTACTGTCTCACTTTT
>JBBPCY010000001.1:37178167-37189429 GCA_037974405.1 Brachyalestes nurse
GAGAGATAGAGAGAGAGAGAGAGAGATAGAGAGAGAGAGAGAGAGAGAGAGAGAGAGAGAGAGAGAGATAGATAGAGAGAGAGAGAGAGAGAGAGATAACAGGGTTAAGATTACATTGTTCTCAAACATCTAACTGAAGATAAACTGAGAGTCATGTGAGTTCAGGACAAAGTTGAAGGCAGTAAAAGAAACAGAGTCAGTAAAACTGAACAGTTTATAAACACTGGAACAGTAACTGAGACCGGGCAGGAACCGGGACCTGGAGGACGAAGGCTTTGGTTTTAAAAATAAAAAAAAATAAATAAAAAAAACCTTCCAAGTTACATCAAAACAACACATTCAGGAAATTCATGATATTTTAAACAAAAACCGAACATGCTGCCAGGCTGGACACACTGTACTGTACCACAAAACACAATTCATTTATAAAGGGCTTTCCTTAAATGACTTAACTGTGTTTATGAATTTAAAGGTACTTAGCCGAGTTTAAAATGCATATTTTGTGTTTGTGAGTATAATACAACAAGGTTTAAATATCAATCCTGGGGAAAAAACTCATAAGCCTGTACTATTGATTACCATTATTGATAACAGACTCCTTAAAAATCAAAATGCTGGACCTGGAAACAGATGGAACTTACCAACTCCAGTGATGAGGAGGAGAAATGAGGCCAGCACCACTCTCCTGTTCTTCTTTATTAAAGGATGAGATGTCCACCTGAACACAAACACACACAAACACACACAAAATATAATTCAGCTCAGGAACATGTGAGGACATTTGATTGTCACACTATAAACACACAGTTTATTATAATCTCAAATTTTACAGTCATTGGCCATTTCTAATGTATAATTTAAGCAATTCTTCTGCATAAAATCTAATTTATCTAATTTCTCCTCAAATGAAGCGAACAAGAAATGACATTTTGGCCTAAAATTTGCTTTAGTTTGCCTTAGGTTTGTACCCAAATCATCACACACACACACACACACACACACACACACACACACACCTCAAACAGTGTGGAGTGATTTCTTAATAGACCTAAATATGTGGTTTCTAAAAACTAAATAAAAGTACAGAATTTTCAGGCTTCAGGCTGGAACTATTGCTTTAAGCTACGTCACCTGTAGACAAATCAAGGAGCAGCAAACTAACAAAAGCAAAGTGGAGCTGCAGTTCCTCAAGAGAACCTCCACAGAAACAAGAAACCATGATCCGCACGAACGAGAGCAAGAGGCTACAACTACAGAGGAGCTGAATATTAGAGAAAATTGTGACCATTACACTAAATTGTAAACAGTAAGAAAGAATATAGACATAGCTCATCAAAACGTAAACGGAAATTGTGCCCATAGCATTAAATTGTAACCAAAATAAGTAGCGCAGGCCTCGCCTACATCTTCAGTGAATATGGTGAGTCTTCAAAAACAAAACATTCTGCAGTGCTACTTTTTAACTAGATTTTTAAAATCAAGCAATGTCATTATGATATAATCGATTATGTCCTGCCACTGCATCGATGCTTCATCATCCACGTCTGCATCGCGATGCATCGATTATGCGATTAAATTAGGGAATTTAATAGTGTTGAATTAGGGAAATCATCAGGCTGTGCTGCACAGAGGCCCTCCAGGATATGCTTTAGGAAAGCTTATAAGCCATACAGTGACAAATGCCAATAATTAGCCAGCTGTGGAAAGCAAGGCCAGCTGTGGCACCTGAGACCCTGCAAGCTTGTTTTCAAGCTGATTGCTGCCAATCAGCTGTAGAACTGACCAACCAATTTAGATTTGTTCTGCTCAGTTATACAGCTGCAGGTGTCCACAATTGCACATTAATTATATACGTCAGACGTCAGTCATGAAGGTCTGGCTTAGGATTAATGTGATTTTCCTGTTTGCGCTGTATTCTCTTGTACAACAACTCTATGCCCAATCGTCAGAATCAAGTTAGAAACTGTGCCAACAGAGCAACAGTCTGAGGCCTGATACTACTGCCCCACACTTGGGAGGTCAAGTTCTATATTAAAGCATGATGACTACTTTGTCAGCATTCTGGAAAAAAAACAGTGCCAATGTGGGGGTACACCGACACGAAAGAGTATGATGCTTATGAGCACAGAAGCCTATTTAAGGTAAGTTAGTCCAGCGTGCCTATTTTCAACCCCTTGAAGGTCAGCCCCTTGAAGACTCAGACATATGGTCACAGGAAGTCCACCTACATTCCTTCAGTTCTGAGCATGTCACATAATGTCATACTGTCATCTGTTTGTTTTGCAGTCAAAACATTAACATCGGAGTTAATCCCAATTACAAATTTATGCTCGACAGTCTGTAAAACAGTCCTTCTTCCACTGATCAGATGTTTCTGTGTTCTTCTTTCTTGCTGTATCCTTTTCTCAGAAACGGCTTCTTGAACGGCGACTTTTCAGACTGAGAGGTCTTTTCACGCTAGAAGTATCTAGAAATATCTACGGTAGTCATAGATGCACATGAGAAATGTGTGAGGCAGCTTAGGTGTGTGTGTGTAGCTGCTTGTGTAACCATGTGTCTTTTTGAAGGGTAATAACGTCAGAGAGACCTCTGAGAGCAGATTTTGTTGGGAGGACAATGCTATTACTGGATGCAAAATTGGAAGGCTGGAAGAATGAAAGTGGTAGGAAGTATAAAAGTAAAGAGTGGATCAATTACATATTGATTAATTTGATATTACATTTAGGGGTGGCTTTTTTGTAATTGTCTGTCAAAGGACATATATGGGACATACCATGGAGAGGATGTTCAGTGTAAACTGTACAGTATGAATATGGGTTTACCATTACATTTTCTTTAAGGGTAATGAGTTTAAATTAAATTAATGTTTTGGGAGCATATTTGGGGCATTTTTAGGGTTTACACTATAAAAATTTTGAAACACAAATCACAATTGTTTTCACAAAACGTTGGGCGTTAAAAAATTGTGAAACATACCATGTCCTCAATCTATACATTCCATATATGGAAACAAAACTACAAAAAACAGCCTGTTTTGAAATCATGAGGTCACAAAAACCAACACATTTCCCACGCTGCCCAATCATGCTGAGGTCATATACAATGTTTTCAGCTTGGATTGCATTTTGAATGACCATTCAGGGCAGCCAGTCAAAACAGACATCATGTATATATCAGCCTAAAGGCATAGCAGCAAAATTGTGTTTGATTTTAGGGGACAAAGAGAGGTTGTAAAATGGTCATTTACACCTGGAGTAGTGCCAAATAATTTCACCACAGTACCAAATCTTTGTTGTTGCTAAATAAAATTAACTGGGCAATCTGGGCCTTCTGAAAATTGATTGTCTAGAAGACTGAAATGCTGACTTGATGCCATATAGGTTCTGTATTTGTTTTTTGCAACATCAGCAGTCTCCTTCTGGGCAATTTTATTCGAAATCTTTTTTCCCCATCAACTGAAAACTACTGCTCAGCTATTTTTAAAAAAGCACCAAAAAACACCTCTTGTCTAACAGTGACCTAGAAAATCAACCACGAGAGCCTCTTAACTGCAGAAGAGCAGTGTTCCCTGATCAATATGTGGGCCAAAACAAGAAAAAAAGTCAAATCACACAAGTAATAAATTCCACTACCTAAAGTTTAGAGTGCAACGTAAAACAACTGAAACGACTTCCCTGAAAGCACTCTCAGTTTTTCCTATCTCTGGCCAAAGCGAACATGTAAGAGCTCCACAGTCGCGAAGAATAACCGCACACAAAGGGACATCAGACAGTCATAGTGAGACGACTTACTGCAAGTCTGGGTGACTCTGACCCCACCGGCTGAGAAATGAGGCACTTTTAGACGCAAACCTCAAAACTACAGACCAAACCGTCGAGACAGGAAGGAGAGAGAGTGTTAGACATGGAATGTGTGTTCATGAGAAATTTATCAAAACAGATCAGACGGCGTTTGAAATTCTGCACGGCGTGTCTCTCTCTCTCTCACACTTTCTCCCTGGCCACACTTTTTTCTAAAGAAGTGGAGGGTTTTTTCCCTCAAGAAGAGCTTTAGTGCAATGCAGAGACGAGTCTAGTCTCCTGTGCATCAGCGCGAAGCCTCCTAAATCAGCTCGTCATTGTTTCTGCTAAGCAGAGGGAATGCAGCGAGCGTGTCGTTGCTTGCCCTGGATGAACTTGAGGAGATGAAATGTAAACCACATCATAATATATGGCTGCAGGGCTGCCCTTCCACTCAGATTAGGCCCACTTTTCTTCCCTGGCCACCCATATACACCCATTTCGAGCATTAAAAAAAAAGGTAACACTTCAATACACAGAGCTGAGGCAGCTTTCCCGATTAAAATGTGGAAGGAATGAAGAAATTACACAGTAAATGTGGCGCTTCTCTTTCTTTGGTTGCGTGACACAGGTAAGTAATCACTTTGTCCAACAATTAAGGGCCAATTTTGACTGTCAGTGTTTCATCTTTACAAATCTCATTTATTCTAGGCCTCAATCTGGATTCAAAGAAACAATATCTTTAATTTGATGTACAGTATATGCACATTACTGCTCGACACAAAAAGGGAAGGTAGCAGATGATAAAGCACCTAAAGGGAAAGCCTTCAGAAAAAAAAACCCCAAACCCACATCCTATTTCAAAAAACAAGTAAGTTTTCAGTCTCGGTTACTAAGTGTATGTTCAAGTATAAATATTGGCATTAGTAACAAGAATCTGAACTGAGCTCAGTAGCATTACCCCCCAAACTGACTTGAATTAAAGGGAAAGTCATCATTTCTTTTTCTAAATGTAATAATAATTCAATTGTTGAGATGTAAACAAAACCAACAGGATTTAGGGGTCACACATTTTAGTTCTTTCCCAAAACCTCCTGCAAGAGTTATATGTCCTGTTTTAAGTGCTGAAACACTAGTAGATGTGAAAAGAAAGGTTTCTTTATGGACTGTTTTGCTTTCCCTGGCCTTGCATCCACCTTTAAAGAAATAAAAACACACATTTTTACATCTGTAACCTTGCACGCGGACTTTAAGCCACTGTAGAACTTTCAGAACGTTCTACAGAAGCTTCAAACAAGACGTCTGGTTCCATTCGCTTGCACTGTGAAGTTTGCTCCGGGCAGTTTTTTCCAGAATTAAGCATTTCACATCATTTTGCAACTTTTATTCAATTTGAAGAAAACAACAGTTGTGCTTTGCCTAAAAGCTGGTGAGAAGCGAAAAATAAGTGGACTTACTCCCTTTAAGGCTGTAGGAAGGAAGTTGAGAGTGCACTAGGACGCCAGTCTGAGTGAGGAAGGAGGAGAGGCGCAGTGGAAGTTGGAAATGAGGAGGAAAAGTGTAGTTTTACTAACCGAAAGTCTCGTCGAGAGCCTTCAGACTGGCCATCTTCGCCATGAGTGTCCAACGCGCGAGGCGACCGTGAGAGCAGCGCGAGAGAGCGAGCGTCGCTATGGCAGCGGCAGGAGCGTGAACATAAACACGGAGTCTCAGTCACAGCACACCTGCTCCAGCCATGCTTTTCCACGAATAAACCCTGTCCTCTGCTCCTCTACACCCAGCTGAACTCTGAGGAGGCTCCTGAGAAGGTAACGATACACCCCCTCGGGCTCCGGGACGCCTTCCTTCCTCAGCAGCCGCGCGAGAACTTCCCGAGGTACCTCAGCCAGACCCTGCTGTCCTACCAGACACGGAGAAGACCTACTCTCCTACCAGGTTAAGAGAAGAATACAGGGCGTTTCAAAGGGAGGAGGTTCATTCTCCTCCGTAGTTAAGCAGAAGACACCCCAAACTACGTCACTCTATCTTTTTGCCCAGTGACGTAACTGTAAACTTATTTCGACTCCAGTGCCTTCAAAGAAAACACGTAATGAGCGCGCCACCACAGTGTTCATGACGTTTTCTTTAAAAGGCATTGGAGTTCTTAGTAACGTCATCATAAAACTGTTTGTTGTCAGGTGCTTATTCATTTCAGTCTTTATAGTTGGTAGTAAAGATTTTATTACAAGTCCATTATTGTTAGTGTTATAACAAGAATTCTGACCCGGCCATCAAAAATGCCCTCTTGTCACTGGTTTCATTAAGCAATTATCATTTAATATACTATTTGGTTGTTGTTTTCCACCATTTTCCATGGAAGTGAGATGACTTCGTGCCTGCCTCAACATGTGAGTTTTGGTTACGTTACTGTGAACCAGTACCAAGTACTTTATGGGTATGGCTCTTCACTCAGCAGCCATCTTGGCAGCGCACCCGAAACAGTTATTAGTCTGATTACGTCAGCATTTTTACTATTCTTTTCATAGCCAAAATGGTTGAAAGACCTCTGTGACAAATTGAGAGAAAAAATGGTTGAGTCCCCCGTATAAACTGTTTGTAGAGATAGTCGATAATATGACACATTTGGATGCCGGGAAGGGATCAAAAGGCAAAAAACTGAATGTGAAGAAACAAACACGGAACAAAACACAACTTTTTGTTGTGGTTTAATTACATATAAACAGCCACTATGCATTTGGCCGTCCCCATAAATGGCTTCGTAAGAGCCAACGAGATCATTACTCCTTCAAAATTGCATGGGGAGCAATTCTTTTTAACACAAACTTTTTTGGACCCGCTCCATCATCAAAACATCCATTAATATTTGCAATTGTGCGCTTGTATAATCAAACTTTGTGATCGTTTGATTAAGTGGCGAGTATTGATTGTTTAAAAAATGGGCAAGAGATCTTTGAAACATTGGATGAGAGAGAGAGAGAGAGAGAGAGAGAGAATGGTCAAAAGACATTTAAAAAGTCTGTCACAGAGGCAAAACAGCAAACGCAAAGAAATAAACACATAGCCGAACACACAGCACGCTCATAAATCAGACTTCCAGACACTTAAGCTTAAGTCATTTATGTAAAAAAAACACATGCGTGACTGTTAATTAAGTTTTAATTAAAAATAATCAGCCTATGAAAGATGCTACGCTTTCAGGGGTTCCCAATGGTTCTCACCCATAAAAGAGCTGTTAAATTCCCGCTTCCTGCCTCCAGACTCTGAACCAGAACATTGCAAGTTTGAGACTGAATAGGGTTGAGTCTCCTCCATTATGTATGGGGAGACAGATCAGGAGGTTGAGTCGCCTTTAAAATATGTGTTGGAGAGAGAGTCTATGATGCCATGGCTAAGATGGCCACAAAGAGACTACAAATGAAAATAAAAAAGTGGCATAAAATACACAGCAGACTCATAAACAGACAGTAAAGCTCTGGTCAATTTGTTGTGATTTAATTAAAAATAATCAGCCTGTGAATGCGACTATGCAGTCAGCCGGCCTTAAATGGCTTGGTAAGACACAGTAAGCTGACTCCCTCTCGGTGGTCCAACAGTACAGCGCTGGCCTCTGGATCAGAAGTTTGGACTCCAAAACAATTTGTGTGTCTCCAAACCTTGCTTTTACAACCAATGCAATCACACGTCATATTTTCTCACGGAAATGCATCTAGTTATCTCTATTAATGGGAAACCCTGAAACAGAAAGCCATGTTATTGGCTTTGAAAAAAGTCTGAAATAACTGATAAAATCTGAGAAAAAGTTTCGCTCAAGTAAGATAAGATAAGGTATTCTTTGTCACATGCAGTCATACAATTACAACACACAATGAAATGATTTCTCTGCTTTTAACCCATTCACCAATGAGGCGCCCGGGGAGCAGTGTGGGGACGGTACCTTGCTCAAGGGTACCTCAGCGGTGACACTAGCAGTTGGGATTCAAACCCACAACCCTCTGATTGCAGGGCCAACGCCCGAACCACTAGGCAGCATGCAAATGGTTTTCAGGCATCATAACTCCTTGACAAGGGTGGGATCATGGAGCTCATGAAGCATGTGATAAAAGAGCGGCAAAGAGTGCTTTCTGATGTAAGTTATACTTCTTTCATGTGCAAATATTCAAATCTTGTCCAAAGTGTGAGAGAAGTCTTGGAGATTTAGACTGCGGGAATCAGAATCAGGAAACTATTGATCCCGGAGGAAATTACTTATGTAATGATTGCAAAGACACACAGAGACAAGAACAATCTAGAAAAGAAAGTCTAAGCAAATAAAAATCTGTTGAAAAAACACTGTGAAAACAGTATAAATACTATATATACAGTGAGTAAAATAAGTATCGAACACGTCACCTATTTTCTAAGTAAATATATTTCTAAAGGTGCTATTGACATGAAATTGTCTGTCGATAACAACCCATCCAATCCACACAGGCAAAGAAATCAAACCAAAGATGTCCATAAGTTAAGGTACGTGTAATAAAATGGAATAAAACAGGGAACAATTATTGAACACATGGAGAAAGGAAGGTGCAAAAAGGCATGAAAAGTCATGACACCAGCTGACATCTATCAGTAATTAGAAATTAATATCAGCTGGTTCAGTCCCAACTGATGGCCTATAATAAGGGCTCATTAGTCAGACAAGAACATCTCATGATGGGTAAAACCAAAGAGCTCTCTCAAGACCGTTGCAGCCTTATTGTGGCAAAACATACTGATGGCATCGGTTACGGAATTTCTACTACTGAAGGTTCCAATGAGCACTGTTGGGGCCATTATCCAGAAGTGGAACATCATTTCACCATAAACCGGCCACAACCATGTGTTCCCTGCAAGAGTTGAGACAGAGGAGTGAAAAGAATGATCAGAAGAGTTGTCCAAGAGCCAAGGATCACTTGTAGAGAACTTCAGAAAGACCCAGGGTGTATACTGATGGTTAATTGCAAATCACGGTTGTCCCAGATGGCGTTAATCAGTACTACGAAGCGCTGAGACATTGATTTGCTGAATCAGTGTGAACTTATCACGGTCTGTGCTCGGGGTGCGTTCAACCGCGCAAGTCACCGTTTCAAATCAAGGCGCGCTCACCGTATTTCACAGAGGAAGAATGTATGATCATCATGCAGGACTACGAGGAGCACAAATCAGTGCTGCAGTGCAAGTCCATCATCACAGCAGCCAATAAAGACACTCAGAACTGTTGGAAACACATTGCTGACCGAGTAAATGCGTAAGTGCATGTGCACCGTCTTATGTTCTTAGTTGAGTATTATTTATTAGACCATTTAAATGTCTGAAAATTAATAAAACACTTTAAATAAATATAGAGGTATATAGGTGTGTCACATGTCAGATGTGGGCCTTTTAATTAATTTGATACCCCCTAAAGTGCAATTACTGGGAGGTTATTTCAGATGCAATAGCAGTGGGAAGCGTTCTTGGCTGCAAAGTAAGATGTAATATAGACACATCATTTCAAGTGGTAGGCACATGTATTAATAGTTGATGCATTAATATTTCTACTCATTATGAGAGATGTAGTGTGTCTAGTCTCCAGTTAATAGCTTGATTTTGTGTTTTACAGTCAATAAGAAAAAAGTTGGTGTGAAGGCGACAGGTGGAGGGCCTTCTGAAGCTTTCACACCTGCAGAGGAGTTGGCATTGGCCAGCAATAGATGGAGGACCATTGTGGAAGGGGAAAGGGAGGTGTCCAGTCGAACGCAGGTGGCAGGAATGTCCACCCTTTATGTGCAGGGTAATATCACTCTGTAGAGTGTGTACATTTGTGCAGTCATGACATTCCATTTCCTGTGTTGTGTTCAGTGTTGGGGAGTAACGGAATACCTGTACCTGTGTGTTACGTAATTAGAATACAAATTATGAGTAACTGTATTCTGTTACAGTTACCGTTTAAATAAGTGATAATCAGATTACAGTTACTTTGTTGAAATAAATCGATTACACGGCGGTATTTTCCTGTTCCATGTTAGCTTTTCAAACGACTTTCAAACTGAAGGTGTCGCGGCTGACAGGTTTCTTCAATATTTTTTTTAATTCTCTTGAACCGTTTGCGCAATCTAAACAATTCCAACGGTTTCTGAAAGCAGAGAAGCTACACTTTTCAGTGATATTAGTGTCATTACGATAGTCATTTTTATGGATCTTTTCATATGACGGGGCTTTCACCAGTCTGTAGCCGGCCAGAGAAGCATTTTTCGGGCTTACTCGCCTGGATGATTAGGCCTGGTTCTCCTCATGCCACTCACCCAAATTTGGACTTAGTCATTTTTATGCAAGTTTTCAGAAGAACCAGGCCCCTCAACCATGATGAGTGATCCGAAAAAAGTGCTTCTAGGTCAGCTACAGCCTGCCCAGAGCCCCCTTGTATGTAAGGCTTTAATGTTGGTGGCGTCAGTTAAACAATGGAGCCAGCACAACAGACAGGGGCGGACTGGCAATCTGTACGTTCTGGAAAAGAACGAAGTTATTGCCATACAATCACCATTCTTTCATGAATGTGTGTGCATTACAGAAGTTTCACTTTCCATTTATAGGAATGGGAGCAAATAAATAAAGACATGACAAAGTTTCAATGTGTTCATAGTCTGTATCAAAAACTGCTGTGTGACAGCCTCTCTCACAGCACGCTCTGTGGGGTGGTCCATGGTCAAAGGGTCAACAATATCGGGGTCACAGGCTTCAGGATTGGGGTCTTTTCTCTTCTGATGGAGGCGATGTTGTATAGAACCACACATGCTGGCACCATCTGACAGGCCCTCTCTGGTTATTGAAAGTCATTAGCTCATTTTGCTATTGAGATAAGATAAATATAAGACAAATCTTTATTGTCATTGTCACTTTTTCAAGGAACATCGAAATTTAAGATGCAGTCGACTCAGTGTGAGGCATATAGTAATAGGAATAAAATAAGACAGAGTTAAATAACAAACATAGTAATAGTAGTATACAAATGACATACAAATTGCACTGGTAGAATAAATATGAAAGTACAAAATACAAATTGCACTGGATTTTTACACTCTATTGCACAGTATGAGAAGGTATTGCACATTATGGAGACACTGGAGATGTGGCACATTATTGTAGCATCAAAGTCATGTTCCTATACGACAATCCTGACTAAAAGTTGTGCCTTATTGTTAAACAAAGACATAATTTACGTCAGGGAAGGCCAACAGCCTATGTGGGTAAAAAAAATGACTGAAAACTTGTCAGAGACAGGGTGAGGAAATGTGAGATGCCCTTTGATAGTACATTAATGCCTATATGGATTAAGGATGAGGCTAACAAAATACAAATTACCATATTCAGGACACATTTCACTGCATATAATTATGCTTGTGACAAACAGTGTTGGGCAAGTTACTTCAAAACTGTAATGCATTATTTATTACTTGTTACTGTCATTTCAAAGTAATTTGTT
>JBBPCY010000001.1:37232189-37242189 GCA_037974405.1 Brachyalestes nurse
CCAGGGTGTGGTCAGGACACACAAGGACAGGCACACACACACACACACACACACACACCCACAGACACACTCTGATATGCTCCTGTGGTGTTCATTTTGCGTCACAACGCCAGATTCAAGAGCCACTGTAACCTGGGGCAAGACTCCCAGCATACACACACACACACACACACACACACACACACACACACACTTGTACCCACTGCTTATTGCACTCACTGCTTATTCTGTTGACTTTAAAAGCACATATTTGCATTTAAGCGTAACTTCCATGAATTCCCTGCTGACTGATGAAGTTGCGTGGCAACGAGTGTGAAATGTGGGATTCTGCTGTAGTAACAGGTTACCAGTAAATTTAATTTTTCCCTGACAGAGTAATTGTGCAGCAGGCTTTTGGCAACATTGAACAGCACGGATTTGAAGTCAATACATGCTTAAAAACAAACAAAAAACAACCAAACAAAAATATACATGTATTATAATACACAATGCTTGAAGGTTTTCAGTCTGGCTAATCATGACAAGCTCACTTCATCACTTCTTTCTCTTGCGGGGCTTTGCCCTTTAGCAAACACATGTAGCTAGAAGCTACAAAACCATATATTACAGCTTCATATAATCTGATATAAATGAGTACCAATGGAAGCAAATCTTTAAAAGAATATTTGATTTATGCATGTAAGACCAGTTATGGTTCTTAATGATGTTTAAAAGTCAAAAACAATGTTAAAATGCTAAGCTAACATGATAACATCTCAATTAATTCACAGTTATGGCATAAAGTGTTTTTACTGAGGAGTATATTAGCACAGTTAACGTAAGTGGTGGTGTAGTGGGTAACACTGTTGCCTCACGCCTCCAGGGTTAGGGGTTTGAATCCGGGTCCTGGTCTTGTGTGTGTGGAGTTTGCATGTACTCCTCGTGGTGGTTTCCTCCGGGGTCTCCGGTTTTTCCCACACTCCATAGACATGCACGTCAGGTGAATTGGGGATTCTAGATTGACCGTAGGGGTGTGTGTGTGTGTGTGTGTGTGTGTGTGTACGCCCTGTGGTGGGCTGGTGACCCGGCCAGGGCACCCGCAACCCTAGTAAGAATTAAACGGTTACAGAAAATTAAAATGAATTAATATAAGTAAGTCAGTTCAAGTGCTTTTGGAAGTCCAAACTAATAGTTGCGTAGCTACAATTTACAATGTTTTTCCACTGTTGTTTATCCCAAATGAATCAGCAAAAGATTCAGATCATTTCAGTGAGTCAAACGATTTGAGTCTTTGAAAGGAACTGTACTGCCCGACACTGGTGTCTAAGGCTACTTTCTGCTCTGCTTAGTTAATCTTTGCAATGGAGACGTCCATATGTTTCCAAACATATTTCTGCTCCTCCGACTTCCTCTCTCTCTCACACACACACACACACTCACAGTAGCGCATAAACGCATCTGTTCACTGACCCCTATGTCATAGTCATATAAACAAAGCAGCACTAATCACCACGCTAGCACTCAGCAAACCACTCACACACAGCAAAACACCATTAGCTCCTCCGCTGTTATGCTAACGGTTTATGATAAACACATTATTAAACCAGCACACAGGCCTACAAGGCTAACCACAGTCAAGACAGTCCCCCGTTAATGGTAGGTGTTATAGAAATATGGTTATGTTGCTACACCAGCGCTCGCTCTATAATGGCTCCAATTCCATGTTTTACAATCGAGCTATAATAACCTAACCATCCACTAATCACTTTATGAGCTACACCATCCTTATAAGACCTCAACCTACAGATCTGTGCAAATTGTGTAAAGCCATTTTTCTGAGTGTGCGATAAAGGAGAACACAGGTTCAGTTCCAGATTCCTCCTCGGTTCCGCCAGCCCTTGTTTGGATTGTGAAACTCCATCCGCAGCTCCTGATGTAATGTAATGAAGGACTGATGGAGTCAAACCAGGTTTCTGATGGAAACTACAGTAATACTGGACTTCCACAAGAACTCATATACTGATATACTCAACGTAACATCACTATTTACTGTAGAATGTTATTTGTATTTATGATTTTTAGCTTTATTTAGTATATTTGGTAATATTAATGTGAAAACACACTCACTGCTCATTTGAATATTATTTTCACAGGTCACTAAGGCTTTTGCACCGTACTGCACGTGTGTAATTACAGCCTGTAGCCCACCTGTTACATTTGATAGACAGGCCTCCTATCCTCACTCATCAAAGTTATGCAATGTAAATTCAATTTAATTAAATACAGAAGGGCTAAACTAAGGTAATACAAATATCCAGAGAAAAAGTATATTCCAACTAAACAACTCTTACAAACATTACCCACATTACAAACACTAGCAAGAAAACAAAAATTAAACCCTCTTGCAATTTAGCCCCTCAAAATTTAATTCTGGGGTTTCTGATAAAGTGGCCAGTGAGTGTATGATACATTTCTTATTGTTGCATTGTTGTATTTGTTTTAGGTCCATCTGTGGTAAAAGTTGAATTTCCCAAGACATTAACGATAGGCTGTGTTGGAAATGCACATCAGACAATATAAATCAGGGACTCGGTGTTGAAATTTAATCTGAAGAAGTAGTGCCACGGAGACTCGGCAATGTCAGTCTGTCTGAAATGAGGGCATTAAAAGTAACAGCAGCGCTGTTTTTTTTAATAGTGATATTGAACTGTTAAAGATACCCACGCGCTTTCCGGTAATTATAAAGGAGCAGTGATATTGGCCTGGCCTGGGTGAGGTAATGTAATTAAGATTAAGCGCAGCTCGTTAATCAGCGTGATTGATGAAGGGCTGCAGATTGTATTGATAAAGACGATCTGGAAGTACTTTTCTCCAGAATTTGATTATATAATGATTAAAGAGGTGGACAAGTGGCTCCACCTTCCCCAGACTAGAGAAAGTGTGTGTGTGTGTGTGTGTGTGTGTGTTTTATTTTGTTTAAGATAAATCTGAGAATATTTGAATATTCATGTTCTCTTTTAAGAAACAGCTGACTCAATATTATGATTGAGTCGGTGTCTTTGTGTGTGTGTGTGTGTGTGTGTGTGTGTGTGTGTGTGTGTGTGTGTGGTGTTGTATTCATGCCAGCATACTTGAGTATGCAAAGTTGACCCTCCCTGAACACCCCCAACACAACCTCCATAGAAACCCAAACACATTCTGCAGCCAAAAGAAAACATGCATCTCTCTCTCTCTCTCTCTCTCTCTCTCGTTCTCTCTCTCTCTTTCTCTTGGATAGCACCTTCCTTCTCCTTTATCCATTTATCTCTGTATCTCACACTATGTTAGTGTGAGTGATTGTGTGTGTGTGTGTGTGTGTGTGTGTGTGTGTGTGTGTGTATGTTAGTGTGTGTGAGTGATTGTGTGTGTGTGTGTGTGTGCATGCTTGCGTGTCTGTGTGCGTGCGTGTGTATGTATGTGTGTGTGTGTGTGTGTGTGTGTGTGTATGTAAGTGCTTGCATGCACCTAAGCTGATAGCTGTAGACCAGTACTGTGTGCAGGGAAGGCCGACACCAATCATCTTCTATTAGACCTAATACCAAGTACTAACGAGGCCAATCTCAATGGTACTGAGAGCTTTAAATATCTTGACAAATGAGTTCCATTTGTTTGGGGGATTTTTTTAGAGGATCGATTCTTAAAACAATTCCATCACGATCAATAGTATCAATATTTAGCCTTGATCCACCCATCCCTAGTGAGAACACTCAAGAATAACTGATTCAATATCAGTAACATATACAAAGCAAAATCATAAATCATAGCAATATCAATAACATGCACACACCAGCTTCAGCTAATGTCTTATTGGCCAGCTTTCAATAAAATTTCCAGTAGCTGAGCTGAATTAATCGCTGAGGCCACTCCTGAGCCATGGGATTAGTTTAAAATGAATGAATCATTCATGAATGACACATCATATTACACTGGCCTTACCAATGTCCAGGACTTTATCTGTGGATCTCTCTTTTAAGGCACATTCAGGCTTAGTGTTTAGTGCTTTCTATTTTCCTTTGATTTTACAGCTCTTTTCTAACATTTCATGTGCACACACATAGGCACCTTACAGCCATTAAGGAACCATCTAAAAGCTCTGCTGCTCCAGTCTGTAGTCAAACATATGAAATGTGCGATCATCCATGAAACAGCTCTCCATATGTGTTGAGTGGAAATGTGTGGACTGGTCATTTGGTAGAGAATACACGGTCGTGCATACGGCCGTGTCTGTTTAATGAAGACAGCTTACAGCTGTCCACTTCTACTTTGGTCTTTCTCCCCAGCAGCATGGACAATAACCATGTCTCGCTGTCTTGGATGTGTGTGTGAGAGCGAGAGTGTGTGTTAAGTCCTGGGGGGCCCGTGGTCTGGCCAGATGGCAGAGTCTACTTCACGGGAGGTCTAACACACTAGACTTCAACCTGTTTCATTATTTAAGACATGCTCTCTCCCTCTCTCTCCCTCTTTGTCTGCTATTAAAGAAGTAACCATGAACCCGTGGCCTAATAGCAAAGAAAAGACAAGAAACAGAAGAGAGAGGAGGTGAAAGAAGAGGTTTAGTAAGAAAACAGACGAAGAGACAGGCGGAGACGGACGGAGAGAGGACGATGAAAAGTGGGACCTGGAGACCAGGAGCTGCTTTGACTTTCTGACACAATAAAACCCAAGAGGCTTGCAAGTGGATAAAAAGAATTAGCCAACAGGACAGAGCCAATAGCCGGCGCAGCAGCAGGCATGCTTTAAACTCATCCGCCTTCTCAACAACCAGCTCGCCATCAGGACCGAGGCCCCAGAGAGAGCCAGAGAGAGATAGAGAACAAGAATGCACAAAGAATAAGAGCGGGAGAGTGAAGCAGCGAGGGAAAGAGGGAGAAATATACCCTCTTAGGATCCCAGGCAGGCTTAAGTCCTTTGCTTCAGGAAAGAAAGAGGATCAAACGGACCTTAAGCGCCTCAGCCTGCATTAAAAAAAAGAATCTTGTGGCTAACGAGAGCAGTTCTAAAACGATAACTAGCATCCTGTAGCAAAGAGCAGGGACCTATAGCTAGTGGCTAACTTCCACACAGTTGCAATTTTTCTTTTTACCAAATGTGCTCAATCGACTGAAACATTTTTTGTAGTTTTGTACTGGAACTACAAGGCGACTGAGGCCAGAACCAATTAGCATTGTGCTTAAATCAATGAATAATAAGTTAAGTAATGTCATATACAGTTGCTTACACTGGCTGACATCTATAAAAAATGGACAAAAATACAGGCGCTATTAAGACGCTAATTAGCATCCTGTTGCAAATCAGAGGAGACCAGCGGCTAGATACTAACTACCACAGTTCCATCAGTACTGTTATCTCTAAAAATGGACAAACATACACAGATTTAAATCAGGCTTTAGGCTGCTATCACTTCTTTCATCTATGTAAATCTAGCTTAGAAAACAAAAGCTTTGTCGTTGCATTAGCATCCTTCAAAGCAAAATGCTATGCCACTGAGGTTAGGCCCACAGTGTTCAGTCTGAGTATGTCGATAATTTTATAAAGGGCGCGTCTGCTCTTTTCCCAGAGCGTTTGGTCCAGAGGGAGCTTTGATATTTGTAGTCTCCAACTGATTAGTTGAGAAATCGGCTAATGCGCTACGCTAGTCTCTCAGACCTTGAGAAAGCAAGTCAAGGTTTATTTGGAACAGCGGACTTAATTGGAAAGTCTGGCCTGATGCAACTGGCAATGACGAATACGACCACAGCAGAATAAGCTGTTATGGTGAGGTACATCACTTTTTAATATAGAAAACGCTTCTCAATGATGAAGCACTAGAAAGCATCAGATAAAAGAGAAGCTAAGGGAGTATTTCTACACGCCACAGAGATCCATGGAGCACCATGGTGGTAATATATGAGGTCCATCCTTTCTAACACACAACTCATTAACACTCTCATCTAACACTCTTCAACTCATTAATGGCTCGACTTGTTGAAGGCCAAGCCAATCAGCAGGAACTAAAAACCACTGGCCTGACCAATTTTGGCATATTTAAACTGTCTTTTGAACTACTAGCTGACTTACACAAAACTAGCCTACTAGATAGGGTTCTCCTTCAAGTCTCCTGAGCTGACAGTGCTGGACACTACTGCAAAAAACATATCAGTAGCTTTGAAGATGGTGGGTGTGTGTATGTGTGTGTGTTTGTCTGTGTGTGTATAATTTGGTGTTGCTCCCAGACAACAGGGGAAACTTAGAAGAACAGGCTATGGCTAACATTGGAAGAAGAAGAAGAAGAAGAAGAAGAAAGGAGGAAAAAAAGCACAGATAAAAGAAGGCACTTTTTGAGTATCCCCCAATTAATGGTCAGAATTTATTCCCCAGAAGGGACTGGCCAGAGCTACAAATGCAGCCACGAAAGAAAACAGGCACAATGGGATATTCAGAGCATATTAAGCTCTTAAAAAACAATAGCAAGACCAAACATGCTATTTTGCATAGCAGTGAATAGAAGCTAGCACCCACTAATTAGCAAGGCCTAACATTTCACGTTGCTAATTGGTGGCTGTTTTCATTTATTGTTAGGAATGTTAGCCTTTTAGTCCAGTTGTAGTATTAGTCCTATATGTGGACTTGCTTAAAACAGAAATGCCAGCTCACTGACACACACACACACTCACACAGACACACACTCTGATGTCAGACAGCAACCTTGTGTTCTATCAGTGGTTGTTTGGCATTTACAATATTCCTGCTCGGTGTGTGCTCTCCCCCTCTCGCCCTCTGCCTCTCTCTCTCTCTTGCTCTTTACCTTTCTCGCCCTCCCTTTCACTTTCAGTCTCATTCTACCTCCCTTTTCCCTCCCCCTTCTCTGTTTTACTTCTTTTTTATCTTGCCCCTACAATTTGATCTGTCAAATCCAGCACACTCCATCAGGTAAATAATGCTTCTGCTGCCAGAGCACAGGTAACAGAGTTCAGGGAAATTTCCATAAAGGACAGCGGAGAAGTAGTAGAAGAACGGTGGGAAATTGGTGATTACAGATAAAATCTGGGGGCAGACTCCTAGCTGAGATGGCTGGCGTGGAAGTATCGCCGTAAATGGAGCGGGTAAATAGGTACAAATGGCGCCAGGAACATGAAAGCAATGTGAGATTTAACACAGGCGAAAGGCTGGACATCAATAACTCTACAATCATACCCCAGAGTACAGCAGGGCTTGTACGGCCCTAATAATCAGAACAGCTTCTCCGTTTTGGGGACGTTGCCAATTTACTGTTTATTGTAGCTTGAATGAAGAATACTTTGAGATCTATTTTAGTGTTTGCCCTGTCGCTTTACCAATCCAAATCTTTTTCGAACAGGCCTACATCTCATCATGGAGCTTGTCGTGTTTGCTGCCATTTTAGGGCTGGATTGCATTTTATGCTATATTTGACTAAAGCTTATAACTCAGAATTTCCATCCTCCAAAACTCAAAGAGAACACGCCTCTCAACTGGGAATTCCTACTCAGAAAACTGGGATGACGTTCTCAAACTCATATGATGCCAAATCAAAGTGGCCAATGGTAACAAAGCACCACTTAAAGCAGTGACTCCTTACTGAAGATGGTGAAGTGACATAAAAAATGACTAAAGTAGTCATAATTACAGTTTATGTTTTCTGGAATGAGCCATTATGGATGTTTATGCAGGTTTCTATCAGTGGTTATGAACGGATTACAAAGCTTTACGAATACTGGACAAAAGTGCTGGATTATGCAAATCAGAAATGGTATAATACCTTACAGACCAAAACTGGGCGTGAATGTGATAAAAAGTCACTTTTAAAGAGCTATTTTCAATGGAAGCACTTCAATTAAAATGAGCTTATGAAAGTAGGTTATGATGCTCAGACTACTCTCTTACTCCACTAAAAGAAACACAATGGGTGTTATTTGAGGCTAGATTTGGTACAAGAGTGTTTTGTTCAGGATTTCGAGCTGATATTGCCCTGATGCCCTGATGCCGATACCTTGTATGAGCATGTCAATAAGCTATTCTGAACACAAATCATGAACATCAGAAATTCTCAAGGCATGCAATAAACAAATATATGGTTGGTTAAAGGGGCATTTGCATATTGCAGCCATCTGCGATATCAGCAAAAGCCAATATTGGTATTACAGTTAACCACTCTACTGTACAGGTATTCAATTACAATTACATCTGCTTTCAGACCCCCTCTGACCACATCACTGGAACACAGGAGTAACACAGGGCTCCAGTCTAAGCCAGGGCCTCTGTCTCCCCTACAAAACCCTACAAAAACGCGTATGGCGTTCAGAGCGCATTCATTTATCCAAGATTCAAATGTCCGTGTGGACAAGGCCTAAGTGGAGCCACCCTTGGATTAAAAAAAATATATATGTGCTGCTCTTTCAAAATTTGATTGCAAGAAAACATTAGAAATACTTAAAACAAACGTAACTGACTGGTTTTGATGTGTAATCTAACGTTACACACTGCAGTCACAGTTTAATGGATGTGAAAGCTTCCGTGCGAGTTTCATAAAAAAAAAAAAAATGCCCATTGTCTTTATCACAGCAGCACAGATTCACCATTTCCTTCCCAGCAATATTTGGAAATAACTTGTGCCCGAACCCTCCCAGCACAGTTCATTCTCATTCTTTGGAGCTCATTTGGAACTTGTGGGTCTACCAGCTCATCCCTGCAGCTCAATGGGAGAAAGATCTGGAGAGTGGGGAGGACAAGACATATTTCTCTAAATCTTTTGCTGTTCTTTGGAATGAATCTAAATTTGGCACAATTGTGAAGAATGTATCCTGTCGAATAATTAATTTTTTTTTTGCCCAGTCACACGTAAACGAGAAAAAGGTATACTGAGGGACTGAGTGATACTTTTCTTTTTCATGATCAATACAAAGTGAATGTCAGTCACTAATGACAGACCTCATGTGTCTCTTCAAAAGCAAAATATTGAAAAGTATTGAATATTGAATGTTTTCTTGTAACAACATTTTGAAAAAGTATTTCTTTAAAGTAATCCAAGGATGGGCCCAAACTTCTAGCTTGCGTCGTGTGTTTTTAATAACATCTCTCTCTCTCTCTCTCTCTTTCTCTCTCTCTCTCTCTCTCTCTCTATCAAGTGAAAGAAACTTGACCACTCCTTCCTGTCCCGACCTGTCATAGGAAGCAACACAAAACACAACTTTCTGACACTTCTCACAATCCAGAAACACCACAGGACCCAAACCCAGAGAACGATCTAAATGAAAATCAGTGTGAGCAGGTCACAGCAGGAACCCACAGGAACAAAGCCGTACACGTTATTGGATCAGGTGATGGTGCATGTAAGACGAAAAGCAGGCGCAACTGTGTGTGTGTGTGTGTGTAACGACAGGGGCCCGAAGAGGTGTCTATAAATACGTTAGTGAACCAGGCCAGAGCAGAAAATAGGGAAATGAAGCAGGACAACCTCCAGTGGGCCAACAGAGAGAGCGAGAGAGAGAGAGAGTCCACTGTTAAGACAGATCTGGACTACTTTTGTAACTCAAGACACACCCAAATTAAAGACTGACGTAACACCACTGTTCATTTTTACCACACACACACACACACACACACCGAACGGCAACATCAGGCAAGAGGACTAGGATATGCATAGCGGACTCAAGTGCTTGCTTAAGTAGTTGTCAGTGTTCGAATACCTATATCACTATTCAGCTTATTCATTACGCTCCAGTATCAGTATCGTAAGACATTATATTTTATATTGTAGTCAAGATATGGTCAAAAGTAGGGCAGTCATTATCAAATATAATAGCAAATATTTTTGCAATGAATCCAGTAATCATATATGCACAATTAACATTCTTAATCATTTTTAATCTCATATACATGACATTCTAAACGCATTGTTACCTTTTTTTTTGCATTTGAAAACACTGGCTGTCCTTTGCATTGTGTTTTCATGGACCAATAGAAATGATTTTTTTTGCTGGATCTT
>JBBPCY010000001.1:37275624-37288790 GCA_037974405.1 Brachyalestes nurse
CAGATGATCAGGCGGTGATCAGTATACTGGTGGTGCTGAATGCTGAGTGGTTGGAGCTCCTTTATCTAGGCTCCTTGGATCTTTAGGCACTTTGCAGCCTGTCATGGTAAAACATTTGTTCCCATTTATTTGACTTAATCTGCTCAGTATGCCAAAGATAAGACAGTTTAACAGGCGTTTGTTAGTGCATTTGTTAGTCAGTTTTTGTTAGTGTAATGGAGATCATGAAGAAATAGTCATGATAACATCATCAGTGTAACAAACACAGTAATAGCTGAGTAAATCGAGGATGATCAGTGTATAGAAATTTGTGGTCACTATGGTAACTTGGCATTTTTACAAATTGCAGGTTCGTGAAGGATTCTCTTAGGAGTCTGCAGTATTTTCCCATGACATTTTGGTACCCACCCATATCATGGTGGAGGTATAAATAGTGCCATGTACCAGATACTAAATTTGCCTTACGGAAGACTGAAAAAAGGCTAATAGAGTTGAGTCAAGTTGGTACCATGCAATTGAAAGGCAACTTAATACGGTGAGGAAGAACCACTGAGAAACAACGAGAAACAACAAGAAACAACCAAAACTCTCCAAAAACATGAGAGGACTGCTGAGAGGAACTAAGACTCAAAAGAGAAATTCACCAAGAGGATGAAGAAGAACCACTGTGAGGAACCAGGACTCAACAAGAGAAACGCTCTAAGAGGATCAGGGAGAACCACTGAGAGCAACCAAGATTCAAAACAACTTCAAAGCATGAAGAAAAAACACAGAGATACTAAGTCTCTGGAACACACAGCGGAGCGAAGCCATAATTATAAATAAATGACTGTATATCAGTCTGTTCATCATGAAACAGAACAATCATTCATGATGAATGTAAAGGGCAGCTGATGTCCTGGTGGCCCCTGCGATCAGAAGGTTGTTGGTTTGAGTCCCAGGACTGCCGCTGTGTTCCTGGCTGCCCGCTGCTTCACTTGGTGAATGGGTTAAATACAGAGGAAGATGTTCACACTGTGTGCTGTGGTGTGTCCATGTGTGACTGTAAGGGCCTCTTTACTTTGGAGTTACAAGATTCAGATTTGTCAGTGATGACACGCAGTGTCAAAACATCGACCCGTTCCACACACCAAGGTGAATGGAAACCACGAGTCATTAAGATCAGCGTAGAAATCAGAAAATCTAAAAGAGACAGTTTCCCACATAACAGAAGACCCTTTCCACTTTCTCATCTGTTTCCAGTGGGCAGCCTGCTCACGAAGCTGCTGGCTGCTGCATTTTCTAAAGACGCTGGGAAAATTCATGGAAACTGCAAAGTAAACATATAAAGTAGACACACCCACCCACCTACACACACACACACACCCACACACACACACACACACACACACACACACAAATCAATGCTACTATAAGGGCAGTTAGAAGAGAGATGAGGGTTATAGGGTAGGAGAAGACAAGGGTTGTTGCTATCAGCGAGACAAATCTCTGCAGTCAGTTTAGACAAGCTACAAAACACACACACATTCAAACATACACACACACACACACACGCCAACATGCTAACACACTCAAAGCCCAGTCCATCTCTCTAACATTTCCAACACTTGTACACTACTCAGTCTTCAGTATCCCAGCAACAAGCTGCAAAATCACACCTCCACTCATAAATCATGCGCACACACACACACACACACACCCTTCATTTCAAGAGTGGAGCACAAATTGCCCAATGCACTAAGCTGATTTGAACTATATTGCATGGAATTCAAGAGCGATTTACTGTAGATTCACATCGGATTCAGAATCAAACGCGCATATTGACTTCGAAGATCAGATGCTAACTGTATTAGCATGCAAAGGTTTAATTTTGAATGGTAGCAGGTGCAGATGAATGGAGGAACACAGTTAAAGCACAGAGCCCCCGCTAATCAGCTCTCTATAGGGTTATAATAGAGAGAACAACCAAACAAGCTACACAAACAGCAATAGGGAGAACAAAAGTAGACACACACCATCTGCTGGTTGGATTCACATTTTAAATTCATTTAGTGTTTAGTGTTCCCATCAATGGGAACAGAACCCTTGTACCTTACAAAAAGCAGCTTTAAATGAGAGGGGAGAAAATATTATTAACTAAGTAATTTTGGACCTTCTTAAGTGGTCCGTTCTTGAATTGACAGTGTTAAAGGCTCTTGGACCTTAAAACGGAAAACAGAGATACAAGGTTTTGTTCTAAAGGTGGTTATCCACTCACCAGACCTTGGAGAAGAACTTTTCAAAGTTGCATTTCTGACTTGAAATGAGTGACACAGCATGTCATTACAACCTGTAACGTTCTTCAGCTCTAATTCATTGTTAACCTACAGTTTTAAGCAAGATGGCCATTGTTCCATTTGGGCCCGTAGATATTTGTTCCTTATATGGTTTTGGGTGGGTAGTTTGATGACTGGTGGTTATGGTGGCATCTTCACTGGACAGTTTTTTCAGGAAATGTAAGCCTTCTAGATGGCTGACACTTTTTTTGTAGTTACACTCTTACAAGTTACCAAAAAGGTTCCTTAAATTAGAATCAGAACCTGAATCAGAAAACTTCACTGAGCCCAGAGGAAACTGCTTATGCTACAACTGCACAGACACAGAGACAAGAACAATATAAAATATAGTATAAGTCAAAATAAAAATAAAAATAAAACTCTCCAGAAAGGCTCAGAAAATGCTTATTACTACATATACTCTACAATATACACAAAACTCTGTTGTCACCATACTATATACACAGAATGAAAGGACCAAGAAGTCATAGGTTTGAATCCTACCTTTGACATACCACCACTGGGTCCCTGAGCAAGACCCTTAACCCCAAGTTGCTCCAGGGAGACTGCCCCCTGTAGTTAGGGAATGGAAGTCGCTTTGGATAAAAGTTTCTGCTAAATGCAGAGAACTGCTTTTTTCAGTTAAGATTTTTTTTTTGTGGTTTACACAATGAAAAAGTTCTAGGAAGTCTAGGAACTCTTGATGTAAGTTTTTCACCCTCCCACGTCTCTTTTACAAACAGGGTCCTTCATGGAGCCAGACGTGGTTCTTCAATGTCAACTTGTGTGCATTTCATTTTTGGTTTAAATTAGTTGTTTCCATCTCAGGGTCAAGAGGTTTTCTGTAAGTGTGTCCTTCTACAAGAGTAGCACTAATAGCCAAACCGCCCTGCTACTTAGCTAAATTTGCAGAAAAGAGGCTCAGTGCTGCCGTACTTCAAAGAAAGAACTGATTTTGCCTTGCTCTCCTCTATTTCTCCCTCTATGTCTTTCTCCCTGTCAGTGCGAAGAGCAGGGAGGCCATTAGAGCAGACGTCATGTTTCTTCTGAATCCAGCACTCTTGCATTGTGGGTAATAATGGGTTTTGACTGCTTATTATCGCCTCTTGGCATCCATGATCTGACAAGTCTCCGGCACACACTCTCCGCTGAGGGCCCGGAGACTCTCCATGGCTTGGCACGATCGAGCCGGTGCTGGAGCTGAAGGTTAAAAGCAATTTAAAGACTTATTTCAGGGCTTCTGAGGTGATTACCTCCAGAGCGTTGTCACAGCACTGTGTCCTTTGGTGAACATTCTTCATTATCTTTTTGCAGGAGTAAAACGCTTGAAAACTTTTGAAGGTTTTTTGGAAGCCACGGCAGGACACCGAAGAGTTGAGAAATGGAGGATCGTGAGCGCATTTTTGGCTCAGTTGTCCATTCAAGAGATAAAAGAATACGTTCGTCACTCCCCTGTGCCAATTGCCCTTCCAACTTCACCTTGCGGAGGAATAGAAGTGGCTCTTTTTTGAGAGTAACGCTAGCCCATTTTGTCTTCTTTCAGGTAAACTTCCTCTGGCACTTCAAAGACATTGGCTGGAATGACTGGAATGACAGTCACTTCTGTGAAAATGACAAAACTCAAACATTGCTACAGGAACAAGGGCTGTTTTTTGGAATATGGGTCCAGTTTATGTATTGGGCTGTATATTGAGCTCCATGGCCCAAATATTGTGTAAAACCACCACTTTTACACAGTTTCCCCTTTATACCAAATGTAGCCTTGGTGTAGCTTTGTGTATGAACTTTGTTTCTTTAGGTTTGTACTGGAGCATCACCAAACACTTGCCTCAACCCATCTCAGGTTGTCAAGCAATGTATAAGAGACTTGCTTATGTGGTTTCTGGCACTGTCTGATATGCAAAATTTGGCCTATAAGATGGCTTCGACTGCTATGTTTAGCTACGTGATTTAGCCTACCTTTTCCATTTTTATAGATATGAGCATGTCACACAATATCAGAAACCACATCTTCAAGTCTATTTTGAGACGACTTGCACAACTCAGTATATTAGAGTAAAATGTGAAATGATGTGGTTTACACTGTGTTTTTTATTACATTATTATTTCTGCGTTAAAATCTGCAGGTACAAATAAGACAGTCATGCTTGGACGATTATGCCCGAATGCCTTCAGGCATGCTAACCTATCCAGTTCACTTACCTGGCTAATCCATTACCAGGCACTGCTGTAAAGAGGGAGCAAGCAATCATCTAGAGCTGCCAATGACCTTCTTTATGCTGAGTTAGCAATATGGAGCCTCTATTTAGCATAAGGACATAAAGTAGCATTTCCGCACCAAAGGTCCAGCCAAAATACATCAAAATAAATGAGATTTTGCAAACCTCGTAATACCTGAGAAACTCATGGACGAATTTTTGAACATGAACTCCATTCTAAAGTCTTTCAAAAAACTACTTTTCAACCAAGGAAAATGCCAAAAGATACTTTTCAAGCATGGAAAATGCCATTTTACCAGGAAAAACTCCATCAAACCTCCACCATACCTGGTGCACACTCTCTTTGACTTAAAAACCTACTGTCTTCTAAACACCATAAAGGCATTACTCTTCATTTTTAGAGCAGGCAGAAGAAACAACAGCTCAGAGCATCTGTTTTACTCAAGGCTCACTTAAGGCCAGTTGTTTTAAGTCAAAACAACTGTCTGATAAATGAGGTGGACTCGGGGAAAAAAGGCCTTCCAAGTAAAACACTCCAAAAAATGACGATATTGATTAGGCCCACAATATTTTAATCATTTCGCTATCTCAGCAGAGATGACTTGAGAGCCTTCTCCTCTAACAAACACACCAGCTGAACATCAGAAATTTGCTTTTTTTGCATCTCTAGTTTAAGCTGCTCAGTACCCAGAGGCTGCACTTAACCTGGGCTCCTTTGGTAAACAACCATCGACAAAAAAACATCATCATAATTCAATCGCTGGGCACGAAAGCATCGTTTAAACGCAGCCAAAATCAGCCAGATGTAAAAGCAATAAAAAAAACAGTGCTTCTTCTCCGGTATCTCTGGCCCGCTGTGTTTTTTCAGCGCGGCACCACTTAGGGATTGATTATTTATATTTTCTTACATTCCCTCTCCTGGGGGGGAGTTCTCCTTTAGCCTCTCTTCACAGAGAGATGGTTTTGTCAGCTGTATTGATTTGGGCAGCTTGGAGGAAACTGAATTCTCTTGCCTCTCGCTCTCCCTCTCTTTCAGAGCTCCTCGTCTTGGTCTTCGGGTGCTTTTATGAGTTACTCTGGGACAGCTGGAAATCACAAAAGCACCTTCAGTGTTGCATAAGTCTACAAAAGGTGCTGCACAACCTGAAAGGTTGACTGTATGGTATAGAAGTGCACATACTGCACCGATCCAATACGGATAGCAGCAGAAATGGGCAGAATTAAATACTGGAGGAATAATGGAATGTATCAGATAGAGTAATTAATCCAGCCTTAAATATCACAGAACTGACTACAAGAACACCAATGCATTCTTACATATCTGTTTCAAAACGTATAGATTTATATCATACACACACATTAATATGCTTGTATAATTACATTTATATAATATTTTGTGCAGTGTACAGTTTTTTTATGATATACTGTTATATTGTATCATTTTTATTCTATTGGTTGTGCTGTGCCCTGTGGTGGGTTGGCGCCCCGCCCACGGTGGAGACCACAGAAAGGATTAAGCGGTCGCAGAAAATGAATGAATGAATGAATGAATGAATGAATGGTTATGCTGCCTCTACTTTCTTTTCTCTTTTGTTCTGCCCAGAAAAGCTTGTTCACTTTTTTATCTGAAGGTGAACAAGCTTTACATATGGACAAAAATCCCATTCAATCCACTTTAGTTTTACTGAAATTACTCATAGACGACAGTGTTATTTGTTACAGATCAGATTTATTTTAAATGTGTGTGTAATTTGTTATAATTTCCGGCCTGCGTACTTTTTTTGGCATTACTCCAATTTAACTCACGTCCAGTTCTACAAGCTAGCTTAGATTCCACTGCTGGTAACCTCAAGGGAGTCCTCTGGGTCATGTGAATCGCCACCGCATCTATTAGAACCTCCGCTAATGCTAGGTTGCCAGTGCTGGCTACAGTGTTGTGGTGGTGGTGACCTAGTAGGTAGGATACTTGCCTCTAGACCAAGAGGTCATGGGTTCAAATCCTACCTTCAGCACCACCACTGGGTTCCTGAGCAAGACCCTTAACCTCATGTTGCTCTAGGAAGACTGTCCCCTGTAGTTAGAGAATGGAAGTTGCTTTGGATAAAAGTGTCTGCTAAATGCCGTAAATGTAATAATTACCACAACCAAACACCTTCAAAATAAAAGTTAATTAACTATATTTATCCTGTGGCCTCTAGCGGCCACCCAAAGTCACTGTCCCTAGACCTGACACAGGTACACATGATGTGGAGTTCACTAGGAGCTTTTCTGTTAAATTAATGAATAAATATTTTATCATTTAATTTCTTTTTGACTCAGACATTAACCTGTCTGCTGTTTTGGCACAATTTAAATTAATAGTTTCATGAATTGATTATAAATGTAATAAATCAGGGGAAATGGCCAAAATGGCAGCATTCTGTATTGCAGCAACCACTCCAACTCCTAGAAAATGAAATGGAGGCTGGATTTAACCACCCAGCACAAAGTGAGAAACTGTTGTGCCCTCATCTTCATGGAGACATTGATAAACTCCTTTCCAATAGCACCTTTAATGTAGGGGATCTAATTACATTCTGTGAAGACAAGACCAACACTCACAGCAGTAAATCTCTGGGAGGAGGTCTATGTATTTACACTAACAATAACTGGTGCACTAAACACTAAAATTGTCTCAAGGCACTGTTTGAAAGACACAGTTCCTGATGCTAAAATGCCATTGTACTTGCTAAGGGAATTTGCAGGAATTAGCATCACAGCTATATGTATCCCCCCCCATTTCAAACACAAAAGACCACTACCCACACTGTATCGGTCTGTTACAGAGCAAAATACTAATCTGGACTGTATTTATCATCACTGGGACAGTCCTACCAAACTATTACCAAACAGGGGAGAAAACACACTACAGCAGGTTTATACAAACATAAAACAGGCATTCAGGGCAGCTTTCCACCTCCACCTTGGGAATCTCTATGTTATGCTAACTCCAGCATAAAGGCCACGGCTAACTAGAAGCAAAAAAGGACCTGGCCAAAGTGAGCAGTCTCAGCTCTCCAAACCTCACCACACATGCCAATCAAAAACACCAACACACCAGAGAGAGGCATGTTCTAAGGAGAGCACATAATACTGCCAAGTCTGCGGTCAGCTGACAGCAGGAACCTGACAGGTCTGACTCCTTTTCCTCTGCTTTTTAATGTTCCTTTTTAGAACACTTTATTCTTAATATTCTGTGTGGTTCAAAAGTCAAAACTAAATATCTAAATATTCTAAATAGCTAAATATTCTTTCAGTTAAAGACTCACTGGGCCTTTTTACAGTTAGTGATGGCTGGGATGAGTCTTATGTATCCCTCCTCTGATGTGTTAAATCTCTTCAGGTCCAGCTCTTTACGTACATTCTGTGACTGCAGGCGCGTGTAGGTTATGACTGAACATTCAGCAGGAGAGAGCTTCTTTTCTGAATATTTATCTGAAATTAGAGAGAAACAAAATAACAGATTTTCAGGAATCACCATCATCCAATGACTGAAACACCTCAACACAACTCTGAACAGTTCTTAAAGTGTATAGTACTGTTACATCTCCCTAGCGGCCACCAGAGGTCGCTGTTTGTTTTTGTTTGGGGTTTTCACGTTTTCTGTTTGGGACATTTATTTTGTGATTATGTTCAGGTGTGTTTAGTTTCAGTTAAGTGATTTTGTTTGATTATTGGTGGTTGGGATTTGTGTTTTGTATTTAAGGGGGTTGTGTTTCATGTTTCTTTGTGGGTTCACCGACACATTAGGTCTGGTGGTGGTTCTGGCGTTTTGGCTTTTGGAAGAGTATCTGCCCTTGTGCCAGTATTGGTTATAGTTTGTTTTGTTGAATAAAACACCAAGTAAGAATGGAAATCTGTTAAGGTTATTCCTGTACTAGTTTTTTAACAGTTTTCATTTAGGTTACTCAAGGTTGCACACTCATTAAAAGTAAACAATCTGCCACTTCAGTGTCTGTGCCGGGCTCAAATGCTTCAAATGTCTCTGTTTAAAAAGAAACAGTAGTATTAATGCTTAGCATTTGATCATGCTGAAGCACCTGGTTCCCCAGAAGCCATGGAATTATGCTGGATTATCTTTAATGTACGTGCACATAAAAACTGAAAATGTCATTAAAGGTTACTGCAGAAGATGATGAATAAAATTTACCTTTTAAGATGTAAGCTGTAAATGCCATTAATAAAACAGCAAACACTGTAATGCAGATGATGACAATCTTCCCAGCATGAAATGGGTTTCCTGAAACACAAATCAGAAAAAAACAGTAGACCCAATCACTTACTTGTGATATATTAAGCATAACTTCATAACTAAGCAATCTCTTCAAAAAAATATAAAACAAAATTGTTCTTTTGAAGTGTTCTTTTTTTGTCATTTGTTCAGGTGTACAGCCCTGGAATCCACCCTTCCCAGCGGAGGAGCTGCAGGACAAAGGCTTTGGAAATGAAAGGACTATACTGTGTTCGGGGTGTGTGTGTGTGTGTGTGTCTATGGTTGTGATGTCATGTACAATAACTCACAATTCTGTAATAAACTTTGTCGGTTATTCCTCACACACTGATCTGTTAATAGCCTTAACCCCTTAAATACTTGCCATTTAGGGATGGTTTGTTCCAGTAGCGCCTTTAAATAGTTTTTGAATATTTGTTAATTTGTTCTGATATGTGAAAACATAATATTGTTAAAAATAATAGTTACATAAAAAAATAGTCTCCCCCTGTTCTGTTTCCGTGTAACATCTGACTTTTTTCATGTATAACCTGTGTTTTCTGTTTATTCTGTATTCCTACACCATGTGCTCAGTTTTCAGTTTCGTTTCATTTTCACTCCTGTGCACCCTGTCACAGCTGCCCTGGGTTAAACCTGTATTTATTCCTGTCTTTCTTCACATTTGTTTCTCTTTTAACATGATTCCCTGTTATGCTCATATATACCATCAGCCTGTTCCTGCTTTCTTCTTTGTGATATATTTTCTCTTGTTAATAAAATGCTGGATTATCTATAACTTACTTAGCAATTATAGAAATTGACTGTTTAACTGAAATTTTATGCAAATACTTTCCAAGAGAAAAAAACATACGTTTTACTCATTTTCATTCAGGCCTCCAGAATATTTACTACAAAACTTAAAAAACAAGAGTTTTTTCTCTTTTTTCAGTTTTCTTTCTTGCCATAGTTCCTTAATTAAAAACTGTCCATGTATAATTAATATATGCTAATCAGAATATACTAGTGATGTAACGGTAAAGAAAGGTCACAGTTTGGTTCACACTATAGTTCTGATATCACATTTTGATACGGTTTCGATACAGCAAACTCAAGTAACAAAAAAATCTAAAGAATGAGGCTTGGCTTGTTTTCATATTTTTTTAATAAACAGCAGTGTATTAATCAGTAAACACACACTCTTGCTTATATTTTAATGTATCTGTAAGGCAGCAGAAGTGTTACGTCGGTAGGTGGCACTGTTGCTGGCACCCTCTGTGATTCCGTAGGTTCGATACTGGTTGCTAAGGGCGACCTGTTTTTTCTCCGTTGGATATATGGACCCTACAGTTTTGGAGTTAATAAATGGTCCTGCTGCCACCGTACCGAACTCCTTCTGTGTCCGTTTCTTCCCATTCTACTGCCTGCACCCCCACAAGTTTCCAGAAATTCTTACCCAACGCAGTCACCTAGCAGCGGCGGTGTAGGTTGAGGGACAGTGAGGGCTACATATGGATGACAAAAAACAACTTAAACATCTTGTGTTATTAATAGAAATTAGTTAATAATACTAGTCTTACCTAATAGAAAGTGAGATGGCTAAACATTTTAAAGGTCACTGTTTAATGTTTCCGAATGAAACTCTTTAGTTCCACATTACTTTACCGTGTATTCTTCGTACAACATTATGTTTCGAACTGTGACCCATGTACCGTGACCGTTCAGAATGAATACATATACCGTTACAGCCCTAGAACATACTAATTCTTATTTGTGTAAAGACCAGTCACAGACATCAGTCAAAACACAGTTTGTTTAAAGGGGTTCAGACAGAGCTCATTCCCCAGTCCAGAACATTATCAGCTCCAAACTCTCTCTTTAGAGATTTAGATACCTTTCCCCTATTTTAATTGAAAAACAGTGTCTCACTTAATAAATGTGTACCACTGATATGATGACACATTTTAGGCTTAAAGGTAAGGTTCAGCAAATAGGCAATCAATACAATTTTTCACTGGATGCAGTTTTAATGGCCTGAGAGAATCGTTGGGGATGTTTTACAGAAAAAGATTTGCGTCACTACAGACCTTTACTGTCTGGTGGCAACATTAGCCTTGCAGAAGTTCTTTTAGAAGTTCTAAACTAAAGAAGAGCAATTTGGAATAAGAGTGTATTGGCTGATCTGGGGTAAGGAAGTAAATTCAGCTTCTCAACAAACTACTAAAACTATAATGGGTCTTACCTTTAACTTCAACATAAATAATTGCTTTGTTTTGCTGGGAGATTAAACACTGATAAGCTCCATCATCAGAGAGTCGCACGTTTGAGAGTTTCAGTGAAGTGTTTCCTTTCTTCAGTTCTTCTGTAAACAGAGCTGTTCTCCCTCTGTAAGACTCAATTTGTTCGTTATTTCTGTCCTTACGATATGCATACAGATGCACTAGTCTATTGTCCTGATGCAGTCTGTTCCACTCCACTCTCATATACTCAGCACTGATCTTGGGTTGGAGAGAACAGGGCAGAACCAGATCTTCACCAACTTCAACAACAAGAGGAGCATCTGGACCAACTACCTTAGAATGTACTAGAATGAAGAAAAAAACCCAACATTTTTATCATGTGTTTCTCAGTTTTTTCTTATATTGTACTATAAAGTAGTGACATCCAGCTCCATGTTTACACTTTATTACACTTCATCTGTCCTTTTACACAGTATTACCGGACACCTGAACATGGTCAACAGATCGCTGACTAATCACGACTCACATTTATCACATTACACGTGACTCAGCAGGTCCTCTTACAATATACCTTACAGATATTTTTACAAATAAAACTTCACATAATAAAATTTTACATTTTACCATATAATATTTCTTCTACAACTTTTCTAATTAAGAATTTCTACAACTTAGAGAATTTCGTAATCTTGGTTTCTCTCACTTTACTTTATTAATACTTCAGATCTTCAGATATTGTAACCAGATAATACTAACCCCCCCCCCATCCCCTACACTAAATGTTTCATGGAGATTTGCAATGCAAAGACGGTGGCTATTGAAATTATTTTGTCTCTCACCTTTGACTTCAACATAAACAGTTACATCACCCTGCAAGATCTTATCCTGAATGAAACACTTGTAAATTCCCTCATCAGAAAGTTGAATGGATGAGAGTTTCAGTGAAGTGTTTCCTTTTTTCAGTTCTTCTGTAAACAGAGCTGTTCTCTTTTGGTAAGACTCCATCTGTTCATAATTTCTGTCTTTAAAATCTTCATACAGATGAACTAGTTGGTCAGTTTCACTCAGGTCTGTTCTGGTCCACTCCACCATCATGTTCTCAGCACTGATCTTGGGTTGGAGAGAACAGGGCAGAACCAGATCTTCACCAACTTCAGCAACAAGAGGAGCATCTGGACCAAATACCTTAAAGTTCTCTGTGGTTAATAAAAAACATGATGTATAATAAAATCATTCATTTAAAACCATTTATACCTGACTGAATTTACAAAATATTGTCTTGTATTCTACCATATTCACTGAAGATGTAGGCTAGGCCTATACCATTTACTTTGGTTACAATTTAATGATATGGGCAAAATTTTTGTTTACATCTTCCAGTTTTGTTGAATAAAAGGGGGAGCTTACATCTCACTGTTTGTATTTGAAAACATAACAATGTGAAGTAATGTAGAAAATTGATGGGATGCATTGAAATATTGAATCGAATTGTTGACATGATAATCATAATCGAATTGAATCGTGAGGCCTGTGAAGGTTCACACCTCTAGTAAGTAAGCCGATAATACGTGGCACAAATATGGCAATTACAAATACTCTTACACACACAAGCTGCATGTGTAATTTATCATGTTTATTTTTCGGAAACGGTTCTCTCACACATATACATAATGGACACATACCTGACATAGTCTCCAGAAAGCTTGAGAAAATCAGTGCTGTCACAAAGAGAAACTTCATCCCTGAAAAACAGTTTAAATACCGTTTCCTCCTTTAATTCTTGACTCATAAACAAATACTTGTCATACATACAGTCTGAAACAATGTAGTGTGAAAAACTGGAAAACAAGAAATCAGGAGTGGACAAATACTTTAAAATGACACTGTACACACACACACACACACACAATCAAATAAATGCAAGTTTAACAGGGAAGTAATCAAGGCAGAGAAATTTAAAACCTTATATATAATCAGAAAAACAAAAACTAGTTCTAGTTTCCACAGAACAACAAACCACATTCCACACACAGGAGTGGTTGCTGGCATTAATCATGAGAGAGAGACAGAGAGAGAGAGAGAGAGAGAGAGAGAGAGAGAGAGAGAGAGAGAGAGAGAGTAAAGAGAGGGAGAGAAGAGAGAGCGA